>CM053585.1:258622940-258643833 GCA_028646515.1 Pseudochirops corinnae
AAAGCAACATTGCTGTTATATATACAATGTTCTCTTGGTTCTGCTCATTTCACTTTTCATTAGCTCATGCAAGTCTATCCATGTTTTTCTAAAATCAACATGCTCATCATTTCTCATAGCACAGTAATAGTCCATCATGATCATATACTACAACTTCTTTAGACATTCAGCAATTGACAGGTATTCCTACAATTTTCCATCCCATTCCCATTGCCTCTAGAAAACTAGACCCTAACATCTTGTACCTGGATGACTGCAATAGTCTGCTAACAGAGATTCCCTAACTCCTTCTTTGTCCATCAAGATCTTGACCATTCATCAGGAATTCAGTTCAAATTCTACCTTCTTCATAAAACCTTTCTTGACGTCTTCCTTCTTTGAAGTTACCCTCTTCATTTGGACCTCTCATATGACATCCGACATGCTCCACCTGTCATAGTCACTATCATCATAATCACTGAGATTTTAATATGGCACTTTCAAGTTCACAAAGGACTTTCCACATATTATCTAATTTGAGCCTCACAACAAGTATGTGTGTTAGGAGCTTCAAGTATTTTTACTACCTTCCCTCCTCCACTATTTTTCAGATAAGAAAAACTATGGCTCATAAATTATATGACTTGCTTCTGGTCACACAGCCAGTTGGTATCAATGGCAGGATTTGAATCTAGGTCTTTCTCATTGAGTCCAGTCCTCTAATTCCACTACTAGGCTGTGAGATCCTTGAAAACAGGTGCTATGTTTTACTCACCATTGCCTACCCCCACCCCCTACTGCCTAGCACAAAGCCTTGAGCAGAGTAGATACTCAATTTAAAAATGTATTTATGTATATATTACAGATACACATACATATATACATACACCCCACATGCATACATACATATACACATATACAGTTGTATATAATATACATGCATGCATGTATGCATAATGCATGCATACATACACACATATATTTGTTCAGTCTTTTTCAGTTGTATCTTACTGTGTGACCCCATTTGGGGTTTTCTTGTCAAAGAGTGCTTTGCCATTTCCTTCTTCAGCTCATTTTATAGATGAGAAAACTGAGGTAAACAGGGATAAGTGACTTGTTCAGGGTCAAAGAGCTAATGAGTGTTTGAGGCTGGATTTGAACTCAGGAAGATAAGTCTTCTTGTCTCCAGGTCTGGTATGCTCTCCATTGCACCACTTAGTTGATACACACATACACACACACACACATACATACACATATATAAACATACACACACACACACACACATATATATACACTCTGTGTATGTGCGTGAATATTGGAGTCACTGAAGATAGGTATAAAATACAGCTTGTAGGACTTGAAGTATAATTTTACATTTTAAATTACTTTAGAGGAGAAGCATATGGGAGAACCATTCTCCCTTCCTCCTCTAATCCAACTTAAAAAACTTACTCACAAACTGCTGATGAAGTCTTTTCTTCTACTTGTCATCCATCGGACATGATTAATTCAATTCAAAGACGTGTGATGAATAGCATAGTTTAAAAAAAAAGTAGTAGCAAAATGTTTCCCTTTTAAATGTGTGACACATTCTCCACAAGTACATAAACTATCAGTGAGAATAATGGACATATATCCATTGGGTCACATATGAAATTCATAGGCTCAGGGCAGTTTAATGAGGGAAACTCACGGATGGAATGAAAGTGACTAAGATGTGGAGGCACAACACATGCCTCTGGTCCTACAGGACCACTGACGTCTTCTTGTGATGTCATCACCCTGTCCCCACCATGCCTGCTCCCCATTGGTCTTGTATGACATGCTGATTCTGCTACATATTGCTTTCTAATGCTCTCATTTGGCCACAGTTCAGGATTACTCTGCTGGTCCTATGGTCATTTTTAATGGGGATGGTTCTATTGATCTGAGGCTATGGAGCATTCCAACTTCTGGCATTAGTTGGAACATAATCCCTTCTTTATAATATCATCAACCTAAAGCTGGAAAGGCTCTCAGAGACCATCTGTTTCAATCCTCTCATTTCAGAGATGAAAACTGAAGTATAGAAACATCAATTTGTCTGAAATCACATGGCAGAAGTTTGATTTTAACACAGATCTTCCTTCAGACATGATGCTTTTTCTGTCATGTAGTGATGAAGAGCAAGCTCTGCTAGATGTAGTTAGGAGGCACAGAAGATACAATTCTAGTTCTGAGTCAGGAAGATCTGAGTTCAAATTCAGTCTCAGATATTTGCTATTTATGTGACTGGACAAATTGTTCCACCTTTGTTTCAGTTTGCTCATTTATAAAACTACAATAATGATAATACCTACATGAGGATTAAATAAGATATATTTGTAAAGTGCTTCATATACCTTAAAGTGCCAAATAAATACATATTAGTAGTACTAGTACCAGTATCTACTGCCTTATAGTTTAGAGTCTGTAGGCTTTCCTGCTATACTTCTTTGAGAAAGTCTAAAAGTCTTAGCATATCCAGTCATTGTGCTAGAAAAAAATCTTCACTAGCATTCTACCATAGGGAGATCTGTCTGTTTCTCCAAGCCTTGGCTTCAATGGATGTTTTCTGTCCAGAAGATTTCCTTACTTTAGGCCAAGCTGTTTGGAATATAACCAATAAAGCTATTCCAGCTAACGAGTGCCCTTGAGTTTAAATCCATCTCTCATCTCTATTTCCTGATCATAAAGACCTGCTTCTCTATCATATACCTCACTTTGACTTAGGGTCAGAAAGCCCATCTAACTAATGGTTTAATTTCCACATGCTAAATTTGCTCTAAGTAAGCATTGGTTTAGATTACAACTCTTCCAAAAAATTGTGGAGGCACTTGGGATTCAGAATTCCCCCAAAGCCTCAATTCCAAAACGTTTTTGCTGTCCCAGGAAACTGAACACAAAACCCAATTTTGCCCAGGGGACAAAGTCATTATCTTTCCTCAGACTAATTGCATTCTTGGCCTTTCATAGTTATATGTGATTGGAAAACCTTTCTAGGCTCTGAGCCTTCCCTAAGGAGATTTAAAGCTATTGTATATTGGCTTTTATTCCATGTTGCTGATCTCAGCTATGATTTCTTTTGAGCAGTGTCCTTTGTCAGGAACACAATCTCCAATTATAACTTTATTCTTGTGGGGAAATATGATCCATTTCACAATGTGGTTTTAAGAAAAGTGATGTTGGGTTTTGTACTCTGTGCCTTCTCAATGGGTAGGAAAGGAGTGGGGGAGGGAGAAAATTTGAAACTGAAAAAAATTATGTGATAAAAGAGGAAAGAAAAATTATATTGGAGAAAAAAGGGGGACTACCTATATTATGAAGCTGTTGGAGGTAAGACCCCATAAAGTGAAATTGGTTCTGGTACCAAAACCTTTACCAGAATTATTCTTGATTTCTTTCTTGCTAAGAATGGAGTCAAGAGAGCCACATTTGAATGCCAACTCTGATGCTTACTACTTGTGTGTTCTTGGCTAAGTGACGTTTATCTGAACTTTAAATTTCCTCAAAAAATGAGGACAATATTTATATAATTTATACTATCTATTTTATGATTGTTATTAGAAAAAAAAATACTTAACTTTAAAAATTACAGAAATGAGAGATATTGTTATAATAAACTTAGGATCTTAATGTTGTAAGGAACACCTAGTGATGAAATTTCCTCTCAATACAAGTCATTAGTTATCCTATAACTTAAAGAGTCTTTGAGAATTTCCTGGGGCCACTGCAAAGTTGAGTGACCTGCCCAGGATCACACAGCCAGGAGATATCACAGTTAGGACTTGCATGTCGTTCAAAGACTTTGCCTTTCTACCCATTAAACCATACGGCTTTTGTTACCACTGCTGTTATCTTGGCAAATCTACACCGATGTTCCATTTACCTATCTGTTCGATGCTCTTCAAAGCATTGAGGCTATTGTCCATTGCCTCTTAAGATAGGTTTCTTCATCTGTTGTGACTTCAGTACTTGACCTAACAAAAAAATTATCCTTGCCAGAACAGATATAAGCATGGATACTGATTTTGTGTCTTAGTTATAAACTCTATAAGAAAAAAGACTGTGTTATCTATTGGACCTCATTCAGGACAAAGCCATTGTTTTACACAGAGTAGGTGCTCAATGAATGTCAGATTATAAATTTAGACATGCATTAGTTGTAGAAGTCACTCAAATTTTCTGGAGAACAATAACAAAGGGAAGGCGGAGGTGGGGAGGGCGAAAATGACTTCTAAACTTTATCCAGGAGCCATCCAAGCTCTTGTGGTTCTCCACAATTGTGGGATCACAATATCTAGATGTGGAAGAGACCTTAGAAATCACCTATGATTTAAAAGTAGATTTAGAGCTGAAAAGGTCCTGCTTCCATTTTACAGATCCCTGAATTGAGACCCAGAGAAGTAGGGTAACATGGTCAATGTCGCATTGTGACTGGGCCAAAATTTGAACTCAGCTTCACTCCAAATCCAAGTCGCTTTCCATTTTGCCACACTGCCTCTAGTTCAATTCTCATTTTACAGATGAGGAAACTGAGGCCCTGGGTGTGGGGAAGGGTGACTTGCAAAAGTTCAACTAAGTAAGAAGCAACAAAGGCAGGATACAAAACTAGGTCCAAATGCAGCTTTTTTTTTTTTTACTATGTCAAACACCCAGAGAAAAACAGAACAAAATAAATCAAAACTCCAGATGTTTGTTGCTGTGAAGGAGACCTAGTTGAAAGCGCTTAGTGTACTGTGAATTGTTGCCTCCTGAATCAGTTCTATATTTTGCAGCTGCCCAGACACAGACCAGGGCCAGCTTTTTTCCCTGGGGCTCACTGTCCAGACTCCCTTCTCCCTCTCAAGGGGCAATCCAGCGAGGAAGTGAAGGTTTGAAATTTTTTCACAAGCCGTGTACTTCTCGGTGCCTCTACAAAAATTTTCCTTGTAAACATCCCTGTTTTCTTCCCCCTTCTCCTCAGTTCCTACTTCGATTTACTCCTTATTTATTTATTATGGTCTTTGTAGACATGGGTTCAGCTGGTTCTCTTGCCAGGGAGAGTCGATGGTCAACAAACTCCTTTCCAGGGAGTGAGTTTGTTAAAGCTGCCCAGACGGCCCACTTTCCTGTGGAATGTGCAGGGTGCACTTCTGTGTCAACAGCCAGACTGGGTGAATTTGTCATGCCAGATTTACAGGAAAGCTCCCCCTGTTTTTCAGGCATAATGAGAATTTATTCACCTTCCCAGGTCTATAAGCAGAGGCCTGACAAGTAATTATTGACACATTGTGTGGAAATAAAAGCAGTGGGCCGAGCTGCTGTTTCAAATAGCAGCGTGGGTAGGGGGAGGGAGGGCCTGTGTCAGGAGAGGGATGGCCCTGGTGCCCAACATTGTCAAGGAAGAAGCTGACTTGCTCTATTCTCAGTGCCTGATGGTATTTGTGTGGCCTGTCACTTTATGGTGACATGCCCAAACATGAGGGCGGGGTTCCTTTTCTCATGCTAATGTCTGGTAATGGTTCAATGAGGCAAGGTGTGACAGGTGCCAGGCCCATCTCTTTCTACTCCCAGAGAAGGGCTTTCCAACTCTGCTGGAGGGCCTGAGGGAGATACTGCTTTCAGATCAGCCTCCAGCTTGCTCAGGGGAGTTGGTATGTACATAGAGCTCAGCATATACTATGTCCAGTGCCTGGAACTAGACCCTTTCACTATATGGTACAAAGAAAATAGAGTTAGATTTGAAGTGAAGAGGCCTGCATTTGAATCCCAGCTCTTTCATTCATTAACTGAATGCCTTTGGGCAAGTCATTTCCATTAACACACCTTAGTTTCCCCTCCTACAACACGGGGATAATAATGCTTATACTTCCTACCTCATGGAAAGTTATTGTGAGGAAAACATTGTGTGACCCTTAAATCACTATAGAAATGTGAGTTGAGTTGTTAACCTTCATATCAATGCTCAGTACCTTTCCTTAATGCCTTTCCTTAGGCCCCAGATCTCTTTTTGCCAGTGATCTAGAACATTTACCAACATTTACCAACAAACTAGTTTATCTTGAGGTGTTAAAAATAAAATGGAACTCACAGTTATGGAGGGCTTTATAGCATGCTTTTTTACCTCTCATTATCTAATGTATAATGTATTCATATCATTCTCCTTTAAGGAGGATAAAGTTTGTAAATTGCTTAGCAAAGTGCTTGGCAAATAGTAGGCACTCAATAAATGCTTGTTTCCTACCTGTCTTTTTTCTTTCCAAGTGTTGGTGTGGTACATTGATGCTACTAAGGAAAATTTTGACATTAATAGCCAAAGAACATTTGAAAAATAAAATCTCTAGAGAAAGCCATCACATGAATCTGAAATGAGAAACAACTTGTTGTAATTCACAGAAGATAAAACTTAGGTTCCAATATAATTAATAAACAAACAAGTCTTTTTGAATACCTACTATTTGCTCAATTTAATCTCTATATATTTCTTCTTCTCTACCTGGTTTTAATATTATTCTCCTGTATAGAAATTCTGAAATAAATGGGGTCATATTTAACATTGAAAATAGAGAATACAATTCAACAGCTTGTTGAAAGGCTGTGTCTTTTGCCCACCTCTGACATAGTGATATCTAATTTAAATAGAAACGGGTCACTAAGCCATACATAAGGATCCCTGAAGGATGCATATTGACTTAGAAAACCATAGGTTGACATTCTCTAGGTTTTTATTGTTTTTTATTTTGTAAATATTTTCCAATTTTATTTTAATCTGGTTCATAGCCACTATTGTGGGCCGCAGACTGCCAGCCCCATGCCAGCTCCTTTGCTACTTAGAGTTGGTTAAAAAAAAAAAAAGGCATTGCATTGCTTTTCCTTGCTGTCAGCATTAACTGAGAGTTGATAACACAGATATTTCACACAATTACTCAGGGCTCATCAGGTAACTAGATCCTCTTTTGAAAGAAAGTTATCTTATTCATCTTAGAGAAGACATTAGCTTCCCCATCCTCCTACCCCACTTTGTCTGTCAAACATATATACTTGATTTTTCTTTCAGGTCGGAAACAGAAAAAAAAGGGGTATATCTTTCCCTGATTTGTATAAAGTCTAAATATAACCCTGAGCTAATTTATTTCCAACAAAGAAAATATTTTCTTAGCAACCAAGTTACTAAACCACTCAATTGTCTCCTCATCCCCTCTTTTATCATCTCTCAATTAAAATTTAATCACTTTGTTAAGGTTAGAAATTTTATAATCTTCTTAGGGTTAACTTGCTTCCCAAAAGACAGAAACTTTTTTCCCTTGAATACAGAAAGTCAGATGAGCAGACTAAATACAGGGTTAGTCTTGGAGTTAGGAAGATCTGAATTTACTATCTCTTACATATACTGGCTATGTGAATTTGAGCTATCCTTTTGGTCTCCCAACATGAGAGGCCATGCTCTGAGAGTCTAAATTATAGAGAAGATGCTTTTGTACACCAGTTGAGGGAGTTTCCATACCAAGAGGTCCCCAGACTGAGGAAATCACAGGTCTAGACCCCTTCCCCCACCCCAATGTTAAAAGTACATTTGAACAAACAGCAGTTTTAAAAATAGAATTATATGGTGGTTTCCTCACAGTTGGTCAGGAATAGCATGCTGGCTGTGATTATATCTACACGACACCAAAGATTTGGATGAAAAGTGAAAAATTTAGTCAATCATCTGGAGGCCTTGTTGACGTAATGCCAAACATTCAGATGCTGGGAAACATCTGGATGACCAACTGAATTTTTCACTTTTCATCTGGCTGTTTGGGTGTTGTATAGACATAGATTTTTATCTTACCAAGCTTAGAATTTATGAGTTTGGAATTTCAAATCCAATCTTTTGGAATTTGAATCCATCTATCCTTGGCAAAACGTGACTATGTGTTTTTGAGGCAATAGGACTTGGAAAGTTTATTAAAAAGTCTCAAAAAGGCATCTCGGACATCAAATAACTCTCAAAACCCAATGTTTTTGTGATTTAAATGAATCAGAAACATATGGATTAAATTTCCCTTAAATTGCACTCAAGATTAAAAACCAAGGGGAAAAGTGCTCAGGGCCAAATGCGCTTTGGGTTTTCTAGGACACAAAGTGATTGAAAAAGCTGGAAATATTCAAAGCACCCAGCATATAGCTGACTCCCCCATTCCTTAGTTTGGTGTGAATGTAGTGATCATCATTGTATAGGACCTTTTTCTAAACTCCTTTCCTTCTAACTGCAGAGATCATGCAGATGCCATGGAAATAACAAACAACAATAACTCAAAATCTCCTAATACCCAGCTAACAAAAACAAACCAAACAGGACAGAGCCAAACAAAAGAGTCTCTTTGGAAAGTACAGCTCTCCACAGGGTCTGAGAGTGATCAGCAATGCAATGACTTCCGGAAAACAGAGCCCTTCCAGAATTGTTTAAAAGTGGGCATAGATCTGGCCTTTGACAGCCAGGGAAATCACATCTGCTGCCACCAGGCCACCCCAACCCGGACCCTGAGCCCCAGTCTTTTAGTTTTCCTTCAGAAAGAAGCTGAAACCCACCTTCACTTAGAGCTGAACCAATTAAGATCAACCAGAGAGGGTCTTTTTGGGGGTGGCATTGGGTCTCCTACTACCAAATAGGGACATTTGAATACTGCCACCTTTATATTTCTATTTCCCTTCTCCTCTAACTGCAAGGAGGAAATTTTGTTCCCTGATTTGTTAGAGTTGGTTGAATCTTGTTGAGCGAAGTGTTTTGCAAATGGGTTAAAATATACCTTTCTTTTCATTCCAGATTTTGTTGTTGTTTCATAGCCTGTCTTGATTTCCCTGTGGAAAAATGACTCAGTTACCTATGGATCAGGGTGAGCTCTTCTGCTCTATTTCCGTTGACCTTCCTAGCAGATTTGCTTTTCTCTCCCAGTCTTCCTTAATTTTAGCTCTTTCCTTCTGAGACAACTCCCATATTATCCTGTGTGCAGCTGCTTGCACGTTGTCTCCCAATTAGACCGTGAGCTCCTTGAGAACAAGGAATTCCCTTTTTTTAACTTCCTTTGTATACCCCATACTTAGCACAATGCCTCACATACAGTAGGTGCTTAATAAATAGTAATAGCTAACATGTGTATAGTGCTTATTATGTGTCAGGCACTGTGCTGAGCACTTTACAATTATTATCTCATTTGCTCCTTGCAACAACCCTGGGAAGTAGGTGCTACTGTCATCTCCATTGTATATATGAAGAAACTGAAGGCAAACAGAGGTTAAATGACTTGCCTAGGGTCATACAGTTAGTAAATATCTGAATCTGGATTTGTACTCAGATTTATCCTGACTATAGGCCTCGCATTCTATCCACTGTGCCAATTAGCATCCCCCAAATGCTAATTGATTGACTGAAGTGAATTGTAGAACCTTAGAATATCAGTTGAGATGGATCTCAAGCTCCTCCAAAACTTACCTGAAAAAGAATCCCTTCCACAACTTCTGGACGAATAGTCATCCAGGTTCTGTAAGAAGAACTTCAGAGAGGAAGAACCCAGTGCCTCTCTAAGGCATCTCATTCCAATAGTAGGTAGCTCTGAAACCTGGGAAGTTCCTACAAAGTGAAGTTGGCCTTTCTGATGCTTCTTCCCATTGCTCTTAATTTTGTCCCCTAGGACTAAGCAGGAGAAATCCGATCCCTCTGCTCCAGGACAGCCCTTCAAATACTGTATTTGCAAAAATTCATCAAGCTGCTCCCAACCTTTCTCTTCTCCTTGCTAAGACCCATCAGGTACCTCAGTTCATTTCCCATTGTTGTGATTGGAGGTCTCTTCTCTTCTACTGCTCACTGTTGGACTCATGCCAGCTTGTCAATTGTCCTAATGTGGCATCCAGAATGACAAACCCATGACATTTCATACAGGATCTGACTGGGATAGAAAGAACAGGATAATCACCTCTTTCATAGACACCATGCCCCTCTTAATTCAGCTTTGGATCCCATTATTTTTTATGTTTTTTTTTTTTTGTCATCTCACATTACAGACCCATATCGAGTCTGCTAAAACACCTATGTAGTTGTTTTTAATTTTTTAAATGCTCTCTACCTAATCTCTTCATCTCAAACTTGTATAGTTTTTTTTTTTTAAACAACCCAAGGCAGGACTTAACCAATATCAATCAAAAAGCATTTATTAAGCACCTATATGTGCCAGGCACTATGCTAGGCAATTTCAACTTATTAAATATAATTCATGGTGATTGCCTATGTAATGGGACTTTGGATCATGCCCAGATCATCAAAAATGAAAGAAGCCATATGAAAGACACCAGGGACCTACTTCTGGGAGAAGACATTCAGTATTCCCTGACCATGTGGGCGAGAGCTGACTCTTTAGGCTGTGCAGCCAGAATTGCCAACATCTTTAAAAGTATCAGACAGACAGTCTCTTCCTTTTTTCTCTTCTCTCCTTTCTCCTCTCTCCTATTCATTATTCCCTTCTTCCTTCTCCTCTGATTTTGTCCAACCATTGAAGAACATGGGAAACCCAGAATATTTTCTCCCAGAAGCATGTCTCAGGCTTCTCCCATGTGGATACCTCCATCTCAGGTGATCTGGGCATAACTGTCGACCCCCAAACACTTATATTTGGGAAGTTCATTCATTTATTCAATTATTTGATCTTTTTAATGCTTTAGAAGTGTTCTTTTCAGTAAATTTTCTTATAGAACTTCCTTTGTTTTTTCCTGTTTTCACCTTTTATGAAATTATTTTTTTTGATTGAAATCTTGACCTTATTCTATAGCCATTTCAATTCAATTCAAATTCAGTAATTCCAAAGGCTGCTTGGTACAGTGGACAAAGCACTAGGCTTGGAATTGGGAAAACTGAAGTTTCAAATCCTTCCTCAGACACTTACTAGCTGCATAAGCCTGAGCAAGTCACTTAATTACTCCCAGCCTCAGTTTCCTCATCTACATAGTGGGCATAATAATAGCACCTACCTCTTGGGGTTGTTGTGACAATCAGATGAGTAAATCAGATGTAAAGTGCTTTACAAATATTAAAGTGCTATGTAAATATAATTATTATCCACTGAATATCTATTGTATGCAAGTGACTTTGTAGTTAACCTTTTTTATGCTGACAATTTATTGATTAGGCATGGTTGGCTAGCAGTCATCCTCTTTTCCTTGCAAGTCTTGAGAGGTCTTCTCTTACTGTACCTTTTGAACTGGCTGTGGCCCTCTATGCTCTGGACTTTTGATTATATGAAAAGTCCTTCCATTCAGAAGTACTGCCTGGGCTTTGCCTTTTTTCAATTGTGTGACTCCACATACCCAGATCACTCAATAGGAGCACCAGATATAACTGAGGACTCTGAAAATTATGTCAGAATACAATCTGGTCACCTGAGAAATTATTGAATCCATCAGATAAAAACATCATCAAAACTCTTAAGCCAGCATAGGCATGTGTAAGGAGTTGTAATGGAGGTTGAATCCGAGCTCTACCATTTCAATGTCCTTGGGAAAGTCACTGAACTTTTCTACCCCTAATTTCTTCCTCTGTAAAATAAGTTAGTTGGACCGCATGGTCTCCAAGCTTGCTTCCAGCTCTAAGTCTACAAAACTGTGTAAGGATGCTTGTGTGTGAAAGAGAAAACTGAATTTTTTGTTTGAAGAGATTGAATGAGGAAATGGAGAACGGTTGTCATTTGGATGACAATGTGGTGTGGTGGTTAAAGAAATACTGCATTTAGATTCAGAGATGGTGAAAACAAGCCCTGTTTCTTTGTCTGAAAAAAAAAATAAGAGGATTGAATTATTATGACTTCTTGGATAGTAACATCTCAGTCTTCATCACTGTTGAGATTCATCTCCTCATGGATACTATCATCCCTTTGTGACACTGCCCTCTCTTGGTTCTACCTGTCTGGATACTTTTCCTCAGTCTCCTTTGCCAAATTCATGTCTTTCTCCCCTTCCTCCAACTGTTAAAATACAGCTTTTTTTTGGACCCTTCTTTCTTCCCTTGGTCAGCCCATCAGCCCCCATGGGTTAGACTCCTAGATGTATGTATCATAGTTTGGTTTTTTTCCTCCCAGAGCTTGGTCTCACATTGCTAACTAACAATTGGATATTTGCAACTTTATGTCTCATAGGCATCTTAAACTCAACATGTCCAAAACAGAACTCTTTATTTTTTTTCCATCAAACCTACTCTCCTAACTTCCCTATTTCTGTGGAGGGCACCACACCACCATTGTTTAAATCACCCATGTCTGAAATTTCGGCATCATCCTCAATTCCTCATTATCCCTCACCTCCCATATGCAAGCAGGTGTCCAATCTTGCTGATTCTGCTGATTCTCACGTTTGCACCTTTCAGTCCCTTCAAAAGTCTATCAGTGCCTCTTGTCTGGATTACTGCCTGTCCTCCATGCCTTCCTCTCTAATGAGTCTTCTACGTGGTTGACAAACAGATTTCTCTGCAGGACAGGTCTGACTGTGTCATGTTTGAAAAGTTCCAATGGCTCTCTGTTGCTCCTAGGGTAAAATATAGACTTCTGTATTTATCTAGTGTGGGGGAAGGAAAAGGGAAGGAAAGGGAATAAACTTTTATATAGAACCTATTATGTGCCAGGCTTTGTGCTAAGCACTTTTTATAAGCAATCAAAGGTAAATGCTGTTATTATTCCCATTTGACAGTTGAGGAAACTGAGACAAACAGAGGTTAAGTGACTTTCCCAGGATCACACAGTTACTAAGAGCCTGAGGTCACCTTTGAACTCAGGTTTTCCTGACTCCAGTCCCACTCTCTATCCACTGCCTCAAAAAATATGTATTAAAAGCTTTTTACAATCTGACTACTGTTCCAGATTTATTACACATTCCTTTTCCTTATAAACTGCACATTCCAGCCTTATTGGCCCTGTACATGACATCCAATTTCTTGTTTCTGTACCTTTGCACAGGTTGTCTCCCACTCCCCTTCAACGTTGCCTGGCTTTCTTCCTCATTAATCCAGCTTCCAGTGCTCCCCTCCCTCTGAAATTTCCTTTGTTTATACTTTGTATTTACTTATATATGTATATGCTGATTCCCCTGAAAGACTGTAAGCTTCATGAGGGCAGGGTCTCTCTCTCTCTCTCTCTCTCTCTCTCTCTCTCTCTCTCTCTCTCTCTCACACACACACACACACACACACACACACACACATTATCTGTTTCTCTCCTGTCTATCCTTGTCTCTCTCTGTCTCTCTCTTCTGTCTGTCTCTTTCTATCACTCTCTCTCTCTCTCTCTCTCCCTCCCCTCTTTCTCTTGTCTCTCTCTGTATCTCTGTCTCTCCTATTGCCAGGGCTTACCACAATGTTTGTCATATAGAAATTCTTCATAAATGCCTTTTTGTTGATTGATTAGAGATCATGTTGTTCTTCAATAGCAGAGAATTTCTGAAGATGACATAGTTACAGGCAAAGGTAGAATTTGAATGCAAGTCTCCTATTCCAGGGCTTTTCAACCTGTAACCCTGCCCTACCCAGGTGGTCTTGGGCCTTCATTTTCCTCACAAGTAAATTGGGAATGACAGTATTGCTACTACTTACCTCACAGGGCTGTTTGTAGGATCAGGTAAGGTAATCCAGGTCAACAAACAATCCAACATGCATTTATCAATTGCTTACCGTGGGCAAGACATTATAGCAGTCGTTGGGCAAACAAAATGTGCACAGATTAATTCCCTTCCTCCCTCCCTCCCTCCCTTCCTTCCCTCCTTCCCTCCTTCCTTCCCTTCCTTCCTTCCTTCCTTCCTTCCTTCCTTTCTTCCTTCCCTCCCTCCCTCCCTCCCTTCCTTTCCTTCCTTCCTTCCTTCCTTCCTTCCTTCCTTCCTTCCTTCCCTCCCTTCATTCCTTCCTTCCTTCCTTCCTTCCTTCCTTCCTTCCCTCCCTTCATTCCTTCCTCCCTCCCTCCCTTCCTTCCTTTTTCCCTCCCTCCCTCCCATCCTTTCTTCCTTCCTCAATTTATCCTAGCTGTCCATGCTTTTGTCTTCTATTATCTATCTAGCTATCATCTCTCCCTCCATATGCATGTATTTCTAACCTGCATACATGTACATACATGTAAATACTCAGTAATGATAGAGGGGAAGGAGTAGAAATGGATAATTAGGAAAAATCATGTGTAAAGATACAGCGTTTGAGCTGGGTCCTGAGGAGAGCAAAGACGAATAAGAAAAACATTCTGGAGAGGTGGGGGACAGTCTTTGTGAAGGCATGAAGGCCTTTGCGGAGATGGTATGTCGTGTCTGGGGAACATGAAGTCAGTCACTTTGGCTGGAAGGGAGAATAATGAGAAATCAGTCTGGAGAGAGATGTTGTAGCCAGATTATGAGGGGCTTTTAATGATAAACAGAAGAGCTTGGATAACATAGGTAAAGTGTTCTGTAAATGATAATGTGCAATATAAATATGGGCTCTCAATATTATGATGTCATCAGAAAGGTTAAGAACATTTACCAAATATTCCTACTTTTCACTTAATAGCCTGTTGAGGCTCTGTCATCTGTTAATTTATCAAAACCTCTTTTGAGTCAGTACTTCCAGTCTTTTGGGTAATGAGTACATTAAGTTTACAGCCCACTGTTTAAACTAGGCCTTTTATTTCCCTCCAGAGCTTGCCATTCATACTTTAAGGAGGAGGGAAGAAGCACATATTCTGTGAAGGGGGAAGGGAAGGGAATAAGCCTTTGTGGAGTACCTGCTATGCAGGACTTTACAAATATTATCTTATTTGAGCTTCACCAACAACCCTGTGAGGTAGTTGCTATTATTATTTCCATTTCACAATTGAGAAGACTGAGGCAAACAGAGGCTGATTGACTTGCCCAGAGTTGTAGGGTAAGTAAATGTCTGAGGATGGATTAGAACTTAGGTCTTCCTGACTCTAGGCCCAGAGTTCTAGCCATTGTTCCACATGGCCGTCTCTAATACGCTTCTGTGATTTGTCTGACTAATTGGGGTGCAGATACACTGGCCTTCTTGCTACCCAGGGCATATGGGGACTAGGCTCTTTTCAGTCAGTGGTATCACCTTCTCATATAACCTGAGCTGTATGTAACTAGTTCCAGAACATCAGAATTTAGAAGGCACTGAGAGTATTCACACTCCTTGAATAGCTTAGAAAATAACTGAGCTTACCGCCTAGCTGGTAAGAATGATTAGATAAAATAGATAATTAGTTGAAATAGAAAGCTTCTAGTTGATTTACATCCTTCCTTAGGTAGAAGCTCTCTTTGGTGAATCCTTCTTATTTAGCTCCATCCTGCTCTCACCCCTTGCAATTGCCCCATGGTGTTTGGGGATATCTTTCTGTGGTGCTTTGTGTCCTGGCCTTCGCCTCCTCTCCCAGCTTTCCCAACTAAATTTGCCTTATAAATTTTATTTCAGGTCATATTTTGTGCTGCTTCCTCCAGGTGCCATAGTTACTAGTTATATTTGATAAGGATTTGATAATGGATTTCACCTATGTTTTGTATCTCTGCTTTACCCTAGCTGGGAGAAGGGGCAGAAACAAACTGACTGAAATCTCTGGAGGTCTGAGAAGTACTTCTTTTCAATGTCTTTGAAATCAAGGCTCTCTCTAGCTAGGTGGAGCTGGGCAGGGATTCACACTGAAAGGCTCCTTTTCTTCCTCTTTGGTTTCCATGGGAAATTCTCTTAAAGTGAGCAAAGGCAGCCTGGGGAAGGATACCATCTCACAGGAAACAGCGAATCCTACCATTTGACCTTGGTAATGGTGAGGTTGGTGGACTTCCAAGCTTAGCAAATGCACACAAGCTCCAAACGTCCTTCCCTCTCCCCTCCACCTCCACTTCCTCTCTCTCCAGGATGTCTTTCTGAGTCCCTGACCAGAGCACTGAAGCTCAGTGCCCTCCCTCCCCCAGCTCAGAGCCCAGGGCAAGCTTCCCAGTTCCCCATGCCCCAGGGACAAAGGCTCTGGCTAGAATTTATATCCCTGAGTGTGAATATAAATTGCAGGTGACAGATTTATGCTCCAACAGAGGCTGTGAGCTTATTTCCTTAGCATCGTGTCTGTGTCTTCCCACTACTCTCCAAGGAGAACCCTCTAGCCAGTCTGGTCTCAGCTCTGTCCCCTAAACACTCTCTTTTCTTTTCTGGTTCCCCCCATTCAGTTATTCCTTTCTCCACACCTAGAACATCCTCTTATATTTCTATTCCAAATCTTTCCTATCTTTCAAGGCTCCATTGAAATCCCACATCTCCTTCAATTCCTTTGCTACCCATCTTACGTCAAAGAGATCTAGAATCCTAGAATTTGATGGTTAGAATAAAATCTGGCATTCATCTGGTCTGTCATTACGTTTTAGTGGAAAGAGAAGGAGCTCTGGAATTGAAGGATCTAGGTTCAAAGTCTTCCTCTGATACTTGGTCCCTCTGTGGCTTTGGGCAAGTCATATGCACTCCCTGGGCCTTAGTTTCCTCATATGTAAAAATGGGGGGGGGGTCCTACTTGATGACCCCTTAAACTCCCTTCCAGTTGTAGATCTCCTATGCTTTGAAGTCACCTCCCATTGCATGTAGGAATCCATTCTGCAAGCATCCTCAAAAAGCCTTTATTCATCCTCTGCTTTCAAAAAGGTCCCAAAGAGCTCAGTGCCTGACAAAATACCGCTTGTTTCACTGTATGATAGTTTTGACTGTCAGACTGTCTTCTTTATATTGAGCCTAAATGTGTCTCTTCCTGACTTTCACCTGCTGGTCCCAGATCTGCCCACTTAGGCTCCTACAGAATATGCCTCAGACCCAGGCCATGGGACAATCTTCAGATAATCTAAGTCAGTGCTCATAGTTCCCCCCTTCAACCTGTCATCGCCTTCTCCAGTCTTAAGATGTTTGCCCAAGGACATGATTTTCAGGACCTCCATCCTGATCATCCTTCCTTGGACATTGGTTTTGCCTTTAATATAAGGCCCCCAGAACTGACCACTAGAATCCAGATGTGGACTGATTGCTACTGAATCTGAGACTGGTTTCATTCTTCCGTTTGGACACTAGACTTTTACTAATGTCCTGTTAGGCTTCCTTTAGAAGCAAGTTTGCTGCTGTTGCTTCAAGGTGCACTTGAAATCCGCCCAATTTTCAAGCCTTTTCCCCATGAATCTTTTGCTGTCCTATTTAGTCTCAGAACTCCTGAAATTTATTTTTCTTCCTCTAAACAAGACCTTAGATCATATATGGAAGTTGTTAAAGAAGATACACAGAAAAGCACTGAGTAGTCATTGGTAGATTTGGGGGCCTATTTTCAAATCTCTCTGAACCTCAGTTTCCTTATTATTGTTGAGTCATTTTTTTTCAGTTGTGTCCGACTCTTTTTGACCCCATTTGGGGTTTTCTTGGCAAAGATACTGGAGTGGTTTGCCATTTCCTTCTTCAGCTCATTTTACAGTTGAGGACACTGAGGCAAACAGGGGTGTTAAGTGACTTGCCCAGGGTCACCCAGCTAGGCTAGATTTGAACTCGATAAGAGGAGTCCTTCTGACTCCAGGCCTGGCACTCTATCCACTGTGACACCTAAGTGCCCCTTCAGTTTCCTTACCTAGGACAATGATGAGGTTGGTTCCTTCTAGATCACATTTCCATGATCCTAGGTCCTAGCCAAGAGTCTTTCCCAGGAAACAAAGGTGAGCATTCTTTGTGGACAGTTAATGGGAAAATTACTTGCAATGAAAACATCTGTCTGGGTGTTTGATATTTACCTATTTTGTTGTCATTGAAGATGCAATTTCTGAAAAGAAGAACTAGATAGGAAAGCAAGACTAAAAATTAAAAGTCCTGCTGGGTTGGTGTTGATTCCTCTGGAGAAGTTAACCTAGCAAGCCTTGGCTCAGGACCAAAGATCAGATAAGGATAAAGGGAACTTCAGACAATGGGGCAGGGGCCCTAAGAAAACACTGTGGGCTGTTTTACACAACGACAACAGCTGGGGGACACTCCTCTGGCCTTTGGTTTAATCATATTCACGTGGCAAAACCAGGGGAAAAGTTACAGAAACCATTCCACATGATTTTGAGTGTTTAAGAATGTTTTCTGTACTTCTTGTGGGTTTGTTAATAATGTGGGATTGAAAAGACAGAGTGTGGGGGAGCTTCTGGCAAGGAGAAAATTCATATTTAGCTTCGTTTTTAAAAAAATCATGAATTTGGCACTCATTAATACTAAGAACGAATGGTTCTTTCTCCAACAATTCCCTGAGTGGGCAGGTGCTGCTGGCTCCCCTCTCTGAGCTCTTTGTCAATGCAAACATAAATACTGACCAAGAGCACCTCCTTGGAATTCCAGATCTGGGTCTGTCTTGAGTTTCCCCTCTTGCCTCCTAAGTCTCCCTAGTGCTCTGATTGTTGGTCTCAGGCCCAGCTGTGTTTCCTGAAACAGGGTTCACTTCGTTGCCCATGGAAACTCATTTTCTGCTGCAACTTCAGCATTTTCAATTCATTATTGCTGCATTCGGCATAGGAAGGGGTCTGGGACAGGAAGTGGGCCAGTAACTCAAAGCTGCCACTGTTGACCAGCCTTAGCAGGGCATGTGCTATGAATTACTTTCCCAAGAGTGGGGATGGATTCCTTCTTCCACCATTCTCAGATGTGGCATCCACTGCCTGGAGGGGATCCTGGGTACTTACCAGCGAAGGCAAGCTCTGACAGGTCCTGCCAAGCTGCAAAGGCTTTGATTAAGGCTGGATGGTGGACTGTGTCTTATTGTCTGAGAATCTTCCTATTAAGTCTGGTACAGATGAAGAATTTAACAACTTACCTTGATTGGGTTTATCTCAGTGGAGAAGGAACTATACCTATATACCCACAGATCTTATTCTAGTAAGATTAGACGTATCCATTTGCATTTTAGTGACTTACTATCCCTAGAAGTCAATATCAGGCAAGCTAGTATAGCTGGCCAGGGGGAAAGGGAATAAATATTTATTAAGTACTTACTTTGTGCCAGGAACTATGCTAAACACTTTACAAATAATATTTCATTTGATCCTGGGAGGTAGGTACTATTATTATTCCCATTTTACAGAGGAGGCAATGGGGGCAGATAGATATTAAGTGCCTTGCTTAGGGTCACATGGCTAATAAGTGTCTGAGGCTAGATTTGAACTCAGGTCTTCCTGACTCCCAGGCCCAGCACTCTATCCCCTGTGCCACCCAAGGCTACCATAGCATGTTGATGCCTCATAATGAGTTTGCTGTTCCTTAAAATCTCATGATCTTTCTCAGATAAATTACTGTCCAGCCAAGTTTACTCAAGTTGATTTCTTAAACCGAAGAGCAAGATTTTTTGTTTATTCCAATCAAATCTTTTTAGATTCGATCTGATAATCTATCCTGTCAAGATTCTTTTGGATCCTGATTCTGTCAATTAGTGTTTGATCACTCCCCACTTGGTATCATATACAAATTCCATGGTCATGCCATCTCTTGCTTCATCCAAGCTATTGATAATATTGTTCAATAGTGCTGAGCCAGATGGAGATCCTTGGGGAACTCCACGTGAGACCTCTTTCTGGAATGACATTGAATCATTATTTTTATCCTTTGGCTCTAGTGTTTTAGCCAATTTCAAATCAATGCAACTATAACAAATGATTAATTGAAATCTCTCCCATTTTCTCATAAGAATAATAGTGTGACCTTCTTTAATACTTCATTAAAATCTAGGTAAACTATAACTATACCATTTCTTTAAGCTACTAATTTAGTAATTGAAAAAGGAAACAATGTTATTTTGCAATGATCTATTCTTGATGAAGACCAGGCTTTAGCTGGTTCTTTGTGATCATCTCTTCCTAGTTTAGGTGTCACTAACCACTCCTTAAAAAATACATTCTAGAATGGTGCCAGGAATTGAAGTCAGTCAGATACACTGGTTTGATTCCTCCCTCTCCCAACCCTCAGATTCCCTTCTTTTCCATTTCTTTCTTTTTTTTTTTAAATTGGGACATTGGTTGTTTTTTTTTCTCTAACTCTCCAGAATCACTCCTGTTCTATACAATCTTTCAGATATCATAGGATCATAGATTTAGAGCTTGAAGTGACCTTACAGGTTATCTACTCCATACCCCTTCATTTTATACCTGAGGGATCTGAAGATGAAAAGTTAACTGACTTGCCCCAGGTTAAATAGATAGGAAATGTTGAAACTGGGATGCAACTCACATCTTCTGATCCCAAGTGCTCTTTACAGTGTAGCATGTGGCTTAGCAATCACATTTGTCTATTCTATCAGTACTCAAAGGACATAGTTCTGGGGCTGGTGGACTTGAACTCCTCAAATGCACCATATCTCTTGGCATCTCCTTGCTTATATTGGATATTACTTCCTGGTTAGCCTTTTTTTGATCTGTGCCCCTTAACTCCCCCTTAGGAAGAACTGTGTCTTCAGAGAGCTTATGATGAAGCATATTACCTACCTCCCATCAGAGAATGATGAATACAAGGTGAAAAAAGAGACATATTTTGAGGAGTCATTTTCTGGATTGATTTTGCTTGACTATGCTTCTTTGTTAGGAATACGATTCTTTCATTTTCTCTGTTTCTAATTGGAGTGGGAAGGAATAAAAGGGGATTAGCAATATTGATGCCAAAACTAAGAGGGTCTGAAGAAAACAGAAGGAGGTTCACAGACAAGGAAGGTTTTGAAATTAATTTATAGAATCACTATTTACCTTTAAAAAAAAAGGCAAATGATATGAAATAGGGAAGTGGTTAAATGGGAAAATATTCACATAAAATTTCTCTTTTGAGGGCTTGGTATCCAAGATATATAAACAATTAAAAATATTTGTACATATGGATATAATATACATATATGTATATATAACACATGCTATA
>CM053585.1:258644333-258676674 GCA_028646515.1 Pseudochirops corinnae
TAAATGGTCAAGGATATGAGCAAACATTTCTGAAAAGAAGAATTTCAAATTAACAACCATATTAAAGAATTTTCCAAAGCAATAATAATATTGAGAAGTGCAAATCAAAACAACACTGAGGTTTCAACTCACCTGAAAATTGTAAAGAAAAGACCAAAGATGGAAATAGTCAATGTTAGAAGGGTGTGGGTAAATGTAATGGTAATTAATTTAAATTTGAAGACCCCTTTTTGTTATGTCAGGTAAGCAGGTACTTAGCCCTTAGTAACTAATCAAATATTTGTGGCTAAGAGGCAGAGGGTGTGAACTTTGTCTCTTGTTGCTGACATAATAGGAAGGGTTTGGCTGAAACAAGAAGCCAATGCTTTGTCTGTATATAAGAAGAGCCCCAGAGAGAGACAGTCAGAATTAGAATTTTTCTCCTGACGGGCTCCTGGTGGAAGAGAAAGAAAGTTTCCTCAGTGAGCATCTGGAAGCTGACTGAGAACTGAGAGAGGATTTCCTTGAGACCAGAATCTAGTGAACGCTGAAGTTGCTGCTGAAAAGGCCACCTGGAAGGCTGAGTTTTCTTCTGGGTCCTAGGGCCAGCCAAACTGCCAGAGGACTGAAGAAACATGGATAAGACTTTGGATAAGACTTTGTTTGTTTGTGGCTTGGTTGATCCTTGAATTCCTGGCAACAGAAGTGGTGAAGGTTTTGAGATGTGCTGGATCCTGTGAACTTCAATGTGTACCAAGAACTGCCCGGAGGACTAGACAAAGACCTGGGAGCTGTTTGCCTCTGAGTCCAGGTGACCATTTGGTGGATTCAGGTAGGAGCTGGGATCATGGAAGGGGATCCAGTAAATCTAGAGAGACTACTCCGAGTCAAGATGAAGAAAAGGCCTTTCCTTGGATATTGAGTGCAGTGATGAAATTGAAGTTTACTAGAGACCGAGGGGTGGAGGATTTGCATAATTTTCTAATGATTATATTTAGTGATTAATGATATTTAGTAACTGATTGCTAGATAAGTGACTAATTAAGTTAACCTATGATTGCCCCATGAGTGAAAGACTGACTATTGTATTTTGAGATGACTGAATGACTGAGTAAGGAGGCAAACCTCCTTAGGAATACTCGATGACTGTTCATTTTTTCTCTGTTCTAAATACTGTGACCACTTTGATGAAAACTATGTGGCCATTTTTATGTCAAGCTGTTGCGAACACTATAGTGTAATTTCCTGTGATAAGATGTAATGCTGTGAATATTATATTGTGATTTGTTGTGAATGTTTGCCTTGATTTGTTATGGAATAAATGGAGTGTTTACTATACCGTGTAATCAGAACCTTAAAAGCTGTTCACAGTAGCATTCTTTTGGGAAGCTGTTTGTGCATGGCATTACAGCAAACTAGTAAGTTGTTGATGGAACTGTTAGTAGATGAATGAATGGTGGATGGATGAATGGATGGAAGGATGTATGAATCAACACAACCATTTTGGAAAAAAATTTGGAATTATGGAAGTAATATGTATAATCTTTGACACAAAGATTTTTAATATTAGGCTTATACAACAAGGAGGCCATTCATAAGGGGAAAGTATCCATATACACTAAAATAGTGATGATAGCAGTGCCTTTTATGATAGCAAAACAATGTATACAAAGTAGTTTCCTATTAACTAAGGAATATCTAATTTGTGATGCATGAATACGATGGAATATTACTCTCCTAAAAAAATGACAAATGTGATGAACACAAAGAATATAAAATGATACATGAACTGATGCAGAGTGAAATAAGCAGCATCAAGAAAACAATAAACATGATGATTTCAACAATGTAAATGAAAAAAATAAATTTAAAAATTAAAAAACCCAAAGTAAATGGAAACAAAAATTACAAAAGAAGTGAATGTTGCCAAGTTATTGATGTATCCTATACCATTGTGTTATAGTATTTATCTATTGTCATTCTACTAGACAATCTCCAAATTGGTACAGATGTCATATCAGAGTCTTTGTATCAAGCTTTTCTACTCCAGAGACTTCTACAGTTTATGAAAGAGCCACTCTGTATACGTTGGCTAATTCTGGCTAACAACTTAAAAGTTCCCCAGACATATTTTAGACTCTCCCCTCTCTGTAATTTTGTTTCTAAAGTAGGATAAGGCATCAAACTTAGAGGCAAGAGAGCCTGAATTCAAATTCAAGTTACAGGGCTTACTAGCTGTGTAAACTTGGGCTAATCACTTTATTCTTCTGACCCCACAGTTTCCTTATCTATAAAATGGAAACTTATTTCCACTATCTACTTTACAATGTTTTTGGGGAAGAATTTTGTAAAGTTTTTTGTAAAGAGCTATAGATATGAGAGTTGTCATTAATGAATGAAAGCAGTACGTGGGAAGGGAAAGAATGCTGCTTTTGCGGACTTGGGTTAAAATCAGATGACCAAGGGCAAGTGACCTAATCTTTCCAAATCTAAAATGACAGGGACAGTGGATAAAGAATATTAAAAAAAACTCATGGATCCTGAGTTCAAAGCATACCCCTGCTACATCATCCCTATGTAAAAAAGTCACTTAACTTTTCTGGGCCTCAGTTTCTTTATCTGTAAAATGTGGAGGTTGGTCTAGAAGAGCTCTGAGATAACTTTTAATTCAAAATGTATAATTCTATGACTAGATGCCCTTTAGGATTCCTTCTAGCTCTAATTTTATTATTCTATGATTTAGATTAACACAGACAGGATGAGTTATGGGACTTTGTTGTTGTTCGGTCATTTCTATCATATCCAAGTCTTCATGACACCATTTCGGTTTTTTCTTGGCAAAGATACTGGAATTGTTTGTCATTTCCATCTTCAGCTTATTTGTCAGATGAGAAAACTGAGGCAAACAGGGTTAAATGACTTGTCCAGGGTCTTTAGAAGAGGGAAAGAACAGTTACAATAGGAGCAGACTGGTACAATAGGAGTTGAGGTAGGTCCAGAAATATGTCCAGGGTTTTAGGAATGAGAAAGGAAAGAATGCATGTAGGTTTATAGATTGTTTAAGCTTACAGATCATTTAGCCCAGGTCCTTCATCTTCCAGATAAGGAACCTTCATGGCAGGATCACAGCATTGATAAAGGCCTGAAGGAGAAACTAGACCAAGCATGCATAGGAGTCAGTGAGGAGACTGGACTGGCTGCCATGGAGGGTCAATTTGTCATTCAAAGACCTGGGAGAGAAGGCAAGAGGTATAGTGGGGTAGTGGTGGGGCCAATTTTGCTCCATATCAGAGTCAATCACTTATTTCTATTTGATTTTCTACTTCCTCATTAATTTTTGAGCTGGTCTCTGTGGCCCAAAGGATTTACAGAGAAGACAAGATGAGGCAGAAATTCCTCTTCCTCATCCTGAGTCAGCAGCCCTTTGCCTCCACAGAACTGGGAGGTGGGATGGGGGACCTTGAGAACATCATGCTGTCCCAGGCCAAGAACACATTTTCAGCACGTTCTGTGCCCTTATCTCTTCCAGCTTCCTTTTCCTCTGGGAGGATTTTGACCTTCTACCTTCTTTTCCATGGTGTGTAGCGTTTGTTTGGATACAGCAAATTCCAGCTTTAGGCCAGTCACCCAGAGGCCATTGCTTAATAGTTGCCTGAAAATATCATGAAAGTAGCAGCTTGAGCCTATTTCTGACTACATTGGTGTCCCAGGCTTTCCAGTACGTTACCCCCATTGCTGACTTGTCTTTTTTGATGTATTGCTCTATTTATGTATTTGGATGCAAAGACAATGATTGTGGAGTTTCCCGACTCTGGGCATTTTCATTGGCTGTACTCCATATGTGAAGTGCTCTCCCTCCTCAGCTCTGCTTCCTAGCTTCCCTGGCTCCCTCCAAGTCCCAGCTGATGTCCCACCTTCTGCAGGAAGCCTTTCCCTATTCCTCTTAATTCTAGTGCTTTTTCTCTGCTGATTACCTCCAATTTATCCTGTAGATGAGGAATTTGTACACAGTTGTCTGTCTGTTGTTTCCCTCTTTAGAATGTCCCATACTTGAGAGAAGGAATTGCTGTTCTTGTTTATTCTGCTTTGCTTTGAACTTTCTTTGTATCCCCAGTGCTTAATACAATGCCTGGCACGTAGTAGGCACTTAACAAATTTGTATTGAATGAGTGGGGTTGGACCTTCTACCCCCAGAAAGTTTATAAGTTTCTCTTTGGGAATTTAGAGCAATGACTTGATCTTTCCAGCCAGACGGTGTTTCTCCCCCTCTTTTTAGGTTCCTTTACTTCTC
The DNA here is from genome assembly GCA_028646515.1 of Pseudochirops corinnae. Taxonomy (NCBI): domain Eukaryota; kingdom Metazoa; phylum Chordata; class Mammalia; order Diprotodontia; family Pseudocheiridae; genus Pseudochirops; species Pseudochirops corinnae. Next base: position 258,648,604 of record CM053585.1, read on the forward strand.
TGGGTAGAAAGGCTGCTAACTTTAAAATTGGAGGACTTGGTTTGAACTCCAATTTTACCACTTGCTGTTACCCATGTGATTTTGGGAAATTCATTTGACCTCTATCTCCATACGTTTGTCTGTAAATGAAGAAAGGTTGCACAAGTTATGTTCAAAAATCTATGATCTATGGTCCTATGTGCTTTCCATATTTTAACTTGTATTATAGGTAATTGCGTGCATGTCTCTTCCCAAATCAATCCTCAAGGATTTATTAAGTTTCTACTATTTGCTAGATGCTGGGGAATATAAAGAAAAATAAAGCTGTCTTTGTCCTCAAGTAGCTTATTTCTATTAGAGGAGACACTATTTACACACATAAACATATGTGTATATAAACACACTATACACATACAAAATTAATACAAGGTATTTTCAGGGGAAAAAATGTGTTTGTGTGTATATACACAAAAAATTAATGGGGCAGGAGTTGGGAAGGAAGAAAATCAGGAAAGGCTTTGCGTAGACATTTGGACTGATTTTTGAAGCTATCCTAGGATTCCAAGAAGCAAAGAGGAAGAAGAAATGTATTCCAGACATGGGAGAAAAGCCTGTGCAAAGATGGATATGAGAGACAGAATTTCATGAATGAAGAAGAGGAAAAAGATCAACTTAGCCTGACTGTGTGAAGGCGAGAAACATGATAAGTCAGAAAAGGGAGTTCAGAGCTCTTGTAAAGGCCTTTGAGGGCAGAGACTTTGTCATTTTGTATCTCTGTACCAACCCCAGCAATCTTTACAGTGCTTTCTCCTACAGTAGAAGAATAATAAGTAAATCTTAGATTCGGCTGGATTATATATTCTGTCAGTAGTAGAATAGGAAGAAGAAGTGAGAAAGAATGTGGAGGCTCAGAGTTCAGTTTCTCCTCAAAAAGGAAAATAAATTGGATGGAGAGAATTTTCCTGTGTCATGGATTATTGCATATTCCAATGGTTTCCAACCTTTCTAAGTAAGAGGATTCCTTTGTAATGAAAAAAAAAATAGTGATGGATAATAGGATCAGTCAATTGACATATATAATTGCAAAAAGTTTATATGAATTCAGCATTCAAATGGAGTTAGAGACTGAACCCTGTAGAGTAGAGGGGGCTCCCAGGGGAGGAATCCCCTACTACCAATGCAAGTCAACACCTACTCTGCAATTTATGACCTTTGAGACTGTCTAGGGCATGAAAATGTTTAGTGGTATGTGCTGGACCACAAAGCCAGTAGGTATTAGAAATGAACCTTCAACTCCAGTCTTCCAGGCTTTGAGTCTTGCTCTCTTTTCCTTACCCTATATTGTTTCTCATTAATTAAGTCATGTTTTAAAATGAATTTGTATTTCATTGATTAGAACACCCATATGCTATTGAAAACTATTCCAGCACTTCAATGGGTCTCCTTCAAGTACTCCTTCAATGGCTGTAGATAGTAACATAGGCACACTTTCTCATCCTTTGTGATTCTTGCTTATCCTCCGTAGAGGGACTTACTGAATTTACTTGTGCTTAATGCCTTCCTATAGATATTTTTATTTTCTCAATGTAGTACTTAGATGATCCATCTATTATCCCTTGATTTTATTACATGACTAGTTCATTCTTTTTTCTGGTCTTGCATTTCTGAAACGTATAATTTACACAACTTCTTGCATTTCCAATAATTTTTTTGGGGAAATATACTGCAAACTGTTTATATCTATTATGTATGTCTTCTTTGTTTTTTGTATCAGCTACAATTTGGTTTCTCTTGCAATTGTGGTGTTCCATGATGTCACAGTTTCACTGGAGCAATGTTGGTGTTAAAAAGATGGGTCTTTGTGAGACAGTTAAGGCCCTATATAATGTCTCCAAAGCAATGCTGCTCGTTTTCTCCCTCTGATTAAATTCTGAATCCAGTTCATTATCCATCTATATTGCCTGGCCCAGATACATGTACTGACAGGCTAACTTATATATAACTCATTCTTTACTATCTTTCCTACCTTCCCCCCCGCCCCAGCATATATTGCATTTCATTACACTGATTAATTGCGCACCCATAGGAAAGTAATTTAATCTATCACAGACGTAGTTTCCTTCTATAAAGAATGGGAATAGTAATGCTGTTGTTCAGTTGTCTTCAGTTGTGACTAACTCTTTGTGACCCCATTTGGGTTTTTCTTAGCAAAGAGACTGGAGTCATTCGCCATTTCCTTCTCTAGCTCATTTTATAGATGAGGAAACTGAGACAAATAAGATTAAGTGACTTTTCTAGGGCCACACAACTAATCAGTATCTGAGGCCTTATTTGAACTCAGGAAGATGAGTCTTCCTGATTACAGGCCCAATGCTGTATCCACTGTACAGCCTAGCTACTGAAAAGTAATGGCACCTACCTAACTGGGCTATTGTGAGGATCAGATAAAATGAGTATTTATTTGCAAAATTTAATGTATTGCATAAATGTTGAGTATTATTATTATCACTATTATTATTGATGGTGGTAGTAGTGGCAGTAGCAGTGGTATTAGACTGATTTGCCAAAAGTATATTTTCTTATTTATAAATTTCATACCCATTTCAGTAACTTCCTGGCTCTTAGCTTGACAACACTAATATATTCCAGAGATGTAACTATGATGGAGAAACTGGGCCTTGTTCCAGAGTGCTGATATTTAGGGGAGTACTGATTGTATGATCAATCCTTCACCAGTTTAGAAAAATTGTTCTTTTTATTTGGTTAGCAAGAATACTGTACCAGATGATAGCTTCCCTTCCCTTCCATAGTCACATGAAGATGATCTCCTTCTCTGTAAGTTTCAACCTACTCTCTCACCCTTTCCAGCAACAATCTTAAGATACCTTGGGTGCCAAACTCTTGACTGAATTGATGTGTTTCATGGAACATATCTATGTCTATATCTCTATCTATCTCTATCTCTATCTATCTATCTATCTATCTATCTATCTGTCTATCTATCTATCTACCTACCTACCTATCGAGAGAGCATCCCCTTCTCTTTGCCTTGGTATGGAAAGTGAGAAGAACAGATTAACTTTTGCCATAGTTCTCTAAGACCAGGAGCAAGGACATCCCATAGATAGGAATTAGTATGAAAGATTTTAGCATAAAAAGAAAATCACCTAGTGCAACACTATCATTTTACACAATAGAAGACTAATGGATATTAGCATCACAGGGTTAGTAAGAACCAGAGGTCTTAGGTTCACTGAATTCAGGTCTTACACTCCTTATGCTCCTTCTAATATGGCATAATAGAAAGGACAATGAATGAAGAGCCACAAGACCTGGGTTGAAATCCTACTTCTGTCACTTACTACTTGTATGATAATGGACAAGTCACTTCACTTTGCCTCCCCAGACCTTAATTTCTTCATCTATACAATGAGAGGATTTGACTAGGTGAATGCAAGGTCCCTTTCCTGGTCTCAAACTAATGATCTTATGCACAGGAACTTCAAATGCATGAAAGGGACAGCTATATTTCAAGGTTCTATTCTCATGACCCTACCCAATTTGTGGATCCTGATTTTAACCCTAAACTCTCTGTTCAGCACCTATCTAGAAGCAAAAATTAATAGTTCAGTTCCACAGAAAATAGTAATTTCACCTTTCTCAAAGGTTTATTCTATAAATCTTTTCCTTGGGATAGAAACTCCTTTCTTAAGCTACTTAAGTTATCACCTTCCACTGTAACTCCTTTTTCTTTTTAAGACATGTTTCCACTGATAACTTCTCCCTATGCCAGAGTAAAATCTAATAGAGGCATGTGACTTTTTCCCAAAAGAAAAAGAATAAGTCAATCAGATCTTCAGGGCAAATTTAAAAAGGCAAATTGTGTTTCTTTCTTTCTTTCTTTCTTTTTTCTTTTTGGAGAAGGGAAGTAGGGCAATTGGGGTTAAGTGATTTGCCCAAGGTCACACAGCTAGTTTTGTGTTAAGTATCTGAGGTCGGATTTGAACTCAGGCCCTCCTGACTCCAGGGCTGGTTCTCTATTCACTGCACCACCTACCCACCCCAAATTGTGTTGATTTCAAGAAAAAATTTCTTATTTCTGTCATCTCCTGATAATTGGTCCTGATAATTACTTTCCTTTACCAAGCTTTAGTCCAATGTATTGTTGCGCTGTGGGAGTTACCATGTATGCCTGTATGCTATGCCAGAAGACATAAAACTCTCTCAGGTTCTCTCCTTGTCATACTGTAAAGGTTTTGGGTATAACCCAATGATGTAATATGTCTGCTTGTTGAGGAATGGTCTGGATAAGTAAATAAAGAGAGAAACAGGCTCATAACCATTATGCTGGTTACTATCTGATGAATTCTTGGTCATGGAAACCCATGAAACAAATACAATACAAAATAGACTATAATCTCACATAACACCTTTCACTGTGGTATTAATGGTGGTAGAAGTGTGGAAAAGAGCCAGAAGCTGCTAAGGATTTTAGTCTGCCTATAAACATTAATTTAGCTATTGGCAATTTAAATGTGGGATTCTTCTTCAATGATTCTACATGATTCTGGAGGAAGTGAATCATAAAGTCTTGACATTTTTGCTATAAATGAATGAGAAGAAGTGAGGAAGTTGTAGTTAAATAGAAGAAAGGTGGACTTACAGCAAAATGGCTAAGTGAAAGGTCTTAGGAAAAACCCAACTTCCCCTCATCATCTCAAAACAGATAATAATGCATAAATAAGCTAAAAGAACAATGTCAACTAAAGTCAGAGAAAGGAAAAGAAATCTCTACAAGGAAATCCATAGAAATAATCTAGCAGAAAGACTGAGGAACTGAGCAAGCCAACAAAAGAGTCTAATACAATGATAGAATACTGCAGGTTAAGATCATCCTAGGAGAAAATGTTAGAAAAAGAGAACCTCCAAACTTTATAAACTATTTATAAAAACAGAGGAAGAAGGCCCACTGTTCAACAAGACAAATATGGTCCTGATACCTAAAATAGGAGGAAATAAGCTATGAAGAGAAATAAAGACCTATAGCACTCATTAATATTGATGCAAAACTATTAAATCTGATATTAGTGAAGAGGCTAAAGCAATGTGTTAAAAAAATTCGCTATGACTACGTTGAAATTACATAACAAACATAAAAATTGTTTAACATTAGCAAAAGTAAAACTATTATAGCTCTCATTAGTATGAGAACAATGGATATCACATTAATATAGCAGTAGATAAAAAAGAAGCCTTCAACAAAATTACTCAATTTTGTTTTAAAAAAATTACACTAAAAAGCATAAGAGCAAAGGGAATTTTCCTAATATGATCAAAAGTATAAACCTAAATCCAAGAGTTAGCATTATTTGTAACAGAGGAATCCTATTTTCCAATAAGGTTAAAATTAAGATAAAAGTGTTCATCTGTTCTTGTCATTTGATATTTTACTAGAAATGCCAGCTATAGCAATGTCAAGAAAATAAATTGAGACAATAATCATCAGCAAAGAGCAAGTAAAATTATCTCTTTTATTGGTTTCTATAGAAAACCCTACAGAATCAACAACAAAAAATCTCCAAGATAATTAATAATGTTTTTTTAAAGTGTCAGGTTCAAAATATTTCATTAAAAACCTTCTGCATATTATTAACAAACAGACAGAAACAACTTAATAGATAATAAAATAAATTAAATATCTGGGAACTAAACTACCAAAACACACATTATCTGGTTGTCTGGTCCCTTCATTGTGATTACATCTGTGAAAGACCAACTTCATCAAAAAAAAAATATAGGAAGAAGGTGAGTTCAATCATGTTAACTGATCATGAACTTTAAGAATGTCATTAACAAAACTATCTGGTACTGGATTTTGTTAAAACTGGAAAGATAGTTCAAGGGAATAGACTAGATCAGGGGTGGGGAATCTGTAGCCTCAAGGTCACATGTGGCGCTTTAGGTTCTCAAGTGTGGCCCTTTGACTAAATCCAAACTCCATAGAACAAATCTCCTTAATTAAAGGATTGTTCCATAAAACTTGGACTAAGTCAAAGGCCATACCTGAGGACTTAGAAAGCCACATGAGGACTTGAGGCCGCAAGTTCCCCACCCCTGGACTAGATAAATAAAACAGAAACATATGTACATAGCAGAGTTTGGTGAAATTAAGAATCCAAAATGCTGTGGAAGAGACTCCTCATTCTATATATATAATGCCAGTAAAACTAGAAACCACTTTTTTTGTGCAATAATCCTAACTCAGGCCTTCATCACCTCTCGCTTGGCTTATTGTAATAGAGTCCTTGTTGGCCCATCTACCTCAAATCTCTCTCTTCTTTTTAACTAATCCAGACTGGGCTGCCAAAGTGATTTTCTTAAAATGTAGACCTGACATCATCATTCCCTTTCCTAATAAACCCTACTGTCTCCTATTGCCTCTAGTACCAGTATATGCTCCTTTGTTTGGCTTTTAGAGATTTTTTCACAAACTTCCTTTGCAACCTATTGTACTTTATTCCTCTGCCTACAGTCTATGACCCAGCGAAATTGATTTTGTTCTCTCCTCACAGATGACATTCAATCTCCCATTGCCATACATTTTGCACTGGCTGTTCCCTATACTTGAAATGCGCTTTCCTCACCTCACACTCTTAAAATCCTTTGTTTTCTTTTAAGCTATGTTCACATATCAGCTTCTATGTGAAGCCTTCCTTTCTTTCGTCCCCCAGCAGCTGGTGCCACCCTCATTGACCTGGTATTTACAATAGTTTGTGTGTATTTTATACACACTTATGTAAATGTTGTTTCCCTTGATAGACTATAAGCTCTTTGAGGGAAGGGATGGTTTAGTTTTTGTATCTCCAGTACCTAGGACAGTGTTTGGTACATAAGAAGTACTTAGTAAAGGTTTACTGCTTGGTTAATTGTTAAATCTATATCTTATAGTATATCACAAAAAATTAAAACTGGTAAATGATCTAAATATAAATGTTTAATGATAAAAATTAAAGGATGGAAGTTTATGTCTTCTATAAATATAAATAAGGGGAAACACTCAAATATGATATAGAAGAGATAATAAAGAATAAAATAGAGAAACTCAATCATATAATTTTAAAATATTTTGCACAAATAAAATCAATGCAGCTAGAATCAGAAGAAAATATGTGGATTTTTTTGGGGGGGGGGAATCTTTCATTAAATAACCCTGATAAAAGCCTGATATTCAAAATATGTAGGAATTTGACATGGATACATAAGGTTAGAGTAGCAACATGGACTAGTGGATAGAGAACTGGCTTTGACTTCAGTAAGATCTAGATTTAAGTCCTATCTCTGAAAGTCTGGCTGTAAAATCCTTGGCAAGTCATTTAACCTTTCAATCACTCAATCAACAGCATGACACCTACTTTCTATCAGGAACCATGCCAGGCACTGGATATACAAAGACAAAGAATAAAATAATTCCTACTTATAAGGAGTTTGTGTTCTAAGTGTGAGGACAAGTACGTGTAAAATACATATGGCTCAAATGTAAATTCAATAAATACAAAAATATAAGGAGTAGGCAATTTGGGAGAGAAGACACTAGCTGTTGAGGGAGAAGGAAAAGCTCCAGGCAGAAGTTGGTACTCAAGCTGCATTTTAATGGAAGAAGAGGACTCTATGAAGAACAGATAAATCATGAATATATTTCAGACACAGAGAATGACTAATGCAAACATAATTGTATGGTGAAGTGGATAGAATGCTGAGCTTGGAGTCAGGAAGACCTGAGTTCAAATCCAGACTCAGAAAATTCTCAGTGTGACTTTGGACAAGTCACTTAACTTCTGTTTGTCACCAGTGAAGGAAATGGCAAACCATTGCAGTATCTTTGCCAAGAAAATCACATTGACAGAGGTCCACAGAATCAGATACAACTGAAACAACTGAACAACAACTGAACAACAACAGTGTGAACTCAAAGGAGTGGGATATGGACTGTTATGAATGAGGAACAGAGAAAAGGATATGGACTGTTATGAATGAAGAACAGAGAAAAGACCAGTTTGACAGGCTTACAAAATTCAGGAATGGGGTGTGATGCCTAATGAGACTAAAAAAAAAAAAAAAACAAGAACAGCTGGGGGTTAGGTCACATAGGGCTTGAAAAGCTAAACATAGGTTATATTTTCCTAAAGAAAAGAGGAATCCACTAGAGTTGGAAGTCACATGGCCATATCTATACTGAAGGAACATTACTTTCATAGCATTGAGTAGGATGACTGGAGTGAGGAGAAACTTGAGGCAGGAAGACAAATTAGAAGACTGTTGTAATAATCTAGGAGAAAGGTTGTGAGGGTCTGAACCAAAGTTGTAGCTATGGGTGAAAATCAGCGTATCAGCAAGCACCCTAGCATACCCAGGATGGCTGCTAGCACAGGTTCTTAGATCTGCTTTTCGAAAGGAAAGCAACTCAAAATGGGTTAATAACCTTACTTTAATCAATCAAACACATATCATTTACCTAGTTCAGGGGAAAAAGTCAGCACCCTGAACTTTAGAGAATGCAAACACAAGTTACAAACACAAGTTACAAGCAGACAAAGAAACAGATCAGCAGACGGGCTTCCAGAGTCTGACCATTACATCCACACCTATTCAGTTACCAGAGAGGGAAGCATCGACCTCTGGGTTTTTCAAAGCCGGGGGGCTCAATGGCTTCCCAGAGTCTCATCTGGCCAAATCACACAACTCTTTCCAAAGTGAGCCCCAAAGCAAAACCTCACATCAGGGTATATATAGCCTTCTCCTGGCTCAGAGAATGTCACAGCCCTCTTGACCCACTGCCCCATCACAAAGCAACAAGGTGCCAGAATCACCGAAAAACAAGCCTCCCACCACAGGCTCCATATGACCACATTCAGCCTATTAGGGGACTGAGTATACTTTCAAATCAGGGAAGATTCTCAGAGCCACTTAAGCCTATCAAAGGGCTTAGGGACAGGGAAGATCTTCAGATTCCCATAACAGTCAGATGCAACAGATGTTGAGAAAGTAGAAATGATAAGATTTGGCAACTGGTTACAAGTGTTGGGTGAGGGAGAGTGTGGAATCCATAATAATGCCAACATTACATTCCAGAGTGGTACCTGGGACAGTAATGGGGAAATTTGCAATAGAGGACAATTTAGGGGAAATGATGAGTTTAGTTTTAGACATGTTGAATTTAATATATCTCTAAGATACCCAGTTTGAATAGGCAAATGGTGGTCTGGGACGTATCTTGAGAGAGGGACTGGGGCTGGGTATGTAGAGCTGGGAGTTGTATTCATAGAGATGATAGTTAAGCCCATGGGAAATAATTAGGTTATTGAGAAAGCCTATGGAGGGAGAGGAGAAATAGACCCAGGACAGAATTTTGGGAAACAACCCAAAGTTAGTGAGGCATTATGTGAAGAGCCAGCCAGGAAGACTGAGAAAGAGTAGTCAGAGAGATAGAAGGTGACTCAGGAGAGAGCAATGTCACAAAACCCCAAAGAGGTGAGAATATCCAGGAGAAGAGGGTAGTCAACAATATTAAATGCAATAGATATGTTGAGAAGAATTGGCAGTTAGAACGGACCATTTGACTTGGCAAATAGATCACTGGTAACTTTGGAGAGAGCATTTTCATTTGGTTGTAGAGGACAAAAGCCAGATAACAAAGATTTGAGTATTATGTGACAGGAGAAAAAGTAGAGTCCATAAATGTAGAGACTTCCTTTTTTTTGAGCGAGTTTAATTTTTAAACCAAGGAGAAACATAGGAAAATAGTTTGAGGGAGTGGTAGGATCTAGCAAAGGCTCTTTCTTTCTTAAACATAGAAGAGAGACAGGCATGTTTGAAAGCAGGACAGAAAGAACCAGTAGTGAAAGAAAAGTTGAAGATTCAAGAGGAGGGAAAGGATTGAGGATGCAATCTGCTGGAGAATATTGGAGGGTGTAGCACCAATGCAATATTTACAGTGCCCACAATCACAATAAAGACTGTGACTATAAGTATCACATGACATTCGATCGCAAAATATGCCAAACTTTCCAGATAAAGGATAATGCTAAAGGACTTATTTAAACACCAGAAAATCCAATCCCAAAACCAGTAAGCCTATTCCATCATAGTACCAAAGATATTCATAAGCCATAATAACACTGAGAGTCACAGTATCCGTTAGCCAGCACAAAACTCTCTATCTCCTCACCTAAGCTCCTCTGTCCCCAACTGTCTCCAACTGTCAGGTTAGCTCTCTACCAGCTTCTTTGTGGGCTCTGCTTCTCTTCAGCAAACTCCTCCCACCACAGGCTCCATGTGATTACATTTAGCCTATCAGGGGGAGAGATTATCTTCACAGCAGCGGAGGTCCTCAAACTCCCCCCAGGTCTGTTAAGAGGCAGGGAAGATCTTCAAATTCCCATTCCCATTACAGACGGAGGCAGTACATAAATAGAGGGATCACCTTTGGGAAGGAGAAGGGCCACCTGTTTGCTAGAGGCTGGGGGAAAGGAGACAGTGAATAATCATGTCAAGGAGTTTTGTTATGAAGAGAATGGGAAAAGAGGGAGTACAAATCAAAAGTTCTCATTTTTTTTTCAGTAAAGTAAGAGACTGCTGATTGAGAGGGGTAAAGAAGGGGTGAAGAAGACATGAGGGGCAGAGCTGGAGGAGGGAAGAGAATATTTAAAATAGCTTTGTGGGGAGTGAGATATGCAATTCTCTAATGCCATAGGTTGCAGAGAATATGCTGAGCTACATTGTTAGAAAGGGTTTCCTCTCCAGAATTCTGTACTGAAGACATTACAGGTTCAATGTCTATTTCAATATAATTATAAGAGATATTTCTGAGCCCATAAGGAGAAGTGGTTGACAGATATTAATAAACAACTTTGAAAATAAGGAATACAAACTACTAATAACCATCTGAACAATTTTCAAAATCACTGATAATCAAATAAATACAAACATTGAGGTATCACTTCAAAGATAACAAGCTAGAAAAGATGCTAGAATATGAAAAAACTAATTGCTGTAGGGGCCACAGGAGGACAGGAATGCTAATTCTGAAAACAATTTAGAATTATGCAAGAAAAGTTATGCAATTGTTCATACCCTTTGATACAGATATTCTACTACCAGGATATTATAGACAAAAAGAAAAGAAGAATTTTTTGTTTTTTACAAAAAAGGTTCACAGCAGCCTTGTTTTGATAATAAAAATACATGGAAACAAAATATGAGCTTAATGATCAGGAAATTGCTGAACAAATTTTGATATATGAATGGCATGGAATGCTATTGTGTTGTAGGGAATTATAAATTCAGAGAATTCAGAGAAACATGGAAAGTTTTAAATAAAGTAACAAGTAAAGAAAGCAGAGTCAAAAGAACAATTTATATAATGATTCTTTGTGTGTGTGAGGGGTGGGGTCGGCTGTGTGGGTAAGGTAGGGCACATTATTATCATGCAGACCAGGGTTCCAAGTGTTTAGTGTTTTCACTGTTGTGGGCAGGGTACTCCAGGGTAGAAATTCCCTCTATCAGTTGCAGATTTGCAACTCTTCTGTAAATTACAGTCAAAGGTATAATGAGAGCTGATTGTTAAATTTTCAGTGTGAGCATTCACACCTTGGAAACCAGCAAATGCTACAAATGAGAGCTTGATTTATAGTTTTCTTGTTTGTCATGCACCAACATGGACCACTACCATTTCCTTTAGAAGAGGAATGTGTGGAGAAATTGTCCCAATATGAAGTCCAGAAGAACCTAAAAACCACCTCGGTTAGGAAAACTTGAACTCTTTGTCAAGTGAAAAGACATATCAAATAATAATGGCATCAAGTTAGACTATAAACTCACTTGCAAAACTTCAGAGCACAGACTGTTAGAAAATAATGAGCAATATCTGCATGCACATAAAAAAATAAGAGTAGAATTTGCAGAAATTTTGGCACGAGACACAATTATACAGATAATCCTAGAAGCATTAAAGATGAAAGTAAAAAGAAGACAACAGGCAAATAATCAATAAGAACTGACAACATTTCTATAACAAACATTTTCATTGATCACTGTGGACACATAATAATTGGACTCTAACATCATAGGCTTCAATGTGCTATGTGGAAAAGTAGATGGCTCTAAAGAGAATAGAAAGGGGAAGAGCAGCTGGACTAGATGAAATAAACAGAGAGGAAGGGCATTTTGGAGGTGATAAATTTTTGATGGTTTTGAGAGATGGTTTCAAGACATCTCAAAGAGGGAAAGAAACTGATTTGGAGGAAGAGGAAGCATGGATGGTATCACTATTGAAAAAAGGAATCAGAAGTAACATTAGTAGCTACTGTCCCGGGTATTTTCTCACTTCTACAAAAATTTTTGAGACTGATCTACATATGTTATATATCTGTGAGCCATAGGATGCTATATCCTCTGAGAAATTAAAAATGATGATCACATATAAGTAAATGTAAAGATATGTGGTAGTTGTGAATAAGGAACTTCCAAGAACTGGACAAAAGAATGGAAATGTTGGATCAGAAAAGAAAATGGGCTGGTTATATGGGGAAACCACACGATAAGCAGTAGATAGCCCATGTCCTCTGTCAGTCTCCTTGTGATGTCAGGAGAAAAATGAAGAAAACAATGTCAGGAGAAAGCCAGCAGGGTAAACGGATTCCTTGTGCCATACTCATGGGAACATATGGACAAGAGATGCCCAGGATAGGTAGACGTGGGTGGTTTCAGGTCTGGGAATCACTGGGAGGAACAGTCACATCAATGAGATTACAAATCCATTTTAATATTGAGCATAATATATACATATATCAAAGGTATCCTTGGTAAAAATATGAGAAGGAAAAAAAGTGAGAAGGAAAATATCAAAGCGTGCACAAATAATATTCTAAAGCAAATCACATTCTCACATTCCTACTGAATGACACATAGAGTATAAAATTGTACTGTCTTCATTATGATTTGACTGTTTAAAAAAAGTTTTTGATTTGGCAGAGCAAAATGCATCCTTAATGATTGTTCTCCACAAAGGTGACTCCTATACATGTAGTACAACTATACAAAATATCTTAGCATATGTAACAACAAAGATATTTATTTTATAGCCCTCTAATTATTAATGTCAAATGAGGCATAGGACTGAGATGTATGCTCTCTAAAGGTATTTGCCACTGCCATGGATCCTTCTTCAACAATGTAGTACTCTGGATGGCTCCCATTTGTGGGTGGCATTATGTTGATGGTATTTAACATCACTCAGCAGAGCTTAGCTTGACAATCTACAAAGGACAAGTGTATGAAGAGAGCCTCTTGTTCAGAGTACGCTATACAATTATATGGGTATTCCATCAATACATATATCTTAACTAGACTTTGCAGATGAAGAATGAGCTGCTATACTCAGAATTAAACAGGGGAAAGAGAGTAGGGTTAATTGTATTTTTAGAACTTTTGCATATGCAAAGATGTAAATTTTACTTATATATAGTAATTTTTTTGAGTCTGTGGAGTGGACACAAGTAATTGGGGTGACCAAAATGGGCTTCCCATGGGGCTAGTACTTGAATCGAGCTTCAAACAGAACTAAGGATTCTGCAAGGCAGAAATGAAGAACAATTCACTGAAGGCATGGGATGCAGAATGCACAAAGTCATGGAGAGAGGAGACAGAATATTGTATATGGGAGATAGCCAATAGGAAACTTCAGCTAGAAGATAGGGCATATGGGACAGGGTATTATGCAAAAAGCCTGGAAAAATAGACTGGGGAAAGACTAAAAGGCTTTTAAAAAACCAACAACCCAGAAACACTTGCATTTATCCTGGAGGAAGATCCATGGGTTTTACAGTATCTGATCCTGGAGTCAGGAAGAGCTGAGTTCAAATCCAAACTCAGGCTCTAGTTGTGTGACTCTGGGCAGGTTACTTAATGTATGTTTTCCTCAGTTTCCTCAACTGTAAGATGATGATCACAATAGCACCTACATCACATGATTATTGTGAGTATCAAAAGAGATAATATCTATGAAGTGTTTATCATAGCAAGTGATAGAAAATTGGCGCTTAATAAAATGTACGTTCTCTTTCCTCATTCCCTAAAGACAAGAAAGAACCACAAAAATTTCTTAAGTAGGGGAGTGACAGGTCAAATTTGTTCTGCTGTAGAAATATTAATTTGGCAGGTGTGTGAGAATAGATTGGAGGGGGAGAGGTTGGAGTCGGGGAGATGAAAAAGGAGCCTAGATCCAGAGCTGGGAGAGACTTCAGAGACCATCTAGTCCATCCCCTTCTTTTTGCAGATGAGGAAACTGAAGCCAAAAGAAGTCGAGTGACTTGCCCAAGGTCACATAGTTAGTGAGCAGCAAATGCCAAATTTGAACCCCAGTCCTCTGCCCCCAGAGTCAGGGTTCTTTCCATTGTACTATGCTGCTCCTCAGGAAGATTATGAGGCTATTGCAGAAACACAGGCATAGATGATGGGGGCAGGAACCAGGTGAGCAAATGTGTTAGTGGAACAAAGGGGAGAGATGGAGAATTATTCTGGAGGTAGAGTCAATAAGACATGATTACTGATTGGCTATGAGAGAGAAAAAAGAAGGAAGAATCGAGGATGATTCTGAGGTTGTGATCACAGATGCATTGAAATAATGAAGAAGTTACTCCCTAGTGCTGTAGTGTGGAATAGATGAGTGCAGAGAACCTCCCAGATCATGTTTTAACTCATATACACTGAACTGTATTGCAATCTCCCACAGGGAGAACGAGGTTTATGAAATCACCTTAGAGGCTCAGCTCCCAGCAGGGCTGAAGACAGCAAAAGTTAACTTCTTTTTCATTAAGGTACTTTTTTGGGGGGGCAAATCAAAGGGTTTAATGAGCAAATAAGTTGTTAATAATTTAAACAATGGAGTTAAATCAAATGCCTATGTTCCCACTTTCTTCCCATGCAAAATTAACCTAATGGAAAGAGCCTTATATTTAGAGTCAGAAGCCCTGTGTTCAAATCTCAGCCTTACCAGTTGTTCTTTGTGTGATCTTTGGTGTGTTCTTTCTGTGCCTCTGTTCCCTTATTCATAAATGTGGGGATTGAAAAAGATGATTTCTAAGATTCCTTCCAGCTCAAATTCTTCTATCTGGACATCCCATCCTCATTACCCTTTATCTTCTTTCTCTAATCTTTAAATTTTGGGACAGGGATCTTTGTGGACTTCTTCCATAAAGGATACATTTACTGCGGCTATAGCTGCCTGACTGCCAGCAGGTTTCTGCCTGCATTACATTGTGAGGCTCATAGTTTCAGGCCAGTCTACTCCTCATTAATTGCTACAGTCCTGTATACTTACACATAATGTTGTGATCATTGCACCATAGTCAGTTATCTTTTTATTTGAATTTTTAATATTTTTTCCAATTAGATATAAAAATTTAAAACTTTCATTTTTTATAATTTTGAGTTCCAAATTTTCTCATTCCCTTCACTCATCTTTGAGAAGCATGCAAAACATATTTTCATATTAGTCATATCCTAGTCAGTAATCTTTGCATCTGTGTCTTCAGCATCTTGAGCAGTTTATGGTACCTAGCGCATGCTTACTAAATGTTTGTTGAGTGACTGTTTCATTGATTTAAAGAATTTTCGAGAATGGAAAATCTTGTAGAAGTTTTATCCAATGTAGGCTGGTGAACCTGGTAATGAACCTTAGCAGGATTATAGAACTGATTATTTAAAAGACATCTTAGAGTCAATTATAAAGGGAAGCAATGATCACTACAAGCCATCATGGGTTCACCAAAAAGATATCTCATCAGACTATACTCCTTTATGTTTTTAAAGGTTTGTTAGAGAGTCCAGAGGTTCTCAAAGGGTGTGTTGCAGTAAATGATGTGTCTTAAGATTTGCTTGATGTGCTATAAAACTCTCCCCAGTTCTCTAGGACTTCGTATTCCTTATTTATAGTTTGCTGTTTGCTCTTTTCAGCTTGACTAGGAAGGTCACAACAGCAACCATATCCACAGAAGTAAAGAACTGCCTCCTCCCCTCTGAGTACTCAGGAAGAAAAACAAAATATCCAATGAAACAAAAAACAAAAAACCCCCAAAAACCAAAAACAAGGAGGATGAAGGGGCAGAGAAGAAAAAATGTCAGTTGGAAGAATTCCCAGGTCTGGGTAATGGGTCCAGAGGCCCAGCTACTTGAAAACCTTTCTTTACTGACAATTTAAACTTTCAGTGTGCCACAAATCCTCAAGGCAAAGAAAACTGCCATGATCAAAAGTGTTTGATAACCACTATGATAGACTTTGTGTAGATGGATTTCGAGAAAATATTTGATAAAGTGTTTCTTGATATCCTTGGAGACTGAGATGTATAAAGGCATAAAGGCTAGATCAGTATAGGATTCAGAGCAAGGAGGGATCTTAGGGATCCCTAAGGATCAAGTCCTAACTTTTTGAAAAAAAAAAAAGGAAATCGAGGAAAAGAGACATAGTGATTTGTCTGAGTCTGACACAGGGAATAGGGGCAGAATTGGGATTCAAACCCTTCAATTGATTCAGATTAACTGCTCAGTCCATTCTAACAGCAAAGTTATGTGGGTAGTCCCCAAGAGTGTTGACTAATGTCAACCTTGAAATGTTGTTGTTGTTGAGTCATATTTTCAGTTATGTCATGACCCTATTTGAGTTTTCTTGGCAAAGATCTTAAAGTGGTTTGCCATTTCCTTCTCCAGCTCATTTTACAGATGAGGATACTGAGGCAAACAGGACTAAGAGACTTGCCCAGGATCACACAACTAGTATCTAAGACCAAATCTGAACTCAGGAAGAGGGGTCTTCCCAATTCCAGACCAGGCACTCTATCCACAGTGCCAGCTAGCTGCCTGCCTAGACATGGGGGGGTGGTCCTAATAGTGTGCAACTTGACCCTGTTGGGTTTGACATTTTTGATCAACAACTTGCCCAAAGGCATAGAAGATGAGCACATCAAATTTGAGGGTGACAGAAAGCTAGAAGGTATAGGTAAAATGTTAGATGACAGAATTAGGATCCCAAAAGATTTTCACAGTTTTGAAAAATAGGTCAAAACTTTTTTTGGCGTCTATTTGTACCTGAGTTTTCATAGGTGTAAGAAACTCCGTCAGTGAAGGAACTTTCTTTGCCGAGACAGATCAACAACTTTTTTTTGTAATTTACAGTATTAAAAAAGTCATAGTCTTAGAGAATTGTCCGGGGAATACAGAGTGTCAGTGACTTGCCCAGAGACAGAGAGCCAGCACATGTCAGAGGAATTCTTAAACTCAGGCTGTCCTGAGTATGAGGCCAACTTTTTCCTTGCCACATCACATTGCTTCTCAGGCTAGAATTTACCTGGGGATACTTAATTGGTATAACTAGAAGTTGTGTTATTAGATTCAGATGATAAGAGGTAATACAAATGATGTATACATATGAACTACTTACTACCTGACTCCAGCTTCCTTTAACAAGCTGATGTCATGTCACTCCATGTTCTCTGCATTGCAGCCAAACTGACTTCTTTGCTCCTTCTACCCTGGTGTAGTATTCTATCCTCTGCCTCCATTCCTTTGTATGTGCTATTCCCCATTGTGGGAATACAGGCCCCCTCACTGTCACCTCTTAGAAACCTTTCTTCAAGGCTTAGGGAATTTACCAGTTCTTCCCAGAAACCTTTGCTGATCCAAATAATCATTAGTGCTCTCTCCTCCTTAAAAGATCATAGATATCCTCTTCCATATCCTCTCAGTTGAGAGCAAACTCCTTGAAGTCAAAGAGTTCCATATGGATAAAATACAGAGAAACTGAAGGTGAAGATTGTGGAAGCTGAAGAGCTTAATGAATTGGGCAACTAGGACGCTTGAGGAGACATCAACACATCTATCTGATGTTGCCAAGTATAAGAGTGCTGCTGTTTGCCTTTTGTTCCCCAAAAGGACTATGATTTTAGGGACATGATGCCATGACATGCATATGAATGGGATTTAAGTGAGGGAGGATTGTACAAAGTCACCAGCCTCACTTTCTCCTCTGGAGTCATCTGGATCCAGTGGCAAGATATAGATCAGGACCTGGACACAGTTCAAGCCTACCATTTGACTGAAACTACTCACTTAAAGATTATTCATTATATCCTAATTGTTATAAAACTACTGTTCTTAGTGCTTACTCTATTGGCTTCTTTGCAGCTTTAGACACCGTGTACCAGCCCTTCCTGCCGGACACCTTCCTTCATTGACTTCCATGGCATTGCTCTCTCTTGGTTCTCCTACCAGTCTTATTACTCATTCTGAGTAGGTTGTTCTGGAGCATCAAACTCCTGCCACACATGTGCCAATGTACCCCAAGACACTGTACTGGGCAGACCCTTTTCTCTCTTCTCTCTCTGTGGATGATCTAATCAGTTTAATCATGATGTCTTTTTCATATAACTGTTATATATATAACTCTGCACATCTAATCTCCATTTCCCTCCTGAGCTCTAGTCTGACATCTAGTTCAACTGTCTGCTGGATATTCCCACCTGAGTATTCCATAGGCATCTCAGATTTAACATGAGCAAAGCACAATTCATTATATTTCCTCTGAAACTCAAGCCTCTTCTTCACTTTCTCATTCCTATTGAAGCAACTGTAATTTTTCTAGACATCTAGGCTGAGGACTTGAGCCATCCTTTGCACTTCACTTTCCTCAACCCCATATTCAACCACTTGCTATGTTTTACCAACTTTATTCCATAATGCCTCTTGTATCTGTCCCCTTCACTTCACTTATGTGACCACCATCTTCATTCAAGTTCTTATTATCTCTCACATGGATGGTGGTGGTATAATATCCAGATTTGTTTCCCTGCTCTCAGGTTCTTCCTTTTTCAATATGTCTTCAAAACTGTGACAAATTGAAAATTCACAGGTCTGACTATATTGCTTCCTACTCAAGACTAATCACCAAATGATTCCCAAGTGCCTCTAAGATGCCTCTGTCCTGGGGCTCGCTCTTCTAATTAGTGGATTCTTAGTCTGGACTACCACTTTATTCATTGCCAGCTCAACTCATTCTTTCAACTTCTCCATCTCAACAGTAGCCTTGCCTTTCCCAGAGATGCCTCTATCCTGGAATCTGCTCTGCTGACGGGTGATTCCCTAGGCCAGACTGCCATTTCATGAGGATTCCCACCCCTAACTCACTCTCTGGTCGTCTTCTCCTTCCTGATAGCATCATTGTTCTTATGTGACTATCCCTTCTTCTTTATGTGTTCTCTTCCCCTGTTAGACTGTAAGCTCCCCAAGAACATGTACTGTCTTGTTTACTTGTATTTGTATTCTCAACCCTAGCACATAGTAAGCACTTAATACAAGCTCTTAATCTCTCTCTCTCCCCCCCCTCTCTCTTTTTCTCTCTCTCTCTCCCTCTCCCCTCTTTTTCTCTCCTATTCTGTCTCTGTGTCTCTCCTTTCTTCCTTTGTCTCTCTCCCATCATCTACCTTATCTACCTAAAACAAAATACAAATTCCATTGTTTGTTTGGCATTTATAGCTCATTGTACCCTAGCTCCAATCTGGCAATCATGACATATCACCTCCATTCTCCATGTCTTTTACCAGGCTGTTCCTCAGATCTAAAATATTCCCTCTCTTCACCTTTGCTTCTTGACATCCTAACCCCCTTTAAGGACTAACTTGAGTGGAACCTCTTACATGACTCCTTTTCTGATTGCCTCAGTTTTTAGAGTTCTTCATTTCCCAACTTTTTATAGATTTACTCCTTCACTTACTCACCATGGGCACAGCTATTTGATTTTTGTCTTTGTGTGCCCAGTATATAGCATGGGGACTTGGCATAGCATAGGAACTTAGCTTGTGGAATTGAATTCTGCTTGGTTCCAAAGGGTAGAATTAAGTTGAACTCATAAAGAAGTAAATTGGCAATGGAAAAAAAAAAAACTTCCTCTCAATCAAAGCTGTTCAAAAGTGGAATGGGGATGCCTTCGGGAGGCAATGGACTCTTTTGCACTGGAAATCAAGTGAAATTTAGAGAGTCACTCATGAGTGGCATTGTTATAGGAAACCTCAACTTAGACTAGATACCCTCTGAGGTTACTTCTAATTTTCAAATTCTGAAATTTTAACACTAGCCATCTGTGAGACCTTGGACAAGTCACTTGACCTTCTGACCTCCGCTTTCTCTCTGTAAAGTGAGGCGATGATGACTAAAGATTCTTCTAGTTATAAATCTATGAAAAACAAAGTCAAGTTCTTACAAGGAAAAAGGAGGGGTCTTAGGCCAATGGCTTAGGGGCTATTGTATTGCTTCTGGCAGAGAGCCAGGGCATGTGTTAATGGAGATCTTTGGAAGAGCAAGGACTGAGCCAGCCAGGGTAGAGATTAGATCACAGCCAGATATACACAGATATGTTAATTAGGAGTGAAATGGAAAATGAGAAGATTTCCTGGAAATTGACCCATCCCCTCCTAACACACATAGATTTTTTTTTTTCTCAGAGGGGAGGAGGATTTCCTCAGTTGACTATGAGGGCCAGGATATAGAGGGTAACAATGAGTAATGAAGGGATAAGAATAAAGGTAGAGTCTCCTCTTCCTTCCTTTTGGGAGGGAAAACAGGTTCCTGTGGGTGGATTTTCTCTCTTCCTCCCAACCAAAGCTTATCTGTCTGGGTATTTTCTTCCACTTCAAGGAAACGTAGGATTATTTTTTTAATGCCTATTTGGGGAAAATGGATTAGTTATAGAAAACCTATGTTCAAAATTCTGCCATTTTTACTTAGTATAAGCATAACCTTGGGCAAGTCATTTAACCCATGACCCTCAGTTTCTTCACCTGTAAAATGAGATATTTTTACTTGTTTTTGTTTGCCCTTTGTTCCAATGATATCATGAAGGTGGTATCTTGACACGAGGCAAAGCTTCACAAAGTTGGCAGCCTCTCCCTCTCCTCCAGAGTCATCAGAGTCCAGTGGCAAGACAAAAGTCAAGATGACTGGCAGTGGTCAAGGATGCAGTGGATGACTTTGATTTTTCTAAATTAATTTTAATTAATTAATTTCTAGATTTTCTTTCCTGGGTCTCTGTCTAAGGCAATACCCATTCAATGACTAGGGGCTAGGTGGGAATCAAGACAACTTTGGCCTACTTTGTCATCACAAAAATATCAATCTGGGAGGGGAGGACCCTCAGAGTTTCTCCCAGAACAGAAAACAATTGCAATTTGCACTCACTCTAAGCTATCAGAACCTAAACAATGTGTAACAGAAGCTTGGATTGGGAGCTATTATTGGCTATTCAATGAAAACCAGAGTAATTTGGGTTTAAAGCCTTTTTAAAAGCCTATTTTTTCAGAGCTGTATTTTAAGAAATCATAAATGAAAACTGTCCAGAACAAAAAGCAAGCTGTCCTAGCTTTTTAAACACCCCACCACAGTCAATTAATTAGTTAGTTGATATAAATAAATAATTAAAGTAATTCTAGTCTCCAAATCCTAAAATATCTCAACAGGAAAATTAGACAAAATCCATTGTACTTAAGGAACTTAAGGAGTGGTAGGGAAGAATAATCTAAGTATGTACATAATGATGATTTCAATTAATTCATAAATCAATAAGTATTTGTGCTTTCTATGTGTCAGGTACTAGTGTAGGTGCTTGAAATACAAAGACAAACATTAAACAATTCTTGCCCTCAGGGTGGATATATTTTATTGGGGAGAAATCATACACACATACATGTGTAGGCAAAATAGATATGAACTCAATCCAATGTGATTGTGGCAGGGGAACCAGCAAAACTGGACCTGTTTTCTATAGAAGGTGGCATTTGAACTGAGCTTTGTAAGAAACCAGGGCTTCTAAGAAGCAGAGGTGATGAGAGAGTGTACTCCAGGCCATTGATAGAAGATGGAAGGCTGTGTGTGAGGAATAGTAAGAAGGTCACTTGGATGGGACCAGTGTATAAAGAAAAGCTTACAGAGGGTTTTAAATGTCTACTAAGTGTATAGCAGTGTAAAATAAATGCAAGAAGTAATTAAAGTAAGGAGCAATCACTTCCTTCTGAAGGGCATCAGGGAAGCCTTAACATCATACATGAGCTTTAAGATTAGAAGGGACCTTAGAGGTTGCCTGGCCAAACTGCTTCACTGTAAAGATTAGGAAACTGAGCCAAGGAGAGGCTAATTAAGTCTCCCACAGTCACAGGCAGTGAGTTACGGAGGAATCATTCAAACCCTGGTCTTCTGACTCCAAATCTGGCTCTCCAAGAGGGCATAGCTACTAGTCTGCTTCATGGAGGAGGTGCCACTTGAGCTGGGCCCTGAAGGCTTTCAACAGTGATGGCTTCCTGGTAGTGGGTTGTATGCTGCTGTCTAATGTTCTTTCAAAGTGTGTTAGACCCCATCACCTGCAATTACTCCCAGCTGCAAAATTGTATGCACGAACTGTTGCAGTGGCAATTTACTGATTGTGAGCTCAATCAGCCAATTGTGAGCACAATTAGCAGCTCCTACCACATTTGGAAGGAGCCAGGGGATGATTGCCTAGGCAATTAGCCATTTGTGGGCTGATCTGTCCATTTTGTACAATTTTGCACTCTCTAACAATGGTACGTGCAAAAATTGTACACGAAGGGTAATTTTTAAAATGTCTCTATGTATCAGGGATCGTAGGATTTAGAGCTGGAAGGGCCCTCGCAGATATTGTCGTCCACTTCCCTCTTATTACAGATTAACCTCAGAGGTCCAGAGAATGTCTCGCCCAAGGTTACATAACCAATCAGTCAATCAATCATGAAATGAATCAGTACGCATTTGTTACAAATCTACTAAGTTCCAGATGCTGTGCTAGGTGTTAGAGATACAAACACAAAGACTGAAACAATTCCTGCTCTCAAGGAACTTTGTTTCTCTCAAGGGAGATATGTATACATATATCCAAAACAAATATAAAGAAAATAAAAGCAAATTAGGAGGTTGTTATATGTAAAGAAGGAGAGCACTAGGAATTTGGGAGATCAGGAAAAGTTTCATGTAGAAGATAGTACTTGAGTTTCATCTTGAAGAAAGAGACAAAGGCAGAAATGCATGAGGCAGAAGTGAGAAGAGAGACTGGGAAGAGATTTTCATATTGGGAAGACAACCTGTGCAAGAATCTGGTGACAGGAGATGAAGCACTGTGTTTGGTGGACAGAGCAAGGGTCAATTTGGTTGGACTCTAAAGTACAGGAAGGGGAGTAATGTATAATGAGGCTACACAGATGGACTGGAGGCCAGGTTTAAAGGGATTTAAAAGCCAAATGCAGAAGTTTATATTTTATCTTAGAGGTATAAGGGAATCACTTAAGTTTGTTGAGTAGGAGAGTGACAAGGTCAAATTTAAGCATAAGGAAAATCATTTTGGTAGCTATGTGGAGAATGGATTAGAACAGAGAGAGACTGGAGGCAGGGAGGCTAGTGAGGAGGTCATTGCAATGGTCTAAGTGAGAGGTGGTGGGAGCCTGAACTAAGGTGGCTGTGTAAATTGTAATTTGTCTTTCGTTCTCATGGAGGACCATGACATTTGATTTACAATTGAATTGGATTTAAGTGAGGGAGGGCTGTGCAAAATCACCAGCCTCACTTCCTCCCCCAGAGCCACCTGGGTCCAGTGGCCAGATATAGATCAGGACAACTGTAGATGGCCCAGTGGTCGTGTAAATTGAAAGTGTTCATGGGAGAGGTTCTATGAAAGTAGAAATGCCAAGATTTGGTAACTGAGTGGGCTTAGGGAGCAAGTGAGAATGAGGAGTCAAGGTTGACACCGAGGTTATGAACCTTAGAGACTGGAAGAATGGTGGTGCTTTCCATAGAAACCTGGAAGTTTTAGGCCTTCTCATTCCAATTCTGGAGTTCTTCAATCCTTGTCATATTCTGACATGACATTCATTTGTCTGTTCATCCTTCCAACTAATTGACTTCAATTCCTCTCTAGTGACCTTCAGTGTAGGGTACGGGCAAGACTTGCTGTCCAATTGATTCTGATTAGAGGCTCTGAACACTCAATCTCTTCCCATAGTGTGCTACAGGGCCCAACAGCAACAAAAACAAAACACTTTACTTTTCCTAAATTAATAGTTCATTAGGTATCATAAAACCCTCAGATTACCCATAGCTCTAGAGGGGCAGCCTAGTGTCATGGAAGAGGCATTAATTACATTTGCAGTCACAGGATCTGGGTTTGAATCCTGTCCCTCCTGCCTAATATCTATGTGACCAAGGAAAATAATTTCTTCTCTTGAGGCCTCAGTTTCTTTTTTTCTAATATAAAGGGGTGGAGGGAGTTTTCCTTCCTACTGTAACTCCTATACAAAGTTAGAATGGTTTCTCTCTTGGAGCCAAGACCAACTGCCCTGATTACAGGATCCTGTAGCTCCTGTCTGTAAAACCCTGGAAAAGCTGTAGGTCATTTGATTCTTCTGACACAATCTTTATCTTTTTTTTTTTTTTTTTGCTTTTTGGAGGGCAATTGGGGTTAAGTGACTTGCCCAAGGTCACATGGCTAGTAAGTGTTAAGTGTCTGGGGCTGAATTTGAACTCAGGTCCTCCTGACTCCAGGGCTGGTGCTCTATGAGACAAGGGTCTGTCTTATTTACTTGTATTTGTATCCAGTGTGCTTAATAGAATGCTTGCCACATAGTAAGTCCTTATTACATGATGTCTCTAGCTCTGTCTCTCTCTTTCAATCTCCCCTCTGAACTCTCCATGACTTACCTTTTGTACTCCATCAGACACAGAAAGTACCCTGCCCCTCTGCCCCTACTTTTCTTTTTTTTTTTTTTAAACAGGACTGCCCAAGCTTTTCTGAGCAACCTACACTATAGGGGTAGGATCCATTCTGGCTGCAAATGAGTGAGTATTCCAAGAATAGTAACTTCAGAGAGTTTAGGGATCTGGGATGACTGGTGAGGCAGCATGGGGACCTTTGGTTTGGCAGTGGTGAAAGGAGGATCTTTGGGAACTGGCAAAGCACATGCTCACCTGTGTTCCCTCTCCCTTTCACTGAGTCCTCAGGGTTTCTGTAGTATAATGCCTTTCCTTGGGTCATGGCCATGGTGATTTAAAGCACTGGGGTCCTGATTCTGGTCTTTGTTTGATTGGAGTCTTTCTTTCTGAATCAGGGTCACATGTCTGTCTACCCAATTCAGGCATCCCTTTACCTGATAAAATTTCTCTTGATTCCAAGATGATTGATAGTGTCCTGGAAGGTCAGTTACATTCCCAGGGTACTTCAGATGGCAACTCGTCATGGAGGAAGCTAGGGAGAAGATGACGTCTCTCCGTATAGAGAATGCAACAGAGCTGCTTCCAGGAAAATTAAAAGGATGTGTCAGGAAATGCCTTGAAGAATTAGACTGTGAAACATGTATAGATATTCTGTAAATGGTTCTGCTTGGCTTACCATGTAGTGAGTCATTAAAAAAAAAACAAACCTTTCAGCTTTACCTCCCTTCTCTTAGCCTCTGCACTCTAGGGTAGCTTGGTGACTGGTGAAGAGAGTAGAGCCTCTGAACTTATGGGATCAAAAGGTCCAGAGGGGTCCTTGGCATCTTGTTTCAGAGTCTGGGTTTAACAGTGAGAGCAACATCAATGTTCTAATGAGCAAGGAGCAAGCAAGGACCTTCAGGAGTGATCTTCAGACTCTAACTGCCTTTGGATGTGACCTCAGTTGGACTAATGCTAAATAGGAACCAAGATAAGTCAATAGTCAAATTTCCCATTCACAGTCCACGACTGAGGAGATTTAGGTGGGACTTTATCCTTAGGGTATTAGGGGAGATGTTTGTGTGTTTTTTTCTTGCTCTATCTGTGAAGTAAATATCCCTTCATAAAAAGCTACCTGCCATTAAGTAGTTAAATGGAATTGGGGTGCTAGTCATGCAGTCCCACAATGGGGGAATACAGTCAGTAGGGACTCAACAATGGCAGAGAAAAAGGTCCCCTCAAGTTCCTCAGGGCACCTGCTCCTGAGACAGAGGAGTCAGAACACACTGGTTACCACAGGATTGTAGAACTTGGAGCAGGAGGGACCTTTGAAGGCATCCATTTCAACTACTTCATTTTACAAATGAAGAAAGTGAGGCCCAAAGAAAAGAAAGGGCTTTACTGAGGTCATAGCGAGTAGCATAGTCTAAATTTGAACCCAGGACCTCTGCCTTTAAATATCATATACTTTTTATTCTACTTTATTGACTCTTCATTGATCACGAAACAAACATCTACAAAACCTACATTACATCATCATGCATAGAATGAGATTAGGGAAGGTAGTTGATAGAATTATGGATTTGCAGTTAGGAAGACTTGAATTCAAATCCTGCCTTAGTCTCTTATTAGTTGCATGAGTGGGCAAGTTTAATTAACCTCAATCTTAGCTTCCTCCCTTGTAAAAGGGGGATGATAACAGCATCTATTTTTCAGGATTTTTGTGAAGATCAAATGAGAAAATACATGTCAAGAACTTGGAAAACCTTAAAAGTCCTACATAAATATTAGTTATTATAAGAACTAGACCTTTGATTTCATTAGCACAAGGAATTTCAGGACTAGAAGACTCTCTCAACCACTGAACCTTCTCTGCAATTGAAAGAGTTGTCTAGGGCACCAAGAGGTAAAATAACTTATGCTGGGGAATAGCCAGAAAGTGTTAAAGGTAGCATTTGAACTCAAGTCTTCTCGGCTCCAAGGGCTGTGCTCTCTCTCCTTCCAAGGGCTGCCTTCTTGATCATGCATAAGACCACTATCACTAGGATATAAGGTATCCAAGGATTGTAAAGTATAGATAACAGAGAGGGCCATTTAACCCAGTAAGCTGGTAAAGGATATTTACCAAGGCAATACTAAGCCATGAATAGCCAGTGCATCTTCCAAAAGACCAGCCAATCCACCAGTTAGAACAATTGGTTTCAATGAAGTAGAAAAAAAAAATTTAAGGAACCAATAATGCTCTAGGCCAGGGGTGGTGAACCTGTCGTCTTGAGGCCAAGTGTGACCTTCTAGATCTTTAAGTGCAGCCTTTTGACTGAATACAAATTTACAGAACAAATCTTTTTCCAAAGGCTCTAGGCCTTTGAAAGTCTATTTTGGGGGGATGGAGTCAAGATGGCGGCGTAGAAGCAGGAGAACTCTGCAGCTCCCACATAACCACCTCAAATACCTATGAAATATGACTCTAAACAAATTTTAGAGTTCCAGAAACCAAAAAATTACAGAAAAACACATCTCCCACTGAAGGTTGCCCAGCAGGTAGGATGGGAAGGGCTCATTGCAGCATGCTGGAATCCGAGACCAGTCACAGCTTCAGCCCCAGGGCTGCCAGGACAAGCTGTGGCTGGAGTGTTCAGGAGAGTGGATCACTGGCAGCTGTGGCAGTTTCCAGAATTATCAACCCATAAGAAACAAGGACTAAGTGAAAGGTCAGTGGAACTTGGCTAAATTTGGGGGAAAGAAGTGGGTAGGGCCAACTGCCCCTAGGTCAAGAAAGCAGCAGAAGCAGCAGCCCTGCAGCTGCCTCCCTGTGGCTGCTTCAGAGTTCCGGGCCTGCAGATTGCAGGGAAGCCAAGCGATCATTCAGAGGTTAAGTGCTCTTGCCTTAACCTGCCTGGATCGGGATCATGGTCTTGGGTGGTGGTCCTGAGGTGTGTGACCAGTGAGTCAAAGCTGGTGGGGGTGCAGAGATGGCAGCCCCCTAATAGCTTCAGCAGCTGGGAAAATCCCAGCAATTTGGGACAAAACTCTCCCCCTGGGAAGCAGAGATCTACTGTGGTGCAAAAATAAAGTTAATTAACTGGCAACATGAGCAGGAAAAGAAAGCAAACCAAGCTCAGCAATCCAACTTTAGATTTCTTTTTTGGGGACAAAAAGGATTAAAGCATGGAACAGGAGAAAGACAACACAGTCAGAACTCCTGCACCAAAAGCTTCCAAGAAACATGAAGACTTCCTACAAGCCATAGAGCAGCTTAAGAAGGATTTTGAAAACCAAATAAGAGAAGTGGAGGAAAAATTG
>CM053585.1:258677174-258711485 GCA_028646515.1 Pseudochirops corinnae
TCATTCAATGAGGTGGAGGACTTTCAAGTATTCTCGCTGAAAAAACCAGAACTGAATAGAAAATTTGACATTCAAATACAAGAAGCATGAGGAGGTAAACATGGAAAAGAAATCATAAGGAACTTATCAAAGTTGAACTATTTACATGCCAACATGGAAAAGTGATCATTGTAACTTAGGAAACTTTTCTTAGTATGAGGATAGGTGAAGGGAATATAAATGTATATATATATATGTGTATATGTACACATATGTCTATATAGGTGGGTGTATATATATGTGTATGAATACATATCTGAGTGTATGTATATATGTGTACATAGAAAACACAGGATCAATTTAATAGGAAGGGATGATATTTTAAAAGGTGAAATTGAGAGGTGGGAGAGGAATAGAATGAGAGGAGACAGGAAGAGACAGAATGGGGCTAATCATCTGATATAGAAGAGGCAAGTGGTAACTGTTACAACAGAGGGGAAGAATAGGAAGGAAAAAGGGAATGGGTCAACCTTACTGTCATTGAATTCAGCTTAGGGAAGGAATGACGTACACTCTAATCTGGGTATTTTGCCCTACAGGAGAGTAGGGAGGATGGGGATGAGAGGGGAGATGATGGAGGGGAAGGCAGGGTGGGGCGGAGGATTGCTGGAAGCAATTTACACTTCTGTAAAGGGACAGAGGAGAGAATAGAACAAGAGTGGGGAAGGATAGGAAGGAGGGACATATAATCAGTCTCTCACAGTGTGCCCACTGTGGAGATGTTCTGCATAACTACACATGTACTGCCTGTATTGAATTGCTTGTCTTTCCAGTGGGGATGGGTGATAAGAGAGGAAGAGAAAGAATCTAGAATTTAAAGTTCTATAATCAAATGTTAAAAAAAAAAAAAAATATATATATATATATATATATATATATATTATTATTATTATTATTAACTACATGCAACTGGGAATTAAGATACACAGGCACTGGGAGAGGGAGATCCATCTTGCCCTACCAGAAAGTCAGAGGGGCGAGGGGGAGGACATAAGAGAGAGCAGATTGGGGGAGAGTGTATACAGTGAGATGGCTATTTTGGGGTGATGGGTAGGAGAAAGATAGGGAGAAAATTTGTAACTCAAAATCTCATGGAAATGAATGATGTAAACTAAAATAAACAAAAGTTAATTTAAAAAAAAGAAAGTTTATTTTGGAGTGGGGCTTATTCAGGCAGGACTGAAAAATAAGAGTTTGGTGAGATGTGAGTACATAGTAGGAAGGATAGAGCTCTGTATGTGGAGTCAGGAAGACCTGAGTCTGAATCCAGCCTGAGACACCTACTAGCTCTGTGACCCTGGGCAAGTCCCTTAACCTCTGTCTCAGTTTCCTCATTTGTAAAACGAGAATAATATCACCTAACACCCAGGTTTGTTGTGAGGATAAAATGCAATATTTGTAAACCTTAAAAAGAAATGTAAACCTTGTCCTGTATAAATGCCAGCTGTTATTAGCTAGCCACAAAGAAGATATTCTGCTGTCCAATGAGAATCA
Organism: Pseudochirops corinnae; assembly: GCA_028646515.1. NCBI lineage: Eukaryota > Metazoa > Chordata > Mammalia > Diprotodontia > Pseudocheiridae > Pseudochirops > Pseudochirops corinnae. The sequence goes on from CM053585.1 coordinate 258,678,708, forward strand.
ATAGACCTAAAATGAAATGAAATAATCTTCTTGTTCTCAAGAAGGCACACCTCTCTGACAGCAGTCAATGTCAGTCACAGAAGTACAGTTAGAATACATGCTGGACTCATGCAGGGGGAAGAAACCAGAGCCTCGGTCTTTGGCTGCCAGTGACCAGCATCTGATGTGGCTGCCACATGTGCACAGCTGTGCTGGGATAGATCAGGCAAATGTTCTATTTAGGGGTAAAAAAGGTCAATTGTGGCTTCAGTGCTCTCTCTTTGTCTCTATCTCTCTGTTTCTCTTTCTGTCTCTGTCTCTCTGGCCCCCTTCTTACCTTTCCTCCATTTTCTCTTTCTTTCTTTCTCCCTTTCTAATGTCCCCATTCCTTTTCTTTTACTTTCAGTGGGATCTTCTTTTTTGGAGGTAGGAAATGAAATGATATTTTGTGGGGGTTAATGATGCGTGATTCTTGTTACTAGTAATGCCAATAAATACTAATCACGTACTGGTGCTATAAGAACCGTGGCCTTGGCACCTTCCTTACTACTCTTCAACCATCCATTGCTGGTCTATTGCCCTGGGCTTATTGCCTTTGATAACTTCCAATTTTTTTATTTCCAATTTTAAATTTCCAATTTTGTTTCACGTCTAAGGCCCCCATCAATATATATTTATATTATTGCTTCTCTTCCCAGACTTATAAACAAAGGAACAAAGGCCAACATGATACAATGGGGGAGGCTGGGGGAGAGATCAAGCAGACTTATGTTTTGAGATCACTGGTTGGAGATCTCTGCTTTTTTGAAAGGCAGCATGCAGTAGACTAGAGAGTCTTAACTTGGGTTGATGCATCCTCAAAAGTCCATGGATTGATTTCAGGGCATTCATGAGGTATGATTGGAAAAAAGATTACATCTTTATTTGCCCTAACATCTCACTGAAATTTAGCATTTTCCTTAGTTTTTTAAAAATATCACACATACACACACACACACACACACACACATACATGGTTAAGGACCCCTGGTGCAGAAGAAAGAGTGCTGGTCTTGGAGTAAGAAGATCTGAGTTCAAGTTCCTTCTCTGATACCAGCTTCTTCAACTGTTAAAATGGAGGCAATAAAAATCACATGCTTTGATACTATTTTATACCTCTCCTCCCTTTACTTCCCCTTCACTTGCCCTCCCCTCCCCTCCATTCTTGTCTTTTCTCTTCTCCTCCCCTCCTCTCTCCTTTTCTCCTATTTTAGCCAATGCAATACTCACAGTAGCTGCTATGAATATGCAGGTGTATTCCCAGGTTTGAATTGCAATATATAACAGACTCTCTCCCTTGAAGATAAAACCAAGACATTTATTCAAACACCAGCAAGCCAAATCTGTCATAGTAACAAAGAAGTCTATACACATTGCCAGTGCAAGTAGCACTGACACTCTAAGCATTCTTTTTAAGAGAGTCTATATGTATCACCAATGCAGGGAACAACAATATCTCAAGCCTTTCCTCTGTTAGGAGTCCCCACAAAAAAGGTTCCCTCACACTAGCTGGTGTGCTCTGCCTACCTGCTTTCTCTTACTTCCAGCTCTGTCTCATTCCCACTTCCTGCTCCACCCATTTGACAAACTCCTCCTACCATGGGCTCTATGTGATCACATGGGCCTATTAAGGGGCAGAGAAGATCTTCAAATTCTCTTAACATTATACCTCTATTCTCTTCTCCTCTCTTTTCCTCCTCTCTCCTCTTCCAATCCTCTCTGTTGATAATCTCTCATGGATTCAATGATCATGTCTGTGCAGGTGACTCCAAGATCTGTAGATTTAGCTCTAAATTTCTTGAACCGCAAGCACACATTACCAGCTTCCTGGGGGTTACATAGGCATCTCAAAGTCAACATGTCAAAAAGAGAACTCATTATATTTTCTTACCATTCCATCCTTCTCCCAAACTTCCATTTCTGCTAAGAATACCATCATCCTTTCAAACACCAAGGTTTGTAACTTTAGATTCATCTTTGTCTCTCCCCCTACCACACTTTTGCTTTCTAACCTGTCTCTTTGCCTCTACTCAAACAACCTCCCCCTCATCGGCTTTGTCCTGGACCACTGCAAGAATCTCCTAATTTACCTCCAATTTTCTGTCTCTTCTTTTTCTAATCCATCCATTGTACATCTGCAAAATGATAGCCCTAAAACCAATAATTAGGTCATCACCCTACTCAATAAGTGTAAATGGCTCCCTATTGTCTCTAGGATAAAATACAAAATTCTTGGCCTGGGATTTAAAATCTTTCACAATTTGGCTCCCATTTACATTCTCTATCTTATTACATAGTATTCTCTTTCATGAACTATCTACATCAATAAAACTAGTCTGCTAATTGTACTCCATATATGAAATTCCATCTCTTGCTTCTGTGTCTTGGCATAGCAGTCCCCATGTCTGGCTTGGCCTTTGACTCTGAGGACTTCACCACCATCACTCAGATGCTCTCTCATCTTGGGAATTCCCTCAGCACCTAGAACTTTTTCTCTCTGAATATTCCCCTTTACCCCAATTCCCTTCTCCCATTGGTGGGTCCCTTTCATGGCATCCATTTTGGGGATAAACCCAGGCCAGCCATATTAGCTCTTCTTATTGCTTTATTCCGCTATGATTTAATCTCTCTGCCACTCTCCTTAGTGACTGTTCTGAATTTCAGAGATCAACTATTCTACCTTGTATATGATCATGACTCACCTCCATAGCATCACTAACAAGTGATGACCCAGCTTTTGCTGGAGGACCTCTTCTAGTGGTGAACTCCTGAACTCGTTCTACTTCTGAACAGCCATAATTGCAATGAAGATTTGCCTCTACCTAGGGCATAAATCTACCCCTCTGCAGTCACCACTCATTACTTTTGCCCTTTTGGGGCTGAGCAGGAGATGAATTGCTCTAAAAATGATACCTTCAAATATTCAAAGATAGCCATCCTGTTTCCTTTATGTTTTCTCTTTTCTAGACTAAATATCACCCATTTGAGGTGCATAGTAAAACGAGCAGAACCAAGAAAACAACAAAGACAATGATTATAAAAATGCTAGTGGAGACAACAATAACAACAGAACTGAATGTTGTATGATTACAAAGACCAAGGAAGTCAGCCCTAAAGAAGACCAGACACTTTCAGAATATTGTAGATACTCTCAGACTATCTTGGTGTATTGGTTGGTTTTGTTTAATTATGTTTTTCCCTTCCTTTTCATGTTCTTTGTTACAGTATACAACTTGGTAAGCAAGAGATGGAGTAGAAATATATTTGAAGATGATATAAAAACAAAGGGGGCAGGTAGGTGGCACAGTGCACAGACTGCTGGGCATGGCGTCAGAAAGACTTCTCCTGAGTTCAAATCTGGCCTCAGACATTTACTAGATGATCAAGTCACTTAATCCTGTCGACCTCAGTTTCCTCATTTGTAAAATGAGCTAGAGAAGGCAATGATAAAACACTCCAGTATCTTTGCCAAGAAAACCCCAAATGGGGTCACAGAGTTGGACATGACTGAAAAATGATCAAACACCAACAACAAAATAAAAACAAAGAGTTCTCTCTCTCTCTCTCTCATATATGTATATATATATGTATATGTGTGTATATACATACATGGATGCATACATATATACACATACATGCATATATGTATATATTCAGATGCAAAATACATGTATATGTAGTGGTACACACAGATGCACACATGTATACACACAAATATATGTGTGTACACATACATAATATACACATATGTGTATATAATTTTGCACATGTGTGTATAAATACCTAAGTATACACCCTTATAAATACTCCCATATTTATAATATATCCTATATGATGTCTGCAGCCATTTCTTAAAATTAGACAACAATGCAGTTTGCCCCATCGATTGACACTCCCTTTCACTTGAAAACTTAAAGGCCATTGTAGGGCTGTTACCTGGTCTGATTTCAATATTTTTGTATTTCAAGGTATAGGGAGGCCTGAGGAGAGGGAGAGAGACAGGGAATAACAGCAGGTTGGTGGAGCAATCGGGACACACACAGTATTTATCAATTAAGTTCACTGTCTTATATGAGCATGGTTTATAGTGGCCCCAAAACAATTACAGTAGCAACATCAAAGAACATTGATTTATAATATATCCTATATGATGTATCTCCACATTCAATTCCTTTAATTGAGCCTTCTTAGGCATTGTCTCTTGTCCTCACACTCTATTGATCATCCTACTTTAGGTGTGCTCAGGTTTATTCATAGTCTTCCTATATGGTCATGTACAGAACTAAACAGTGGGGGAAGAGTTAGATTTGGTTTGACGAAGGTAGACTGCAGAATTACTCTCTCACTCCTTCTCGATCTGGAGATTATGCCTCTTTTAATATAGCCTAAGATGGCAGCCTTTGCTCTGGCTGCCATATCACACTATTAACTTGTATCAAGTTTGTTGTCCACTAAGACTCTCAGAAGGACCTTTTTGTACAAACTGCTATCCAACCTTGCCTGCCCATTCTATGCTTGTGCAATTAATCCTCTTACTCCCTACCCCATCCTTTTTAACCCAAGTGTAGACCTTTATATTAATTCTTATTATATTTCATCTTATTGGATTTAGCCCATTGTTCTGTCAATATCTTTTTGGATCTTGACTCAGTCATCTTTTTTATTTCTCTTGAATGAAATGATGGTTTAAGAGGCAACCCCTCCCTCCTGGGACAACTCTTAATAAAATGCTTTTCCATGACCAAATGATAGGTGTGGGACCAGCAGCTTCAGTGTCAGTAAACACCACTTGGTTTACTTATTCCTCTCAGCACTTTCTGCTTTTCTAGGAGCTGAGTCACCAGGCAGCATGACATGGCACTGTTGGTTAACAGCAACACCAACAGAGGCAATAGTATTTAGGGCTAAGAGAACCTTAGAGGATGTCGGAACTAACATCCTCATTTTCAGGTGAGGAAACTGAGGCCTAGAAAGGAGAAGTGACTTTCCTAAGGACATAGGATCATAGGATCTTAAATTTAGAGGTGAAAGAGACCCCAGGGATCCACTGGAATACAAACCCCTTCAGGGCAGAGATTGATTTTTGCTTTTTCCTTTGTACGAGGATACTGTGGAGATATTATAGGTTTGGTTCCAGACCATGGCAATAAAGCGAATATCACAAGAAATTGAGTTGCAAGAATTTTTTTATTTCCCAGTACATATAAAATTATGTTTACACTATACTGTGGTCTATTAAGTGTGCAATAGTAGCATGTCTAAATAAGCAATGGACATACCTTAATTAAAAATACTTTATTGCCAAAAAAAAAGCACTAACCGTCCTCTGTGTCTCTAGTGAGTCACATATTTGCTGTTAGAGAGTTGATGCTGATGGCTGCTGACTGATCAGGGGGATGATTGCTGAAAGCTGGGGTGGCTGCAGCCATTTCTTAAAATTAGACAACAATGCAGTTTGCCCCATCGATTGACACTCCCTTTCACTTGAAAACTTAAAAGCCATTGTAGGGCTGTTACCTGGTCTGATTTCAATATTTTTGTATTTCAAGGTATAGGGAGGCCTGAGGAGAGGGAGAGAAACAGGGAGTAACAGCAGGTTGGTGGAGCAATCGGGACACACACAGTATTTATCAATTAAGTTCACTGTCTTATGTGAGAATGGTTTATAGTGGCCCCAAAACAATTACAGTAGCAACATCAAAGAACATTGATTGCAGATCACCATAACAGATATAATAATAATTAAAAAGTCTGGAGGATTGTGAGAATTACCACAGTGTGACACAGAGGCATAATATGATCCCATGGAAAAACAGTGCCGATAGACTTGCTTGATGCAGAGTTGCCATAAACCTTCAATTTGTGGGGGAAAAAAACCCCTCAAGATCTGTAAAGCATAATAAAACACAATAAAATATGGTACGTCTATATCTTTAGAACTTAGCTCAGAACTTAGTCTGGCACACAGTAAGCATTTTACTCAATATTTGGTGCTTGATCTAGTCAAACACTGTGTTTGCAGATAAAGAAATTGAATCCTCAAGAGCGGGTAGCAACTTGCTAGTAAATAGCTGAAATGGGATATAAAGTCAGGACCTTTGAATGTAAATCCAGCATGCCGTCTGAAAGCCTCAGCCTTGTTCCCTCTCTTGCCACTTTCCCATGGTTTAACCTCCAAGGAGGATCTTTACCTCAGTTTCTCCTAAATGTGCAATGAGGAGAAGGGTTTTTATTTATTTATGATGGCCACTCCTTTCCAGGGATGAGAGATGTCCAAGTGCAATTATTATTACAAGGTCCAATTTACTGTCCAGAAAGAAGCAATCCTGATAGAAATCTTTCATTTAATTAAAATTGATTTAAAAATTGCCTGATCAATAATGAGTTAAAAATTCATCCCAGCCTCAGTGGGAGTAGAAAGGCTTCAGAGAAGATCAGAGGAGAGTGGTTTGGCTCAGGGGCCTGAATCTGGCCTGAAATTCTCTTGTTCTTGGCCTGGGGATGCTTGGTGTACAGTAGGTTATAGTTTGGCCCAAATGGTCATGCTTTCTCTGAGAAGAAGGGTACTTAGGCCAAGGGACTCTTGTCTCTATTGCGATTTCAGCTTGGGTGTTTTAAAAATGCAGGAATCAAATGGTATTTGGTATAACTGAGTCTGCACCACAGAAAAGGGAAGAGTAGCATTCAGAATTTTATACAGTAGAGTTGGAAGGCAACTTAGAAATTATCTTCTTCAAGCCTCTCATTTTAGAGATGAGGAAGCCGAGAACCTGAGAGAACAGTAGACTTAGAGCCAATGTCGCATCAGTATCGAGTGGTAGAAGTAGAATTCGATCCCAGTCCCCTGATTCCAAATTTAGCAATCTTTCTCCTTTATCAGTATGCTGCCTACTTCTCAAGGACTGGAGGGAAAACAATTTGAGTATTCTGTAGCTCTTGATACTCATTCTTCAATGGTGCCATCCTTTATTTGGGGAGTTGAAGAGCAGATCCAGTTGGAGAATTCTATTCTATTCAATTTGTTCAGTCCTCTCCATTCCAAGCAGTACTGCTGTCTAGAGGTCCTCATTCCCACCCACCCAGATGGACAGTAGCCATCCTAATTGCAGTAGCCTCCAAATTGTTCTTCTGTACTTTAATTCTCTGCTGGCTATAATCCATCTTTCACAGTTTCCAAAGGATCAGTGACCTCATCAATACGGGCATATCTTTCACTGATGCAAATAACAGCCTTTCCATACCTGAGCATCTTAGGAGATTCTTGTTCATGTCTTCCTATAAGTTTGTTACAGGGGTAGGATAAGCACCTGATATGCTGGGAGATATACTTGAATTCTCTTGACATTGTAAAGAGACCACTTGGAGATGTGGACTATCCATTACTTATCCCTGCCTCTTGCCATGTGACCAGCCTAGTTTCTCTTTTGATCATTCATCTCTTTGTTGACATCCTCTACACTGCTCTGCCTTTATATCCCTCTATTAATCAAAAGCTTTCAATAGCTCCCTTTTACCTACTGAATGGCAATCAGGCTCCTTAGTTTGGTGCTCAAGATACTCTGCAATTTGGACCAACCTCATCTTCCCAACCTTATCTCATGCTTTCCATGGGTGCTCTATACTGTAGCAAAACTGTCTTATTTTCCGTCTCACAGAATCAGAAACTTTCAGTGGTCCTCTTTTCTGAGGCCCCAGCTAAAGCATGAACACCCTCTATAACTTCCTGACATATATATATATACACACATATATATATGTATATAAGTGGGTGTGTGTATATGTATGTGTGTATATGTGTATATATGTATTAGTTCATACGGGGTTGAGAATGTGACTGTTCTGGACTAGACGTCCATCTGGTCTTATTTCTTTGTTTGAAAGGTTCCCATTCATCTCGGACCCTGAATTCTAGAAAATTCTCTGGATGAAGCTAGAATTAAAAGGAAGGTATAAAGAATGATGTTGGCTCCTTTGACCTCCAGGACCTCATGCTCCTCTTGGGACTTCACTTTCTTTCTGTGGTCCTGTAGACAATTACAAAGGATTACATGGTAGCAGAGAAGTATCCCTATGGAAATCCATGTAAAGTCCCTGTTGTAAGGAGTTCTGTTCCAGAATTCTCCTTAATAATGACAAAAGAACAGTAGAGAGATCTCAAGCCTTTAATGGGCACAAGGAGTCAGTGGAAAGAGGAAGAATGTAACTTGCCCACTGGATGATCAGTTCCCTGTAAATAACATTCAGTATTTTTTTAACTAGACGACTTTGTCTGAGGCACTGTTCCTTTTTGGTTATTACTTTCAGATACATCACCCATGTTCCACTTTCTCTGGTCTGTATGCTACCCACATGCCACTTGGGACTCATCACTGCTGGTGACTCCTCTGCAATGCAGTCTTAGACTTCTTTCCCTCAGAGTTCATTCTTATCAACAAACACAAGCTATTTCTTCCAAGTTACGCATGCATTTTAACACTGGTCTTCAGGGGTTAGTGTCCTCTCACTCTTGTTGTGTATCTACCAGTCTGTCCATCAACAAAAAACATATTAAGCATTTACTCTGTACCAGGCACTGGGTTATAAAGGCATGCAGAATAGTTCCTGCCCTCAAGGAACTTACGCTCCAATAGGGGAGACATCATGTGAATAACTAGCTATATACAATAGAGTACATGAAATGCAATCTGAAATACTAATGTAGGAGTTTCAAACCAGGGAGGTCAAATCCTAAGATTGATGGGGGTGGTAGGAGGGATTTTTGAAGTTAAATTTTGCTTAAAGGTTGCTCCCTATTACTATGAGTTGGGTCCTCTCTTGTCTTTTTGACTATTTTTATCTCACATTTGCATGTAAGCTTAAGGTTCATAAAACCTTCTCTTCATATCGACCCTTAAAGGGAGATATTACACGCATTAATTTCCTCTTTTTACCAATGGAGGAATGGGGGCACAGAGAGATGGAGTGATTTGGTCATGATGACACAGCCAGTAAGGTGAGTTAGACTGTGTCTCTTGATTCTGAGTCCTGCACCCTACCATTGTCCCCTGCTGCTCCTTCTCTGAGATCTCTTTAAGGTTCTGGAACTGAGAGGAGCAGACTTACACAGGCTCAGAGATATTGGGAACCTGACAATTGAGACTTGAATTTGAAAATGTCATGAAAGTCAATTGACTGCCTTCATGAGACAAATATATTTTCACTTAATTGTGTTCATACTTCTAAGAAAATATGTTCTTCCATATACACACAATTCATTGTACCTCTCGAAAAACAGAATAATAATAGCTAACATTTAGATAGGGCTTTAAGGTTTTCAAAGCATTTAACAAATGTTATTTCATTTTATCTTCCCAACAAGTCTCTGAGGTAGATGCTATTATTATCCCCATTTTACAGATGAGGAAACTGAGGCAGACAGAGATTAAGTGATTTGCCCAGGGTCACAGAGCTATTAAGTGTCTGAGGTTGAATTTCAACTCAACACTTCCTGACTCTGAGTACAGTGCTCTATCCACCTAGCTGCCTGTACATTTTTATAGAACCTTAAGGTTTACGAATACTTTGTTTATAATACTACATAAGGAAGGTAGTGCAAATATTGCTTTCCCCATTATACAGATGAAGAATCTAACGCTCAGAGAAGCTGTGACTTGCTCAGACTCCCAGTTAAGTCAGTCTTAGAGCCTGCATTCAAACCCAGGCCTTCTGACTGAGTCTTATACTCTTTTCACAATTCCAGGGAACTGAACCTGTACTAACAGAGATCCCTGAAATACCCCCAAAGAACTTGAAGGACAAAGGGCAGTATTTTTCTAAAAACTGAGCCTTCTTATTGGTGGAACGACAGCTGGGTTGTTGAGATGCGCTCTGAACTCAGTAGTCATGATAGTGGGATATGCATCCTTCTGGATAATGGCTGACATCATAGGTGGCAGCTGGTCTGGGCCCGGCCCTTGGCCCGGGTTCCCTAAAGCACTTACAAACACAGACAGAAGAACGTACTTGATATTTTTTATTAATTGCTTGGCATATGTTGCTGGTAACACATCCAGACTAACTACCATACGCCTAGTTTTAAAGAGAATGTCTTCCCCAGGGTGGGCTGGCATGATAGGTAAAAAAGGCTAAGTCCCTCAGTCCAAAATGCCTCTTTTGCTGAAAATAAGACCTAGCCTACTCTATTGCAACCCTTCCTTGACTTCCTACTCCCCTCGTGATGTGGAAAATGGCATCCTTTTGTTGTCAGGGGAGGCTGGGGGAAATCTGGGAGGGTATGCTATGTGCCTAGCTGAGGAATGAATGGCATACATATTTTTCTATGGGTAAGAACGATTGGGTACACATTGGATACACTATGCCCAAAATTTGGAGTTAGACAAAGTGAGCCTTTGGGGATTCCTCATCCCACCATTTTCCTTTGTCGTGGTCCTTTTTCCTCTCCCTTCCAAGTGCCTAAATCTTCCACATTTCCATCAGAACTGCCCTCCCAGCCCATATTCTAGTACTGGCACCTTAAACAACTCCAAACAAACAAAAACAAGCCCCAAATCCTCCCTATCCTAGTCCTCAGTGCCCTGAGGAATGTCCTAGTACTAGGTCTCTGCCTTGGTGATAGGAACTCCAGTCCCATTGTCAGTCACAAATAAGGTAAGGCAAGCAGGACTTTGCCTCAGGGTGCCAGAATTTAGAGGACAGCTCTTGTGCTCCTGTACTAGAAGAAAACAAATGATCTGAGTACCTACTTAGCAAGGATAAGCAATTAAAATGGGAATATGCAAAAAATAAAATAAAATAAAATGGGAAGATGCAATAAGGCATGTTTTTCAACTTCCTCCTTTCCCCCTCTCCCCCATACACCAGATAAAATCTGCCTGGCCTGGCCCCTCTTTGCTCCCTTTCCTGACAAAGACCTCCTTAGCAGCATCTTCACAGGTTCCTGAGTTCTCTTTCTCTCCTCACTCTTTCAAGGCAGTGCTCCTGGGTCTTTCTTCCATGGGCTGTTGTGTCTCAAGGTCCAAAATCTTTCCCTTATGTTAATCCCCATCTCAACTGAATTCATCTTAATGAATGTCTAAGGTATATTTTGTTGTGCCTATCCCCCACCCCCACCCCACTCTCTCACCCTCCCCAGGAAACAGCATTAAGATTATAGATTTCAAAATGGAAGGGACCTCAGAGGTTACCTGCTCCTATATCTTCAGTTTACAAATGAGAAATCTTATAGAGAGGAAGTGACTCAAGTTTATATAAGTAGGACAGAAGTAGGAAGGGTTCAAACTAGGATTTGAACTCAGGGCCTCAGTTCTCTTTTACTAATTATGCCCTTGCCCATTTATCCCATGCCTGGTTGAAGCGGCTGGATCACCCCAGGTCTAAAGCTACTTGACTTTGGTGGTGTCACAGCCTGTTAGCAGTAGTGGGGGCAGGTTGGCCTAGAAAGTGGGGCTGGTGCAGTTCTCCCAAAACATTAAAGGCTTATTGTTTTCTTAAGTGATGCATTTTGCCTTTTCACTTACTTCCCTTGATTGTTTCCCATCTTTAGTGGCTAAGATTAGAGATGAGGGGGGGTGGGAGGATAAGACACTGGCTGTCTCTTCCCTACCCATGGCCACACTCTGTACGGGTTCTCTCTGCTCTCAGAGGCTGTGTGTAACAGAATGGGAAAATCGGGCTCATTGTTCTGGCCAATCAGTGTGAGATTGTCTCCTTGATAGTTCTTTTTCCTGTTTAATCCTCAGGAAGAATTTAATAAAGAGTGTTTGGAAGCCAAGCTGCCTCTGGAGCTAGGGAGAAGTCTTCCAGGTAAGTAGGGATGCCCACTTTAGGAAGACATTTTATAAGGAATTGCTGTCCAAGGGCTCTTAATTAATAAATAGTTGTAATTTGCTGGGCCCTTAGAGGTCATCTAGTCCAATTTCCTTAAGTTAATAAGAAAAGGAACTAAGGACAAAAGAAGCAGATTGAATTTTCCTAAGGTTACATTGCTGGCACTCTGTGGCCAGCTGGGCCTCAAATGGGAGGGCTGGAAATAAAACCAGGACTCCTAACAACTAATCCAGTGCCTTTTCTACTATATCATGCTGCCTCCCTACAGGTTTAGACTAGATAAGCCCTTCCATCTGGATGGACTCTTTCATCTGAGAGAATTTATGATTTTATAATATATTATTTTAGTTGACTTAGCTGAATTATTCACCTCTTTGCATTTGTAGAGACCTGGATAGGGGAATGTCAAAGGCTCCGATGGGCATATCCATCATCACAAGGACTTTTAGAAAATGCTTCAACCCCAAGCATCCCTCATCATGGATGTCCAGGAGCTGCTCATGTAAGAGGTAGTGATCAAATGCTTACATCTTAAACTGTGGTAAGGGCAAAACCAAATTTTCAAGTTGGAAGGAATTCTCCACATCATAGACTCAGAAGTGAAAGAATCCTTAGAGTTTATCAGTAAAACCTTATTTTTCAAATAAGGAAACTGAGGCATAGGAGAGGTTAAGTACCTTGCCCAAGTTCACACAAGTAAAAAATGACAGTCTATACTCAGTCCCATGTCCCCAACTTCACATCCAGCTCTTTTCCCCTTGCTCCACACCATGACCTCATTCAATCTGACCTCTTCCACTCTTTTTAACTCCACTTACCCCAATCTCCTTTAGAGTTAATGAAAATAAAGCCCTGACAGGCCAAGAAAACTGCTCAAGTCACATAGTAAGTGGAAGAATTATGATTTAAACTCTTTTTTTCTAAATTGCAAATTCATTATACCACAATCTTTTTTTTAAACCTTCCTAGCCTAAGGCCACCTCCATATAAAAGAACCACATCATACAGTGACAAAGATTTTGAGGGGATCTAGGAAACCAGTTTCCAAAGTTGAGGTAACCATGAAACACCAAGGTGCATACCAGAGCCATGGAGTTAGAAGACAGAAATAAGGGGAAAAAACCAACAGAAACATTTGAGTCTGCAAGAAAAGTATTTTTTTTACAAGACACACAAATATGAATATGAGTGACTGATGCCATTTTTCCTGTGTCTATGTGATTTTGGCTGAAGGCTAATTAATATAATTTATGGCTAGCAAAAATAATTAATTTCTATCTTACTCCATTTAGTGTAATCCTAAGAAGTCACATCCATCTGAATGCAGACAAGGGATATGAGAAAACATGACTTCCTCTCTAGGTCAGTAATTCTCAATGTGGGGTCCTTCATCTGATATTGGATTTTAAGGCTTATGATATTAAGCTGTTAATGGATTTATTCCAAACTCAAATGAATCATTCTCTAACTGATCCATCCCACCCACTTCTCTGTAGTGGGGAAACAGAGTCAGGTGAGATAGATAATCCAGGGAATATCTTTTCCCCAAAAGGCATCCCAGACCAAGAAAGTTCCCAAATCAACGATACATTCAAGTTTCATCTCAAGTGACTGCAAAGAGTAGCCACGATATTTGAATCTCCTCTCAGGCAGGAAGTAGGGATGTTTAACCTAAAGAAAAGACTTGGAGGGGGTAGGGAGAATGATAATTATATGAGTATATGAAGGATTTTCCTATTGAAAAGGTATTAGATCTGTTCTGCTTGGCCTCAGAAGACAGAATTAGGAACAATGGAAAGAAGAGGAAGAGGACCAGATGTGGGCTCTAGGAAAAGGAAACCTTCATAACCATTAAGAACTATTCAGAAGCAGCATGGGATGTCTGGAGAATGTAGCAATTTCCTTTTCACTGGAGGCCTTTGAGTTCAGGACAGGCCAAGGATAATGTAGAGTAGATTTATGCTAAGATAGGGAGGCTGGACTAGCTACCCTTTGAGGTTCCTTCTTCTGGAGATGTGTGATTCTGTGGGCGTCACTGATTTAAACAATTAAATGGGGGAGGGATAAATGAGAACGGATGACAGTTATAGCTACTTAATGAATTTAGTAGTGGACTCTCAGAGTAGGGAGAGACCTCAAAAGCTCCCTGGTCTAGCTCTCATCAGAAGCACGGAGTAGGTCTGCAACCTGCTCATAAGCAGCAACCCAGCCTACACTGTAGGATTCTTCTTTCTCCCTCACCATCTTACCAGTATCAACTCCTTTGATTTGAACTGAGTTTCCTACTGGAACTCTTTTTGATTCTATCATGGCACCATATTTCTCCCACACAGCTCATTCTGTCCAGTTCTAATACCAGTTAATGCTAAGGAGGATACATGGCCGTGAATTCTTCTGGAGGGTCCCCAGGACATGAGGATCCCAAGGGCACCAGCTGGAATTCAGCCAGCACCAAGTGGATGCTTTTATCAGATACACTCTTTCAAGCCAACACTACTGGGCAGGTTAAAGGTCTGGGGGGAAAAAATCCCTGGATTTATATACAACTTATTATTCAGACATGGCGAGTATTTGAAACTCACCCTTCAGCCTTAATCTTGTTACCCTCCTCCCCACTGTAAAATAGCCAATTGATTTCAGTTTTGATTTTAAGAAGAATTTTTTCCCCCAGGGCCAAGGCCTTGTATCACAAGCCAAGTTCCAGTCTGGATCAAATGTTTATAGCACAGCAATGAGCCCCAAAGGCCCTGCAAACCCTCAATGAAAAGACAGAGGGCCATTCATTTCTAGGAGGGGAATGGGAAGGTCTCATATTCTTTCCAGGGACTGCCAAACCTGACTCTGCTTCAAATTCCATTCCTTTTGAAAGCACCACCCACCTTATCCTCTGAAGGGGCCTTTGGAGGGAAGAAGGCTGTTGAACTTGCTTTTTTATGGACCTTTAACTCTAGTACACACCTGCTTGTGTTTCCATGAGTTAGATCCCAACCCAGGGGAGATGGGATTTCTGTGATCCTTAGGAAAAGCCCTAGTCCAGGGAGTTTCATGGGGACTCCTGAGGCTTCCAAAGACTTTGCGTTTTTCACTTTATGGCTTTAAGTTTGTGAGTTCAGTCCTGAAAAAAATGGGCTGTTTACCAAAATGAGCAAGATTTCAAAGTGAATTTTATGATAGTGTCTTTTATTATTCTCCTTTTAAAAATGATTAAGTTTACTTAGGAATCTCTTCATGGTCTTTATTCCAAAATGATTCTAATGAATTAATTTGACTTAAAATGAATAGAGACATCAGGATGTGATAGAAAGAACACTTAACTTGGATAAAAGAACTTGAGTTTGAATTCCAGCTCTAAAGTCTTTCCCATTTTTTTTGGGGGGGGGGGAGGATCCAGAAGTCTGATTTCATTGGTGTGGGGCACTGATTCCCCTTTAGTGATCACAAAAGCAACAATGGTCTAAGAGGTTCGCGCTGAAAATTATTTAGTGGTGCCTTAAGGAGTAAATAATTATCCAATTATTCTATAAGTATTTTCCTCCATACATATTTGGAACTTTTGGTGGCAGTTATAAAAAGCACTTAATAAAATCTAAAAGAATATTATATGTAGTATATTAAGTTATCCTGGAAGGATTTGTGGAACAAAAAATGTTGGGAAGCAGTGTTGTGGGGAACTTGCAGTGAGGAGAAGCTCTCTCTACCAATACCTTTCCTCATCAGACACTTACTGGGTGACTCCAGACAAGTTACTCAACCTCTGTCTGCCTCAACTTCCTCAACTTTAAATGGGGTTGTTAATAGCACCCATCTCCCAGGGTGGGCAGCTAGGTTGTACAGTAGATAGAGTATAGGAGTTGGAGTCAGGAAGACTCATCTTTGTGAGTTGAAATGTGGCATCAGACAGTTACTAGCCATGTGACCCTGGGCAAGTCACTTAACCCTGTTTGCTTCAGTTTCTTCATTTATAAAATGAGCTGGAGAAGGAAATTGCAAATCACTCCAATATCTTTTCTAAGAAAACCCCAAATGGGGTTACACAGAGTCAGACACAACTGAAATTACTGAATAATAACTTGCACATCTATGTGGTGTTGAAAGTGGGAAATTGAATCTATATGTACCTGATGCTGCACTTCTGTATCAAATAAGGGAATTTAAATCTATACAAGTGTTTGGCATCAGGTAAACCAAACATCTGGATGGCTGAATGAATTTTTCATTTCTATCTTGATATTTATACCTGTGGAGATACAGGAGAGCCAATTTTAAAAGACTTTCCATTGGACCTTTTAATATGTACTTTGCAACTGTGCACCTGTGAGACTTCCTCATGGCTGATGGCACCATTGTGTTCCTTTTGTTGCTGTGAATCTATAAGGTCATTTTTGGCCCCTGGGCTCTGAGCTTTATTATCCCTAGGAAACATCAGCACCCAACTCCACCCTGACAGCTGGCTATCCGACTGACTCTGTATTGCAATTATAGTGGGGAAGGTTGAGCACCTTCCCAAACTGCTTTTGTAGACATGTAGATGACTAAGAATTCACCTGTTACTGCAGGAATCCTCCATACTATGACCTTGGCAAGTCCTTTATTCTCAAAGAGGACTGTGACCATGACAAGGAGGTGATACTATGACCTGCAAGTGAATTGGATTTAAGTGAGTCAGGACTGTGCAAAGCTGCCAGCTTTACTTTCTTCTCCAGATCCATCTGGGTCCGGTGGCTAGATATAGATCAGGACGACTGGAGATGCCATGACTTTTGCAATGACCTTGAGGAAGGAATGATTCTAAATGCAAGTCCCTAAGATCCAGGTTGTTGTGATAAAAAAAAATTACATACAATGTTATAATGAGAGGCAGTATAGTATGGGGATAGATGACCAGTTGTGGAGTTAGGAAGGCCTGGTTCAAATCCTGTCTCTGACACATATAGCTGTGTAATTCTGGGCAATTATCTTAACCTCTCAGTGCCTACATCCTCTAAGTAGTATACTAAGCAACTCTTGAAAACTGTACAGTGAGGAGTTTCCCATTTCCATTAACTCTCTGTACTGATAAAATCATGTATCAGTGCCACACAAAAATAATAGAGACATTTGAATGAATGAATGAATATAACACTGCAATCTTTTGCAAAACGCTTTATGTTATCTCATTTGATCCTTACAAGGTTCCTCATTTGAACTTTATAGTACATCCATTACACTTATTGTACAGATGAGGAAACTGAGGCACTGGGATAGAGTGGAAAAGTGCTAGGTTTGGAGTCAGATGATCTGGGTTCTAATTCTGACTGTCACTTACTAAAGACAAGTTTCTTTACTTCTCAGAGCCTTAATTTCTTCATCTGTAAAACAGAGGGGTTGGACTAGATGGTCTCTGAGGTGTGTTCCAAATCTATATGACTTGCCCATCAGTCATAAAGTGTCAGAAACATAATTTGAACCTGAGTGTCTCCAAATTTAGTGCCCTACAGCCTTTAGTGATCCCACTCTTAGAGAATTATGGTGGGAAGTTACAGAGAGGCAGATTTAGATTTGATATAATGATAATTTTCTTAATGGTAAGAGATGTTCAAAATGGAATGAGTTGCCTTGGGACTTTGTGGCTCCCCTTCTCACTAGGGTTCTTCAAGTAGAGGCCAAAGGACAACTTGTCAGGAATATTTTAGCAAGAGTTTTTGTTTAGGTTTGGGTTATACTAGAAGGCTTCTGAGGCCTCTTCCTGCTCTGAGACTCTGGAATATCCTTTTTGCAGCCAGCTTGTAGTCACTGAATGGCCTTACACTCCTTTGAGGGATCCCTTTTTCAAGAGAAACTAGGCACCCAGCTTGTGTCTGATGGCCTTCGTACTGAGTTGTGTGGCCCTTCTTATCCATGACTGTGGTCTGGGATGAGTGTTGAGGACAGAGAATGTGTCTAACCGAGGCCTGCTCTTGCTATTTACAGGTTTTCTTTGAAAGCTATGGAGTGGGTGGAAGGAAAGAGGAGAAGGACATTGGCCTCTTTTTGCCCTCCTCCCTTTCCAGGGAAAAGAGGGAGGTTTCCAAACCCTCAGAGAACAGTGTGTCCTTGCTTGGTGGAGGCTGGGAGGGGGCGTCCAAGGAAAAGCAGCCTTGATTTCTCAACCCCTGATAAAACTCTCACCGGAGAACACTTGCTTATGGTGATGCTATCAGCAATGCTGGGGTGTGTATAGCCTTCCCACCACCACTTTTGCTCCAGTGACTCACTATGGATCTTTCCCTCCTCTCTGCGCACATAATCTCTCATGGAGGGAGGGAGAGGGTTGTGTTTATTTAGATAAAGATATATTGCTGTATTTGAATTACTAATTATGTCAAATGACTTTTTCCTTAAACAAAACATTCCGCTGGTGAGGCTGGAAACCATTAGTGTGGGGGGTGGGGTGGGGAGGAGGAGGAGTAGGAGAGGGCAGAGAAGATGTGTTTTTCTTTCTCTTTGATTGATGATGGAGTGATAAACTTGGCATAAACACAAACCCTTCTTTTCCTGTGGATAACTGGAGCCCCCTGTGCCAGCCCTACTTTGAAGCAAATTCCACTTGAGCCCATGATCTCCTCCTCCACATGGATGTTTATTAAAAGTCAGCCCAGCACCGACAGATGCTTCCAACACCATTCCCTCCCCTCTCCTCCCCACGCCCAATCCATGCTAGGTTACAGTGGGAGAGGTGGAAGCGCCTGCCTCTTCATTGCCTTGACAGAGCCTGTGCATAGCAGGGTGATGTGAGGGGAGTCAACAGCCTGATAAGAAGTTTGCCAATGATACTAAATTGGGAGGTGTTGCTATTAAGAATGTAGAGTCAGGACGATGGAATAGTACAGATAGTCTTAAGGACCTAAACAGTTTTGGGAAATGGGGAGAGAACACTCAGGTGATTTTGTGTTTTATGAATGTCTCTTGCTGCCTCCTCTCATCAAGTGCTTAGCACAGGGCCCGGCACATTAGGCATTTAATAAATGCTAGCTGACCACATGACTCACCTACCCAATGTCCTATTCTGAAAGTTGAGCTAGATGACCAAGCTGCTATCATTGCAATGAATTGTAGTGTGCATTTGTGTGTGTGTGTGTATTCTCTTTGAATGTCCATGACGCTTTGACCACAGAAACCACAGAATCACAGGATTGTAGATTTGCAGCTAGAAGGGACCTTAGAAATAATTTAATCCAGCCCCCTCATTTGATAAATGAAGAAACTGAGGCCTAGAGTTTGATGGGACCTCTGAAATTATCTACCTTTCTTCTAAATGGAGAATTAATCCCTTATACATCATCCTTGCCAAACGATCCGTTCAGTCTTTGAAGACCTATGGTGATCAAGAACCTACTACTATCTCTTATGGTAAATGATTTCATATTGATAGAGCTTTGATTGTTAATTAATTAATTAATTAATTTAATTAATTAGTAAATTAATTAAGTTATGGAAGCTATGATCCACATTACTTCAGTCAAGCAGCTCTGGACTCACACTGGCAATGCTAAATCTTGCGGGTCTCTATCTACATCCTCTTTGGTTCATACTGCCATCCAGAATTTCCCTTAGGCATACTGTAATTTGGTGCTTATTTACAAGAACATTCAGCTCCATTGCAAGCTCTCAGGCTAACAATACATTAAAGACAGTATATTTAACACCTTCCTCTCCTTGCTCCCCCCAAATGTAAAGGACTTGATTCAAGCCTATCTATAATAGGCAAGAGAACTCCCTTTCTTTCTCTCTGATGAGGCTACATGTATTATCCTTCAAACTGGGTGTGGAGATGGACTTTACATTTACTAGGGAGTCTGGAAACTTTCTCTCTGATAAATGCCACTGTCTTTTGGGACTTGAAGAGTATATATGTCTCAGAGTCCTAAAGAAGGCCTTAGTCTGACTTGTTTCTTCACACTATGACTCTCTGTTGATCTTTCTCCCTTTTTTTTCTTCTTGGTAATGACTTCTTTCCTTCCATAACTCTATCTGTTGACCACACCTTCTATCCTTCAGCATTCACATCTGGTGATGACTCCTTTTCTCTCTGACCTGTCTATCAGAAGGAGCTTTGTGAAGATTTGGGTGCCCTTTCTTACAGGAGGACCTCTCAAGCTTTGGGATTTCTCTCCCTTAAGAAGGCTTCTCTCCTCACTATTCCTTCTGTGCCTCTCTCTGATACCAGTTTCTTGATGTACATGCTTTCCTGGAGGGTTGGGAGTGGTCACATATCTTCCTGGTGAGCCATGTCAATTCTTAGGCTTGTCTCTTTAGGTAACTGAGTTCATGGCTGCAGGTAGACTCTCTCCCAATTTCTCAATATGGCATAGATAAATACTTTCTGGTTTCTTGTAAAACTGTTGGGGAGCAGAATAGAGGGGAATGAAGAGCAAGGGTTCCATCAGGACTTTTCATTATAAAAAGGCTCACTAGTGAAGATGTCTTTGTGGCACCAAGATGTCTTGCCAATTCAGTCAAGCTGACTGTATGTCATCATTTTGCTAATGATATAGATCATTGAGCATTTGGTTGAATGTTTTCTTGTCACATGGACTCAGTCTAAGAGCCTGACTTTGAAAAGACCACATCTCTCATTTTTCTGTCAGTTTGCATTGTAAAGGGTTTAAATGCCAGTTTGGCATGCTGCCTCCACAATTTCTCTTGCATCTGCCTCTTTCGTTCCACTTCCATGGCCACCACTGTAGCTCAAAGTCTCATCACCTCTTGCCTGGGTGATTCTAATGGCCTCCTTGCTGGTCTCCCTCTCCATTTCTTCTTTCAAAAAGCCACCAAAATAAGCATCCTAAGGCCAAGTCTGACAATATCATGCACATGCTTAAAAGTCTTCAACATATCTAAATTTCCTTTTAGGATACATTTTCTTATTCCAGCACTCAAGGCCCAACACAATTGGATTCCTACATGCCTTTGCATCCTTTATTTCACATTATTACCCTCAATGCACTCTACATTCCAGCCAAATTAGACCACTAGAAGTTCCTTAATGTCATTATGTCTCCTCCTGCCTCTATGTATTCTCTTAGGCCAAGCTCACTGCCTAGAATACATTCTTTCCTCTCCTGTCTATTGAATTTCTTCTTTTTCTTCAAGGCTCAGCTTAGCTGAATTCAATCCAGCAAATATTTATTTACTACAACTGTAGAGTGGCTTAGATGCTGGAGACACAAAGATAGAGAGCTCTATAGTCCTTACCTTCAAAGATCTTACAATCTACTGTGGAGAATATAGTATGTGTGTGTGCAAATCCAAGCAAGGGCCTGAAGAAAACCTGTGACTGGAAAGAATGCTTTTAATTGGAGGGAAATAAGGGAAGGCTTGGTGAAGGATGGCATCAGGACTGAGCCATGAAGGAAGAGAAGGGTTTCCATAGATAGGAGAGGATCATTCAGGGAAGTCTTTTGGCCAGTCTGCATTTCAGAGTCCCCATTATATATATATATATATATATATATATATATATATATATGTGTGTGTGTTTGTGTGTGTGTGTGTGTGTATGTGTATGTATATGTATGTATATGTATATATATAATATATAGAACAAATAAATAACTTTTCCCCTTTTATTTATTTTTTTTATGAAAGAGGCAGAAAAACCAGTGGACTTGTGAACACAGGATCACAAGATAATGGATTTTAGAATTTTAGAATAGGAAGAGATCGTACATCTAGTCCACCTGTCTCATTTTATAGATGAGGAAACTAAGACCCAGAGGTTAAATGGTTTGGGTTTAGAAAACCTGGCTTGGACACTTGATATATGACCTCAGGCTGGCTATTCTACTTCAAGCCTCAGTTTTTCCATTTGTTCAAAAGGGATAACAATAGTTATAGCATCAACCTCTTGGAGGTGATCTGATGAAAAGAATTTGTGTAGGGTAAAGTCCAGTAAGAATGTGAATTGTTATTCATACTATTTATTTACTCCCCAGAGAAGCCATGAGGTGAATGAAATCGTAAACACAATGCTTTGAACTTCTAGGAGGAAAAATAGATTATGAATCCAAGGTATCACACAGACAGACAGCCACACACACCTACAGATACACACAAACTGTCACAGTTATTCAAAGTGTACCCAGCTTCATTTGGGAAGAGCACCATTAATATCAGGCTTCCATAATTAGCTGGTGCACATCAGCTGTCCTTTGAGCCCTTCATTTCTATGACTGGTCCATGGGCAAAATCTGAAGTTTCTATGGCCCCAAAGAGAGGGGATGGTTGAACTTCTTTTTGCTGCTTTAAAAAATTCCACTAGTGTAACTAAGCCCTTCCTGACATCTCCTCCCCACCTTTTGCCCTGGAGCGCCCACTCAAGCACCATTTGATGCTGGGCAAAGCCAATGAGTCTGTTTCCTTGACCCATTAATAACCTTTACCTTGGCACAAACAGGCTCTGGCATAAGGTCATGTAATGTTGCAAAAAAAAAAAAACTCCACATGCAAAAAAAAAAATCCCTCTTTAGACATCTGTTCTGATGCTGCAGCCAAGAATGGGGTCTGTGTCGTGCCAGCTTAGCAGCCGCTCTCTCAGATTGCAGTCAGGTTGTGTTTGGTGCCAACGTTAATAATGCAGGCTTCCTGCTGAGGGACCTTCTCTGCCAGCTTACTCATTAGCATTTGCTGAAAGTGGCCTGGGCTTAGGTGGCCATTCCTCTTCTCTTCTCCATCCCCCCATCTTGCTTCTCCCTGCCTTCTCCTTCCCAATGCACACCTACCCTCCATTATATTTGTTTGGTTTTGTTTATTTTAGACAATTTTGCACAATGGGAAGAAAACGAATTCTACTCTTGCTCCCTGAGTAGTGCTGGGAAAACACCCGAAAAAGCTCAATCTGCTTCACTCAGGGTGAAAACAAGACCTGCCAAGTCAGCTTCAGGGGGCACAGACCTGACAGACCTCATTTCACACCTCATCCGTCCTGGGCACACACTGCCCACTCAGCTCAGAGATCCCAGCTGGCACTGCTGACAGCCCTACCTGGGCACCTCCTCCCCTCAGTCCAGGGGGAAGGATAACATGATGAATCACTAAGCCTGAAAATCCTAGAATCCCAAAGCCAAAAGGGACCTTAGAGGTCATTGGGGCCAACCTCCACTTGAGCAGGAACACCTCTCAATCATCCCCGACAAGTGTCTGTCCAGCTTCTGCTTGAAGACCTCAAGGGATGGGACATTCATGATATTCTGTCCATTTTATTTTTGCACAACCCTAACTATATAGTGGATATTTCACAGAATCTTAAGTGAGAAGACCTGGGTTCAAATCTCAGCTCTGCCACTAATTAATTTCCCCTATCTTAGACAAGTTACTTTCTTGCACTGACCTTATTTCTTCATATGTTATGTGAGTTGAACTAGACAATCTCTATGATCTTCTAAATTTCATGAATTTGTGACTAACACTCCATGAAGGATGAAGGGACAGATGAAGAAAGAGGATAGAGTTGAGTACTCTGTGTGTGTATGTGTGTGAAGAGGGGAGGGCGGCAGATAATCACTCATCACTGGAGTGATTCCTATTATAGAGTTAAGGTAACGTTACTGAAGGTGAGTACCTTAGACATATTTCACTCCTCCCTAATTATAATGGAGCCTCTCTAAGGCTATATGCTAGACTTCTTCTGCCATGACCCAGTTCTGCATCCGGAAGCTTCACTTGGCCTCAGATTTCTCATGTTAAAAGTATCCTCAGACCTTGTGGTTTTCACCCTCAGATGCTCTTCCATGGTTTCTCCCGGGGCATCCATTTAAGCAGGGCCTCTGGGTCAGTCAGATCTTGTTCCTCCTTAGGTTTCACTCCAGATTTTCTCTATTATGCTTCTGCCAGCTGCCTTCTTCTACCTTTTCCTTCTTTAGCCTCCTTTATGTGTTGTCTTCTATTATGAGAATGTAAATTCTTTGAGGTCAGGGATTGTTTTTCTACTTGTATTTGTATTCCTAGTGTTTCACGCAGAGGTTGGCACATGATAAGTGCTTAATATATGAGTGTTGACTGATTCAATGCAGTACACATTGAGATATTAGTGTTGAAGAGGTGACAATTGATGAGTTGGGAGGGGCAAGGAAGAGGGACACATGCTGAGGATGACTCCAAAGTTGTGAACCTGGGTAACTGGAAGGATGGTGATGCCTTTAACAGAAATGTAGAAGTTCAAAAGAGAAAAGGGTTTGGAAGGAAAGATAATGTATTCTGTTTTGGATGTGGTAAGTTTTAGATGCCTATGGAACATCCAGGTAGAGATGTCTATAGGTAACTAGTGATGTAGAACCAGAGTTCCAAAGAGAAATTGGGGCTAGATGTATAGATCTAGGAGTCATCTACATAGAGAGGATTGTTGAATCCTGGGAGCTGCTTAGATCATAGAGAGTTTCTAAAAAAAAGAGAAGAGAATTCAGGAAGGAATTCTGCAGTATGCTGACACATAGGGAGTGGGTCAAAGAGGATTCACCAAAGGAGAGTGAGATGGAGTGGCCAGATGGGCAGGAGGAAGACCAAGAGAGAGGTGTCATAAGAATCCAGATAGGAGGGGATAGTTAGCATTTCAAAAGGACCACAACTGAGAAAAGGCCACCAGATTTGGCAATGAATAGATCACTTGTATCCTCAGAGAGAAGAATTTCATTTGAATGATGAAGACATAAACCAGACTCTAAGGGAGTAGGAAGTCTGGGAATGGAAACAATGAATCTAGACAGTTTTCTACGAGTTTGGTTGTAAAAGAAAGAAATACAGAAGAGTACTTCTGTTTGCCTCAGTTTCTTCAACTGTGAAATAGGGATGATAACAGTATCTACCTCCCAGGATTGTTGTGAGGATAAAATGAAATAGCATTGATAAAGTGCTTACATAGCATCTGATACATAGTTGGTGCTTAATAAATGCTTGCTAGGGGTGGCTAGGTGGCACAGTGAATAGAGCATCAGCCCTGGAGTCAGGAGGACCCGAGTTCAAATATGGCCTCAGACACTTAACACAAAAACTAGCCATGTGACGTTGGGCAAGTCACTTAACCCTAAGTGCCCTCCAAAAAGAAAAAAAAAATGCTTGCTGCTTTCCCTTTCCATGAGAACAGAGGTCATATCTTATGTAAGATTGATCTAATTATGGTTGGGTCATTCTAATATGATAACAATACAATCTAAATGAAATGTATTTAATGATATACCAATCAAACAATTAAGGAGATATAGAACTAGACAAAATATCAACATCTGTAAAAATACATGTCAAGAATCTAAAGAAGAATAATGAATAAAAGGAAGAAGAGTGCCTAAGATTTCTAGATCTATTTGATAAAGCAGTGATCATCAGAATGCGTTGGTGCTCATTAAAAAATTGAGAAAAATTGATTGGTGTGACATAACAGGCAAACAATGCCCAGAAACCATTGTACATGGTAACATACTACTTGATAAATCCAAGGACCTATAATCTACAGGACTAAGGATCTGAGATTCAGCAGCAATGCTGGGAAAATGAGAAAGCAGTCCAGCAGAAAATAGGGTTAGGTCACCAACTTTAAGCATATACCTTTTGGTAAGCTCGTCAGTTCTTATGCATTCAGTTTCTACATCTGTACAGATGATTCCCAGATTTATATATCTAGCGATAGTCTCTCTCCTGAGCCACAGTCATCCATCTCCCATTGCCTTTCAGTCATCTGTCTCATAGCCATCTCAAACTCAATACATCCAAATAAGAACTTGCTGTCTTTGTCCTCTCCCCAAACCCTCTTCTGTTCTTAACCTCCTTATTACTGCTGAGGGCATCACCATCTTCCCAGTCAGACTTTGGTATCACCATTCACTCTTCACTCACACTCACCCCACATAGCCAATCTGTTGTCAAATCTTGTCATTGTTTACCTTTACATCTCTTTTATACATTTCATTCCTTCCACTCACAAACCATCACCCTTTCTTTCATAGCCCCTCATTACTTCTCACATTGGTCTCTCTAACTGATCTCTCCCTTTCACAATCCATTCTCCCCTCAGCAACTCAAGTGATCACAGGAGATCCTTAACTTAACAAACACCAACATATCTGTATGGAAAGAACAGAGAAGAAGACTGTATATAAAACTTTGCTTCTGTGCCATTTGTTTTTTTTTGAGTATATAGCTAGCATTTATATGTCTCTCTCTGCTAGTGCTTTCCCCTCAAGATGATCTTCCATCTACTTTGTGTATATTTGTATATGTGTGTGTGTGTGTATTATATATATATATATTACATATATATAAATATATATATATATATAATTTATGTCCTTGCTTATTTATATGTTGTCTTCCCATTAGAATGTGAATTCCTTAAGGGCAGAGACATCACTTTTGCATTTGTTAGTATTCCTATTGCTTAGCATGGGGTCTGGCACAAGATAAGTGTTTAATAAATGCTTATTGGGTGACTAACTGACATAGCCATGGAGATGATTTGAAGCTGAGCTCCAAGCTCAGGAAGTTATCTGCATCAGACCTTGATGGGTACAGCCCAGTATCCTGAACTCAAGCGCCTTGGAATAAGAGGGTGCAACAAGCCGCTAGATTTACTTCTAGCCTAGCCTCCCTCCCCCGGTAATTGAGGGGGAAATTATTGTGGAAAGTGGCCACCTTCCTCAGCACCAGCACCAGCTGTTAGTCAACCACCATGAACAGTGGAGAGGCAGCACCCCCCAGACCACCAGTCCTGCTTTGAACTTAGTCATTATACCCATTGTCCAGGGAAGTAACTCCCATGTGCAAGGGACCAGTCACTGCTATGAACTGCCATCCACAGGGAAAGCAAATGAGCCTTGTAGAAGCAGTAAGGCAACTTGAGTCAGCATTTGCCATGTGACTGAACCTGCCACCTCAATACCATCTCCCCTCGGACATTGATGGAGAAGGCTCAGACCCTGAACCTGAGAGACCTTGGAGTAGCAATGCTCCCACCCAGTGTTAAATGGTCCGTCATATGAAACTGATATAATTACATCGGTGGAAATGACATAAAAGAGGCAAAAGCCTCTTGAAAGCAGGGACTGTCTTTTTTTTTTTATTTGTAGCCTCAGTGCTTACCACAGAGCCTAGTACATTTTGTAGTTGTTCACTTGTTTCAGTTGTGTCCGACTCTTTGTTATCCTATAAAGATACTTGAGTGATTTTCCATTTCCTTCTCCAGCTCATTTTAAGAGATGAGTAAACTGAGGCAAACAAGGTAAAGTGACTTACCTGGGGTCACACAGTAAGTGTCTGAGGCCTGATTTGAACTTAGGAAGATGTCTTCCTGATTCCAGGCCCAGCACTCTATCCACTGTGCCACCTAGCTGCCCTGACACATAGTAGGCACTTAATAAATGTTTATTGAATTGAACTGAATTGTATTGCACCCTAAGGAGCACTGGACCTTTCCAACTGACTTGCTGATGAAGTTTAACATGTGTGTTGGCTCCCATATTGGAACGTGAGCTCCTTGAGAGCAGAAACTGTCTTCCTTTCCTATTTGTATCTCCAGTGCCTAGCTCAGTACTTTACACATAATAAGCACTTAAATGTTTCATTTTTTGTTTCATTTCTTCACTCAGAAGTACTGAGAAAATTTCAGACTCTCTATAGTTAAAGAGCAGATGAGTTTTTATAGTGGCGAGTGAATTACCTGGGACAAGTAATATTTTTGATAAGGTATAATTCTGTGATAGCAGTTGTCATGTATATATATTTCTACTGATATGGAGCAACTGACTTTGACTAGATGAAATCAGATTGAGCTGGTTTCCTCACTTTTAGTTAGTTCCCTGTCAATTAAGTGATAGATTTTATGCCATACACTTGCATTTTGTTAATTTGTGTGTGTGTTTTTAATTGTGTGGTCTTTAAAGAATGTATATTATTCCAAGGAAATGTGCAAAAGTTTTAGCTCTTAAAGAGCTTACTTCAATGACTGTGAGAGTTATTGTAGTGGCTTTTGTTGTGTATAGTCAAGTATTTCAAGAATCATTCAATTCCACAATAAGTCAGGGTCTGTCCAAGCACAAAGAAAAATTCAGTCAAAAATGAACGGTGATGCCAAGAAATCACAAACTATTGCTAGGAAATAGTTTAATTAATTCTCATAAAACAATTGAAGACCTTCAAAGGAACCTGGGAACTAGAAGAACTATTATTGATTCCTCTACACTGTTATTTAAGTTTCTTGAAGTTGAAATAATGGTGAGAAGATCAGTTTTAAAAAAACTAGCTGCTAACTTTGGCTATGAAGGGGGGAAAATGCTGGTCATAGATTGTGGTTTGCCCTTTGTTGTTGAAGAGGCCCGTGACATCAGGGAGATGACATGACTTGCAACTGACTTTGATTTGAGTGAAGGAGGGCTATGCAAGATCACCAGTCTCACTTTCTCCTCCAGAGCCATCAGAGTCCAGTGACCAAATATCTATCAGAGAGACTGGAGATGGCCCAGGATGCAATGGGAGACCTTGGCCCTTTTAAGCTAAGGTCTTTCCAGGTTCTCACTTTGAGTGAAGAAATGCCCATTCAGTGAATAGGCCTCTTTAAGAAGGTGAGTCAAGGAATGACCCTTTTAATTAAAAAAAAAAGATCAAATTGGGAGGGGAAGACCCTCAGGGTTGCTAACCAAAAGAGAAATAGTCACTATTTACATTCACTCTGGGCCAGAAGACCCCCCAAAATAACCATTAAGTGGTGCTTGGACAAAGACCTATTGTTGTCATAAGAAAGACATATAAAGAATGGAGTAAAAGAAATTATAAAAGGTTATTTCTTTGATAAAACTCATTCTTTTCCATCAAAACTACACTAAAACCATTGTTACAAGAAGTCTAGGTAATCCTGTAAGATCAGAGCAATTTTATAATACTGCAAAAAAAAAAATTACTTTTTTTTTTTTTTTTGAGAAGGAAAAGGCAAATCCCAGTATCTTTGCCAAGAAAATCCCCAATGGGGTCATAGAGAGTCAGATACAACTGAAAAAACAACTGAACAACCACAACAAACCTTTTTTTTTTTTTTGGAGGGGGAATTTGATCTGGAAATCTTATCCTCATTGAGGGAATAATGAACTCTGATAAATGTATTTATACATTATAAAAACCAATATTATTCCAAGATTACAAAAAATTCCAACTATAGATGGAATATTAGAACATGATTTTGTATCCTGCCACATGCCACAAAAGAGTAAGAAATTTACTTAAGAGATGGAGATGAATGTGTTTCAGGGTCTGGGAACTTGCCTAATTTAAACCCCATTGAAAACCTAAGAGCTGTCATCAAGGCCAGACTTGAAAAACTGGACTCTTTGTTGAAAGTATACTTGACATCTAAAGTGATATAAGCGGTTTCATCATTTATGTCAAAAATTTTTGACAAAAATCATGTAAAACAAGTGACCAAAACAAAAGAAGGACCCACTGCTCATGAAGAGTTTTCAAAGATGTAAAAATTTGTACATGTTAATAAATTTAATTATTTTACTAAGTCCCAAGTAATTCACATGTCACTGTAGCCTTCAGTTTTGCCTGTCTCTGTGGGTCAGCAGTAAATTGCTGTCTAAGGGGTATGAGTTATTGCAGATTTATCCAATCAGAAATAAGTTTTCAAGTAGCTATCAGCCCAATCCTGCCTATTTCCTGGATTTGCTAAATTTTTGGAACCTCGGTCATGTGGCCTTGGCATAATGGAATCATCTCTTCATGGATGCTGATTATATAGTTTTGTTTTGTTTTTTTGACTCTTGGCAGCTGGAATACTAAAGTCATGCTATGAGGGGCCAGATGATCTCAATCTGGCCAATCAAGCCTCTGTGCTTTTGCTGTGAGTAGTTCAGATGGTGCAGGCAGGTTCAAAGTGAATGGGAAAGATCTATCTAGTAGTCGCTCAGTTAGTTATATTCTGAGGGGAATCTAAGGCACTACCGGAGTGTGCTGTGTTGCTGTATTTATTCATAAGCTCCAGGGTCTCTTTTGCATTTGATGTGTTTTCTCTAGTGGGAGAAATAAAGAGCTCTCTTGTATCTCATACCCATATTGTACTTCGAGTTCCTCTGAGGGCAGGGACTATATTACTTATATTTGGTGAGAGCCAGACACAAACTGGGGCAGCCCAGTGGACAGAGTACTGGTCTTGGAATCAGAAAGACTTAACTTGCTGAGTTCAAAACTGGCCTCAGACATTTACTAGCTGTGGGATCCCCAGCAAGTCACTTAACCTTGTTTGCCTCAGTTTCCTCATCTGTAAAATGAGCTGGAGAAGGAAATAGCAAAGCACTCCAGTGTCTTTGTCAAGAAAACCCCAAATATTCAGTTGGACATGACTGAACAAAGACATAAACTGTATCCAAGCTACATTTTAGCAATTTTCCTGGCAATATACATGAAGAGATGAAACTAGTTAAAGGTAAGGACCTTCTTGGAGACCCACTAGAGGATGGTCCCAGCTCCCTATGAGCTCAGAGTCCTAGAGCAGTATCCAAGGCTATAGGTTATAACATTTATTTGCATTCATGTTTTATGTCTTTCTTCCCTAACCTCCAAGTAATTGATGGTTAGCTTCTTGAGGGACAAACAGCTTTCAGTTTTCAGCTTTATACCCCATGAGCCTAGCCTTGTACATAGCGGGATTTAAAGAAAAAAAAGTTTCTTAAATAAGTCCACCAAGGACGAGACCCATTCTTTTTTTTTGGTGTGGAATTCCTGGTGAGGAAATCCTTTCTACCGGTGCAAACTGGCCATTCCTCTGAATCTTGTTGTCTGAGAGTTTATCTGTCACATTAAAAGGTTAAATGACTTGCCCAGGTTCACACAGCTAATGTGTGTCAGAGGAAGGACTCTAGCCCTGGTCTTTCTGACTCCAAGGTCAATGTGAATATCTAATTGAGATCAGCATTGCATTATATCACATTATAGTAGCTCTTCTTTATATAGTAAGTACTTCAAGGTTTGCAGAGAACTTCCGTTACAATGACCCCATCAGTTGGTGATTGATGGCCTATTGTACTAGGGGACTGTGATGTGAAGCCACCAGCCCAGGATCTGTTGCCACACCATGCCTCACTATGTCCAGGTCGGAGGTGGGAATCAAATGTAGGCTGGTGGATTCCAAATTCAGGATTGCCTTGGTGTGAAGGCCCCATGAGCAGACTGGGTGTTGTTCACTGCGGCTGAGGGTTCTATTCTTTTCATTCCAGCACTGATTCTTGGCATGGGGTGAGTTTTCAGGAATTAAAGTGATAAGAGAGACATCGCTTCACTAGCTTTGGGGAGCCATTAAGTTACTTTCTTTAGAAGTGTAACTTCTTGCTAGGAGAAGCCCTAAACTAAACTACGTGCACTCTCCTCCCCCTCCCACTCCCCAGGGATGATGATAACTTGATAACATCATTTATTTTTCCCCCAAAGCACATTCCTCTGCCAGTTACAGAAACTGAGATCATGTAATGAGCTGCAATGGAAAGATTAAATGCCGTGCAAATTGTCTCAATATCTTTGATCAGGTTCTCATTTTGCAGCTTGGAATTCCTGGATAATCAGTTATCATCACCACTCTCCCTTATTTAAACAAGAGTCCTCTGCAGATAACAGACTATGATAGCCGATAATGAGTCATGCCATGTGGATTCCAGATCCAAGGGAAAGCAGCCTAAATAGCCCTTGAAAACCCCATGGGATTGTCAAGTGGCATGGAGAGGGGGGCTCTAATGCATGAACATTTCAGATTGTTATTCCCAACAAGGACTGGGTCTTCACAGGCTGGCTTTCCTTGTAGTTATGCCCGCCCTTCCTTTCAAGTGCAGAAGCATCATTCTTCTAAACCAGCTGCTGGTGGAGGTTAGTTTTCATATATGGCACAGAGGAGAGCTACTCTCTTATAAGGTCCATTTGATGGGGGAAATGATTTAGCACCTGGGAAGAGGGTCTAGTTTGGAGCTCAGTGACTGGCACACAGTAAGTGCCAGAAATGCCTGCTGATTGATTAAATCACAAGATTTAGAGCTGTAAGAGACCTAATTCAACTCCCCGTTTTAGGGAGAAAGAAACCAAGTCTATGACAAGGAAAGTGACTTGCTCAAAGTCACGCAGACCTTGAACTGGTTTGGAAACTCAGGCAGCCGCAGAACTTCATAGTTTTACAGCTGGAAGAGACCTTAATGTTCATCTAGTCTAACCCTTTCCTTCTTACAAGTGAGGGAATTGAGCACAGAGAGGTGAAATGACCTCTGGTCACACAGGTAGCGCAAAGGTTTACGAAAACGGAGAGAGTGGCAGAGTCTGTTCCTTCAAATGAGTTCATTGTTTTTTCCACCATAGAATGCTAGAGAGTTCTTTTGACTGTCTCTAATGCTCTTTTGCCAGCACTATGGGTTGTTGCAGGGTCACCTTTCAGAAGAGATGAAGAAAAAAAAAGTTTGTTTTACCTTTTTAAGAAAAGAAGTAAAGTCATTTTCTTTGTAAACAATGAAAGCTGATTGAGTTTGCACCGTCTTGGGCAGAAAGAACCACTGGAGCTCAGTGGTAACTAAGAAATGCTGAGATGGCATCCCGACCGATTTAGAAACTCATTCTCTATCTGTTTGTGATAATTCAGGCCTGGCTTTCAACCAGGGACTTCTCCTAACAAGACTTGCTCCAGACATTCACCACCTCCCTTCCCTAACTCACCCAGAATAGATAGGCTTGGAATCAAGAGAGTGTTTACACAGTCTTTATTGGGTTCTTTATATGTATCTCTATATCTTGCTGAATATATTTTCATTTCCATTGTTAGGAGCACTGTATCAGCAATGCAGTATTCACAATGCCTACAGTAACTATAAATATGCTGATATAGTTATTAATCACAAAATAGAACAGGCTCTCTACATAAGAAATATAGATAGTGCATTCATTTAAATACCAGAAGACTGAGTCCCAAAA
>CM053585.1:258711985-258745097 GCA_028646515.1 Pseudochirops corinnae
TGCCTCTGACGCCGCTTCCAGTCCGCACCGCACAGAGACTAGCTTGGCTCCGGCGTTCTCTTGCTCCACCCCTTCCTGCTACATCAGCAAGCTCAAGGGGCGTGGAAGATCTTCAAATCCTAGTATCGTTACAAGCACTCTCTTCAGAGATTGGTTAGCATTCAAGCAAAGAACCATTCTGGGGAATTGGGGTAGAGTGAGAGTATTGTAAGAACCCCACAGAATTGGCACTTTATCAAGTGACACCAGATTGAAAGACTCCAACAGATTTCCCACTTAGTACAGTTGAGTGACCCATTAGAGGGAAACCCACCCATATGAAGGGCAGTCTGTCTGTGGGCTATGGGAAGATGGCATTTATGAAAGCTGGGAGAAAGGTATGACAGTGAGAGCCCTTCACCTTCCATCTTTCCCACCCCTACTCCTTACACTTAAGTCTCCTCCTCCCTCATACTGTCATTGTAAGTTTAGAGATTCAGAATTAGAAGGGACCTTAAAGGTCAGCTAGCCCACTCCTCTCATTTGACAAATGAGAACAGTGAAGGTGCAGGCAAAGTGACGTTCTTGGCACTACCATCTTCCCAGAACTCCAGGCTTATCAATTTAGAGTCATCTTTAACTTTTTTTTTGTCTCACCTTGATTAATTCACAGTTGCCAGGACCAGACCTCAATATCTCTACAATCTCTCTCTCTCTCTCTTTTTTTAAGCAATTGGGGTTAAGTGACTTGCCTAGGGTCACACAACTAGTAAGTGTCTGAGGCCAAATTTGAACTCAGATCCTCCTGTCTCCAGGGCTGGTGCTCTATCAACTGTGCCACCTAACTGTCCACTCCCAATGATGATCCCCCATTCCCCAGTTTAGGTTCTCCTCTCTTCTTTCTGCTAGATTCTTGTGGTCTCCCCCTCTTCTTTCCTCCAGTCTATCCACCCTCCTCAGCCTCAGTAATTTGGGGAATAATACATCATTATCATCTGTCACTCTTGTACTAAAACAACAACAACAAAAACAATCACAACAAACCAAACCTTCACTGAATTCCTATTACTTTCAAAATTAAGCATAAACTCCAGACTTTAGTATTCAAGGACTTCCAAAGTCTGAGTCCAATCTGCTGGTCAGACTTTATCTACTGCTCTTCCTGCACCCTCTTCTCATTCTGCCCTCTTCTATCTCTCTTGACTTGGTTCATGTCATCTTCCCTTCTCTTTCTTTTCCATCTCCATTCATTTTGAAATCCTTTTTTGCTTCAAGACCAATTCAGATGCCACTTCCTTAATAAAGCTTTCCCTAATGTTTCCTACCCCAGGTCTAAGTTATTTCTTATTCCCCAAATTTTCCCACACTTTGGGAATTACAGCTCTATTAGGATTTAATTAGACCTGATAACTCATGCCTCCATAGAGTGCATGCTTTACGAACCATCAGTCAGTCACTAGAAATCAAATAGTAGTGTTTAATCAAGATAGGATAACAAAATAAATAAAGGAATGGAATCATTCTTGGCCTGCACTCTTATGGGTGTGCTTTTTCAGAGTTATGATTAGAGTGGGGCTGACTGGAGCTTTGCACTAGGATACCAGATTGTCCTAAATCTGGGGATGGGGACACGAACTGGACCTGTGATTTTGACAATATGGGAAACTCTGGGAGAGAATTCCCTCAGCCCATGTAGTTTGGCACATTTTCTCCAACTTATTATTTTAGAGCAGAGGTCTCAAATATGTGACTAGGTCACAGGCCACCCACTCCAAATCACATTAAAATGTAATTGGGAAATATTTAACAAAATAAATACAGATCTTTTAAAACATAGATAATAATTATATTTTAAAACTAAATCAATATGCAGCCCTCGGGGATCCTTTATGCACAGATTAAAGGCCCCTCTTTCTAGTTGAGTTTGAATCCTATGACCTAGAGTTCTCAGTGGTTAAGTCTTACCCAGGGTCACATAGCTAATGTATGTCCAAAATAGGGCCAGATTTAGATGGTATAAAATTCAGAGGGTACAGATAGCACTTGTAGACCTTTAGAAGCAGAAACAACAGAGCTTAGCCCCCTGCATAGCACCTTAGCAAGAGTAATCAGGTAAAAGCTACCATACTGAAAGAGCCGAAGTGACCTTCTACCCAACCCCACCTTGCCTAGTAGTGATCTCAACTCATTGCTTTCTGGTTCTTGTCCTCTCCCCTTCATGTATCACTTTTTACCCCTGTCCCCTTTCCCATCTGTTGGCCTTGCCTCAGACATGGTTTGTGGCACTTTTGCACATGCAAAAATGTCTAATTACAGTTCTTCAATCTTTCACATACTCAGATACTACTGGGGGATGAACATACATTTCTGGAAAATTCAAATTCCAAATTTAAGAAGGATTTTGGTCTCTGTGAAATCCTTAGTGCCATCTATCTTGTATTATGGCTGAAAAGTACCTCTTGTCTGGATGTCTCTGCCTTCCATGGCAACCTGATATTGTCTAGGGACCTCACTTCTTCTGGGCTCTGCCCCACATCTATGTCTACTGAATCTGAGAAACTCATGGCTTAGTGGATTTGCCGCTGTATCTTTCATTGGCCCATGTGTTGCCTTCTGTTTTTTCTGACCACCTTTCTCTGCCACTGTTCTAAGTTTTTAGCTTCCATCAACTGTGACTGCCCTGTTTCTACTGTAGTCATGCTTGCTGCTGCCTCTGAGATATATATTTTTTAAAGAGTCAGACTGTTCGGGCCATATGCCTTGGATTGATTGACATGTAGTTATCTTTGTTCTTGTAGAGCTCCACAGTGACCCTCAAACAGGTCAACTAGACCATTGTGAGCCTTCTTTGACTTGTACCCCTTCTATGAAAGTTCCCTGACCCTAAATCTTAGCTAAAATAGGATGACTGAATTCCATTCACTTCTATCCTGCTCTAATGTATGGGCAGCATTCTCTCCACTGTGGTTAGCACCTTCCAGAGTCTTCTTGAAAATGGGGACAAACATATTCTTTTCCATATGCTCTGTAAAGTCTTATGATATCCCCTCCTCTAGTAAACAGAGCCATGTAAATTACCCTGAAGCTCCAATATTTATTATATACTTCAGACAGCAGTCAGCAAGCATTTATTAAGACCTACTATGTGTCAGGCTTTATTCTAAGCACTGATGATATTTAAAAAAAGGAAAAAAACTCCCACAACATCTGCCTTCAAGGAGATATCATTCAAATAGGGGGAGAGAATGCAAACAACTTTGTATATACCAGATACATAGAGTTTAATTGGAATTTTATTCCAGAAGGAAGGTCTAGCATTATTTGTATGTAGTGGTGGTGGGTGGGTGGGTAACTGGGAAAGTTCCCTTGATGAAGGTGGGATTTGAGCTAAGGAAAGAGCTTAAAGGAAGCCAGGGAAGTCAGAAAGTAAAGATGAGAAAGAAGAACATTTTAGGCATGGGAGAGAGTGGAATGGCACAGAGTAGGTAGAGGAAGTATCTTCTGTGAAGAACAGCAAGAAGACCAGTGGTGCTAGGTCATCGGGAGTAAAGTGTTAGATGACTGGAAAGGTAGGAAGGGGCTAGTTTATGAAGGACTTTTCAGGCCAAGCAGAGAACTTTATATTTGATCCTAGAAGGAACAAGGAACCTCAGGAGTTTCTTGGGGGGAGGTGACATGGTCAGATTTGTGTTTTAGATAAATCATTTTGGCAGATAAGTAGAGTGTGGACTGGAATGGAATGAGGAGAGCTTATGGTGGAGAGACCAGCCAGTAAGCTAGTGCAATGGTCAAGGCTTGCACCAAGAAGGCAACTGTGAAGAGTTTATATATACACGTGCATGCATATGTGTGCATGTGTATATATGTATACAGGCATACATATACACACATATACATGTATAGCTATATATGGACTATTTATGTCTGACCTGTGGTAGAGCCTTCTGAGCTCATGTTGGTCTGATCGGTCACAGTCAGACATAGTAATGTCATTTTGGTTCTCCTTGAGCACAAAGGACAACTAATCTACCTACATTTGAATATGGAAATAAGAAACTGGAAACAGACTGGATATTGAGGTAAATATGACTGAGGAGTTGAAGATGACACTGAGTTTTCAATCTTGGATCGTTGGGAAGATGGTGGTTCCAAAGCAATAGGGATATTCAGGAGACAGAAGTTTTCTGAGAAAGATAATGAGTTTTTCTTTGGATATATTAAAATTGAGAAGTCTACAGCACATTTATTTCGAGATGTTCAAGCAGCAGCTGGTGATGTAAGACTAGAGAGAGATTAGGGTTTGATAAATAGATCTGGATGTCATCTGCATAGAGATGATAATGGAACCCAAGGAAACTAATGAGATTATTGAGGGAAATAGTACAGAGAAAGATGGGAAAAGGGCCTAGGACAGAACCTTTAAGAATATCCACAATGGGCATGAGCTAGAGGAAAATCTAGCAAAAGGGACTGAAAAATAGTAGTCAAACAGGTAGGAGGAGAACCAGGAGAGAAGAGGATTATGAAAATCTAGAAAGGAGACAGTATCCAGGTTGAGACAGACAAAAGTGCCAAAAGCTGCAGAGAGGTCAAGGATGAGGATTGAACATTAGAAAGAATGAGAAACATTTGTGGCTGGGGTGGGGGTGGGGGGAGGAAGAGGCAGGACTGTCAGTTTCTATTATCATTCCTTCCACTACAGCTTCCTTCTACTTTACCCAGCACTCTGTCCAGATTTCTCTACTGACTTAATCACATTCAAGTTTGTATCATTGTTACTTGTATAACTGTCCTTCTCTCCTCCTTATCTCCTCAGAGGCTGTGAGCCCCTTGAGAAGAGGGGCTATAGCCTACCTATTTTCATATATATAACACTTTGTAGGACCTTGCACATGATACCTGCTTAACAAATATTTTTTTGAACTGAACTAATTTGAATTGAATTGCATTAGGGGTGGTAGTGGAACTTTGATCTGGAATAAAAGACTCAGACCTATTAGTCTTAAGAAGGAACCTTGGCTTTGAGTTTTCTCAGCTTTTCTGCAGTGTGAAGGATTCCTTTCTTAATTTTCCTACTAGGAGCAAGAGACCAGGAGGCATTCTCAGCCCTGACCTGGGGCAAAGTGCTTACCCTGTCTTCATGTCCATTAGTACATGCCCCAGCTATGAGTTTAAGGCATCTAGTTAAATATAGGACTCAGACAAGTGGGAACAAGAGGAGCTCTGGGTCTCTTCTCTTTGCTGTCATGATCAGGTAACTGGTCTCCAGTTGCTGAGCAGCTAAATCCCCTCTTCCCAAGCTCAACTTTTTTTTGTTGCTCTATATTCTCAGAATAATTGAGAAGACATTGCTCCTTTTTCTTCTTGGCAATAAAAGTATGGGCTGGAGATATAGCTGGTAAGGAACAAATGTCTAGAAACCCAGATTTTTAAGTCACCTTTGAGGGAAAAGGGAACCAATAATATGATACGTGACCTCAGATGTGTGTTTCCTATGAGGAGCTCTCTATCTTTTAAGCAAATGTGACCAAAATGAAGTCTGCTTTCAGGCCTCAAACTGACTCCTTTCTTGTGTAGATTTCAAGGGTCATAGACTTATGAAATCTAGGGTAAGGAGAGCCTTTAAAGGTTGAATAATTCACAACTTTTCTGGGCTTCATAAGCACCCCATGGAACTCCTATGCTTGTTTGTTTGTATTTTTTTTCACTTTACAGTCTCTGATTTGACTTTGGAGGACCCTTTGCTTATTAACATTGAGTAAAACATCTCAAGCAGGGAGAAGGATAGTCTCCAGAAATTTTTGCTACTGTTCTGGAGAATGTCCAGTGCAGAAGTCTTTCTCACAGATAGTAAGGTCCTTGAGGTACTCTGCTTTGCAGATGATATATTGCTAATTACATTAATTCTTGGATCTTTGTAAGGCTTCTAAAATGAAAGAGCAACAACAAGGATCAGACAGCTAGGAAGGGTCTGAGGCCAGTTTTGAACCTGAGCTTTCCTGGCTCCATAATTATTCAAGAAGACCCATAATTATTCAAAAGATTTCAGTCTTCCAATGTATAATTAATATTGTATTGTCTTCTCAGTGGGTGGAAGAGGTACAAGAGGGGCAGGAGGGCAAGAAATAATTTGGAGCTCAAAATTTTAAAAGATGACTGTTAAAATTTTTTTTAATTTAATAAAAAATTTTTAATATTTAATGACAAAAATATTTTTAAAAGATTTCAGACTATCCACATATAAAAAAAACAAGTGAATGAATACAATATATTGCCCAAATTCATGAAGATGGATAAGTCTCTCTCTCAGATGGTTGGTAGGTATATACATTGGGCAGATTCTATAGATGGAGGATGAACTAGGCCCAGAACTGAACAGGAAAAGGAGAGTGAACTAACTGGCTTGCTTTGGGGAAACTGGTTTTAATAAACCTAAACTTCTCCTAGAAAAAAAAAAGTTATATTTTTTAATAGTAATATTCTTCCAGGTATTCTATATGGCTATAAGTCATGAAATACTATAATCTCTGAAGAGTTAATGTAGTAATTCATCCAATGGAAACAGAATAGCACACAGTGGTTTTAGGAGACTGAAACCTTCCGGGTGGGACAATGGCAAAAAAGTTGGATTTGCAATCAGAGGACCTGCGTTCAGCCTCTTGGCTCTCTTAAAACACATGACTTTGGGGTGGTTAGGTGGCGCAGTGAGTAGAGCACCGGCTCTAGAGTTAGGAGGACCCGAGTTCAAATCTGGACTCAGACACTTAACACTTACTAGCCGTGTGACCTTGGGCAAGTTACTTAACCCCATTTGCCCTGCCTTCCCCTCTCCAAAAAAGACCCAAAAAAAGACATATGACTTTGGGCAGGTTGCTTGACCTCTCTGGGCTTCCTTGTGCTGAAGGGTTGTACTAGATGATCTTTCATGACCTTTCTAGCTCATCTATCATCCTACTGATCTACCAGTATAACTAGGTTTCTCAGTAGATAGAGTGGTCGACCTGGAGTTAGGAAGACCTGAGTTAAAATTTGGCCCTAGATATTCACAAGCTGTGTCACCCTGGGCAAGTCACTTAACCTGTTTGCCTCAGTTTCCTCATCTGTAAAATGAGCTAGAAAATAAAAAGGTAAGCCACTCCAGTATCTCTGCCAAGAAAACCCCAAGGGGAGATGTGAAGAGTTGAACACAACTGGACAACAAATGACATCGATGTACCAATGAACAATTTTACAGTGTTAAAGCATCAACGAATCACTAGAGCAGCAGTTCTCAACCTGTGGGTCACGACCCCTTTGGGTGTAAAATGACCCTTTCACAGGGGTCACCTAAAACCATCAGAAAACACTTATTTCCAATGGTCTTAGGAAAGGAGACACGGCTCCTCTATCCATCTCCAGGTGGGTCCGCCACATGCAGACGCCCACATACAAGTATCAAAGGATCGAGGCATTAGGAAGGTTGAGAACCACTGGGCTAGAGAGATGTAGGACTGAAAATGGAGTTGGGCTGGTCACACAGAAGGAGAGAAATGTAACAAATCTTCTGGGATGTCTCTCTCCCTTATGGTCCCTCCAAAGTTTTGGATTCCCAGAGGGTGGCTGCTCCCTCCCCTTCCGTGGGTAGCCCTGGAGGGTCTCCTCCTATTACTGTGAGTAATGAGCATTTATGCACATGGCATAGTAAACATTGTTGGTACAAATACATGCAGCATCCATGGGAAGAGTGGGCTCTACTAGACCCAGACCTTTTATATTCTGTATGTATGTACGTACTTTTTTACATCTTGTCTCTCCTGTTAGAGTATAAGATCCTTGAGGACAAGAACTGTGATTTTGTATGTATGTACGTACTTTTTTACATGTTGTCTCTCCTGTTAGAGTATAAGATCCTTGAGGACAAGAACTATGATTTTGTATGTATGTACGTACTCTTTTACATGTTGTCTCTCCTGTTAGAGTATAAGATCCTTGAGGACAAGAACTGTGATTTTGACCCTTTTTTTTTTTAAGATCCTTACTGCTTAACACAGTGCCTGGCACATAGTGGGGCCTTACTAAATACACTTACTAAATAATAGTAGGTATGTCGTAGGATGCATGTATAGCAAAGGGTAGCTTTCAGCTCATGGTACTGAAAGTTCCTTTTCTCTCTGTAGAGTCCTCAGCGGGCACTGAGGTGGCACAGTGGATAGAACCCTGGGCCTGGAGTCAGGAGGACCTAAGTTCAAATTCAGCCTCAGATACTTACTAGCTGTGGCCAAGTCACTTAACCTCTGTCTGACTCAGTTTACCCAACTGCAAAATGGGGATAACAGCAGCACCTACCTCACTGGGCTGTTATGAGGATCAAATGAGAGAGAGACCTAGTGAGAGCTATTGTTATTGTTCTTTGCATGTTTCATCGCTGCTGAGCAGGGCTCAAGGCTAGACTCCCAGCTCCCTCTTCTTCCTTGAGTCCACAGTGGTCAATCTTGTCTGCCATGAGGGACCACACTCCCTGAAGCTGACTTCTCCCTTGGGCATCTCTCTCTGAATCTGCTCCTGTCCTTACTGTGTCTCTCTGTTGCCAGATACATAGATCGCCTCTACTAGCCCAGTAGCTCGGATGACACGGCCAATAAAGGTTCAGAAGGCTCATCCTTCCCTCCCCTTGCCCCAGGTTCCCGTACAGGTGAAGGGGTCTGCCTCTATAAAGTGTTCCCAACCCTGATTCCTTCCATTTCTGAACTGGCTTGATATTTTCATGTGTAGGTCCAAGAGCCATGACTGAATCTTTCAGCCAATCATATCATATTACCTTATTGACTCAATTAGAGAAGAGTTCAAATCTGATTAAAAGATCATGGTATAGATGAATCTTGTAATCTCATTTGCACATTAAAACTTGATCACGTGTGACTACATCGTTGTGGATTGAAGGAAAAATTTCTAATTCCTAATTTACACTTCGTGCTTGCATTTTGGCCTTTTGATGAGTTGATCAATTCTGTTACTTCATTATTTGAGGGAGGTATGGAACGCCATCCATTTCAAAAGGATGAATAATGGAAATGTCATATGTTTCATTACAATCTATGCAAAGCCAGGAGAAACAGAGGAAAGCATCCTGCATATTGGGAAGACCTACCTCCCCTTCCCCTCAGCCCTTACCTCCAGTTTATAGGCACGTATAGAGAAAAGAAGAGAAGTCATGAATGGATTGCATTCTGCAAGGTTGGAGGAAGTACCCACAGATCATTACAACTCTAATATTCTGTAATATTATTCCATTACTCTCAACTTGGGGCAGCTAGGTGGTGTGGTAGATAAAGCACTGGGCTTGGAATCAGGAAGACTCATATTCCTCAGTTTAAATCCAGTCTCAGACACTTACTAGCTGTATGACCCTGGGCAAGTCACTTAACCCTCTTTGCCTCAGTTTCCTCATCTGTCAAATGAGTTGGAGAAGGAAATGGCAAATCACTCCAATATGTCTACAAAGAAAACCCCAAAAGGGGTCACAAAGAGTCAGATATGACTGAAATGACTGAACAAGTCAATTGTTGAGTTTGTCAACTCAACAATTTGTTGTCAGAGAGCCCAGAAAAAAAGCCTAGGAATAATATCCTATACCTTGACCTCTATGGGAGAAAAGCCAGGGCCAATGGAGAGGGATAGTGAGGGAAGCCCATCTCTGGTGGTTGGCTGTAGCAGGGGTTCTGGTAAGATTTACAGAATCTCAAAGCAGAAAGGGACCTCAGACAATGTTTTGTCCAACCC
Source organism: Pseudochirops corinnae (assembly GCA_028646515.1). Classification (NCBI taxonomy): domain Eukaryota; kingdom Metazoa; phylum Chordata; class Mammalia; order Diprotodontia; family Pseudocheiridae; genus Pseudochirops; species Pseudochirops corinnae. The sequence goes on from CM053585.1 coordinate 258,721,724, forward strand.
ACACCTGACCAAGAATCTGTATTAAGTAGTCATGTAGCTTTGCTCCAGGACCATGAATGAGGAAGAATCTACTCCCTGTCATGGAAGTCTATTCTACATTTGGACTGCTCTAAATTTTAGGAAGTTTTTTCCTTTTACCCAGTGAAAATCTGCCTTTTTAAAAAAAGTTTTCCAAAATATTTCCTCTTTATTAATTATTATTTCCATACAATCATTCACGACAGTTCAGGAATCATGATGACTGAGCCAAGGGTCCAGGGCATTTAGCTACATCATCTGAGTCATAACATGAACAATTAAATTGGTGCAAACCTGGGGTGGAGTGACAGGAAGGTTTACTGACCCCTCTCCTCTCCTCTCCTCTGTCCTCCTTCCTCTGGGGCTCCAATAAGGCTTGAATCTGGCTAGTTCTCCAAGACAAAGTCAATCATCCCCTGACTACTCTCCATAAATTAGAGATTGGGGTGAGGAGGAGGGCTCAAGCTCAAGAATAAATAGACCATTTCCTTCCTTCCAGCATAGGGCCAGGGTATTCCTTGTAAATAGTGCAGCTACACCAGGCTGCAGGAGCATTATCTTTCACAGGTGTCCTTGACTCACTCTTCCCCAACACAGGATTTGGAGTTGAAGCTTACAGCCATTGTCAGATGCAGACCAGACCTGGTCTAATAGCTCAAGAATTCCTATTATAGATAGTGCCAGGGACTTCTCCCACCATGGGTTAGGGACCAGGGAGAATGGGGAACTCCTATGATAGGAACAAAAGGGAAAATGATACTATTGAAGGCACCTGACTTCTGAAATCCAAACCTAGCCCTGGTCCCAGTATACTAGGGAGAGTAGGGTAGCTGAGATACCTCACACCTCTTCCCTCACAACTACAGCAGCTAAGGAAGCTGAATGGTGAAGGTCAGACTAGATTTGGTGCTGGCTCTTAGCTAGGGCTGTGGGGGGAGGGGTTCCTCTTGTACTGGAGCTGTATCAAGATGGTAGGAAGGGTTGAGTTACCCTCCTGTGTATCCCAGGAGGGTAAAGGAAATGAAGTTTCAGGAAGAGTCAAAAGGTAGAGGAGATTAGGTCTGATGTCCTAGGCAGTGGCAGAATTGTCTGGTGAAGATGATATTCTATGTGGTGTCAGGCTGGAGACCCGAATTTGCTTTATTGGGAAGTCCTTTTACTCTTGAGGCCCCAGCAATTCAGAGGCCTATGGCAAGACAGACCCTGTCCATATACTCCTGTCTTTCCCCCAGAATCTCTTCTCTTGAAGAAGAGGTCTTCATCTCAAAGATGGCTCCCAGCTTGACTCATGGGTCTTCCCATAGCAAGGTACACATGTACAACAGGGCCTTCTACAGGTAGTGAGCATGACAGGCAGTGTTGGTCTTGACATAGCTGTTGTCAAGTTGATGTGCTCAGCCATGGGGTTGTAGCAAACACCATAATCATCAGGGACCACCAGCACATGACACAGTAGGTCTTGGTGGGGACTTGGCTGACAGAAAGGTTAAAGGCACAGCATGTGTCCATGAAGATCTTAGGGATACTTACTAGATCTTCAATGGCCTGAAGCTCTAGATCCAGTAGCTGGCAGTCAATGGCTTCTCCTCAGATAGCCTTGTCAGTGTATGATCTGTGTGTCACCACTGCCTTCCTTAGAAGCTCCACCTTCATTTGCTCCATCATGTCAGTGTCATCCATGACTTTGACAAAGGTGAAGGAATCAACAGAATTGGAAGGGATGGTATCAGTGAGACCCCAGTGGAACATTCAGAGACACTCTCACAGGTGGAACAGGTTTGGCTATAGATTCTGTAACAGATCATCTGTAGGACCATCTGGATGAAACCATTTGGGTTCATCTTCTCTGACTTGGGGAAATTCTTCCCAAAGTGATGGAACACTAGCACTGTGAGGTCCAGGTCCTGCACTATGATGTTGAAGTTCTGTTTGGCCTTCTCAATGCCATTCTTAATCTTAGGGGTGATGCTGAAACACAGCTTCTTGGGCATAGCTAGGGGAATCATGGGTGACGCACAAGCTCTGATTTCTTCCAGAACTCCATGATGTAGTCCAGCAGTGCCATGACAGAAGAGCCCTCTGCAATAGCATTTTTGTACTTGAGGCCACAGGAACCATCTTCTGCCATGATGAACTGCAGGGTTTTAGAAAACCAGTGGTTCTGCTGTTTTGCTTGCTGTCTCCACTGTACAGCACCTAGCCAGTCACCTGGCTCTTGTAGATGTCCTCTAAGACCCATGGCATGGGAGCATCCAGGCACACAGTGAAGATGATCTTCTATATCTAATGTACTGAAGCCTTGTTTGTTCTGTCTTTGATGGAGTTAGTGTAAGCCTTGGCTGGGGTGTTTCAGTGATTGGTGGTGAGAATGCCAATGGGCTCCTTGTTGGTCTGTAGGGACCAGCTCTAGATCTTCTCCAGCTGTGTGAAGATCTGGTCTGTGGTGAAGGGTGACCCATGACTGTACATGTCCAACTCAAAAAACTGGAAATTGTGCAGAATGGGTGATATGTATAGGGGACTTAGTTGACTTGCTGTAGTTAGTGATCCAGTCCTGCTTGGAGCCTTGGATTTGACAGGAAGAGAGGGTCTAGTAGTTCTGGTTCATACACCGTGGCTTTCCTCCAAGATATTCCACTGTCAGTGTCATCATCAATCATGGTCTTGAAACCCAAAGTTCCTTCTATGAGTTTGGGGCAAACTGAAGCTGACTCAGGAATCCATGAAGTCCTGTTTAGGTAGCATCAGACCTGGGCTAGAACGGATCACCACAGGTTATTCCAAACTGGAGGTAACAGTCGTTAGCTAGCACTTAGCCAATTGTTTGTCTTCCCAGCTCTTCATTACAGGCTCTTCTGCAGAAGCTCCCCTACATCTTCTGAGTTCCGGAACTCATCTGCTAACTACTTGGTGTTACTCCATTCCTCCTAGCTCATAATGGGCTGTAGGATCTGAAGGTAATGATCCAGAGTCTGCTGCAGTGGAGGTACTAGCAGTCGAGGCAAGCAGTTCTGATATGCCTGAAACCTGCCTGGTACCTGCCTCAGGGAGACTGGTTTGAGGAAGCACAAGGGGAAGGGCCTGATCATGGTTCTCGCATCAAAGGCCAGGATCTCGGCTACCTGTGGACTACGCACTCCCCCCACCTCGCTGCGCCCAATAGAGCCGCCAATAGATTTCTCAGCTGCTTTCTCTCTTCACACTCACTCCTAGCTTCGGCCTCTCGGGCCAAGGGCAGAGGCCTGCAGGTCGCGGCCAGAGGCACCGGGGTATCCGCCACCCCGCCCAGGCAGGTGAAGCGTTCCCTGCCAGCGTCCAGGGCTGGGGAGCGAAGGTGGGGGGGGGGGGGCCGGAAATGAGGGACGGAGGAGGGGCGCTAGGACCGTGGTGGAAAGGGCAGCTGGAGTAAACTGGCCTACGACCCAGGGGCGGCAAATCTGCTTCTTTAAAACTTCTACGCCTTCCTCCTAATTCTATCCCCCGGGGCTCGGGAGACAATTTAATCCACCTCTCACATATCATACTCCAGGGACCTTAAAGATCATATGGGTCAGCTCCCTCAATTTACAGCGGACATAACTGAGGTAAGGTGACTTGCCGCAAAGCAGCTCGTGAACTTTCCCAGTTATGGGTGGGTGAGTGGGGTCACATTTTGGTCTAAAAGGTCAAGTCTGTCAAATGAGAGCTATTTTAGGAGGAAAGCTGATAATAAAATGCAGAAAACGAGAGTCTAAAGATAGAGCTGGAGCAAAGGCAACTGTTCCCTCCTCCCCCACGCCAATTAAGCCCGGCCTTTATCCACCTGTACCTGGCATCTCTCTGGGCAGCAGGGAAGTTCAGTGTATTAATCACACATAGATGGGCTCAGTTCCCCTGGATGGTGGGAAGCATCCGATGTATGAACCAGCCAGAGGCGAGGGGGAGAGGAGGGCTGAATGAGCCAGGCTGGGAGTAAGGGGAGGAGGGAGAGGGGCCAGCTGAAGCAGACTGGATGGGAAAGGGGGGAGGGGAAGAAAGAGAAGGAAGCTGCCTGAACCGGGTCCCAAATGCAGGGGGAGGGAGGAGAGAGGAGGAGACTGAGTAAGCCAGGCTCAGGAGCATATGGGTGGCCATGTACTTGAAGACTCCATCCATATGCTCTATTTCATGGCCCATATGCCTTCTGTATTTTTCTTCCTGCATCCCTTTCCCACTCCCCTCTTTGCCACATTAGTCTAAGTGTCCTACTACAGGCAGGACCAGTAGCGAGCTACCCATGTGTACCTAGAAGGTTGGCCAGGAAGAATCTCTTTCCCACAGTCTATACTCCCTACTCACTTGCCCCTGCACCCAAATCCTAGGCATAGTCATTCATTGGGGCAAAGTCTAGAAAGGCACCTACCAAATGTGTCATCCCTTCCACAGAGGGGTGTGCAAAGTCATTATCAGCCATTAACATCTGGTCAGGGATTTGTTTCTCAGTTATTCAGTCTGATGGCAGTGGGACACAGGATAAGCTAGTTTTAAGGAGGGTAAAAGGAGGAGCTACCTGAAGACTTCATATCTGAAGATAGGAAAGTCCTGAAGAGCCAGGGGTTAGATTAGACACTCTCTGGGTTGGAAGGAAGCCTAGAGATTATCCAGTCCAACCTCCTACTCCATGCAGTAATCCTTTCTACAATATTCTTGACAGATGGTGATCTAGATATGCTTGAACACTTCTAGTAATGGGGAACTCACTACTTAAATTTTTTAAAATAGCCTTTAGGAAGGGCTGACCCTAGACAAGTCACTTAATGCTGTTTGCCTCAGTTTCTTCATCTGTAAAATGGACTGGAGAAGGAGATGGCAAACCACTCCAGGATCTTTGTCAATAAAACCCCAAATGTTGCTGAAAATCAACAGAACAACAACAATCGTTGGGAAGTCCTTTATATTATTGAGATAAAATCTATTCTCCAACAGTTCCCATTGGTAGTTATTCCACTAGCAACAACATAGAACTAGTTCTACCACTCTTACCCATGATAGACCTTCAGATATTTGAAAACTGTTACAATGTCCCCGCCCTACATCTTCTCCAGGCTAAGTGGCCCCAGATTTTTTAAGTTATCTTCATGTGATGTGGTTTTGAATTCCTCAACCATTCTGATTTGCTAATGCCTGCCAGTTTGTCTCTTTCCCTTGACCTATTATGATATAACAGTGTCCCAGACAGAATGCACTACTAGAGATATGATCTAACTGATACAGAAGGCAGTGGGACTATTCTCCCTTGTCCTAGGCACTGCCTATCGAGGCTCCTTGGGTTTTAGAGTCAGAAAGGACATTCAAAGCCATTTAATCTACCTCTCCCATTTTACATATGGGGCAACTGAGAGCCAGAGAGGCCAAGTGACTTTCTGAAGATGACAAAGATAGATATTGACAGAGCCAGGACTACAACCCAGATTTTTCAATTCTCTGACCACATTTTTACAGCATATCATGTTGCCTCACACTGCTGACTTGAAGTCAACTGAAATCCTTTGGCTTTTTTCAGATGAGCTACTACTTAGTCCAGTCTTCCCATCCTGTGCTTGTTTAATTAACTTTAAGAAAAATATCAAATTGCAGCATTTTTATATTTTTTCCTACTAAATTTCATCTTGTTAGATTTGGTCTAGTATTCTATCCTGTATAGGTATTAATTTTTTTTCCATCTAATGAGTTAACCATATGTTTTAGTTTTGTGTCTCCTGGAAATTTATTAAGTATGCATTCTGTATCTTCACCCAAGTTCTTGTTAAAAATGTTCAACCAGATTTGGTCACATAGAAAGAGACCTGTGGTCTTCCAATAGGGACATCATTCTGGGTGGACATCGATCTATCAATAAGGATTACTTTCCTTCAGCCATCTACAAATACACCTGACTATACTGCATTACTATTCCACAAGAATATCATAGAAGACTGTGAAATACCTTGCTGAAACCATATGGTACTATAATTATGATATTCTTTTGATCTATCCTTCTAGTAACACTATTTAAAAATAGAATAAAGACAGTCTCTTACAATTTGTTCTTTCTAAACCCACGCTGGCTTCTAGTGATAACTATTTTCTTTAAAAAAATACTCATAAGTCATCTATTTAATAATTTGTGCTGGCATTTTGCCAGAGGTCAAAGTAATGCTTATTGATCTGTAGTTTCTGGAATGCATCATTTCCCCATATTTATAAATTGGAGCAATTGACTGTCTCCAGACTGCCGGCACCTCTTTCACTCTTTCTTCTAAAAGAACAGTTTCTAAAAGAACACCAACAATGGTTCTGTAGTTACACTTTCATTTCTATTCCCCCCCCCCCACCCCCCACCTACCTTAGTAACCTGAGATGTTATTCATCTGAACCGGGATTCAGATTTAGATAGCCAAGTACTCAACTTGCTAACTTCTTGCTTCTCCTAGGCTTAGTTCCATCTTAGCCATTAAATTCCCCTTTGCCCTTTTCAGGCTAAAACATTCTCCATGAAGGAGGAGATGGATACAGACTGTGTAAATTGCCAAAATTTATTAGAAGTGTATTTGGAGAGAAGGTATAAATTGATGCTGTTAGTTAAGAATTTAGATCACAATGTATTTTAACTAATCTCATTTGTTAATTTGTATAAATGAGAAATCATTAAAAGAAATCCATCTAGAGCAAGGTTTAAAGAAATACATACTCTGTAGCATACTGATTAACTTAAATTGCTACTTATCCCCTCTGAACAAAACTTTGGTTGCAACTGTACTCTGATTTACTCCCAGAGGCAGAGATTCTCATAGGCTATGTTCCCTTGACTAGCTTCCTATCCTAGCCAAGAAACTTGGATATGACACCACTGAACCTGTTTTGGAGCTCTTGACCCCAGGTTCTCTCTGTCACTCACTACTTATTTCTAACTAAGGTAGTACCATCTAGTAAAAAAAACAAAAAACAATTGTCTTGGAGATAGTGGATATGGCTTCAGTCCTGTTTCTGCTGTTCACTAGTTATATGACTGTGGGCAGGTAAAGCTCTGTTTATTCCTTGGTTTCTTTACTGTAAAATGAAGGGATTGGACTAGGTTTCCATATTCAGTCCTACTTAGAAAATCTCACAATGAGATTCAAAAATCTTCTAGTCCAACTTGTACCTATGAATCCCCTAACAACATTCTCAACAAGGGGTTATCCGGTTTTCTCTAATGAGGGAGAATTCATTGTCTCTTGAGGTAGTATGTTCTTTTTGGAGAGCTCTTTAGGAAGATTTCCTAACAGGAAGTATAAATTCGCTTCTCTGCATCACTCACCTATTTTAACCCTTCTGGAGCCAAGCAGAAGTCTAATCCTTTTTTTTCAACCAAACAACCAATAACCAATTAATAAGCACTTTATTAAGATCTCACTATGCACCAGACATTGTTTTAGGTACTGAGGATACAAAGGTTTGCCCTTTTTTTGCTTTATACATTTCCACCATATTTTGTCTTTATATAGCAAATATTTATAAAGTTCCTTAATTTACAAAAATTTACTATGTAAAAAATTTACTACATAAAAAAATTTCTTTGCCTTACAAATTTTACTATATAAATGCCAGCTATTATTATTGTTATTATGCTAAAGGCAATAGGGAGTCGTTGGAATTTATGATGTAGGAGAATGACTTGATTAGACCTGAACTTTAGTAGCTCAGTAGAGGATGGATTGGAATAGGGTGAGACTTAGGAGGCTATTGAAATAGTCTGTGTAATGGGGGCCTGAACTAGGACAATGACATTGTGAGTAGAAAGAAGGAGACAGATATGAGAGGTATAGTGGTTGAAGTTATAAGATTTGACAACTGATTGGATACAAGGTATAAGAGAGAGTGAGAAGCTAAAGATAGTGGTGAGTTTTAAACCTGGGTACCTGTACAGATGATAGTACCATCCAGATTTCTGGAGAAGATAATCCCAAAGAAGGATGTTTTTTTTTTGGGGGGGGGGGGGAGATATAATGGGTTTTATTTTGGTTGTATAAAATTTGAGATACTTAGGAGGCACACACTTTCAAATATACAAGAGACAGTTGAAGATGTATGAGAGAGATTTGGGCTAGAGTTATAGATTTGGGAGTGATTTGCATGGAGATAATAATTGCACCCAGGAAGCTGATGAGACTACTAAGTGAGAGTGTATAGAAAAAAAAGAGAAGAGGGTTCAGGTTAGATTGAGATACACCTACAGTTAGGGGGTTGTGATATGGATGAAGAACCAACAAGTAAGAAAAATAAGGAACAGTCAGACATATAGGAGAGTCAAAGAGAACAGTGCATAATAATCCCCAAAGGAGAGAATATTTAGGAGGACAAGGTGTCAAACAGTGTCAAATGATAAAGAGAGGTTGAAAAAGATTAGTATTAAGAAAAGGCCAAGACATTTAGCGAGTAAGAGATCATTAGTAACTTTGGAAACAGAAGTTTCCCTTGAGAGATGAGGTCAAAAGTCAGATTGCACAGGATTGAGAGGATAAAAGAAAAGGAAATGTAGGCAATATACGTTTTTTTTTTCCCCTAGGCTTTTGGTTGTGAAAGGAAGGAGAGGTATAGGCTGAAAGCCTTGGGGGTGGCAAAGTCTAGGGAAGGGTTTTTAAGGATAGGGAGGTGGACATGTTTGTAGGCAGTAGGGAAGCAATCAGTAGATAGGGAGAGATCAAAGATTAGAGAAAAAAGGAATGCTTGTAGAGGCAATTTACTAGAGTATAAGGGAAGGGATAGGATAAAGGGTACATGGAAAGGGAATGGGCTTGGCAAAGAGACTGGAGTAAAGGAAGAGGGAATAGCATTTGATGCCAAGAGTATCTGAGTTATGGAGAAGGAGGAAAATGGAGAGCATAGTGAAGAATCTCTAGAAATGGTCTCAGTAAAGTATGATACAAGGTCCTCAGTTGAGAGAGTAGGTGGAGGAAATGATATGGGAAATAAAAAGAGAAGAGAGGATCCTTTCTGGGTAATGAGATAGAGATTAAACTAGGAAAAATAGAAAGATTATCAGCTTCAGTGGGGTTCCACTTAAAATTCAGTGACAAATTTTTAGCCGACCCTATTGACATGATAGAGTAACAAGTGAATAGGGGAAGGGGCTCAGATGGTGGGAGCGATGCAGCGATGCATTGGGGCTTGGCAAGGTGTGAACATAGCTGAGGGGTGGGTTTGAGAGTAGAGGTCAGTGTAGATGTGAACTGGACAGCCATAGATGGTTATGACAAAACTTCAGATACTTAAAGACAGTTACTATGTTCCCTGAAGTCTCTCTCCTTCTCTAGGTTAAATCTTTCTAATTACTTCGATTGATCTTTGCGTGTTTTCTAGTACTCTTACCAGTCTGGTCATCCTTCTCTGAATGCTTTCAAGCTTGTCAATTTCCTTCCTAGAATATGGTTCCCAGAATTGGTATGATATTCCAGCTGTGCTCTGAGCCAGGCACAGTCAAAAATGACTATCTATTCTTGCATTCTGGATGCTCTTCTTTTCTTAATGTAGACTAAGATCATTATAGGTTATTTTGACTGTTATGTTCCACTATTGATTACCTGAGGTGTTATTCATATAGACTCTTGTCTAGCCATGCCTCCCCATCTTGTACTTGCGAAGTTAATTTTTTGAACCCAAGTATAGGACTTTACATTAATTTTTTTTGCTATGTAATTTTGTTTCTATTGAAATTCATTTAATAGATTTGGTTCATTGTTCTATCTCACCAAGAACTTTTTGGATCCTGAACAGGTTAGATATCCTACATGTTAGATATCCCTTCAGGTTTGAACCTATGAAATTACTAGAATCAGTATGGTCTCAAACTATATCTTTCCTTTATCTTTCCTCTGCCAAGGTAGAATGGAACAAAAGAGGGACTATCCCTTTCTTATTTTCTCTCTAAAACTTTGTACTAATTTTCTTCTAATCAGGCTATCATTTCTTGGATGCCTGAGTTTCTGTGACGGAAAACTCCTATTCTGGATAAATTCTAGGCTGTTTGACTAAAGCAGACACTCCCAACTCCCAGCAGATTTAAGCTTCCTTTTATGAAAGACCTCTTTTCTACCTGCTGAAAATCTTGGTTTCTTAGAAGAGCCAAGCTCTTTACCCTACCCCAGTCCTTTAAAAATACCTTGAACATAAAGTGGAAGAGTTTTAAATGCGGCAGTGGCCTCATGCCTGCTCATAAGAGATAGGCAAATGGGTCTCCAGATAAAACTGAATGATCAGATACTTAAATCACAATTCTCTTTATTTTAATGAAGAACAGGTATGTTTATATTTCTTGCTTTTCCTTTTTTTTTTCTTTTCCAGGTTCTGTTTCTGCCTTGATAATGGTAACAGTCATATTTGCCTAGGCCTTTAAGAATGGCAAAGTATTTTGCTTTACTGAATCTCTTTTGATCCTCCCCAATAACCCTGTGTTGTTGTTCAGTCGTTTCAGGCATGTCCATCCCTTTATGACCACATTTGAGGTTTTCTTAGCAAAGATACTAGAGTGGTTTGCCATTTCCTTCTCCAAAGAGCCCTGGCAGGTGGGTACTATTATTAATGACATTTAATAACTGAAGTTCAGATAAATTTTTAGGATCATATATTTAGGGACTGCAGAAGCCACCAAGAGCCACCAAGTCCAGTCCTCTCATTTTACAGATGAAGAGACTGAAACTCAAAGAGTTTAAGTGATTTGCCCTGTATGATAGCTAATAAGTATTTTTTTTCTTTTAAATTTATTTATTTTTAGTTTATAACATTCAGTTCCACAAGTTTTGGAGTTCTAAATTTTTTCCCTCTCCCTCCCCCTTCTCCCCCTTCCCCCATGTAATCCAATATAGGTTCTACATATACCTTCACATTAAACAAATTTTCACAGTAGTCAAGTGGTAAAGAAGAATTATAACCAATGGAGTGAACCATGAGGAAGAAGAAACAAAACAAAAAAAAAAGAGAGAGATGTTATGGGAATCTGAAGATCTTCCCTGCCCCTAGACCCTTTGATAGGCTGAAGTGGCTCTGAGAACCTTCCCCTATTTGAAAGTATACTTTGCCCCCTAATAGGCTGAATGTGGTCACATGGAGCCTGTGGTGGGAGGCTTGTTCTTCAGGAATGCCCAGGCCTTATTACTTTGTGATTGGGCAGTGGGTCAAGAGGGCTGTGACAGTCTCTGAGCCAGGAGAAGGCTATATATGCGCCCTGATGTGAGGTTTTGCTTTGGGGTTCACTTTGAGAAGAGTTGTGTGATTTGGACAAATGAGACCCTGGAAGCCGTTGAGCCCCCCCGCTTTGAAAAACCCAGATGTTGGTGCTTCCCTCTCTGGTAACTGACTAGCTATGATGTAATGGTCAGATGACTGGAAGCCTGTCTGCTGATCTGTTTGTCTGCTTCTAAGTTCTGCTTGTAAACTTGTTTTGTATTCTGTTTGTATTCTCTGAAGTTCAGGGTGCTGACTTTTTCCCCTGAGCTAGGTAAATGATATGTGTTTGATTAAAGTACAGTTGTTAACCCATTTTGTGTTGCTTTCCTTTAGAAAAGCAGATCTAAGAACCTGTGCTAGCAGCCATCCTGGGTATGCTAGGGTGCTTGCTGCTACAAGAGAGCAAGAGCAAATAATTTGCTCCAATCTGTGTCCAGACTCCATAATTCTTTCTCTGGATGTGGATAGCCTTTTCCATCATGAGTCTTTTGGAGTTGTCTTATAACCTTGCATTGCCGAGAAGAGCCAAGTTGATCAAAGTTAGTCATAACAGATACAATATGCCTGTAATTGTGTACAATGTTCTTCTGGTTCTGCTCCTCTCACTCAGCACCAGTTCATATAAGTCTTTTCAGGTTCTAATAAGTGTTTAAGGCAAGATTTGAACCCAGATCTTTGTGACTTATCCAGGGTCACATAGCTAGCCAAAAGAAGTATTTAAACCCAGGTCTTCCTGTTTCCAAGTTCAACACTTGCCACTGTGTTATGTTGTTTATTTGATGCCTTATGTAGGGAATCAAAAAGTCCCTGTTTAGGAGAATTTGGACCTTAGTCAGCAGAGGAAAGAGATATTTTAGAACACTAGTTACTAAGAGAGACTTTGGATGGAGATGGGAGGATGGCAGGATTCAATCCTGATTTAGAAGGAACAGTTTGGTTGCTTACACATGAGAAGCTTTGTACTTTATGGGCAGGTTAGAACACTGGAAAGTTCTACATTTAGAGTCCATAGACCCTGCTAGGTGGTGCAGTGGATAGAGTTCTGGGCCTGGCGTCAGGAAGACCTGAGTTCAAATCTGGTCTCAGACACCTGCTAGCTGTGTCACCCTGAGTAAGTAATTTATCTTCTGTTTCCCTCAGTTTCTTTATCTGTAAAATAGTGTAAAAATAGCACCTAAAATCATTATAAAGTGCTTAACACAGTTCTTGGCACATAATGTTATACAAATGATGACTGTTATCATCATCATCACCATTTTTATTAGGTAGGCCAAGGTGAGTTCTTATCTAGATTATCTAGCCCATCTCTTTCATTTTTCAAAAGTTAAAACCGAGGCCCAGACAGATTTTTACCATCTATTTACCTTTTGCCATTTAAGTGGGGCTGAAACCTGGATGTGAGATGTAATGGCCGACTGGAATAAGCCATATCCAGTCCCGATTTTAACTTGTTTTAATTCACTGCAGTGAAAAATGGGCTTGCGTCCTACTGTGAATTTAAATACTTGCAAGCTAGGGATAAATGGATCCAATGACTCATTTATCTTTCAGCCATTAATTAATAGTGGTTAATTGTAGTTATGAACTGCTCTATTCTGGGATCCAGCATCCATACATTCTCTTTAATGCATTTGGAGGAAGATAGAATCGGTGTGCTGTAGAATAAGAAAAATAGATCTCAAGCTCCCAGTCCCTACTCCCTCCCCAATATGGAAATAAGAGGCATCATATTTCCAAGCAAACCCTGAGCCTAAGTGAGGTGGACCCAAAGTAGGGAACAAGGGATCCCATAATGCATTGATCCACAGGTCATTTCCCATTAACATTTATTTTGGGATGCCATCCATACTGACAGCTAAATCTAACAGATAAATCTGCTCTAAGAACCTAGAAGCAGAGAGGGGAATTAAGGAGTATTTGATTTTTAGATAGTACTCTAGGAAACTCTCTAGCCTGTGTTGGTAGAGGGAACTCCCCATCCCTGAGAAATCACAGGTCCAGGACCTATCTTTATATCCTTATCTTTTTCATTCAAAAATGAGTGGAACCACAGATTTCTGATCTGGAAGGGACCATTTAACCTATTCTAATAATTTTACAGAACAAAAGATTGAGACTTCGAGAGAGGTAAGTGACTTCTCTCTGATTTACCTGGTTTGTCACAGTGGAAAATTTGATTGATTTTCCTTATTTCTCTTAGGATCATACATTTAGAACTGGACTGAACCCAAATCATTATATAATCCAACCTGAGACCCAATCAGGTAAGCAGTGACACAAGTAGTAAGTATGAACCTAGAATTTGAACCCCAGTCCTATCACTTCAAATCTAGGACTCTTCCCACTGTTCCACAATGCTTCTTGATTTCTCTTCTGTATATGACCACATCTTCTTTCTGTTTATAGGCTACAGAGATTCAGGCATGCCTATTAATATTTGAAATAAAACAACCACCAGGTGCTAAATATTTTTGGCCACAGTAAGTCATAGAGAACTGACTGTTGGTGTATGAAAAACACTATGACCTGCATCAGTAAGGGGAGTGTTTCACTAATGGACTCATGAATAGTTTGAAGTATCAAAGAGGCGGTTGAATATCAGCAGATCTGTTCATTTATCTTGGAAGGGTTTTAATCTTTCTAGAGCGGAAGTTTCTGAAGTTGTCATTTTTGAATGAAGAAACATGATAGGTGGGATAATTTTGGTGAGAATTTATAATTGGAGGGAGCCATGACCACTCATAGGGCAGCTAGGTGGTGCTGTAGTGCACAGAGTACTGGGCCTGGAATCAGGAAGACTCATCTTCCTGAATTTAAATGTGGCCTCAGACACTTTTCTAGCAGTGTGACCCTGGGCAAGTCACTTAACTCTGCTTGCCTCAGTTTCCTCATCTGTAAAATGATCTGAAGAAGGAAATGGCAAACTATTCCAATATTTCTGCCAAGAGAACCCCACATGGGGTCGTAACAAGTCAGACATGACTGAAAATGACTGCAGAACAATAACAAAAAAATGGCCATTAATGATAAAGGAGTAAACAGAAAGGAAATACAGCTCACAAACACTTTCTGACCATTTCCACCTCATGCTACTTTCACATACTAGGGATCAACCTTATCTCCTCCTCTCTCCCTCCACACACTCTTTCCCCCCTTCCCACTAAGAATACTAGAGAAGTGAGCTTTGACTGTATCTTGCTTGTTACCAGAGCTCTGTGCCATTTCTCCATAACATATTGCCTGTACTCAGGCCATTGTCCTCTCTTCCCTTCCTCCCCCCTTCTCACCAGGAGTCTCTGCCCCTGGGACTGGGAGCTATTGTCATGTCTTGCCCAGAACCATCATCATACTCTGCTTCCTGGTCCTCTCTCCACTTTCTGCATTTTCCTGTGTTAGAATGTACACTATTTAAGGGTTGGTTCTATCTTGTTTGTATTTCTGTTTCCAGAATTTAACGCAGTGCCTGGTATATGATAAGTGCTTTATAAATCTCTGTCTATCTGTCTGCCTGTCTCTGTCTTATAGAAGGAAGACATTGAGCAAAGACATTAAAAAATACAGTAAGATAAGATACAGGGGACTTAGAGGGAGATGTATGTTTCACTCTTTTATATGATCTAGCTATAGTACGTGACTCTGGCCATACACAGTCAGTAGCTATAAGGTCTGTGTGTGACTGTCCCCTTCCTTCTGCCATCCCTTTGCTAGAGAGAAAGAAAGAGAGAGAGAGAGAGAGAGAGAGAGGAGGGAGGGAGAGACACAGAGAGACACAGAGAGAGACAAAGAAACAGAGAGAGGAGAGATAGATAGATTTACTGTTCAGGAGGAGAAGAGAAGGGTGGTTAAGAACTGAGATAGAGACAGAGACAGAGAGACAGAGAGAGGAGAGAGAGATAGATTTAATGCTCTGGAGGAGAAGAGAAGGGTGGTTAAGAACTGCCTCTACTAAGCAAGCATTTTGTTAAAACAACACTGGGAAAACATTTTTCCCCTTTGCCAAGCACAGAGAGGTCTCTGCCAAGGTTCATGAAAAGGGGGAGTGAGAAAAAGTCCAAGACTGGGGGTCATGATTATTGCTTGAGGCAAGCCAAGCCAGAAGCTATGTGGGGGACTAGGAATGAGGGGACAGACAATGAAAAGTTAACAGCAGATAGCAGCAGAAGCAGTGTAATGGAGAGAGATGATGGGTTTGTTCTCAGGAAGACTTAGATTTAAGTCCCAGTTTAACCAGTTACTAGCTGTGTGACCTTGGGCAAGTCACAAGTCATGTGGGCTTCAACTCCTCAATGGTAAATGAGGGGACTGGAGTAGATGGCTTCTGAGGTCACTTTCATCTCCAAATCTAAGATCTTCTGACCATGGCTGTGACCCTGAAATTTCTGCTCTTTTTCTATCACTCTAACTGCAGAGGAAAATTGCCCTTCTTGGATTATGAGTCTGTTTTCCAAACTATCTTGAGCTGGGAGTGGGGAGGGGACAGATTAGAACAACATTCTATGCATTCAGAAATGTGTCCTGTTGTCATTTGTGTTCCTTTACTGGTCTTTTTTATTTTCTGTCCTCAATATTTTATTGTTTCAATACTGTCTTTTGTTCAAATCTGTTAGAATGGTGAGCAGCTGAATACTGAAGCCTGAATTAACTTCAGAAGTTCCTTAGTTTCTGACCCAGTTGGAGAATAAATCAGCCAAGATAGATAAAGTGATAGCAAGAGCTACCATGACCTAAGTCCCAAGCATGAGACCAATGGACTACTACATGAATTTGGTCATTTCCTCCCTAGTACTCTGTCATGGAGAAAAAGGCAGAACTCCATCAATAGCCAAAAACAGTTAGTACCTTCTCAATCTAAGCATTCTAAGCCCATTATGAGGGTTTCTGTGGTCATTTTGAAAAAGCACGTATTTATAAGTTAATAAACTTGAATCAAATGCCCAGAAGTGTTAGATAATTTTTTTAAAAAGGGTATTTGTATGTAACAGTCTAACTTTCTTCTGTATACTGTGCCACGTAGGGTTTGGAGCTCTGTGGAATGCCAAAGACAAGGTACACAAAGAGTAAGAAGAATAACCGAATTTCAGTATTAGAAGGGACTGTAAGGACCTTCCAGAGAAAATTTAATGCAGCTGACAAGTAGTTGAAGGTCTTCTTTGAGGAGGAACCTACAATCTCCCAAAATGACACATTGAACTTGGGATAGCTTTTATTGTTAGGGAGATTTTTGGATTACACCTGCATTTTCCTTTCTCTAACTTACCTATTAATCCTGGTTCTGTACTCCAGGGCCAAACAAAATAAGTGGTTTTTTTTTTCTTTCTACATAAAGATTTAAATTCTTGAAGATAGCTTTCATTCCTACTTCTCTCCCTTCTCACATTTTCTCTTTGTTCAGGCTAAAAATCCATGGTTCCTTCAACTGATCCTTATATGACATCGTCTCAAGGCACTTCAGCAACTTGTTGCCCTCTCTTGGTTGCTTGGATGCTGCCCACCTTATCTATGTTGTTCTTTAACTGTGGCACCTGGGATTTGAGCCCAGTACCACAGAAATGGGTCTGACTAGGGCAGAATACAAAACTCATATCCTCCTATTTTACAAATGAAGAAAATGGGTTCCAGGGAGTCTGTGATTTCCCCATAATAGTTAACTCTGATGAATCTTTTTCAAATTTACTTGAGAAAGGTGAACATATATATATATATATATATATATATATATATATATATATATATATATATGCAGTTGGTGAATCCCCCTGAAGAGGTAGAATATCTGGCTTTTCTGGACAATGGATTGAATGTCACTTTGGGTTTTCTGTTTGGGTATCTTGGGAATTTTTTTGGTCTATTGAGATAGAGTGATTCAGTCTGTCCTGTACCAGCTAACCAACTTGTGGACTGTTTCCACTTAGGGAAGCTGCTCACAGACCTTACCCAAATCCTCAGAGGAGTCCTCTTTTGGCAATGTTAGCCTAATTGTTTCTAGATTGAGTATTTTCATGGAATAGCAGTCCCTGTGTTCCCTGAATTAGCATGCTCAGTGAAGGATTGAAGATGGTGATTAGGCCCGACAGTGTCAGTGTTACAGGGACTGTCGACAGTGCTGCGGAACTATGCTGGGATGGACACTAGATTTATTTATGCGGAATGGAGACATATGGCCAGAATCATCCGCTCCCTTTCCTCAGTAATTAAAACATCTGGGATCACCAAAGGGCTTTAAAAGCAGAAGAAAACAACCAAAAGTCCCTCTCCCATCTAATTAGTCCAGGAGCTGTGGCTTTTACCTACATTCCAGGATTACCAATTACAGGGCATGACCCTCTGTCCCTCTCAGGCTTGAGTGAAAGTTGCCCCTAGTGCTTCTCAGAAGGGACACAAATCCAAGAAATTTGTTTTCATGGGATTTTATTTTTCCAAAGACAGATGACTTGAGCTTCTATCTGGAAAGGAGTCTGGAGTGATTTAAAGTGAAAGAGCCAACCTACCAAGGCTAAATATTCAAGATTGCTTGGGGCCTGGGGAGTAGATTGCATAGGGGATTGGTAATAGGATATGAAATTTTTTGTCATTTGGTTTCAGGCTTGACCTTGGCTCCCGTCAGGGATTATGAAAGTTGTTATACTCTGACAGATGCTCCTTGGCTTGTGAGGAAGGAGATGTTGACTTTCTGCTACTTCTCCTGGTCAGGTGTCCCTATCCCAATACCTCTGAGACAAATGGGGTTAATTGGTCCTGTCTCAGCCACCTCTGTAGAGATGTCAAGGTTTAAAGGGCTGGCCTTTGGGAGGAAGTTCATTCCTCAGAAGAGGGAGGCCTTGCACTACTGGGGCCTAGGAAACTATTACCTCAGCTTCTGCTCCTGACATGGCAGACAAGGCCTCTCCTTATAGCTGGAAACCTATCATATCTCTCAAGTTCAGCATGCTTGTTCTTATGAAGAAGGATCCCATTTCCCAAAAGATCCCTTGCCCCAGGGATTACAAGGATCTACACAGTACCACAAAGCAAATGAAGATGATCTAGTGTTTGACTCCAAGATTCAATTAAGTCCAATCCAGTTTTAAGCATAGCTCCTGATTAAAGTATCTGACATGCATTTGAGTATAAATATTTATGCTTGATAGAATCTCTCCTTAACAGCAAAACAATCTGCAGTGACAACATAAAAAACTATGCATACATTCTTGGTGATAACTCCATTATCTGTACTAATAATAACTTAATGGTTTCAGCATGTGTCAGAGTGAGATGTATGCAGATTGGGAGTCCATCTGTCAGAGGCACTTGGGAGTGGGCTAGCAAAGCTGTCAAGTGCTAGGGCTTCAGCTCGAGACCTCATTTGGTGTAAGGAGGTGCCCTGAATGAGTCTGAGGTGATGGTGCCTTGTCTTTAGGTAGCGCTCATCATTCAAAGGTCTCAACCGAGCTTAGGAGGCACTAGTTGGAGCTGCATGAAGCCAAAATATCTGGTTTGAGAACTGCAAGGTCCGGTGCCTCCTCCACTTATCCCAATCAATCATTTCCTTGATATGTGCCCATTGATTGCTGATTGTTCTATATTAAAAGTCTTCATCTATGCATTGCCAAACATCCAGATTGGGCCATAGAACCAGATGTTTGGGATTATGTATACCACCCCTCTGGATGAAGTTCTGAGTTGTTCATGTTCATTCTATATCCAGATGTGTGAACATCAGGGAGACGCAAGTCGACTCATATTCTTACATAATATTTATGACATTTTCTCCTGATTGCTTTTGTCTTTTTTTTATAAATTGTATTTTTTCAATTACATGTAAATATAGTTTTCATATTCATTTTTTATAAGATTTCGAGTTCCAAATTTTTCTCCTTCCCTCTTTCTGCTCTCTCCTTCCCAAGACAGCAAACAAACTGATATAGGTTATGCATGTGCAATCATGTTAAACATATTTCCACATTTGTTGAGTGAAAGAAGAAACATAACAAAAGGAAAAAAAAATCATGAAAAAAACCCCAAACAAACCCACCAAATAAAGTGAAATAGTATTCTCTGATCTGTATCCAGACTTCATCAGTTCTTTCTCTGGATGTGGATAGCATTTTCCATCATGTGTCTTTTTGAATTGTCTTGGATCATTGTATTGCTGAGAAGAGCTGAATCCATCATAGTTGATTATTGCATCATGTTGCTGTTACTGTGTACAATGTTCTCCTGGTTCTGCTTTCTTCACTCAGCATCAGTTTCTTCTGCTTGTCTGTAATTAGGAGAAACTGCCGCTGTGTTTTGATTAGGGTCTGAACAGCCAGGTTTTTACATAGTTACAGCTGATTTAGTTAAAGACAATAGCATGCTTTTATATACAGATTTTTGTCTGAAAAGATGGGATTCTATATTAATGGGAGATTATTTTTTCCCTAAGGAGAAATGACTCGAACCTCTATATTAGAGGGAAAACATCAACCAACTAAGGGTGAATAAATATTCAAGAATTCTGGGCGCTTTAGAAATGGGTGACATAAAAATGGATTACATCATTCCTCTGCTTTAACTTTGGACCCCTGGGTGTTGCCTTCTGCTCTACCCAGGTAGTGCTGGCTTTGCCAATAAACCCTAAGGACACTTGGCTTTTCCATCTGCCTCGAAGCTGAATTGTCCTTTATGTATTGTCTCCTCCAATTAGAACATGAACTTTTCTATCTGCACTCCCAGTGCTTAGCATAGTGTCTGGCACATGGTAAACATTTACATGTTTCCCCCCCCATTTTGTTAGTACAAGCATAGACATTCATATCAGGAAGCATGTGTCTAAACAGAAAGAGGTCTGATTCTGGAGTCACAAGGCCTGGGTTCAAATTTTACTTCCAGTTCTTGCTACTTGTGTGGCAGTTAGGAAGCACTGTGACAAGAGAGTGGTTCCTGGAGTCAGGAAGACCTGAGTTCAAATCTGGCTTCAGACACTCACTAGATGTGTGACCTTAGGTCAATCACCTAACCTGCCTTAGTTTCCTTAACTCTAAAATAGGGATAATAATGGCATCTGCCCCTCCCCCCCAGGTTGTTGTGAAGATCGAAAGACGCAATATTTATAAAGCACTTAGCACAGTATCTGGGATGTAGCAAGTGCTTAATAAATGCTTATTCTATTCCATCTATCCTAGGAAAGTCCCTTAACCTGTGTGGGCTGATGTTTCCTCTTTATAAAATGAAGAGACTGGAATAGATGACCTCTGTGGTCCCTTTCAGTTCTAGATATATGATTCTCTAAAATAGAATATATAACTGAGAAAAAAGTGTTAAACAGTGCAAGGACTTGTTGCCAATTGGGCACCATAATGATCCTTTTAATGAGATTCTGCCTTAACTCTGTCTTTTTCCTTCATAGGTTTAGATTCTTTTTCTTCTGTCCTTAAGGTCTCTTAGCTTCCTTAGAGTGTTCTCAGGAATCTGTTTCATCTTCTCTGGTAAGCACCTGAGTCACTTCTCCAGAGGTCTTTAGTTCTCTTTTCTTCAGAGATCAAATTTCAGTTTTCATGCAACTTAACAGAAATCAGAAGATGGAGAGGATTTTGGCCCTTGAGTTGTGTCTGCATGATGACTAACTTGAAACCCCTTAATTGTCTTTTCCCTAATCAGTGGTTTCTCTGTTACATGAATGATAAATTATAGAATTCTGAAAAACTGCAAGAGACCTTAGCAAGATTGTCACATTCAACTCCCTCTGAGGAAAACTGAGGTCCTCAGATGAGAAATGACTAGGGCACAGTGAATTAGCAGTAGAACTGGGAGTCAAAGCCAGAGCTCCTGCTAAGAAATCTACTCTCTTATCCCTCTATGCCACTGTGGCTGTCCTTCTCATTGGGTATCTAGCTGCCCATATTAGTGTGGCCCCTTAAGGTTTTACAAAGTGCTTTCCTAACAACAACCCAGTAAAATAAATAATATAAAATATTATTATTCCTATTTTACAGATGAAGAAACTGAAACTCAGAGTAGTGTTCATTGATTAATTTGTATCAATTGGGTTCTTTTTTTTTTTTTTGGAAGTAGCCTTTTGCTAGCACATGATTAGATGCAGTAGTAATTTTTTTTTTTTATTGTTGAAGAGCTGAGTTACCTCAAATGAATGACTGTATAGGAGGCATACCTATTTAAAGAAAATTCAAACTGAATCTTCCAAAGGCTTGAAAAGGCCTGTTTTATGCCAATGAAAACCAGTTTTTATCTTCCCCAATGCCCCACTTCAATAACTCAGAATTTTTTCATAGCCTGCTGTCTTTTTACATTGACTATATGTTCTCTTCCAACTTAGAGAATCTAGATCCTGGTCATATTACTTCCTTGTCTTTTTCCCACTTCACTCATATCACTCTGCTACTCCACCTCTCCAATGTTTCTTATTGAAAAGTCTTTATAGATAAGTGTCATTTCTTGACTAAAGGAAAGCAGAAGGTGCTGAACAATTCTGGATAGTTTGTATTCAGATCTTGAAGAGATGGAGGGAATGGGGCAGCCATCCTTGGGTAGATCCATGGTCTCATATTTATAGGTACTTACTCCTAGAGTATAGATGATAGACTCCTAGATTTGGACCCAGAAAGAATCTTAGAGGTCATAAATTCCAGACCCCTCATTGTACAGAAGCAGCAGCTAAGGGTGAGAGAAATGATTTTTCTGAGGGCACATGGGGCATCCATGGGGGTGGTAGGATTTGAACTCAGGTTCTCTGGCTCCAAATCTAGTACTCTTAGTCACTGAATCATGATGATTTCCTTGGCTGGTGTAATCCATTCACATTTACAGTTATAATTATCGACCTTATGTTTTCCTCCACTTCATTATAGAATTTTATGAGGTCCTTTCTTCAGTTATCACAATGTGAGCTCCATATTATGCCTACATACATTCAATTATATATCTATGTCTATCTATATCATTGATATCTATAATATTATATATTTAATACCCCAATGACTGAAACACACTATATATTTAATACCCCAATGACTGAAACACACACACACACACACACACATTCAGATATATTTGGGGGGTTGGGGATGATGGGAAGAAACCAGTCCAACAATTTGTTATTTTCTAGTCATCACTAGGTGTCATGTAGAGAAAACCTCTCAGGTTAAGGATTTTATTTTTACTTAATTTACTCAATATACCTTTTGGGAAAACATTTGACAAGGTCTCCCATGATGGATAAATTAGTGAAAGAAAGGCCGGATGCTGTACTTTCCTTCCTTAGCTTCTGAAGACAGCAGCATGTACTAAGGTCCCCAGAAACACAAGAGCTGCTCCTTATTCAATGCTTTTATCAAAAACATTCCCATTATGAAAGCACCTAAAGGCTTACAAAGCACATGTTATTCACATTTTACAGAGGAAGCAACTGGTGCTTGGAGAGGAGAAGAGTGACTTGTGATTTGTTGAGCATCAGAGGAAAGATTCAAAGTCACGTCTCCTGAATCCTACTCCATTCATTATGTTTTCCAGTACACAGCTTTGCTTGTCTTGGAATATACTGAGGCTGCATGCTGTAGTAGCAGCTATACTGGATTTGGTACCAGGAGTTCAAATCTCAATGGGCACCTTACTAGCTACATAAGCAGGGCTAATCATTTTGCTTTTTTGGATTTCTCTTTCCTCATTTGTAAAATGAGAGATCTAGACCTCTATGACCCCTTTTCAATAGAAGACCTCTGACTTATGAAAGCCCTTCTCCTCTACTTGAGGAATCCCACCCACCCATTAAGCCCAGCTCTAAAACCATTTCTTCCATCAACCTTTCTTTAACTTCTTCATTAGTTATGCTCTTTTTCCATTTTGGATCTCACATAGCTTTTCTTACTCTCTTGTCATATGTCATTATGTATTCTTTTTCTTTGTGCTTTTATCCTTGAACAGCTCTTTCCTTTCATTTTCTTTTCTTTTTTAAAAAATTAATTAATTAATTTTCTTGTTTACATCATTCATTTCCACGAGAATTTGAGTTACAAATTTTCTCCCCATCTTTCCCCTACCCAATACCTCAAAACCGCCATCCCACTGTATAACCCCTCCCCATATCTGCTCTCTCCTATGTCCTTCCCCTCGCCCCTCTCACTTTCTTTTTTTTTTTTAAATTTTATTATAGTTTGCATCATTCATTTCCACAAGATTT
>CM053585.1:258745597-258783724 GCA_028646515.1 Pseudochirops corinnae
ATCCTAGCTCCCTTGATCTCCAGAATATCATATTCCAGGCCCTTCAATCCCTTAATGTAGAAGCTGCTAGATCCTGGGTTATCTTAATTGTGTTTCCACAGTATTCGAATTTTTTCTTCTTGGCAGCTTGTAATATTTTCTCCTTGATCTGGGTACTCTGGAACCTGGCTACAATATTCCTAGGAGTTTTCTTTTTGGGATCTTTTTCAAGAGGTGATAGGTGAATTCTTTCAAGTTCTATTTTTCCCTCTGGTTCTAAAATATCAGGGCAATTTTCCTTGAGAATTTCTTGAAGGATGCTTTTTAAGTTCTTTTTTTGATCATGGCTTTTAGGTAGTCCAATAATTTTAAAATTATCTCTCCTGGATCTCTTTTCCAGGTCAGTGGTTTTTTCAATGAGATATTTCACATTGCCTTCTATTTTTTCATTTGTTTGGATCTGTTTGATAGTATCTTGATTTCTCATAAAGTCATTTGCTTTCCTTTGCTCCACTCTAATTCTGAAGGAATTATTCTCTTCAGAACGCTTTTGAGATTCTTCTTCTGTCTGGCAAATTTGACTTTTTACGGCATTCTTCTCCTCATTGGCTTTTTAGGCCTCTTTTGCCATTTGTTAATCTATTTTTTAAGGTGTTATTTTCTTCATTCAGGTTGTTTACTCTCTTGTCATGATTTTCTTGCATCATTCTTATTTCTCTTCCCAATTTTTCCTCCACTTCTCTTATTTGGTTTTCAAAATTCTTCTTAAGCTGATCTATGGCTTTTAGGCAGTCTCCATGTTTCTTGGAAGCTTTAGGTGCAGGAGTTCTATGTTGTCTTCCTCCTGTTCCATGCTTTGATCCTTCTTATCTCCAAAGAAGGAATCTAAAGTTTGGTTGCTGTTCTTACTTTGCTTCCTTTGCCTGCTCATGGTTGGCCAGTCAATGATTGTTTAGCTCTGTGGAACTCTGCTTCCATAGGGGAAAGCTCTGTCCCAAATTGCTGGGGTTTTCCCAGCTGCTGGAGCTATTAGGGGGTTGTCATTTTTTTGCAGCCCCCATCAGCTTTGGCTCACTGAAAACATACCCTAGAACTCCCACCCAAGACCACAATCCGGATCCAGGCCGCTCAACACCAGAGCACTTGGCCTCTGAATGATTGCTTGGCCCCCCTGCAGTCTGCAGGCCAGGGGCTCTGAAGCAGCTGCGTGGAGGTGGCTACAGGGCCACTGCTTCTGCCGCTTTCTTACACTGGAGGCAGTTTGGCCAGACCCGCTTTTCTTCCCAAAGTCTAGCTGAGATCCACTGACCTTTCACTTAGTCCTTGTTTCTTATGGCTTGATAATTCTGGAAACTGCCACAGCTGCTGCTGATCCACTCTCCTGAAGCTCCAGCTGTGGCTTGGCTTGGCTCGTCTGGCCACCCCAGGGCCACGCCAGCCGTTTCAGGCTGAGCTGGTTTTGTCTCCCAGTGCTGAGATGGTCCCTTCAGCGGGAAGTATATTTGTGTGTGTTTTAGAACACTAAAATTTGTTTACAGTCATATTTTATGGGTATTTGAGGTGGCTGTGTGGGAGCTGCAATACCTTGCCACTCCTACACTGCCATCTTGGCTCCCAGCTGCCTTTCCTTTCATTTCCTAACAGGTGGAATTGTCCAATGATAGAATGAGCTGCCTTATAAAGATAATAAGTTCTCCTTCACTTGAGTTCAAACAGGCCTATTAGAGATGCTGTATATTTGTGGATTCCTAGACTGGGTGGAGACTGAACTAAATCATCTCTGAGATGCTTTTTCTGCTCCAAGATTGAATTTAGCAAACATGCATTAAGCACTTACTATATACCAGGCACTATGTTAGGTACTGGTGATACAAAAACAAAAGTTCAGTGCTTTATTGCCCTCAAGGAGGCAATGCCCTCAATTCTATTGTGTGTGGATATGGTTTTACAATAAATACCCTAGGAAGAAAATATCAAGAGCATATAGGAAGGAAAGAGTATGATTGACAAGCAGGAGTGGAGAAGAGGGGTCAGGAATAGCCTAGTTGAAGAGTTGGGATGGATGAGGTGGGAAGTCTACATTGCCTCATTGCCGGGTTACTTAGCTGAGACACCCTCTTTTCTGACATATCAGCAAACTATCTGCCTGTTCTTGTTCTTGATCTCCTGGCTCCAAATAACTCCCTCTCCATCTCCACATTGCTGTATTTATTTGGCTCAATAAGAAACCCATTCATGCTAACAGGCTAGCAGAGTAGTAGCCCTTTCAGGTTACCCAACACACTTCCATGTATTGGTTTCATTTGCTTGGAAACTTGACTATTTGTTTTTTTAAATGGCTGTCCCTTTGCTTGCCAAGTTCCCCTCCAGGGCAGCTCCTGTCTGCATCTAACCTGGCTGGCTCCAGCCATTTCAGTGACTGTACTGGTTCTTCCATTTGCTTCCTTTTCCTAGAGGAGCTTCTGTTGGGCTTCAGTGACCTAACAGACTGCCCCTTTCCCCCTTTCCTTCCTCCAGGTCTACCCCCTCCCTTTTCTTCACCTCCATTCCCTCTCCCTTTGCCCTTACCTGCCTCTGCTTGCCAAGTATATCACTACCCTGCCTCGCTGCTTCAGATACCCCCTCCCCCTTCTCTTCCTGGATACAAAATCTTTTGTCACAATCAGGCTACGGAGGGGAGGTTAACAGGATGCAGTACCTTCTTCCTAACATGCCTTGTTAGGTTACTGCAGAGCCTAGGGACCGCACAGCTATAGGGAAGCTGTGCCTCCTCCAATTCTTTCCCTATCCCACCCTTACTACTTGTATGCCACTCTCTCCTGATTCCCAGAAAAATTCTTATGAGGAGTATAAGCATTTATTAGCTCTTTATGGTTTACAGAACTCTATATACATTATTGTGTGTGGGAAAAATAAGCAAACTCTGGTAGGTAGGGAGGGAAAGTGTAATGTCCATTGTACAGATGAAGAAATTGAGGCAAATAGCCTGGGTTTTTTGGGTGCGTAGGTAGGAGGGAGTTAACAGGATAAAATTTTGCTAGTTTAGTACAGAGATCAGAAAAAGCACATTTGGAAGTCATTGAAGGGGAAGAAGAGAAAGAAGAAAGGAATGGAGAAAGAGAATAAGGGAAGAAGAGGAAAAAGGGAAAGAAGGAGGAGGAGGAGGAGGGGGAGAGAAGATATGAACTTCACCTCTTGATGGTTTAGACAGCACTTGGCATGTATTTTTTCTCTTTGAGCATCAAGCGAACCTGGTCAGGTGTTACTCTTCTTTACAGAGGAGGGAGCTGAGGCTCATATAGCATGTTCTTGGGTAAAGGCAACAGGAAAAGGCTTTTCTAGTTTGCATCAGAATCCTGGGGGGTGCAGCAGAAAGTCCTTACAGGGGACACTCCTGGTCTGTTCTCTTTATGCCCTTATCTTCCACTACCCAGAAAAGGCCCCGTGAAGAATAGTTAGCACTTATGGTTTACGAAGTACCCTACCTTGACATTTTCCTTTATCACCACAATCCTAAGCATGATCTAAGTAGAGCTGCTGTCATTCCCATTTTGCAGATTCGGAAATGGAATCCCAAACAGAATGCTTCTGTGGGAGAACTCTAGGATATCCTTGTCTTACTCCTTGCTTAGTACTTCAGTCAAATTGTATTCCACTAAGTGATCTAAACATACCAGAGCTCCCCTTGTGTCTATGACCTCTCTCCTCATCTTCAGCTATTGAAGGCTTTCTCATCCTTTAAATCTCAATTCAAATGCAGTTCTTCCAGGAAGCCTTCCCTGATTTCCATTGAAGCCCTCCCTGCCAGTAAGTAACTTCAGCTGGGGACCCATACAACTCTTTGTTCACTTCTGTAATATATACCATAAAAAAGGGCATTGTTTCAGACCAGGTGCCAACCTGCCTTGGTGGAGGGAGTTCTCTGTTCCAATAAAATCACAGGTTCAGTCTCTATACCTATCTCATATATTGTATTTGTAAAATAAAGGTTTTTGAATCCAATTTCCCTATCCTAATTCATATTACAAACCTCATTACTATCAACAAACATGACCATTTTGGTATTCAAAGAACATGGGCTCACCTTCTTTGAAACTTACATCCTTATGATTGCCACCCAGAGAAAGAAAAATGTAATTTGTTCAGGTTTGCACAACCAGGATGTATCAGAGATAGGTTGTGAACAAAGTCCTTCCTGCCTTTGAGGCCAGATGTCAGTCATCATACCACAATGCCTCTGTAAGTTCAGAATATGAAAGAACATTTGAAAAACAAAGGTTACAGAGGAAGGAACGCCCTTTTCATCCCCAAATCCAGAGAGAGATAGTGTTCTGGAAGGATAGTGAGTAATTAGGGTTCTGGAGATCTGAAGACCCTAGATGGTTAGGCAGGTAGGCCTTCAGGGGAAAGATTGATACTATAGAATCAGAAAAATAACAGATGATAGGAGCCAGACAAACCAATTCAGTGCATGTACCTTTTCTGAAAATGTAACTCCTTGGTAATATTCTAGTCTCCTCACCTCCTATCTCTCCAGGGTCCTTCATTCTCTCTGGTGTTTTTCTCTTCCTTTTATAAGAGGCGATAGCCCCTCATCTGGTGATGCTTGCTCTCTGACCTAAGCTGTTTGGCAAACATTGACTGAGTGCTTACTGTGTGAAAACCCTTATGCTAGACACTCAGGAAACAAAAGAGTATAAGTTATAGCCTCTACCCTCCAAGCCCTTATGGTTAGATGAGGGAAACAAGATATGTATACACATAAAATATAAATGATTACAATAATAGCCTATGTTTCTATAGCCTTTTACAGTTGACAAAGTATTTCCCCATACATTATCTCATTTCATCTTCACACCAGTCCTGTGGGGTTGTTAGGCAAGGCAGCACAGAGCATATGTTATCCCTGCTTCACAGAGAAGTAACTGAGATCTGAAATGACTTCACCAAGGTAATACAGTAAGTGAAAGGACTGAACCCAGGCCCTCCAATACAAAATCAATATATCCTAATGAAAAGTAAAAGTTCAGACCCTCATCGAGATGTTCTTCCCAAAGAGTGGCTCAGTAAGCCAGTGTCTGGGTTATGGATTGGATTTGTCACACTTCTCAACCTTCCTAATGCCCTGACCCTTTTATACTCTTATGTGGGTATGTCTGTATGTGGGTTGACCCACCTGGAGATGGATAGAGGAGTAGTGTCTCAGTTCCTAAGACCATCGGAAATATGTGTTTTCCAATGGTCTTAGGCGACTCCTGTGACTCCTGTGAAAGGGTTGTTCAACCCCCAAAGGGGTCGCGACCCACAGGTTGAAAACCACTGGTTTAGATCCTATGAAGGCAGTCAGAGTTATCAAATTCAGCCTTGCAATGAAAGGTCTCATATCCTAAAATATTGTACCCTAAAGAGGGTTAGGTTCATGGATTTAGTGCTGGAAGGGATCTCAGAAGTCACTTAGTTCTTCTGTCTCTGTGTCTCTGTCTCTGACTCTGTATCTCTCTCCGTCTCTGTCTATTATAGATAAAGAACTAAAGGCTAGAAAGGTTAAGAGACTTGCTTGAAGTTACACATGGAAAAGACAGGATTAGAACCCAGACCTGCTAATTCCCAACCTAATTTTCTTTCTGCTGTACCATGTTGTTTCCACATTCATCTTACTTGAACACCGGTGCTCAGTAATTATGAACACTTCTCAATTTGGTCTATCACGTTCAAAGAAATGCTACTATAAGCGTGATGATGCTTTAGGGAAACAAAATTCCAAACAACAGCAAAAAAGCAGCCCTGCCTTGAACCAGGGGTAAGATAGTGTCACTATTTTCTGCCCTGATTAAACCATATCTGGGATGGTATATTCAGTGCTGGGCACGGAATTTTAGGAAGGACATTGACAAACTGGAACTTGTCCAGAGGATGGTGCCTAGGATGATGAGGGGACTTGAAACCATGTCATAAAGAGAATCAGTTGAAGGGCCAAGGAATGTTTAGCCTGGAGAAGATTTATGAGGGACATGACTGCTGTCTTTAAATATCTAAAAGGCTGTCTGTCATGTGGAAGAGGGAGCAGACTTCTCCTGTGTAGCCCTAGAGGGAAGAACCAGGACCAGCGTGTGGTGTGTGGTGGAGTTACAGGGAGGCAGATTTCAGCTGAATAGAAGGAAGGCTTTTCTAACACCCTGGGCTGCCCAACAATGGAATAGGCTGCCCCATAATGTAATGAGCTTCCTGTACCTGAAAAGGTTCAAGTAGAGGCTAGGTAACCACCCTTCTGGTGAGTTGTAGAGGAGATTTCTGTAATCGTTGGAAGATTGGACCAAATAATATATAATTTGTACTCAGTCAGGATCCTAATATCAATTCCCATTTCTTTAGCCTGCTAAGGTTAACAAAGTACCTTCTCCACTTACTACAGCCTTGTGAGATAGGTACAGAAAGTACTATTATCTCCTTTTTGTAGACAAAAAAGATTGAGGCTTAGTAAGGTAGTGAGGCTTAGAAAGGTCACAGTGACAAATTCATGCACAGCTGTGTACCACCCCCAACACACACACACACACACACACACACACACACACACACGACCTCAAAAATATTTTATAGATCGTGGAATTTAGTTAGTAAATTCAGCAGCCCTGATTTTGAAAGCAGCTGTTCCCAGCCAGTGATGTCAGTCCAGCCACCTGCATTTCTCCCTTCTTTCCTGTCCTCAGTGGAGCCAGACACATCCAGACTGAGCAAAGAACTATCCTCACTATTCCTCCCCCCAAATTAAATTGTTTAAGCAAAATGAGCCCGGGAACACAAAACTTATAAATTACCTATGAAGTTCTGTAAACATCAGATTGCTATTTTAAAAATGTAATTGCCCCTTTAAATGTTTAATTCAGAGGCTGGGGCTGCCAAGGCAGGGAGGAGGTGTATGGGCTTGCTCTAGCACAATTTCCCGTCTGTCAAATGGACAGCACTCCCAGATAGAATAACCCAGTTTCCCCCAAAGAAATCTGTGTCAAATTGATGCTGAGTTGGTCTGGCATCTGAGAAGGATCTTGAGATGACAGGATTAACCCCCAAAGTGCCCAGGGACTCACAGGAAGCCTTTCAAAGGGGTCCACCCCGAGGGTTGCAGAAGGTAAAATACTGTGGGGTCCTCTGTGACACTGATGAGGTTGAGAAATGAGAAAGGAGAAGAGGGTTAGTCCTCGAGGGGGAGTTTGCTACCTGTTTGCTGCTTCATTTGTCACCAGATACTTTGGATCAGATTTTTTACTTCTATTGTGTTTTGCCAGGGAGAGAAGACCCCTAACAGACTGGGGCCACTCCAGCAGTCAGCCCTCCTTCCTATGTTGCTACTAAGTGAATCATTTGTCATCTAGTCTCTTTAGCACTGGTAGAGCATTTCATTTTAATGCCAAAGATTTTTTTCATAGAGTCAGCTTAGAATAATAATAATCACAGAAATGTTTCCAATGAAAGATGTGCCTCAATCCTAGAGTGCTAATATGAAATCACCAGGATGAACCAAGGATGAGTCAGTTGCTAGAGTTTGGAAAAAAGACCTTTCTGAATGTAGGTAATGAATAGAGGTAAATGGGAGCAGAGACATATGGATGTATCCCTGGAATTTAGCGTCTATCAGCCTGGACCCAAATGGAAGTAAATTGGGCAGCTTTGGGAAGTTCTGAACTGCTTATCACTGGAACCTAGATGACTACCTGAAGGGGATATTGTCAAAAGCATTCCTGGTCAGACAAGGAGTGGACTAGATAACTATATGTAGGTCCCTTCTAACTCTAAGAGCTTTTGCTATGCTATATATTCCTTGCTCAATCACACACTGGTTTGTACTATTTCCTAACTGCTTCATGTTCATTGTCCCATCTTCCCATCTAAGTGATGAGCAGTAGTAGTAAGGCAGCCTGAGTTCTAAGTATCTATGGACCATGAGGTTCTAATTTGGAGAATGTCTGCTGGCTTCCTTTTGTCTAGCCTCTTAGATTACCTGACCTGATGTTGTGCTGGGAGACCAAATAAATCCTTAGAAAATGTTGTTGATTGCCCATCCTCTGTTTCTGTCACTGACTGATCACCTTGTTCCTGTCCCTTAACTATAAATGTTTCCCCAAGGTCCTGCCTTTGCCTTTCTTTTCACATTTCAGTATTTTCTCCCTTAGTGATACCATTCTTGCCCATAGTTTCAAGATCATCTTTTTACATGGCTACTGAATCTGTATCTTTACTTACCCCTAGAACTATAGTCTTAGATTTTTAGCTGCTTAGTAGCTACTTCTACCTACATGATACGTGAATACCTCAAATTTAGCAATCTCAAAGCAGAATTCATCATCCTCCCCAACCCACACATCTATACTTCTACTTCTCTGTCTCTGCTGTTCTGTTTGGCACTTCCTTCTCTCTCTGCATCCAAGCAATTGCCAAGATCTTTTAATTCTGCTTTCTCAGTATTGCTCACATCTATGACAGTTTCAGAGAAACCTGAGAAGACTTGTTTGAACTGATCCAGGATGAGAACAATTTATACAATAACAATACAATAATTTACAATAACAATTTATACAATAACAATACAATAATTTATACAATAACACTGAAAAGACAAAGAACTTTGAACTTTGACTGAGGAAATATGTAAAAATGCAATGATTAACCATGATTATGGAGACTGATGATGAAAATACTATTTTCTTTTTAATGGAGAGATGATTGAATTTGAAGATGAAGAATGAGGAATATATTTTTGGACGTGACTAATGTGGGAATTTGTTTTGCTTTACAATGCATTTTTGTTACAAGAATTTTGTTTTTCTTTTTCATTTCAATGGAAAGGGGAGTTGGAAAGGAAGGAAAAATGAATGTTTAAGAAAAAATTAAAGCTCCCCAAAATAATTTTAAAAATGCACAATCTGTTTCCCCCTTCACCTACAACTACCATGGTTCAGGTCGTTATCAACTCATGCTTGAACTATTGTAATAGTTTCTTAATTTTTTTCCCCCCAAATCCAGGCATACCAGCTCAAAATTCATCAATGATGGAAGATGGAAGGACTGTGTGAGAGGATATAAGATGAATACAAGGTTGATAGGAATAGGCAAGGGTTTCAGGAAGCACAGTGAAAAAGAGCCAGAGATAAGACCTGGAAAAGGAGAAAGCTGAGGTTATTAGTAGGATTGCAGCAACCAGAATGTACCACCTTGATGGCTGAGCCTCCCACTTATCATGTGGTCTTCTCTGGCATCCTGCCAGGCATAATTACTCAGGCCAGGCAGCAAATAAAGGATAGCCAATAAATATGTAATAACAATGTGATAAAAATATTATCAACCTAGCAGAGAAGTAAAATGGCAGCATATCTGCTAAAATAACTCTGCTAAAAGCAGAGAATACATAACAATAATAAGAAGAAGCCATTACTAAGAATCTACTATGTGCCAGGTAATGTTCTAGGTACTGGGGATATAGAGACAAAAATAAAACAGTCCCTGGCCTCAAGGTGCTTACCTTCTGTGGAAGAGAAAAAATGTGTGCAGTGAAAATTGAATACAAAATATATACTAAGTAATTTCTGGTGTGGACATTAGCAACTGGCAGGATTGGGAAAGGGTCCTTATAGGACAGGCATTATTAACCTGAAGTCTATGAACTTGTTAATTTTTTTATAACTGTGTACCAATATAATTGGTTTCCTTTGTAATGTATAGAGTTTATGTATTTAAGAACATTATCCTGGGAAGGGGTCCATAGTGATTCATCAGGTACAAAGAAGTCAAGGGGCTTGCTAGAAATCACTCAGTAGGAAATTCATGACCAGTACTTAGGTGTATCTTCTCACTCCAGTATGCTTTTCGCTTTTTTCATAATACCAACTCCAGTACAGTGGAGAATAGTGACATCTGGCATCAGGTGAGAGGACCTAGTTTCAAATTCTGTCTCTCCCCCTCATTCCCTATGTGATCTTGGGGAAATCACTTAATCACATTGACCTTAGCTTCCTCATCTGAAAAAATGAGTAATTTAGAGTAGATGGTCTCTAAGGGACCTTTTCATTCTAACTCTATGATCCTATGAAAATAAAAGGAATAAATTGATACTTAAATCAGCCTCAGCACAGTTGAGTCAGAGACTAGTGCATAGAATTTAAACATTGTACTTGGTTATAGGCAACTGGTGCTTTTCTCCCAATGTCAAGATCTCAGGTGAGGAGGATTTTCTTCCTTCCTAATGGAATGCCAGGCGCTAGAACCCTCCAGTCTTATGCCTTGCTCCTGGGCTCTATTCAGAATCTCATGGTCATCTTGTCTGTCTCTAAGGGCCTGCCTTCTCACCAGGGTGGACTATCCTTTATTTGCTGCTTGGCTTGAGTAATTATGCCTGGCAGGATGCCAGAGAAGACCACATGATAAGTGGGAGGCTCAGCCATGAAGGTGGTACATTCTAGTTGCTGAAATCCTAATAATAACCTCAGCTTTATCCTTTTCCAAGTCTTTTCTCTGCCTCTTTCCCACCATGCTTCCTGCAATCCTTGCCTGCTCCTATCAACCTTCATCTTATATCCTTCTCTCACACAGTCCTTCCATGTTCCATCATTCCATCCTGTCATCTGATCATCTATTGCATAGTGCCTAGCAGAGTCAATATTTAACAGATGTTTGTTTCGATTGATGAGTCTTCTGGTGATCGTTGAAGCTTCATCTTTCTCCTGGAGATGCCACATCTGATATATCCTCTTCAAGGCTGGCAGCTCCTTTTCTAACACCCTTTGACACATAGGGCCAGGAAGAGGTGTTGGTATGATCCTTGCTTCTCATTGATAACCATTTTCAACTTCTTCCTCTGCCATCATCATCTAACAAACAATGTTGTCTCATTTAAAGTCCATTCCATTCTGTCTAGAATATTTTATGGTGTCAGCTGTGGACCCCCAAGAAACTTTGTCAATTACCCAATAAAACTAAAACCTAGCTCAATTTTTTTCTTTAATCTGTTTCCTTCTAATGGCTTGGTTTCCCAATTCCTTATCCTCTTCAACTTTTATAAGCCGCATCTCCAAGAAACCTCAGCTAAAACCAAGGGTGGTCATGCTGTAGAACCTCCTCCCCCTCGCTCCTTCCCTCAACTTGAATCATATTTATCTGAATTTGAGCCAGATTTAGGAGTATAGTTATGGTTGTGATGGGCAGTGACTTTCTGGAAAATACTGAAAACCACTTGTGAGATAATACATTGATATCTGATGCTATTTCTGTTAGCACGTTGACCAATTGGTTGAAAAGTGAAAAATGGAACCAGCCAAAGCTACTCTTTCCCTCCCCCAGCCCCCACATACTTTAAGTGTCCTCTTTTAAATATTTAAATGTTTAAATTCTATGTACTGGCCTCTGACTCAACTGTGTTGAGGTTGATTTAAGTATCAATTTATTCCTTTTATTTTCATAGAATCATAGATTTAGAATCAAAAGGTCCTCTTTACCTTTTAGAGGTGAGTTAACTGAGGCTCAGAGTAGTTTAGTAACTTGTCTGAGGTCACACAGTTAACAAATATTAAAGATATAGGTCTTCTCTTCCTTGAGTCCTGCATTTTATATGTCATCTTAAACTGCCTAAGGGGTTGGCTGACGGCTGAACTGACCCATTAGTTTTTATCAAAATGGTTAAACAGGTTGGGGCACATAGCCATAGGTTGAGCCAGAGCTACCACAAATCCCTCTCTCCATTCTGACATAATGATCAATGCCCCTTTGTTGTGATTTAAGCAGCACATGGACAGGGGGCTGATTAATCTCCCTGGCAGGGATCTTGCTCACTGTGAAGTCAATGTTTCTCCCCCTTCTGTTTTTCATGAATATGTTGAACTTCTCAATTGGCATTGGATAGAGAGTTTATAGCAAATGAATTAGATATCAATTAATTTCTAAAGAAAACCTAATGAGCATTTAAGGGGAGAATTTAATGTCTCATTTACTCTCTATGGCTATCTTGTTAAATGCCAATTAAGTCTCTAAATATTTCCTACAAGCTTAATGAATTATAATAAGTAATAAGTGATGACCATTTTTTGCCAAGACACTGGAAACTATCAACTTTTGGTATAGGGAAACAAATGTGATGTTTCCTTTCTTCTTTTTTTATGATCCATTTAAAACTGAGTCAAGTCATACTAATTAACACAGGCTACCCTGCTTAATAGCAGAGAACAAAATTTGTGGTCAGCTCCAAATATGAATGAGAATTGCACTATTTCTGTGTTCACAAGGCTCATAGCTAGAGCATACTTATGGGTCTAACCTTGTGTATGTGTTTCTCAGGCTTTGTCCTTGGAAAGTGGATTGGCATCCTTTAAAAATGTCACCCACAGCTTTGGGATTGTTGTGACAAGTCTCCTAGCCATGTCTTGACAGTTTAAATATTTAAAGGGACCATCCATCAAGGCAAGAGGTCAACAAAGCCAGTGCTCCCTTCTTGAACATTTCAAACGTCATGTGTGATGGTGGATGCCATTCAGACCAGTTACTCATGAGTCTTCTAAACAGTGCACCTTCCCTCACTCTACTCCCAGGTTGGGAGGCACAGAGACATATGCTGCTGCCCTCCCTCCCCCTTTTTTCTTTTGCCTCTCTGAGAATGAATGTCTGTCACACATAGTAAAAAGGTAGGGCTCTGATGAACCTTGGGGACCACGGACAGCGAGCCTGTGAAATGAGATGCTGAACTTTTGTTTTCAGATGACCTAGCTATGAAGTTCACCAAAAGAATGCAAAAGGAATATACTTTTGTTAATGACAGTTCTGCTTTCCTGGGCAGGCAGTACTAGAACCCTCTTTGTCCTCTGACCCCTAGCTACTACAGACAGGCAGTTGTGACAATGAAAAAAGTCTTGGATTTAGAGTCAAAGGACCTACATTCCAATCCCACTTCTGACTCACTACCTATGTGACTGGGGCAAATCCTTTAACCTCTTTGGGCTTCAGTTTCTTCAACTGTAAAATGAGAAAATAAGAGAGGTGAACTAGCTGTGCCCTAAGGTCTTTCCCAAGGGAATCTTTAATTTTTTTTCTCTCCTTTAGATGAGATGTCCCCTAAAGTCCTTCCCTAGAGAATCTTTAATCTTTCTCTTTCTATCTCTGTCTCACCCTTACTCACTCTCTTCTCCCTCCCACTCTTCTGCGTGTGCAGGACTCATCTATTTACACATAAAACAACACTTTCATATAGCCTTACTTTCTCTTCTAGGTAGTTTATTCTTCATTTTATAGCTGAACTTTCCAAATGAATGGTCTTTTGTCTTCTGCTTTCACTTTTTCCTCACCCACCCTCAGCTTATACTGCAATCTGGTTTCAACCTGCAATACCACTAAGTTTGTTCTTTGTAAGGTTATTAATGGTTTGAAAGGACAAAATCCTTTTCTGAGTCTTCCTCCTTGACCTCACATAGCACATGACACAGTTAACAACTCTCTTATTTTGGAAATTATTTCCTCACTTGACTTTCAAGACATCACTGACTGATATCCTCCCTCTCAGACTTTCCCTTTCTTTCCTCCTTTATATTAGTATGCTCTTCAACTTCCCACCACCTCAATGTAGGTATTCCTCAGGGCTGTTGTTTTGCAAATCTGTTCTTCTTGCTTACCAACACTTCCTCCCCACCACTAATCTTTGAAGAATTCATCTTTATTCATCTTACAAAGGTACTTATTTTGCCATATAATTATAAGAGGATTTCTGGTTATGTTCCAGATCAGTCTTGTCAACACATCTTTGGCCCGTTATGTTCATAGAGTTAGAAGAAATCTCAAAGGACATTTAATCTAAGCCTCTTGTTCTACATAAGAGTAAACTGAGGCCAAGAGATACAAAGGGACTTGCTTATGGTCACATAGGGACTAATGACTAGGCTTTGGAACCCTGGCCTTTTTTTTCAGAGTAGGTCTTTTTATCTTGCTCAAGCTAGCAATTCAATAGTCACTGAAAGGCCTGATACCACTGCTGATCGTAGTGGGAGCTTTGACCTGGTCTGTTTCTGACCTTTGGCAGCCTAGTGACTCCCCTTATCTCAGGGCTCACCACACTGGTGCTGGACTCAGTAGGGATACACAATTGGCTTAGAACACTGGAGTTCAGAACTCTTTTTTTGTCCATAACACTTAGGACAGTTGTTAGCACGTAGTAAGTGGCTAACAAAGGCTTGTTGATTGACTGCCTGCCTGTGTGATCATGATCGGCCCCCTTCCTATTTCATTTCCATTTCCATGTCTGGCCTCTGAGGCCTCTCCCAGTGCTTAATCCTGGAACCTATGCTCCACTAATATCCATAAAATATTGGGGAGGAAGGAAAAATAGCCTTCCACTGGGGATTTGTAGACCATGGATAGGAACTGCAAAGATATATGTCAGCTGCATTAAAGTCAATAGAGTATAATGGAAAGGGCATTAGATTTGGAGTCAGAGGACCTGGGTTTGAATTCTGATTCTGGTACTTGCTACTCACATAATGCAATATAATCTGTGCCATCCAATGGTATCAGACTCAAATGGAAATGGATCCTTGTCAGCAGTATATTGATTCAGAAAACCACAAATTAACATTATTTATGCTGTATTGTATTTGTATTCATTTTGTTAAACACATCATAATAACATTTTAATTTAATTTAGGTGGCACTCAGGAGTTTTTCTGGCCACTTAGAGCTTTGGGCCCCAAGTTTAACACCTTTGTCATATACCATCTAAGAAAACAATAGATCTACTTGTCATTCTACTACTGACTCCTTCTTTGCATTGGGCACTCTGCAACCCAATCCTGCACCCGTAGCATTTTTTGGTATTCCAACACATCTACTCATTTTCTAAGACCGCTAGAGGCTGTCCAATGCAGGCATATTGCCTGCCATCTGCCTGGTGACTGAGCTTGCCCATCCCAGCCCTTTTACCCCTTCCTTTGAAAACAATAAAACAATGTTCCCATTGCTACTGGAAGGTATCTGATAACCGGCTTCATTCTGTTTCTATTCAGCATCTCTGTAACTTCCTGGACCCAGACTCCCTTCTTTGGTCACCACTCCCTTAGCACAGGGCCTAGCACATAGCTGTAAGCCCTTAATAAATATTTGTTGATTTGACTCAATTTTATATGTCATGGTTTATCAGGGGCCACTTGGGTACCAGCCCCGAGTGTGAGCAGAGATGTGATAAAGAGAAGAGAAGAGAGAGAGAGAGAGAGAGAGAGAGAGAGAGAGAGAGAGAGAGAGAGAGTAAAGTAGCCAGACAATGTGGGTAGTTCAAGGAAGAACCATGAACTCGGTTTAATGATGATTTGAACAGGATTTTTAAAGATCTGAAAGACAAAGATTCAAGTATTCTTATCAATAGACTTAGTTTTTCACATCCTGGGATCTTATCATAGTTTTATCATTACAATAGTCTACTACATCCTGGAAATAATACTCAAATAAAATCAAAATTTCCGTTTTCTAGGCTCCAAGAGTCTGGGGGCATTCATCAGGTCTTTGGGAAGTCAATTAACATTTTTAAAGGCATTAACAAAGAGGATGCAAAGGCCAAAGCAGGCCTTCAAACATCTAGGTTTTGTAAATCATTATCTTGAATCTGCTATACCTTGGGACTGAAACAGGAAAGGCTTGTCTTATCTGAAGCTTTGAGAATTCTAGGCACCAAAAGTCTTTGGAAATGCAACAGGTCTTTGGAAGTCAGTTAACATTTTACAGGATGATGCAAATGAGAGCAGGTTTCAAAGCGTTTAGGTTTGTTTAACACAAATCTATGCCAAAGCTGCATCTCCAGAGCATCTGTATGTGAACTGACCCCCAAGATCAAATGCTTTTGGCTTGCTTCAATGGTTGTCTAATTAAAATGTAAGCTACTTGAGGGCAGGGGCTGTCCCCCTTTGGCATTTGTATACCCAATGCCTAGCATAATGCCTGGTATATAGTAGGGGGTTAATAATTGCTCAATGATTAATATATTGATTAAATCTGAGGCTCTGCTCATTATTAGCATTAGCATTATCACTATTGGCAGTGCTACCAGTATTAACAGAGCATCTGCTTCATGCAGGGGGCTGTGCTAGGCACCATCAGTGGCAGTAACCATGTTCCCTCACAGCAGGGTTTGATAATGGCCAGTAGTGTCTTTTCATTTGCTTTTTAAAATGACCTTTCTGCTTATGTCAAACACTACTGGTTTTTATTTTTTTTTCTCCAGGAGAAAGGCTGGAGACCCTGGGTTGAGTGGCTTCTAGAGCATTTCTGTCTCTGACTGACCCTCACTCCTTTATGACATGAACAACCCCCAAAACCCTCAAGTTAAACTAACGTGAAAATAGCTCAGGGTTTGAACTTGTCGCATGACGTTGCTTTAAATTTTAATGTGAGCTCGGGAGTAGATTTGTGTAAGGCAAGGTAAAGTAAAGGCCATGAAATATTGATTCTGTACATTTTCTTATGCATTTTTATTCTCCAATTTAGTAAATTTTTCATCTTGCCTGCACTTAGAGGTTGCCTATAAAGTCGTTACTACCAATTGTATTAACTGTTGTAAATAAATCATTGTAGTTTGGGCTCTTTGAAGGCCAGGAAGCTGCAGCTTCCCGGTCTTCAAAGAGCCCTGTTTCATCAGGGCACTGACTTTTCATGGGCCCACCCTGAGGATGATAAAAAGGAATGATCACGATTTCAAACCCAGAAGCACAGAGGACAATTTTCCCCAAAGGAAAGAGAATTTGCCAAAGGAAGCACTAAAGGATTCTCACCCCAATTAAATGATTACTCTGGCTATAGCTCAGTTCAGATTGGAAAAGGTGGGAGGGGTGTGTGTGGAGTTGTTGAACCTTTTAACATTGAGGCCCTAGTGAGAAAATTCCCCCAGTTGCTGGGACTCTTAGAGGACTTCCCACAGATTGAAATTGGCTAAAAAATATCCATCAGCAAGCATCATTAAGCGCCTTCCATGTGCCAGACCCTGTGCTAGGAATACAAATGCAAAGAATAATCTTCAAGGAGATCACAACCTACAACAAATAAAGATTCAAAAAGACTTTCAAGTTCCATCATTCAACATTCATTCAACAAACTTTTTTGAGCACCTACTGTGTTCAGAGTACTGTGTTTGGCAGCACAAAGTTCAGAAAAAACACCATCCCTGCCTTTGTGGAGCCTATATGGGCAATGGGAAGTCTCTCTCTTCCATTACTTGAAAAAAAAATCATTCCAAATGGACCCTCAATGCTGCCTCCTTGTTTTGTGGAGTACTGTTTGACTGGTGGCTGGTGGTTTGTCTGAGTGCCATTATCTCAACAAAGAGAATGACCAAAGCCAGGAGGAAAGCAGAATGTACCAACTAGGAAGACAGAAGAGAAGACAGAGTGTTAAACACAGGGAAATCAAGTGCTTTCTTGTCCATTTTTATCATATAATTTTGATTGTGTAGATCAGAGGATTTTGGAGCTATCAGGGACCTCAGATATCTCTAGTACAACCTCTTCATTTTATTTTTATTTTTTAAAATTTATGTGCAGTGTGAACTTTAAAAAAAAATTATTTATTTACTTTTAGTTTACAACATTCAATTCTACAATCCCTTGAGTTCCAAATTTTCTTTCCCTCCCTTTCCTGCCCCTCCCCCATGGTGGCTTGCAATCAAATATAGGTTCTACATATATCTTTGCATTAAACATTAGTCAAGCTGTAAAGAAACCTCTTCATTTTAAAGGGGAAGAAATGGAAGCAAAGAAAGTAAAAGTAACTTGTCCAAGGTCAGGTTGTCAAGTCAATAGCAGAGCTGGGTTCTCAGGCTAATATTCTCCCTCTTTCTAGTTCTCTTTTCGTATAGATCTTCTTGCCTCCTGTGGGCATCGTGTAGTAGATAGAGAAATGAATTAGGAGATAGGAAGGCCTGGGTTCTAATCCTATTTCAGAATTTGCCGGCTAAGTGACCTCAAGTAAATCCCTTAAATTTTCTAATTTTCAGTATCTTCATCTCTGAAGAGGGATGACAATAATAGAACTTTTCTTTCCATGTTGTTGCGGGGATCAAATAAAAAAAAGTACATAGCACTGAGGTATATTTTGTTGTTCAGTCTTGTCCAACTCTTTGTGACCCCATTTGGGATTTTCTTGGCAAAGATATTGGAGTGGTTTGCCATTTCCTTCTCCAGCTCATTTTACAGATGAAATAACTGAGATAAATGGGGTAAAGTGACTTACCCAAGGTCACACAGCTAGCAAGTGTCTGAGGTCAGATTTGAACTTAGGAAGATGAGTCTTCCTGACTC
Source organism: Pseudochirops corinnae (assembly GCA_028646515.1). Lineage (NCBI taxonomy): Eukaryota > Metazoa > Chordata > Mammalia > Diprotodontia > Pseudocheiridae > Pseudochirops > Pseudochirops corinnae. The sequence goes on from CM053585.1 coordinate 258,763,882, forward strand.
CAGGTCTGGTACTCTAACCATAGGTAAACTATCTTTTACTTGCCGGATTAAATTTGCTAAAAGTCACAGTATCATAGACTTTGTTTGAGTTAAAAGCGACCTTCAGGGTCATCTAGTCCAACCCCCTCATTTTGCAACTGAGGAAACAGAGAATTAGGGAAGTTTTGTGACTTATGCAGCATTGCATAAGTAATAAATATCAGAGGTGGGACTTGAAAAGAGCATTTGACTCCAGACCCAGTGTCCTTGTCACTTTAATGAACATTAGTGGAGGCCATCAAGCAGGTTGATGGGTATAGACACAAACTAGAAGGAGTTAACTGCCTCCCTCTTTTCTCATATTGGTTCCTTCCTTCTCTGACCCCTCTTCTACTTTATGCCCATCTTCTTTGTCAGCAACTTCAAGAACACAAAATTCTGTCACCAAAAAAGAGGAGTCATATTTAGGTCAAGCTAACAATTTAGCTTTGAATGTAAAACACTTAGCAGGAAAATAATTCATTTTCTTAGACTAGTGATAAAGATTTTCTCCCAAAGCCCTTTCAAAACACTCTCAGTTGGGGTCTGTGATACACAAAAAGCATTCAGCAAAATGGGTTGTTTGGTTCGACATTAGCATACCACTTGGATGACTGACTCTTTTGAGTGAACTAATCCAATTTTTTTATTTTATGGACACCACTTTTTTTTTCTCTAGGCCTGGGAATTCAAATAGTCTGCTCAGTGAGACCCTATCTGGGGTTAGTCCTCCAGTTATCTATCAAAAGGAGGTGAAATCTTGCCAGTTCAAGCAATAACCTTGTTCATCTTAGGAGGTGATAGGTTTTGCATTTGTATTAGATGCATGAATGCACCATTTCTAAGTACCTTCCTAAAGCAGTCATACTTTAGAGAATCCCAGAATATTGGCGCTGAAAGGGATGTTAGAGATTCTAGCCCAGTCCCCTCATTTTCCAGAAAAGGAAACTTGGCTCCAGAGAAGCAAGTGGCTTATGTGAAGCACAAAGGTTGTTAAGTAAGTGGCAGAACCAGACTCATGTACATCTTCGGTGTCTTGACTCAGTGATCATGTGCTATTAACATTCTACCTATAATTGTCCTCTATTTCACACACATGATCATAGTAGCTTAGATTTACTTGCTTTTTCAGATGACACCTTCCTACAACACCCACTGCCCTACATTTCACTGCATTTTCACCAGAAATGTGAACTGGACTTCTTGGCACCTGATGTAGTTTGAAGTGTTTGTGTAAACAGCAGAAGATCCCGTTAATTACAAAGACTTCCTCCCATTCATCCCAGCCATTTCTGGTCTTCCCTGATTGCATAGAAGATAGGATAGGGCCCCTTGGAGACAGGAAAGAGCTTATTGAAAGGGAAAACAGCAGCACTGAGGAGATAGACAAGAAGAGACATGATTGGATGAAGCCAAGTGCAGTCCTCTTAGGAGGGAACAAGAGGCAGGCATGCCAGGGCTGGTAGGAGGCTGGGCAGGCTGGCTGGTTACCTAACATCTACCATACACAGACGACAATGCCTAATCACAGGGGCCAGTTGTAACCAGGTCTGGCAGTGCAAATTAAGGATTCATGACCCAGCTTGTACACAATAGTGAATGACAAGAACAGTCTTTCAGAGAGCTAATGAAGGTCAAATCATGTGTCTCCGTTGTTGTTGCTTTTTTGTTCACCATTTTAAAAATCTGTACACCCTCTCCTTACTACTCTCCTCTTTTGCTGCCTATCTCTGCCCGGACCTTTAGTGATCTAATGACCAGAGGGATGAAAGTTGACATGCAGGAAAGAACCTTGGTCTTTCATCTTGATCCAACTGATCTCCAACATCGGAAATACCCATCAAAGGGACATGGATCACAATGACTCATGGCCCAAGGAAGACAAGAGGGCTGGTAACATCATGACATAGATTATGCCAAAGACTTGGGTGATTTCTCCAAACTACATTTGTAGACATCTGGGACTTACTAAATATGAAGAGGTTGTGGCAACAAGATCAATTTAGAGCATAGAACCCAGAATATCAGAGCTGGAACAGCCTGTAGAACATAAAATGTCAGAATTAGAAGGATCTTTACAATATGGAATATCAGAGATGGAAGGGGTCATCTTTTATTATATAATGTTATAGAAATACTTGTTTTATTCTATAAATTAAAAATAAAATAAATAAATGTGAAAAAATAAGAAAAAGAACAAAGAAGAGAATGTTAGATGCAACAGATATGACCCAGTTACTCTGCTATTCAATTAACTCCATTGGCTCGTTCTCACCTCCAGGATCAAATATAAAATCTTAGTTTGTTATCCAAAATCCTTTATAACTTGGCCACCTCCTACATTTCCAATTGTCTTATGGCTTACTGCCTCCATTGTACTCTTCTATCTAGTGACACTGGCTTCCCTGTTTTTTCTTCAACAGGCCAGTCTATCTTCCAGTTTGGGGCATTTTCACTGACTATCCCCCATACCTGGCATGCTATGCCTCCCCATCTCCACTTCCTGGCTTCCTGCAAGTCTCAGCTGGAATCTTACCTTCTGTAAGAAGATTTTCTGATCTCCCTTAAAACTAGTGTCTTTCTTATGTTGGTTATCTTCAATTCATCCTGTATGTATTTTGTTTGTACATAGTCTGTACGTTGTCTCCCCCGTTAGACTCTGAGCTCTTTGAGATAGGGAACTATCTTTTGTCTTTTTACTCCCAGCTTAGCACAATGCCTAAGCACAATGTGCATATAATAGGCACTTAATAAATGTTCATTGGCTTGACCTGACCTTAAAAAACAGAATTGCTAGAGGTGTAAGGGATCATCAAAGATGGAATGAGCTTAAGAAACTTTATCATTCAATTTTCTCATTTTGTAAAGGTAGAAAGTGAGAACTAGATTAGCTGTCAAACAGCTTATACTGAACTGATACAACTAAATGTGTATTGTTCTTCAAAGTAGGCAGCTTGAAAAGAAGTAAACAGGCCACATAAAAAATTGCAATTTATAGTCATACTTAAAAACAAAACAAAACACAGATGTGAAATCTAATCATTTTAAAAAAAATTTACCAGATTTTAGCTTTGTTTCCCTCAATCTTTCTCTACCTTCTGGGGTGAGGTCGGGGGGGGGGGGGTGGTGGTGTAGATTTTTTTTTCCTCACTGAAGAGGGAGTTAGACTTGTCCTGCTCGTTTCCAGAATGCAGGACCAGGGGTAGTGTGTGGAAGTTATGGAATAGCAGAGTTCAGTTCCATGTAAAGAAAGAGTTCCTAGAAATATCAAAAAATGAGTCAGTTTTTAGAGGTAGTAAGTTCTCCATCATTGGAAAGTCTTCAAGCAGAGTCTAAATGACTGCTTGTTAAAAATTTTATAAAAAGGATTCCTATTCATGTATAAGCTGCATTAGAGGGGGCTTTAAGGTCTATTTTGATAGGGGATTTATTTTTTAAAATGTGTCATGAACCTTGAAGGCAAGCCCTAAAGAAAAATCTGAGAAAATTTATTATTTAAGAAAAAAATGGACTATAAAAAGCCCCTTCAATAGTCCTCTTCTGATGGAGACTGAGCTCATTTTGTGGTGTATTGGAGAGTGCTAAATATGGAGTCAAAAGACTGGGTTTTGAATCCCTGATCTGTCCCTCTTTAACTGACCTATTCTTTCTGTGGCCCAGTTTCCTTATCTCAAAAATGAAGGTAATGATGCCTGTTCAGCCTATTTCACTGGGTTATTGTAAAGCTCAGATGAGATAATATATGTTGAAAATATTGTACTACAAGCTGCCATAAACAAACTGTCATGCCCATGTACATGACAACTATTATACTTTTAAAATATAATAGGTTCAGAAGTGGAAGCAATCTGGAAAGTCCTACCGTCCAGATCACAAACAGAAAAAGATCCCTTAGGGCCACATAATGACTTAGAAAACCTCAAATCTACATTATCTGTGTTGTATTGTGGGGCAGCTAGGTCGTATAGTGGAGAGAGTACCAGGCCTAGCATCAGGAAGACTCATCTCCCTGAATTCAAATCTGTCCTCAGACACTTACTAGCTGTGTGACCCTGGGCAAGTCACTTAACATTTTTTGCCTCAGTTTCCTCATCTGTAAAATTAGCTGGAGAAGGAAATGGCAAACCACTCCAGTATCTTTGTCAAGAAAATCACAAATGGGGTCACAAAGTCAGACATGACTAAAATGACTGAATAGCAATAATAAAATGTTGTATTAAAAAAATCTTTACTAAACATTTCTCAATGATATTTTTAATCTAGTTCTTCCTGGAGTTTTGCCACCACCTGTGGGCTTGTGAATTTAAAACCTCTGACTGGTCAAGCCCCTGCCTTTTACAGATGAGGAAAATGAGGCCGAGACTGGTAGAGACACTTGTTCAGGGTCATGCAGACTTTTATTATTATTATTTGAATGTTCGTGTGTGTGTGTGTGTGTGTGTGTGTGTGTGTAGTACATTTGTGAGTGTCTGGTTTTAGTCTTATTGTTTTGCAGTATGATACATTTATATACTGTAGTTTGAAGAAGAGTTTGCAAAAACAGTGTTTCCAATATATTTCTTTGGGAGAAACTTATTTTGGAAGCACTAATTCAGGAAACACAAATCTGTAAGAGCTGAAAGGTAAGAAGGGAAAGAATGGATGGGAAGATGTTTAGGGAGTGGCTTTGTAGATCCTGTGGCCAAGAGGAGAATAGGCATTTCTCATTAATGTGGAGAACAGACCTAAAGAAGGGACGAAGAATCAAGAATTAGGCATGAGGGAGGTCAAAGGAAAGGACCGTGTAGTTGTACTTCCCAATTGTTGATCTCTTGTGGCTAAATTGACAGTTTACTCCAGTCCCCAGATTAGTTTCATTACAATTGGTCTTACTGATTTTATCTTTCCTGAACTGGTCATTCAACCCAACCAATATTTATTAAAAGCCTAGCATATATGTTACTGCTTTAGGAGCTAGGAATATACACACAGACACTTATAGGCACACACAGACACACACAGACACACACAGACACAGACACACACACAGACACACACACACAAACACACACACACAGATACACACACAGACACACAGACAGACACAGACACACAGACACAGACACACACAGACACACACACAGACACACACACACAGACACACACAAACACAGACACACACACAGACACACACACACAGACACACAGACACACACACAGACACACAGACACACACACAGACACACACACAGACACACACACACACACAGACACACACACACACACAGACACACACTCTCCAAAGCATTCCCTGCTCTCATTTAGATAGGTTATATTCTACTAGAGGGGAGATACAAAGGTATACAAGTTGATGGGTTGGTGGTGGTTGCCCTTCATTCTTGAAGAGGACCAAGATGACATCACCATGCTAGAGGCAAGTTTCAGTGTGTGCTACTGTGACTGATCAGACCAACAGGAGCTCGGCACGCTCTACCACAGGTCAGACACAATAGCCAATGTGAACATTTGTGGTGCATTCTCTAAATTTTTGCACGCTGCTTTTCCTTTGAGCTGTTTCAATTCTACTTTGCTCACAGAGCACAGCACCTTCTCTGATGTGGGCATGCCATGCTGGGGGGTCCTGTGCCAGTGTCTCCCATGTCACATAATCAATTCCAAAGTTCTTAAGAGAGACCTTGAGAGTGTCCTTGTATGGCTTCTTCTGACCACCATGTGAATTCTTACCCTTTGTGAGTTCTCCATAAAATAGTCTTTTTGGCAAGCATTCATTTTGCATTCAAACAATGTGGCCAGCAAATTCAGAGTCGTGCTCTCTGAAGCTTGGCAGTCCAGCTCAAGAAAGGACCTCAGTGTCTGGTACCTTATCCTACCAGGTCATCTTCAGAATCCTCCTAAGACAATTCAAATGGAAGCAATTCAGTTTCCTGGCATGGCACTGGTAGACTGTCCAGGTTTCACAGGTGTACAACAATGAGGTCAGCACAATGGCTCTGTAGACCTTCAGTTTGGTAGTCAGTCTAATACCTCTTCTCTCTCACACTTCCCTTTGGAGCCTCCCAAACACTGTGCTAGCTTTGGCAATGCATGTATGCAAGTAAGTAAGTATAAGATGGTGCTTGGGCTATTCTTTGATAGGAAGGGATTCTTTGAGTTGGAGGTGAGGAGGAAGGGCATTATAGGAGGTGAACCATTTGTACAAAGGTATAGTAGCAAGCGATGTATATAAGGAACAGCTAATTCCTATGGCATCTTTCTGTATGGCTATATTGGATGGAGCCACAGAAGAACATGTCAGTAGCTGCCGTCAAAGGACAAAGGGAAAATTGCTTTGAGCTACCTTGTATCTTACTTTCAGATTCAGTACTGATCTCCCAGTTTGAAAACCTGCCCCAACAACCAATTTTTCTGCTATGTCTTGCCTCTTCAATTTGAGCATTCTAAAGAAATCCTATTACCAGCTAGGTCTTTGGGTCTAAAGCTTCTCAACTCCTGATTCAGGTCCTATCTACTCTCCTCTATCCCTCCCTCTGGTCATTTACCTAACCAACTACACCTATTCTCCTCTCCCCACCATGTGATAGATGGAGCAACAAACCTAATCATTTTCATTAATATATAAAGCATCCTTGTCAGGTGATTTCACACGTAGAAACCGAGGGTGAGATTGGTGTGTGGCTAGGCATGTCCAAGACTGAAAATCCGCAGAGATGATTAGCTTAGGCAGGGATAACTTGAGCCCCTTGAATAGAAAAAGTCATTTCCCCTTTGAACTACTCTGCCTGTATGGGATAAGGATTGCAGCAGAAGAAGGAAAGATGATAAAAGTATATGGGAAAATAGGAGTTTGAAGATGTCATTCCCAAGACACAGTTTGTTTGAGGGGTCTTTGAAAAAAAAGAGGAAGAGAACAAAACTGCAGTTTATCTCAGGGGACACAGAATTGCTTCTAGCCAGCTGTTCCTTGAGGAAAACCAAATCTACCTTTGGACTAGAGTTTGAAAGTTTACCCATGATCAGTTATAAATCTCAGTCCTTGGGGCATCATTAGTAACTAATGCTACCTTAAGGCTAAGTATTTGAGCATCTTTCTGATACATGGAGCAAATGCTTTTATTATCTACATAGCAGAAAAGGGTGTTGAGGGGGAGAATTGCATGATTAATAAGGATTTATAAGTCCAAAAATGAAATCTAGACTGTGATTAAATACTGTCATCAATAAATGGGCACATCAACAATGAAATTGGCTGCTGTATTGTCTGGCCCTCAGACCCCATCTCTTCCCTCTGAATGGAAGTTATTGGATCCAAAAAATAGAGGAAGGGTTAGAGATGGAAGTCTGCATTGACCAGAGGCTGGTTTAGCCTCAGGATTAGTGAGAACCTGTGAGTATACTAACTGACAAAGAGGCCTGGATATGCCTCATTGCCCCAGTCTTGAGAAGAGAGGGTAGTGAGTGAAAGAGGTGGATGGTACCATGCTAATCTCAGCTCTTGAGCAGATGTTAAATCTACAAGAGGTTCTGTTTTCAGAAAAGGAGCAGCTCTCCTTTCTTCTCCACTCCCCTCCCTGGCCACCTGGCTCTCCCTCCCCTTCAGTAACCCCCCAAGTCAGAGCAATGGATGGAGCCCGGAGTGTGTGATCTTTCACAGTTGATTATACTACAAGTGTGTTTCAAAGGACCTTGAGAGCAAGTTTTCAAGGGAGGGGGGCAAAATCAATTGAAATCAATGGGAATTGATTTAGAGTGTGGGGGCCACTGTGTTAAAATCTCCAGCTTTTCGATAGAGCTTCATGAATATTAACAAGGACTGGATCAATAACGAGCTGATTTTCAGATGCAAAACTGGCTTCTTTTGGTCTGTAGATTAAAGGAATGGTGATATTTCTTTCTATGTCCTTCCTCCCCCACTTTCCAGGGCTTTGTAAAGGCAAAATACAAAACCCTAAATGAAGATTGCAGCATGTAAATCTTACATATGATCGTGTGAAAATGTGTTCATTTTTCTCCGTGTGTGTTTGTATAAGTCCGTGTATCTTTGTCTATACATATGTAGATCTGGTTGTATCTATGTCTATAATATGGGTGTATTTATGTGCTCATTTCTCTATAGGTCTCTGTGTCTTTCATAACATCAATACTATTGTACCCATTCATCCTTGTTTTTCCATTTTGCATCCACTAAACACTAAGGGATAATTTCATATAACCTTAGGGTTTGAAGGAACTTCAGAGGTCATCTAATTCAATCTCTTACTTGATACATGAATTCCATTTACAATGTCGCTGACAACTGATTATCCAGCTTCTCCTTGAAGGCCTCCACTGATAGATCACTTCAAGACATTGCAAGGCAGCCCATTCCATCATTGTGAAATTTTGATAGAAATTTTTTCTTTTCATTTTCCTGAAATCTGCCTCCTTGTAAACTCCATCTACTCTTCCAAGTTCTATCTACACTTTGGGGCTAAGAATGAGGTTGATTCTTACTTAGGCTAACATTTCAGATATTTCAATACAATGATCATGTTTCTCCCAAATCTTTTCTTCTTTGGGCTAACTATACCTAACTCCTTCAATGAATTCTTAAAAAGTATTACTTTGAATCCTTTCAATATCCCAGTCATGTTTTCTGATCATGTGTCAGTTGAGAATATCTCTCCTAAAATGGAAAATTCCAAATTAGATACATTTCAGATATGGTTTGATCAAAACAGAGTATATGGAATTATTTACCATCTTTTTCTAGATATCTTAATAAAGCCCAAGAATGCTCATAAAAGGTTCCATATTGCAAATGAGATATATTGAACTTTCAGTCCTCTAAAAACCTTAAATCTTTTTTTCATGTGAAACATCATCTTGTTAGTTTTTACCCCATATTGTCATTTTACAGATGATTTTGCAAAAACAGAAGTGACTTTAGTGTTAGATTCCAAATATGGTGGTTCCACTGTATTGAAGATGAAACTTGATTGCTATAGAAGTTCTGACACATCTGTTCCACTTTACATCTATTTGTTGTCCTTATAATTCCTAAAAATGTTCTTTGGATAACTTGACCTTTGTTCAGACTTATTTTCTCTTTTATTGTTTTTTAATTGGTGAGGCAATTCTCCTTATAATCTTCCATCATCCTTGTTCATATGCCTGAACTGGTACTTTAAATCTGTTAATTTTGGTTGCCTGGTCTCTTCTTTCTTCTTTTGGCAAGGAGAGCAAATGTTTGCTTGCTAAAGTGGTCTCTGGTCTCTCTTGGCCCCTTTGCCTTGGCAACTATTTTGTACCGGTTAAATTTACCCAAGAAATGGTGACAGAGTCAACCAATGTCTTTTATTTTTATTCATTTCCCATGTTCAAAACCAAAAGCTTGCTTAGAATCATAGCAGAATTGGTGTAATTGCATAGTGCCTTTGCATCATTGTTTTTCCTTCTAGTTTGGTGTTGAATTTGATTTTTTTCTCTAACTTGTCAATGATTTGAGTACACAGATAACTGATTCTGAAACCAGTCTCAAATAAATGAACCATTATTTTATACCTAAAACACACTTGCTTTCATTTTTTGTGATGTTTAATGCTCGCCACTTTTAGGATCTTCTAAATCTCTTCGTAAAGAATGCATTAAAGATATATAGGCTTGAGGATTTTGAGCAACCTAAAAATGTATAGCCTCTCATCTTTTCAAGATAAAGTAGAAAAAGGCAGTGGCCCCTGACCATGTACATAAACATAAACCAAACAAACAAACAAAAAACTGTACTGGACACAGCACAATTTTTAAAGACTTAAAGGGGTTTATTTATATGACATCATAAAGAGGAAAAAAATTCCAAATAAATAGGGAAAAATATCATGAACATTCTTAGTATGTCTTAGATTGTAGAGAAAGAGTCCAAATTGACCTGGAAGGCTAGAAAAATGGGTCAGATTAAAGAAAATGAAAATATCACATCAATGCAGCACTTTGTACAAAACATTATCCTAGGTTTTAGGAACACAGACATACATAGACACACATAGATACATATAGACACAGACACACACAGAGACTATAGAGGTAAAATGTAAGGTCCTACACTTAAACGTTGAAAAAATCAGCTTCTCAAGTAAGATATAGGGGAAGTATGTTTAGCCAAGAATTTTTGTTTAAAAAAATGAGTTTTAGTGTACTTTATGTTCAATATTGAATAAATTGTTGAACATAATAGTGAAGAAAGTTAATGCAATCTTGGGCACATCAATGGGGGGCAGAAGTTCTAGAATATAAGGGATTATAATCCTTTGTACACTGCCAAGAACTAACCACTTCTGAAATTCTGTCTTCAGTTTTGGGTACCATATTTTAGGCAGGACATTGATACGTTGGGTGTCATCCAGAAGAGGATAATTAAAATGATGAAAAGACTGAGTCCAAGTCATACAAAGAACAAAGAAAGGAACTGGAGGTATTTAACCCGAAGAAGATAAAAGGCAAAGGGGGGAGGCATGATAGGTACCTTCAAGTATCTGAAATTCTGTTATACAAGTTGCAGAGACAGACTTAGAATTAATGTAATGAAACATGTCTTATAGAATCTGAGCTATCCCAAAGTGTCATGGCATGCTTTGAGAGGAAGAAGTCTCCAAGCAAAGGCTAGATGACCATTTATAGAGATAGTGAGGAAGGCATTACTGTAGAGTTGCAGGTAAATGAGATGATCTTTTGAAGTCCCTTCCATTACTGAGTTTTTGTGACTGTGAAATTAACCCAAAAGGTCTGCAAAGATGGCATCAGCTGTTATTAATATGCCTATTTTTCCATCCCTATAAAAGTTTTATGGAAATGACCTCTGAACATAGAAGGGAATTGGGGGGAAAACATGAGAAAGGGGCAGACCAGTTTTATTGCAGAATTATCTGAGAGATGTGGGGAATTCAAGTTCCTACTGTCTTATTGTTTGTTGATTGCAAAAATTACAACAGCAAAATTTTACTCATGCATGTGTTAATATCTTGCTGGATACCAGATTACTTCATTTAATATTATCTCGTTATGAATATGAAAGGAAGCACAAAATAGAAAAATGCTGGCCAAAGGATTTTGCCTTTGGAGGCAGATTTAATGAACAAAATCACAAAGCTTCCAGAGAAAGAGTTCTTTACTTGTGTGTGTGTGTGTGTGTGTGTGTGTGTGTGTGTGTGTGTGTGTGTGAGATGAACCCCTTTGGCAGTCTTCTGTATCATTTAGACCCCTTTTAGAAACATATTTTTCTGCCTATACTCATATTTGAAGAGTATGCTAAGTTTCACTTAGGGGCTAGTAAAAATAAGGTTGCATTTTTTTCCCCCCAAACAAGTTCATGGGTCCTCAGAAACTATCCATTTGAATGAACCTCCTCATTCAAATTCATGGCCATTCAAATAAGACTTTTGTAGCTTTCACACAGGAAAACCCAAGTGGATGAAAAAAAAAAAAACAAGTTGTTTAGGTTTTGAAATGCTGTTGGATAGGGTAGTTTATTGAATTAATCTATAGGTGTATATGTCCTGGACATACATTGAGGTTGGAAAACTGACTGGTGTAAGAATTCAATCAAAAGAACAAGGTTAATTTTATTCAAACAATTGTGCGATATTTGCAATGATACCTTTGCTACTCTCTCATCCAAAAGACCATGTTGTTTGATACCAATATTGTCTGGATGATACAGTTTTAAATAATAGAATGCCAAAAATTCCAAAGAATTGAGATCACAGATGACCCTTTGTGAGTAATAGAGAAACTGGAAAATGAGAAGGGATAGGGTGACAAAATAATAAGTTATTTTGCAATTTGAGATGCCTATGGAACTTCTAGTTCAAGATGTTCAAAAAGTAGCTAGAGATTCGTGACTATAGCTCAGCAGAGTCTAGGTGTGATATAGAGATTTGGGAATCATCTACATAGAGATGGTGACTGAATCAGTGGGAGATAATGAGATCACCAAGTGAAGGGGAATAGAAGGAGAAGGAAGGTGGCCTAGCACAGAGCTTTTGGCAACACCCCCGTTTAGTGGACAAGACATGGATAAAGAATCAGCAGAAGAACATGAGAGGTTGGACAAATAGGAGGAGAACCAAGAGAGAGCAAGGATATGAACACCTAGAAGAGAATATATCCAGGAAGACATGATGGAAAATGTCAAAAGGTGCAAAGGAATCAAGGATTTTGAGAACTGAGTAAAGGTCATTGGATTTGGCAGTGAGGAGCTCAATGGACAATTTTAGTTGAATGATGAGGTCAGAAGCCAGAAGTAAGAAGAGAATGAGAGGAGAGGAAGTGGAGGTACTTTTGCAGACAGATTTCTATAGATGCATTGTAGACAGACTTCTCAAGAAGTTTAACCATAAAAGTGAGGAAAGACATGGGATGAGAGCTAGAGGGAATGGGCAGATCAAATGAGTTTTGTTGAGAATGGGGGAGATATAGACATTTTTGTAGGCAGTAGGGAAAGAGATGGAAGTTAAGTGACAGAGTAGGGGTGATAGAAGAGTCAATATGCAAGAGAGAACAGAGTAGAAGGGGATCCCTGGTGCATGAAGAGGGGATAGCTTGGGCAAGGAGAATGGCCACCTCATATAAGGCAGGGGTGAAGGAGGAGGTAGGAGACATCTGAGTGATGTGAGATGAGAAGGTAAAAAGGGGAAGCTTTAAGTGAATGGTATCTTTTTTTTAAAATTTTTTGTGAAATATGAGAAGTCCTTGACTGCTAAAATAGGTAAGGGTGTGATATGTGACACTTGAGGACAGATGGGAAAGTCTGGAACAGCCACTGTGGAGATTCAATAGTGAATCAATTAAAGAAGAATAGAATGTTTGTCTGCTAATACTGAGTTCCTCATTAATACTTGATAATATAAATCTGTAGTGAGCCCAATCAACCCAATTTGTGATTTCTTTTAGTTCAATTCAGCAGTAGGTGAATAGGAGAGAAAAAAATGGTAGAAAGAATCCTTTGTAGCTTGATGTAGTATTGAACTTGGGGTTGGGAAGACATAAGTTCAAAGTCAATTTCAGACACTTTATGACTGTGCAACCCTATGCAAAGCACTTAACTTCTGATTGTCTCAGTTCCCTCATCTGTAAAATGGGCATAATAATTGCACCTAATATCCTAGTATTTTTGTGAGCATAAAATGAGATAATATGTGTAAGGCATTTTATAAACCTTAAAGTGATGTGTAAGTGCTAATTACAAGTGTTTGTGATAGGACAAGGGAAGAAAATCAAAGATGGAGGATGACAATCATATCATTCTGGAATGAAAACAATGAATAATAGACAGCCAGTCTGAGGATGGAAGAAAATATTTAAAGTCTTAGATGAGGCCCTTCAGCACACTTGGTAGATTATTTCACTTATGAAGGACATGGACAAGAATTGCCCAGGATGAGAAACGATGAAGGGGTTGTTATCTATACATGGGGCAGATTTAGGCTTAATGTAAGGAAAAACAATGTGGGAAGGTATGTACATACAGATTCATCCAAGTATATATTTCATCTCATTAGACTCACTATTCTAACCTGTCAACATCTTTTTAGGTCCCAAGTCTACAATGCATTGTATTAGCTCTCCCTCTTACCTTAGTACTATGTATAAATTTGATAAGGCTTCCATCTGTCTTCATCAGAGACATCTTTGAATATGCTGAAGAGAGCAAGAGAGGTAGCCTGGCATAGTAGAAAGCTTGCCAGGTTTAGAGTCAGAGGACCTATGTCCAGATTTTGACTCTGCTACTTAGAACGTGTGTAGGCTTGGGCAAGTCATTAACATCTCTTGGCTTTGCATGCTCACCAGCAAAATGAGGGGGATTGGGCTTTCAGGTCCCTTCCATCTAAGTGAACAATTCTATAACTAAAAGTAAAATCCAGTAGAAAACTTCCTTTACTTTTATATCAGTTCATTAATGAAAGTTTTTGTGAACCAGACACATAAGGCCATCTAATGGTCCTATCATTGAGCCCACTGGTTCCCAGCCTGTACATCCTGGGGATGTATCACTCACACTGCCAGCACTGTAGTTCAGGCGCTCGTCACCTCACACTTGCACTATTGCAATAGACTCCTATAGTCTCAAGCTTCTCCCTACTCTAATTCATCCTTCACATAGCTGCCAAAGTGATTTTCATAAAATACAGATCTGATCATGTCAACTTGCTGCTCAATAAACAATTTGTTGTTCAATCGTTTAGTTGTGACCAATTCTTTGTGACCCCATGAACCATAGTATGCCATCACTATCCATGGGGTTTTTCTTAGCAAAGATACTGGAGTGATTTGCCATTTCTTTCTCCAGTGAATAAGGTAAATGGAGGTTAATTGACTGGCCAAGGGCCACATGGCTAGTAGGTGTTTGAGGTCACATTTGAACTCAAGTCTTCCTGACTCCAGGCCCAATGCTCTATCCATTGACCCACCCAGCTACATAAACTCTAGTGACTTCTTATTACCTTTAGAATCAAATCTAAACTCCTCTGCTTGACATAAATGTCTTAATAAGATGATCATTTCCTAACTTTCCAGGCCTCTTGAATCTTTCTTCCTCCCTTCCATTCTCTTTCTTCTATTCCTCCTCTCTCCTCTCCTCTCCTCTCCTCTCCTCTCCTCTCCTCTCCTCTCCTCTCCTCTTCTCTCCTCTCCTCTACTCTCTTCTCCTTTTCTTTCCTCCTTCCTTTCCCTTTGTCCACATAAGGTATCATACTCTTACTTGTGGGTACCCTATCCAAAGAAACGTAAATTTTGATCACTGAAACTTTGCAACATATCTTGGAATTTATGGGCTAGATTCCTTTCTTAAGGACCGTGCCTTAAACTCAAATCACTCTGACTGTCATTGACTGGCCACCAATAGGTCCCAGCTCATGTCCAACTTGGTCATTGTTTGGGTCCTGGTTACTCAGAGTGAACATAAATAGCAATTGTTTCTGTTTTGACCAGAAACCCTGAGAGACTTCTGCCTCTCAGGTTGTTGTGATTTTTTCTGAGTAGGTAAAAGAAGCCATTCTTTGCCTCATTTCTTACCTAGCCTTAATCACTAAATGGACTTTGCCTCAGTCAGATTGAGATATGGAGAAGACCTTGGCTTAAAAAGACTAAGGTCTCCCACTGCATCTGAGATCATCTCCAGTGATCCTGATCTATATCTTGCCATTGGACCCAAATGGCTCCAGAGGAGAAAGTGAGGCTGGTGACTTTGTACAGCTCTCACTTAAATCCTATTCACTTGCATGGTATCACCTCCCTGATGTCAAGGTCCTCTTTGAGAATGAAAGACAAACACCAAGTCCTCTTACCAATTACCCCTCTCCACATTCTCTGAGTCCCAGCCATAACTCATTCAAACTGGGGCTCAGCTTCTGTCTGCCCCAACATACTTTGGCCCCTTTTGCTGCACCCTCTTGATCTCCCAGGTTCTGGGGGAAAGTCTTTCTATCTGACCAGCGGCTTCCATTTCCTGCTGTTCAAAGGAAGAGGAAAAGTTGCACACTTGTGACTTCCTGACATGCCCAACTGATCTTTGGTTCTAATAGTAGTGACCTTCCATTTGATCCTTACCTCCTATCTCATGCTGTATGTTGCCTGAGGGAAGATGAAGAAGTAAGCCAGGGTGGAATGGGACTTTGATCTCTTACCGTGTCATCTCCTGTCTGATCTCTGGCTTTTGTAGGGAAGAGGAGAGGAAAGAAGAAAGAAGGGCCTTCTTTCTGACCATGTGCCTTCTATTTCATGCTATGTTGAGCTTAGTGCTCTTCTGAAAGAGAATGAGCAACTTCCACTTAATGGTTAACTTACTCACACCTGGTCATACCCTACATATCTCAGTGATTCTGTCCTCCTGTGGGTCATAATCGAAATCTCATTCCTCATCCTCCACCACCTGATTCTTTATTCCCATTCCCCCCCCCCCCCCAGCCTCCCACCCTAGAGTTCCCACCAAATACTACTCACCCCTTCTTCTATGTCCTCTGAAATGTCTGTTTCAGAGGCAATAAAAGTTGCTTTCATCTTAATTTTTTTCCTTTCCCATTCCTTCCATCTTCTAGTATTCATCAAGCCCTATGTTCCCCCATGACACAGCCTCCCTGAGCAACCTTTCCAAGTACTGACTTCATTTACATTCATTCCCTTTGGCTCAATGGTTGAAGAGAAGGAGTTGAAATACTCCTTGCTTCCTGTTGCTGCTACTTCTACCGCTCAGTAACCTTTCCTCCTTTGAGGTCCATACAATGCACATTTTTTCCAAATTAAAATTTTGGTAGCTATTGTCTATAGATCTCCAGGTCACTCTCCTTCCTTCCTCAATGAATTTGGTACATGGCTCATAATCTTTCTCTTCTCCCCAGCTCCTGACTTCACATGCATATTATACTCCCTCAAATCCTAAATCAACCCTCAAACCCTAATCATTCAAGTCTTCATCCAACTCACTCCCATGGCCTGCTCCTCCACTGTACTTCAATCACACTTAAGATGGTCAGAACCTTGGTCTTGCCAAAACCAACAGATGCTCCACCTCCATATTTAAGAACTCTGAAATCCTCTTATCTGATCATAATCTTTGGCTTTCTACCTCTCCCTCTGCTTTCCCATACCAAATCCTACTCTTTATCCCCTACCAAATCCTTGAGGTCTCAGTTCTCTCGCAGGCCATTGCCCCTATACTAACCACTTTCTCCTCTTTCTCTGTCTTGATCCTCTGGTGAACCAGAGGTTCTCTATATTGCCCTCTTGTCTTGAGGGCATGTCTCCTTACATTACCAGTTGCACTCTGCCAACCCTAGCCTTGGATCAATCCCATCATCAATCTCCTTTGAGCCTGCACACGTGCTGCTGAACAAAGGTGGAGAACGTCATATAACCATTCTGACTCAACCAAGCCCTCACCAGCACCAGACAATTCTTCTACATATCCCTTATCAGGTCACTATTGTGCTTTCCATATCAGCTCTTCTAAACCTTTTTATCCTTTCTCAGACTTCTTAGGCTTTTCCTTTCCCCATACTCTAAACTGATTAACTTTGCCTCCTATTTTACAGAAGAAATAGAAACCACTTCATGTGACCTCTCTCTTTCCCCCTCTTCCTCATCTCTTATTGCTCAGAGGCTTTTTGCCATACTTTGCCATCATCCTTTATGCCTTCATGCTTCGCATAAAGAAATGGCCCTACTTCTTGCCAAAGCAAATCTCTCTACTTGAACAACTGATCACATTTCATCTTGTTTCCTCCAACAGATTGCCTTCTCTGTCATCCACACTCTTTCACTTATTTCACTTTCTCCCTGTCTACTGGCTTACTTCTTACTATCTACAAACAAACCCATGTCTCCCTATCCTGAAAAAACCCTCACTTGATCATTTCATCCCCACTATTATCCTATATCTGTTTTACTCATTGTGGTAAAACTCCTTGAGAAAGCCAGCTATAATGCCTCCACTTTCTCTCCTCTCACTCTCTTCTTAACCCCCAACAGTTCAGCTTTCTGACCTCATGAAGCTGCTCTCTCCAAAGTTACCACTGATTTCCTGACTGACCTAATGACCTTTTCTCAATCCTCATTCTTCTTTAACTCCCTGTTGTCTTTGACACTGCTGATTACCTGTGTCTTCTTGGTATTCTCTTCTCTCAGGGACACTACTCTCTTGGTTCTCCTACTTATCTAACCTCTCCTCAGGCTCTTTTGCTGAATCCTCATTTTCAGATCAAACCCACCAACTGTGGGTGTCCAATAGGGCTGTCTTTAGCCTTCTTCTCTTCTCCTTCTGCACTATTTTTCACTTGCTGAATCTATTAGCTCCCATAGATTTAATTATTATCTCTATATTGGAGGTTTTCAAATCTAGACATCCAGCCCTAACCTCTTTACGGACTTCCAGTAATGCATCTCCAGCTATCTTTCAGACATCTCAAACTAGATGTCCAATAGATATCTTAAACTCATCATGGCCAAAATTGAACTTGTTATCTTTCCCTCTAAATCCTCTACCTTCCTAACTTTCCTTTTACTGGCAAAGGCAACACCACCCTCTCAGTCTCTCAGACTCACTCCCTAGTGAGTAAGCATTATCCTTGAGTGTTCCTTATTTTTCATCTCTTATATCCAATCTGTTGCCAAGGTCAGTTGATTTCACTTTTGCAATATTTATCAAATATGGCCCCTTCTCTCCTTTGATGCTGTTACTACCCTTGTACAGACCCTCATTGGCTCTCACCTGGACCATGCAATAGCCTGTTGTGTGCCAACCTCAAGTTTCTGCCCACTCCAATCCTCTCTTCATTCTGTCATCAAAGTGATTTTCCTACAATGTCAATCTGAGCTTATCATCTTAAGCTACATAAACTCTAGTGGCTCCCTATCACCTCCAGGACCAAATACAAAAGTCTCTGGCATTTGAAGCTCTTCATAATCTAACCCCACTCCAATCTCTCCCCAACACACACCTTTCCAGTCTTCTTACATCTTACACCCTGCCATGTATTTTTCAATCCAGTGACACTAGCCTCCTGGATGTTCTATGAACATGACACTACATCTCTTAGTTCTGGGCATTTTCTTTGGCTGTTGCCCAATCCTGGAACACTCTCTCTCTTCATCCTGCCTACTGGTTTCCCTGAAGTCCTGACTAAAATCCCATCTACAAGAATACTTTCCCAACCCCTTGTGATTCTAGTACCTTGACTGTTATTTCCTATTTGTTCTGTATATAGCTTGTTTTATGTTTGTTTGCTTGTTATCTCATTAGACTATGAGCTCTTTGAGGGCAGGGACTGCCTTTGCCTTTCTTTGTATATGCAAAATGGTAGGTACTCAGTAAATGTTTATTGATAATTAACATGCACATACTCCATTTTCTTTCTCTGTGCCTTTGTATGTGGCAAGACATACCTGGAATGCTCTTTTCCTTGTCTCCACTTCTTGGAATTCCTAGTGCCCTTCAAAATGCTGCATGAGTAACTTTCTACATGAAGCCATTTCCAGTCTCCCCAAATTCTAGTGCCCTCTCTCCCCAAATTACTTCACATTCATTTCATATATATATTTTTATATATGGTGTCTTATGCCATTGCTTATGTTGTTAGTACCACTGGAGTATGATTTTCTTGAGGGCAGGGACTGTTTCATTGTTGTCTTTGCATTCTAACACTTAACCCAGTGACTGGCAGATAGTAAACACTTAATAAATGCTTATTGATTGATCTGGGGACTGAGCAGAGTTATTACAAAGGCTCCTTGAATTCATATGCCCACAAAACATTATTTTGTTCTTTATTTGGCTCCAACAAAAGATGCACTGTGAATAATGGGTTTTGTGCCAGCAATTTTATGTTATCAATTATCCAACCTGACTGCCATTCTCTGTAGGCTGAAAAACATTGGCTAGCCACTATCTCATTCAGTGACTCATAATGATATTCACATTCATTCAGCTAGAATTTTCAAAGCATTTAATATATTTTATTTTATTTGATTCTCTACATTCTGAGGCAGGTAGTATTATTGACCTCATTTTACAAGTGAGAAAATTAAGTCTTCAAGAAGATAGATGCCTTATCCAGAGTCACACAGCAAGTGTTTGATACAGAATTTGAACCCAGTACTTCCTGTTTCAAAGACCAGCCCTCTATCCACTAAGCCACACTGCCTATAAAATCATATGTAATTTATTTCTGTTAAATGAGTAAATAATTTTAATATAGATTCACAGTACTATGTTTTAATAGAGATTATTGCAGTTGGTAAAATAAACATTACTTAAAAAGTAGTATAAGGTTTATAGTCATTTTTTGGCACCATATATTTT
>CM053585.1:258784224-258804037 GCA_028646515.1 Pseudochirops corinnae
TTTTGGCACCATATATTTTTCTCACCAATGGAAATTAAAAGAAAATTACTACCATTTTATTTCATGTTTATTTATTATTTTATTTTTGATTGTCAAAAAAGAGTTTGAAGGACTGCCATGTAGAAAAGGGATTATACTTGTTCCATTTGACACCAGAGGGCAGATCTTCCAGAGCAGAGTAGAACATACAAAAAGACAAATTTTAGCTTTATGTCAGGAAAAACTCCCTAACAATGGGTGCTATGCAAGAGTGGGATGGTTGTCTTGGGAGGTGGTGGATTCCCCTTCATCTGACCTATTCTTTTATAGGTCTTAAAGAGAGGGTAGATGGATACTTATCTGTCAAGTTATAGAGGATATTTGTTTATGTATTAAAGGGTAGACTTAATGCCAACACCCTGTTAGATCATAATCTATTTTGGGATGCACTCATAAGTCATTGAATAGTTTCAAAAAATGAAGCTTATTTTGCCCCCAATATAGCAAGGATATGCAATAAAGATTCAGTGACACACAACTAGCTTCTCTAGATGAGATCCCCTTGCTACCATATGGGAATTTATCTGATCAGCAGGGCAGGGCATGATGACTTGTGTGGTCTTCACTCATTCATAAAGTTGAAGGAAGCTCTGACTCCATGTGGGTGGGACTTTTATATACTCTTTGGGGACAAGAAAACTACATCAAGGAAAACAGATATCAGTCAAATCCCAGAGATAGCTTTGTTGCCTTTGAGGGTAAACTAATTGCTGTTGTGGAGAAACAGTGAACCTTGGTCCAATCACTGTATAGATTTAACTAGATAACTGCTAAGAGTATCCTTCAACTTGTAAAATTTGGTGGTTCTATGGTCCTCACCTTCAAAAAACTGAGAACTACTTAACTGAATCCATATTTTGTTCACCAGGATGTTAGAGATTTGCTAAATTCAAGATACACTTGATTTAAAACTTTTTTACTTGGTTTTTGATTTGTTTTGTTTAGACATCTCCCTCATTTCTGAACATATTCTCCCCTCCCCCCTATTGGAAACAAAGATTTTAAAAAAAAAAGGGAAAAAGCAGTTTTACAAAATCTATTGGCACACTAAATAAACGTAATGTGATGCTTCTCCCAACTCTGCAAAGAAATCAGGGAAGTACATTTTCTCTTCTTTTCTTTGGGAGCAAGCTTGGTTATTATTCATTTTTCTCTCCATCGCTTTTGTTATTATTTTTGTTCTTTCCATTTACATTGTTGTAGTGATTGCATATATCATTTTCCTAGTTTTGCTGATGTCATTTTGCTTCAGTTCATATAAGTTTTCCCATGCTTCTCTGCATTTGTCATGCTCAAAGCCTTCCTGACCATTTCTTGTTTCCATGTGAAACTCCTGTCCTGGTGCCCTAGGTCTCAATGGTTACCTCATAATCCCAATACATCTAGACCTGACTTTGCTCTCTGGCACTCTAGGTACCTTGCCATTGACTTGTATTCCCTTTTTTACCTTCTTCTTTTACTTTCTAGTTCTTGAACCATTATAAAATTCACTTTTCTGTGGTGTGTAAATTTACTCCTTTTGCTGTTACTTTCCAGACCAAAGCCCTGGCCACCAATCCCCAAAATGTGTTTTCTGTGCTACTAGAATGTAAGGTTCTTGATGTGTTATCTCCCCCATTTGAACGTAAGCTTCTTAAGGGCAGGAATTTCCTTTGCTTTTGCATTTGTATTGCTAGTATTTAGCATAATGTTTGTCACATTATGTGTTTTAAAAAAATTAAAAAAAATTTTTTTTGGAGGGGGTAAGTCAAGTCAATTGGGGTTAAATGACTTGCCCAAAGTCACACAGCTAGTAAGTATGTCAAGTATCTGAGACTGGATTTGAATTCAGGTCCTCCTGACAACACTGTGCCACCTAGCTGCCCCTCACAAAGTAAGTGTTAACAAATGCCTTTTCATTCGTTTCATCACTCTTATGGTAGGGTACAATCTATTATATTTATTAAACCACAAATTATTTAGTCATTTTCAAACAGTTGATAAGCATCTGCTCCGTTTCAAACTCTTTGCTACCACAAAGAGTAGAACTCTCTTTGACCTCCTTGTAGTATATATTTAGTAGTAGGCTCCCTGAATCATTGAGTATAGACATTTTAGTTACTTCTTAGTAAAATTCTAAATTGTTTTCCAAGTAGTGGAACCAATTTGCCACTTCATGAATAGAATATTAGTGTTCCAGTCTTTTTGTAGCCCCTCCAATATTGACTATTCCCATCCTTTTTCATTTTTGCTAATTTTCTGGGTGTGAGGAGAAAATTCAGCCTTGTTTTGACATGCATTTCTCTTATTTTTAGTGATTTAATGAACAATCTTTCACATAGTTCTGGATAACTTGAAATTCTTCTTTTGAGAACTATTTATTTGTATGCTTGGTTGGACCATTCATTCACCAGGGGAATGACTGATGATCTTATTTTTTGTGTTAGTTCTCTATATGTGTTGGGTGTTAGAACCTTATCAGAGATATTTAGTGCAAAGATTTTTTTTTCTAATTGATAGCTTCCCTTCTTATACTAGTTGCATTGACTGTGTCAGTTCACAAGCTTTCTAAGTCCATGTAATTGCAGCTATCTATTTTACATTTTGTTATTGATTCCAACTCTAGTATGCTTCGCAATTCTCCCCCTAACCATAGCTAAGAAGAAAATACAGGATCTTGTTCTCTTTTAATTTTCTTATGATATGTGCTATGATAATCAGGTCAAATATCTGTTTTGAGGTTATTGTGTTATATGGTATAAGAATCTGATGACACGCTTGACTTTAACAGTTAATCCTTAAATTTATGGAAGGTAGGATCATGAACAATTGGCACAATTCAAGAAACATTTATTAAGCATTTACTTTGTACTGTGAGCCATGAATACAAAGACAAAGAAAAAGAAGCAATTTCTGGCTTCATTCTCCCACAAGACATCCTCTGGTATATCTTCATTAGAGGTGGAAGCCTGGATTGAATCATCCATAGGATGGAATAGTTGGGGGCAAATTTGATGGTCTTATGTAGTAACCAGAGATGACTTCGTGATCTTTGCCTTGATCAACCCTTGCCTGCCCAAGTTATGGCCTCTTTTGGTACAGTACAACCAGGGAATGTAGACATAATTCCCTTCTCATATTTGTTGTTCCTGATGAGGCAGAGAGAAGAGAGGCCTTTTCCCTCCCCTGACCCACAAAGGCATCAACTAAATTAATCAAAATATGGCTCTGAAACCACTGCCATAACTAAGATTTTTTTTTCAATTGGGGCAAGCAGACCCCATGTGACCAGATCCCTGTGGAGTCAGCCAAGGTACCCAAACAGTGGAGGACTATGAAGAAAAGTATAAGCCGCTATGGTGAATCCATATACTGGCCCTGTCCACACTACCATCTTTTTCAATACTCTTCTTTACTAAACATTCCCCTCCCCAGTCCACTGTCAAATCCTGAGGTGATGTTCTTTCTGCCCTGTGCTAGTTACATCGTTTTTTCTGCATACTTATCTGATCCCTTGATTTTATGTGTGTTCAAATGTGTCGTGTGTGTTGAGGGAAGGGAGGAATGAGAGGGGAATCAGGCAGTGTTTGTCTCCCAGGGTAGAGTTTCAGGCTTTTTCTACTGTCTACTTGAATCAATATGTTGTGGGGTTATGGAATTTATTAGCAACTGAATGGATTTCCATTTTTGTTTGTGTTACCTTTGAATAAAATAATCTCCACTGAATAAATGAAATGTTTTCTTTTCTTACAGTTTGGCTCTTGCTACACCTCAGCTGCTATTGGAGTGTCCGTCCCTACTTCCCAGGTAAGGTTTTACCCTTGAAACTGGAATTTTTTGGAAGGAAAGGGTTTTATTTGCCCTGGGTCTGTCTGCTTCATCCAGACCCATCTCTTTTAGGTTCCTTGATTTGGTTTTCATTGCCAAGGTTTCAAAGTAGAAGCTGCTGGCTCTGGAGAAAATGAGGTCATGCATCAGAAAGTGCTTTGTAAATAGTAAAGTGTTACACACTTTAGTGAGAGATTGTTACTGTTATTCTTTTCAGCTGTCTCATTGAAAGATGCACATGCATATGTGTGTGTCTTTTTTACCCCAGTGTGGTTCTCAAGGCAGGGGACCTTGTCTTCACCTCACTTTATGAATTTAGGACCATTTAGATGGACCTAGTAGTTCAGAATATTATCTCATACATATTTGCAAAGGAGATTTTATTAATATCATTTTTAAAAATTTCAATGTATTTGTTTTTTGTTTCTGTTTACGTATTCATTCATTCATCCATTTATTTATTTGTTTATTTATACTTCAGTCATTTCCACATAACTATTCATTCAACCTCAACATTTAATCCTTCCTTGAAAAAGAAAAGCTAAGCAGATTTGACATCATGTACCCATTTCCCCCCATTTCTCAACCAAGTGTATTTCATCACCTGATCTTTAGGACTAGGAATACTCATTAAAAGTAAATGGGCATTATTTGCCTTTTAATATTGTTTCCATTTGTATTATTGTAGTCATTGTGAATACTCTTCTCCTGGTCCTACTTTCTTAGTTGTTCAATTGTTTTCAGTTGTGCCTGACTCCTTGTGACCCCATTTAGAGTTTTTTTTGGCAAAGATACTGGAGTGGTTTGCCATTTCCTTCTCCAGCTCATTTTACAAATGAAGAAACTGAGGCAAACAGGGTTAAGTGACTTGCCCAGGGTCATGCAGTTGGTAAGTATCTGAGACTGGATTTGAACTCAGAAGGAGTCTTCCTGACTTCGGGTCCAGCACTCTACCCACTGCACTACCTATGTGCTTTCTTTGCTGTACATCAGTTCATTCACGTCTTTTCAAGGTTTTCTGAAGCAACATGAGGGCATGGGAACCTCCCTGATTCTGGATTTTGAAGATTCATATTCAAATCCTCTCTATGATATTTTATCATCTGTGTGACTTTGAACAAGTTATCTCATCTATCTAGGTCTCAGCTTCCTTCTTTGTTAAATGAGGGGATGGAATAAATGGCCATTAAGGATCCTTTCTAGTTCTGGAATCATGATCCTTACATGAGTCATTTCTTGAAGACAAATAATCTTTCAATATATACATGCACCACAATTTGTTCACTTATTCCCCAACCAATGAACATTTTATAAAGAGATGCTAGTATAATTGATAGATAATAGACTGAGACAATAAATGGTGGCTTAATTAATACATAGATAGATGAATGGATAGGAGGAAAGAGAATGAAGGAAAGAAGGAAATAATGAAGGAGGGAAGGGGGAGAGAAGAAAAGAAAAAGGGAAAGAAGGAGAGAGAGAAGGGAAGAGAAAGGGAAAGAGGAAAGGAAGGAAGGAAAGAAGGAAAAAAGATAAAAGAATCTGCTTCTTCTCATTAACACTTCTCCGCTGATTGAGCTAAAGAAGGTTCTGGCCAGCAGATTGAATATACAAAGTGTGCTCTACAGCTTCGAAAATGATAGAACAATGACTGAAATCTTAGACTGCTGACGAGTGTCTCTCTTGACACTGGGGTGGGGAAGGAAATTCCAGATGGGGCCAAGTCATCCCCAAATGCCTTAGCATCACCAGCTCCTAGAGCAAAGGCTCTGACAGCATCAGCCAATTCTCTTGTGGTATCATATTTGGAATATAGACTGAGTTACAACTACTAAGGCAGGCTTTTAAACCTGATGTTGGTATTTTCAGACGATAAGCACTATTAGCATGTGGATATACTGTATTCCATAACTCTGTCTGTTACTCCATAATGCTCTGAGACACTTTATGGAAACTGAGTCTTACACAATCTGTGACTTGGGAATGTTGGCTATAGCAATCTGAACTCTAGATGATTATGTCTCTGTCTCTGTGTCTCTTTCTGTCATACACACACACACACACACACACACACACACACACACACACACACACTTTCTCCCTTTATCTCTGTCTCTGCCTTTCTTTTGCCCTCCCTCCCTCCCTCTCTGTGTCTGTTTGTATCTCTTTTTCTTTCTATACCCTCTTCTCTCTCTCTCTCTCTCTCTCTCTCTCTTCCTTCTCTCTCACACACCCTCTCCTCTTCCCATTCTTTCTAACTCCTTTTCTCTTTGATTTAGCTGTTTGAGAAGATTCCACATTTTGATGGTATTTTGCAACAGTACTCTCCTATAAAAATAGTTGATTTCTGATGTCATTCTGGAGTGTAGGAACAACAGCTTGTCACTACTACAATACAGGGTATATGCTGAATTGTTGTTGCCAAGTCATTTGAGATGAGGTAACCTACTCTGGGGACAAGATATACTTCTTTGTATTCCACATAACTTCTTATAGTGCCATATGAACATGAGCTATTATGTTTATAATTTTTATTGTTTTGTCTTAGAAATCTCCCAATTTGCCATCCTTCCTATGAGTAGAATATGGTCACAGAGTACCTTACAATTTTCATTCAGAGATTGCCTAGGGAAAACATGCTGGTCCTATTGTTGGAGGACATGGGTTTGAGTCCCAGCTCTGAAACTTAAAGCTGTGTGTCATTGGACAAATCATTTGACCACTCTGAGTCCGAGGTTCCTTATCCCGCAAAAAGAGGGGAAGTAAAAGGTATGTCACCTATTTCACAAAAATTTAAGGAAAGCACTTAAAAGGATTAACAGCTCTTTATGAGACTTAAATTACTCTATAAAACTCAGTGATTATTCTTAACATTGTTTTGTTTTGTTGGGACCTATTTGTGATTTCATTAGGGTCAAAAATCTTGGTGAGGAATTTCTACTGCTTGTTCAACTCAGCTCCTTCAAGAAATGTTCAGATGTACCTTCTCTGTAACTTAAAGAGCATTAGGCAATTACTTGTTTGCATCTTGTCTTTCCCATTATAATGCGGGCTCCTTGAGGGCAGGGATCTTATCTATCTATTTATCCATCCATCTGTCTATCTGTCTGTCTACTGTCTATTTGTCTATCTATTCATCTGTCTATCTCTCTGTCTACCTGTCTATTTGTCTGCCTATCTGTCTGCCTGCCTACCTGTCTATCTGTCTGTCTGTCTGTCTGTCTATTTGTCTGTCTATCTATCTGTCTGTCTCTCTACCTGTCTATCTGTCTGTCTGTCTATATGTTTGTCTACCTGTCTATCTGTCGGTCTATCTATCTATCTGTCTGTCTATCTATCTATCTATCTATCTATCTATCTATCTATCTACCTATCTATCTATCTATTTGCTTTTCTTTGTATCTGTAAGCATTTAGCATAGTGCCTGATATATAGGAAGCTCTTAACAAATGCTTGTTGATTGATTAGTTGAGTTTCCTGGAGGTTTGAGAGGTTAAGTGATCTACCCAAGATCAGAAAGTCACTGTCAGAGACACTCATTCTTCAAACCCTTCATTTTCACTGGTTATCACTCATGCCTGGAATACTGTCTTTCCTCCCCTCCATCTCCTGGCTTTTCTGTTTTCCTTTAAGTCTCAACTAATATTCCATCCTCTTTAAGAAGCCTTTCCTGCTTCCCCAATAATAATAATGCACATCCTCTTGTTGATTATCTCAGATTTATTCTATATATATCTTGTATCAACACAGTCATTTGCACATCTTCCCCATTAGAATGTGAGCTCATTGAGGGAAAAGGACCATGGTTTTGCTTTTCCTTACAACCTGATAGAAAAGTGTTTAAATACTAGTAATAAGTCCTTAATAAATGTTTGTTGATTAATTGCTCAGCCAGGACTTAATTGGAACCCAGGTCTTCCTGACACAGAGACCAGCTGTCTTTTCACTGTTACTCTTCCTCTCATAATATTATTAATAATAATACACTTTAAAGTCTTATATCAATGTGAACTTTCTGCTGTTGGTACCTATTTAACAACAGAGAAATCAAGACAAAGACAGAGAGACAAGGCTGCAAAAGAACATGGTAACTTGTGTGCCACACTTTGGGGGTTATTAGTTAAGTGACTTCTGGTCTCAACAGTTAGAAATAAACTCAGATTGGTGCAGGCTGGCGTGCTGCTAACCCATCCTTCCAAGGATCTCACTGGTAATTCCTGGTTTTCACCTTGCGTAGGCAGAAAAGAAAAAAAAAATCCCCTAACACATTAAAAGAAATGAGTCTCTTGGGGGAAACAAAGAAAATGCCAGATTTCACAGGCCCTCCTGCTTAAAAGAGGTCTTGTTACTTTATAGCTGGTGAAAGACAAAAGGGCCACTGCTTCCTGGGATTTGATGTTTATCTCGAGCCCAGCAATGCTGTTGAAACTAATCAAAGTTTTACTGGGCTCAGAAATGCCACACCAGCACATTTTGTATTCTGATTCCTCAAAAAACACTGTCTGTGAGTGAAAAACATCTGCATCTAAAACAAGACAATTAACAACAAGACGCGAGCGATGCCAACGCTCTAGGTCTATTTTTGGTCACCAGCGACGTGATTAGGAAAAGCAAAGAATCTGAGGGCCTCAATTAACCCTTCTGAAACCTCTTTGGAAGATTCTGGGCTCCTCATGCTCCCCGGAAATGGTTTCGAGGGGAGGTAGGCAGGAGGCTTCCACACAGGCTCTTCCTGAGGGAGGAGTCCTGAAATCAGGAAGACTCCGCTACTGCCCCCGCTTCCTCCCAGAGTCAAGCAGGGACACCAGGATCTGGGCAGGGATAAACCATACTCACTCCTATGGGGGCATGAGGAAAACAGAACCTTGGTGAAAGACATGTGTGATGGTATCAGCTTCCTGAGGTTACCTTTCCCCAGTGCTTTACTGCAATAGGTCCCCAAGCCCTGGAAAATATTACCACCTCTCAGAGAGGCTGGTGTGAGGCTTCTCCACTGATTGGCAAAGTGGGTAGAGCACTTGGTTTGGAGTCAGAGAACCTGGCTTTGAATGAAGGCTCTGCTATTAAGCTGACCTGCCACATTCATCCTGTTTCCTCTTTTGCAAAATGAAAGGGTTGCATCAAATGCATGTTGAGATCCCCCCCAGGTCAGAGTAGTTGATGATCCTATGACTTAAAGCCATAATAGAGGACAATCAGAGTAATGGGCTCATTGCGACTCAGATGAGCCTGCCAAGTACTGAGTTAACCAGTGATAACATTGTTCACAGAAGCTCCATTCAGAACATGGATCACAGAATGTAAGAGGTGGAAGGACCTTTATGATTATTTCTTTCAAACCCCTCATTGTACAGGAGAAAAAAACTGAGCCTCAGAGAGGTTAAGCAACTTGACCAAGATCATATGGGAAATAAACATCAGGACCAGAGCTGGGAGCTGTATGCTGACTCCTGGTCCAAAGGAACTTTTAGTGGAAAACTGCCATTGGATTATCATTCTTTGTTTTGCTTGGTTTAACTCAATCCTTTAAGGTAAGAACCCCAAACCAGAGGCTCCAGAATAGACCACCCTGAGTGTTCCATTTTCCTCTTTTTTCTAAAGTCAGGATGCTGAGCTTTTGGAATAATAACTTAATGCCGATTTCCACCACCAGAGAGTCCAGTGTGCCTTGCTTCATACAGGTTTTATGGTTTACTCCATTCCTGCTAAAGCAGTCATGCCTGGAAACTGACAAGCTATGTGGATTTCTTCAGAGCCTTCAATGAAAATTCAGCGACTCAGGAAAAAATGTGCTTGAGTGAGAGAAGTGTTTGCTCTCTGTAGGGGCCTCACCTTCAAACGACTTTGATTTTTCTTGTTTTACTCTGAGGGCAAATGTTGCAGCAATGCTGGGAACAGTCAGATGGATGTGAGTAAATTGAAGAAGGGCAGAAGGGAGGTTTCTGGGGGACAAAGGGCAGGAAAAGCCAACAGCATCGTTTTTCAAGGGACCCGACTGAAAGAACACAATGAACCTAGCTTTCCTGGTTATTGTTCAGGATAAATCTCTTGTCTCTGAATAATCAGGAGCTATAAAGACACAAAGAATCAACCATGTCCTATGAGCACTAGTAAGCCTTTAAAAAAAAATTTTTTTTAATGGGTCAAATATAAGCACGTTTAAAAATCGGCCTACTTTTGCACTATGTCCAAAGTTCTCTTCTTATTTTTCTCTTCTGCTTTGTCTTGCAAACGATATTATGACCCCAATTTAGAATGCATCCTGATATCCTGCTTTTGGCACTTACTTGTATGACCTTGACATTTGTAAGGTTTAGTTTCCTTGTCTGTAAAAAAAACTCAGTGGTCTCTGAGTTTACTTCTAGCTCTAGGTCCATGATCTGATAGTCAGATGGGAGCCTATTGCTTTCTGGTAGCACATTTCCAATTACTTTTTAGATGCACCTTCTAGATCCCCTGCCAGCATGTCAAAAACTGAATAATACTAAAGCTTAACTCATCTTTCCTCCCCTCATATATAGTTAGTCCCAAATCTGAAGTCTTCCTCCTCCTCCTCCTCTTTCTTCCTCCTCCTCTTCTTCTCTCCTTCTCTATCCTTCTTCTCCTTTCATATTCATCTCCTCCTCTCCACTACCATGCTATCACCCTAGTTACTACATTATTGGAGGATTATTTTGGTATCCTCTTAACTACTCTCCCAATCTTCAGTCATGCTTTTTTCAATTTATCTTATGCCTGTTGCCAGTTTAATGTTCCATTAAATGTGCATCTCTAGTTATTTCACTTCTTTGCAAGTGCAAGCACACACATACACACACACACACACACACACACACACACAGAGGCCATCACCACCATCACCAAAAGGAAAGCAAAGCACCTTAAACCTTCAGTGGCCCCTCTTGCCTATTTAGTGAAAATCAAACTCTATAGTCTGGCCTTTGAGGCTATCCTTGATTTGTCTCAATCTACATTCCCAGACATCTCTTACCATCCCTTTCACTTGCCATGGGACACAACTGGACAACTAGCCACTTCTCAGATGCACTTGGTACCGTCTTACCTCCGTGCTTTCATTTATGCTACTTAATAACCTCTCCCAAGAAAAATCTCTTCCTGTTGAGACCCTACCTATCTTTCAAGCTCCTGTGGAAGTGCCATCTCCTCTATTCAGTCTTATCCAGACATGCTTCCTCCCTCTTAGATGAGAGACAGGGGTGTGTGGTAGATACAAGGCCAGCCGGAAAGACCTGGATTCAAAACCTACCACTGCCAGTGTAACCCTGGGCACATCACTTTACCTCTCAGCATCTGGGCAACTTTCTCACCTTTAAGTTATGGAGAGGTTGTCAACCTTTTTTGGTAGAAGAGATTTCCTCACATAGAATCTCTCTAAAGCAAGGTAATCACAGTCCCAGCCCTTACCTATGAATGCTTATCGTACTTTGTCCTTTGTCAGTCTCCTCACATATCACAAACTTGTTCTTCTTCTATTGGTGCATGTGACTTTTTTATGAGAAGTGTCATAAAGGACCCAATAAATAACATATGTGACCAGAAAAGCAGGCAGCCACAGTCCTGTAACCACAGTTAGGGACAACGTATAAATGTCGTGGGCTTTTCCACGATCCATAGATTAGCAGAAGACCCAGAGAAAGTCTTCAAGAGTGCTGGTTGTTTTCTCTATGAATGATTTATAGAAAGCCATGGATGAAAATCATACAGGGTGAGGTATGAGGATGGGCTACTGACAAAATCAATGATTTTTTGAAATAGGCATCTCCCAAGCCATACCTAGACTATAAACTCCTTGAGAGTAGGAATTGTGTGTTGTGCATCTTAGTAACACCTGAACCATATGGCAAAGGGCCTTGAACCTATAGATATTCAATAAATGCTGGTTGAATGAATAAATGCATATATGTTGAACATTTTTCATTCAACCACAGAGTTGGAAGGAATTCTATGATTCCATAGCATCAGAAGCCGTCTCCAACTGTATCTGTAGGAAAATCTCCTCTCCAACATTCTTAATATGGGGTTGTATAGCTTTTACCTGAATACCTTCAGGGATGGATATCTCACTATTTTCTGAGGCAGCTTGTTCAACTTTTGGAAAGCTCTAATTGTTGGGAAGTTTTTCTTCACATGTAGCTGAAATGCAAATTTCTGCAACTTCACCCTATGGCTCTTAGTTCTGCCTTCTGTGACCAAACATACAAATCTAATCCCCCCCTTTTTTAAACTGATAGTTCTGATACTTAAAGACAGCTACCACACCCTACCCCCAAATATTCTCTTTTCCAGATTAAACATCTAAACATCCCTAGTCTTCAAATGTGCCTCATATTGATCACATGATTCA
The DNA here is from genome assembly GCA_028646515.1 of Pseudochirops corinnae. Lineage (NCBI taxonomy): Eukaryota > Metazoa > Chordata > Mammalia > Diprotodontia > Pseudocheiridae > Pseudochirops > Pseudochirops corinnae. The sequence continues at coordinate 258,796,436 of CM053585.1, forward strand.
CTTTCCCAGACATGGCTTGAGAAATGTAATAAAGGAGATTTGCTCCTGTAATCTTCCTCTAGTTTGTTTCTTAACTGTAAAAGAATGAGAGCTGCCACCAAGAGCAGGGATCCTCTCTAAGCAGGGCAAACTTTGTGCTTATAAACTGAGTAATGGTATTGAAAGAGCGCTCAGTTGTTTGCTGTCAAGAGAACAAAGACTGACTCTGCAATGACTCTTCTAAACCCTTCCTCAGAATCGTACTCTCTCCCCTTCTTTCTTTCTTTTTTTCCTCCCTCCTTCCCTCCTTGTTCCCCTCTATAGCTTGATTTCTTTCCACTGTTCTCTGGGCTAAAGAAACAGGATTGCTGACTCTCCATGAAGGCTTGCTGGTAGACTCCAGCACTGAGCTGGAGTTCTCCCCTCCCTGTGTCTCATTTTAAAAACAGAAATAATATTGCTTAAAATGGTCAGCCTTAATGCCAGAGAATTGAGTTTCCATCAAAAGACCCTACTAGTTCAAATCTCTGCTCTGCTACTCACTACTTTGGGCAATCCACTTAAACTTTTCAGACCTCAGGGTTCTCATTTGTTAAAGGAGAGATCTAGACTAGATTAGAGCATCTCCAAGCTCTCTTCTGACTCCAAATACTGAGACCCTTTGAGATCCAGGTTTCTATTAACTGTGCCACTGCTTGCTGTGAAACTATATATCAGACAATGTTCTTGAAAATGGAGGTGAGAATCTCAGAAGTGAATTATGGTTGCAAAACTGAACACTAAATCAGCGAGAAAGTACTTGTTGGCATTCTACCTTTTTTCATTTTACAGTGAAAACATTGGGCAAGCTCATCACCAAAGGTCTGGTTTCCAGAGGATGTGATATTTTGTCCACAGCCAATCTACTAATCTAGGGGTTGGAGCAGGGGTGGAAAACCTGTGGGCTCAAAGCCACATGTGGCCTTCTAGGTCCTTGGATGTGGCCTTTTGGGTACGGTTCAAGTTTTATAGAACAAATCCTTTTATTAAGGGGATTTTTTCTGTGAAGCTTGGATTCAGTCAAAGGGCCACACTTGAGGACCCAGAGGACCACATGTGGCTTCAAGGCTGCAGGTTCACCACCTTTGGTTGGAGTCTATGTTGCCATGTAGGGTGAATCAAACAACGGATCAGTGAGCACTGGGGACATGAAGACAAAATGAAACAATCCTTGCTATCAAGGTCCATATATTTATGAGGGGAGGCATACATTGCTTTAGAGACATTGGAGTTATAAGACACTGGAGACATTAAAGAGTTATAAAATTGTCAGGAGAGGTTCCAGCTTAATTCTTCTCTTGCTCTTTTTTTTTTTTTTTTGAGAACTGGAACCATCTTTTAGAAAAATATGGGCACCTGTGAGGGAACATTAGGTAGGACCCATTCCTCCAGAGAGAGAGTGATTATGACTGAAGAGGGCAGTGTATGTCAGCAGAGTTACTATAATGAGTAATTGGAGGCACCACCATGACTCCTTCTCTAACCCCATTGGAGTCTTACCCAGGCTATGGGATGGGGAAGGGAAGTCCTCATCAAAGGAGAGAGGGACTTTTGACTCTTTATGAGCTCAGGTGTGAGATCAAAGAATCATAGAATTTTAGAGTTAGAAAAGACTTCTGTGGCCATCCTAATACAAAAAAAAATATCCACTGTAGCAAAGTCCTTTTTTTTTTTTTTTTGGTCTTTTAGTATATAAATAAAACTAATTCTGCATCTGATGCCATGTGAGCCTAAACACTTGTAAAGGAACTGGTGTTGATGAGGTACAGGCTCTGGAAACCCCCTTGAACTTTCCTTGAATATTCTACTTGATTAAATCTCTGGCATTCACCTGAGTCTATAATCTCCTCAACATCTAATCTCCCAATTCTCTGTTACCCCTAAGCTAGTCCAGTCCTTTATTGTCTGTCACCTCCAGATCTGTTACCTCCAGCTACCTCCCACCCTTGATCCTATCTAGATCCCATTCTCTTGGTCCAGGTGTTCAACCTCTAGTCACCCCAGCCAACTGACCATTCTCATCAAGATCCTCTCTAGAACCCTCCTCCAGTCACCCTAGACTACTTGGCCAATCCTAGATCCCTCCCATAGTCTTTCTGTATAAAAGATCCATCTTGTTTCCATTAAAGTGTTCAGATTCAATCTGGCCCTCTTGCAGTAGTGATAAAAATGCTTAGATTCCTTAAGTGTCTAGCCAACATGGTAGATCTTTAGTAAACCTTGTTTTTCTTTGGCTGAAAGAAGTCTCGGGATCAAATTAATTTGGACATACATAGGACCTGTGTGTTACTATTTTGGGGTCCCAACACCCCTAAACCTCAACAGTGTTAGCATTGGGGAGAGACAGATTCTGACATTCCCAGGTTTTGCCTGAGTTGGGCCAAATGGACTAGAAGTGTTTAGAAGTCCCCAAAGGGCACCTAGATCCTTTAGGTTAGGGGAGCATCTCTGGCACAAGACAGGAACGAAGTAGACGTGGCAATGGTGGTAATGGCAATCTTTGCCTGCTACAGACTTGAGTTCTTAATAGAAGAGTCACAAAGGAAGAGGGCTGGATGAATGTGAGCATGCATTTGTAGATGATGGTGTATACCATGGTCAACATGTGGTGTCAGCAAATGAGGAGCTTGTTCCCACACTGACAAGTCTGTCTTCCATCTAATTGATGATTTATTTACATAGTACTTGCTGTCCTCATTAGGGGATTTTAGAACATCAAAACAGTGTTGGAGGAAGCTGGGAAAGTGATCAATTGCACTTGTGTGTACTCTTCTGTTACCAAGGTTAATTCATACCTAAAAACCCCTTTGGTATACTATGGTACATTATATATTATTAGATGACATATTGTATTTATAAATATAAAGGGTGAAGATAATGGAATGGGATTGATTTTTGTCTGTGCTTTGTGGAGGTAGTGTATACATGTAGACACATAGTGCTGCAAAGAGTACTGGCTTGGGACTGATGAATTATGGGTTTCTTTCCCTGCTCTACAACTAACTTAAAAGTATCTTCTTCTAAATAAACTTCTGTTTCCTTCTCTATAAAGTGAAGGATTTAAGCTAGATGTTTCTAAGAGCCTTTCCAGTGTTAAAATTCAATGTATTTTGCTGATTTAAAAATTTTGCTGGAGCTTAACTTTCCTTGCCTTCTCCCCACCTATCCTTACTCTTTAACTGGTATAATAAGTAAGCAATGAGGACAAATGTTAATTTAAGTCAAGAGCTGAATTAGAACTCAAAGCTATTGTTTTTCTTTTATGTTTCCTGTTGCTGTGTTCCCTTCATAACTAAATGTGTAATATTCGTAGATTATAATGTAATTCTCAGCTTTATCTCAGATATATTAAATTTGGAGTCAGAGGACTAGTTCAAATCCTAAGGCTGTTACTTCCAGGAATGTGATCTGGAGCAAGACAACTTCCTTCTCTGGACCTCAGTTTCTTCAATTGAGGGAGCTGAACTATATCATCTTTAAAGCCATATTCACCCTAAAAAAATGACCCTTGTGTGACTTTTCTTGTTATATTTTAATTAAATATTTCCCAATTACATGTAAACATTTCTAAAGTTCACTTTAAAAAATTTTGAGTTCCTAATTCTCTCCTCCCTCATCCCTTGAGAAGGCAAGCAATATGATATTAATTATACATGTGAAGTCATGCAAAAGATATTTCCATATTATCCATATTGCAAAAGAAAACATACCTTTGTGTGACTTTTCAAAGGACCATAAATTTAGAGCTAGGGGTGACCTCAGTGATCACCTAGTTCATACCTCTCATTTTCCAAAGGAAAAAACTGCAGCCTAGAACAAGGAAGTGACTTTATCAAGGTCACATAACAAGTAAGTAGAAGAATTGAGATTTGAACTCAGGTCCTCTGACTCCAAATCCAGTATGCTTTTCATTGCAACATGCTGCCTCCAGGTATGTAACATGGAGTTGGATGGAAACAAAGTGAGACATAAGAGTGCAAAGAGAGAAATAGATTTAGGTTTTTGCTTTCATTTGCAAAATCAAGTAGTTAGATATACACCTAGCACAACATAACTCCTAACAGGATGTAATTTGTTAGGAAAAGACCTCCTGGCAGTCTCTATCTGAGGCTGTCTCAGTGGAAAGTAACCTAGCTTTGTCACAGGCTCTCTGCTCTTTCTCTGTCTTCATCTCCTCCATTTCTCTGTCTCTCTCTGTCTCTGACTTTCTCTTTCTCTCTGGTTCTCTCTATCTCTCCCTTTCTCTCTCTCTCTCCCTTTCTCTCTCCCTCTCTCTGCCTCTCTTTGTCTATCTGTCTCTCTATCTCTGTCTATCTGACTGTCTGTCTCTGACTCTCTGATTCTCTCTCTCTCTGCTTCTTTGTCTCTTTGTCTGTCTCTGTGTCTCTCTCTGTCTCTATCTGTGTGTGTGTGTGTGTGTGTGTGTGTGTGTGTGTCTGTCTGTCTGTCTGTCTGTCTGTCTCTATCCTCTCAGGGTCTCTAGTTCACTGTATCCACCTCTTGGCCCTCACATATATTGAATCTTGGGTACAGATGTAAACCTGTCTGTCCATTACTCTGCTTCCTCCAAGTATCATTATTACAACCAGACAGTTTATTAAGAATTAATGCCCCTCCATGAACCCAGGATAATGGACTGGCCATGTTTCCTGTCCTGCTGGACAGTGATTTACTAATGGGGGTTTTGAGGGAAAGGATCATAAAAGAGTTAGCTCCCCCCTCCCACATTCATATTTAATCAGATGCTAAGAGAACCTTGGGTTGGATCTCAGAATTGCCAATGGAAACCTGACACGAACTAGGGGATGCAGGCTCTTAAAGGAGAGAAGCCTATTTTCACATTGGAAGGAAAACAATGATAATGAATAGGGGGAGAAAAAGGCTAATGAGTATAATGAGTCACATGTTTGCAGCCCTTGAAGTTTTCCACAGACTTTCTCCATAACAACCGTGTAAAGTGGGCAAGTACAAAAGTCGTTATCCTTCTTTTAAAAATGGAGAAATTGAAATTTAGAAAACTTAAGTGACTTGCCCAAGGTTACCCAGCTAGTGAGGAGCACAACTAGGATTCAAACCTGTCTCCTGACTGAGTCTAAGGCTCTTTCCACTGCAATCAGAATCAGAAAATGAATCTGAAAACCTGAAATCATAAAATAAAGTAAATTTGCAAAAAGCAATCATAAAAAAACTGGATTTAAATTCCTTACTTACTCCTCTGAGTGATCCTAGGCAAGCCACTTAACCTAGCTGGGTCTTAGTTTCTTCACCTGTAAAACAAGGTAGTTGGGCTAGATCAATCTTCCTGTCCTCAGTTCTCACAATCAGTCTTAATTTGGTGTAGTTTATAATCCCATGGTTTCCTTCCACTGGATATATTGCTTTTTGTCAGTTTACTTCCTAAAGGGTGGTACCCAGAATTGAACGTCACACACTAGAAGTCTTTTGACCTAAGTAGACTGTGGCAGAATTATTACTTCCTTGGTCCTGGACCCTATGATTCTCAGTGCATTAGTTATTTTGACTATCATGTCACATTCAAGCTTGATGAATAATGAGCTTTCAGTCACTAAAACCCCCAGATATTATGTATGAATGTATGTAAATGTATACATGTATATATGAGCGTGTATTTATGTGTGTGTGCATATGGGTATTTTCATATACACATGCAAACATACTTTTACTTAGACTATTAGGGATAGTATAGTGGATAGAGAGAAGTGGCTTTGAAGTCGGTTATTGTTCAGCCATTTTTCAGTGGACTCTTTGTGATCCCATTTGAGGTTTTCTTGGCAGAGATACTGGGGTGATTTGCTATTTCCTTCTCCAGCTCCTTTTACAGACAAAGAAACTGAGGCAAACAGAGGTAAGTGACTTGCCCAGGGTCACACAACTAGTAAGCGTCAGAGGCCAGATTTGAACTCAGGAAGATGAGTCTTCCTGACTCCCAGTCCAGGGCTCTGTGCACTTCACCACCTACCTTCCCCTAGGCAGAGATACCAATGTTCAGGTCCTGCCTCTGATATATGCTAGCTATGTGACTCTTGCTAGATCACTTAACCTGTCATTGTGCTAGGCAACTCTCTAAGATAGTTGTAGGAAAGGTCCTGACTTGCATTGGTAGAGGAAATTTCTTTATCTGGGAGTTCTCTATTCCAATGAAACCTCCAGGTTCTGTTCTTATACCTTTCCCCCATAGCAGTGGTTCTCAACTTCCTAATGCCATGACCCTTTCTTTAATACTCGGATGTGGGCATATCTGCATGTGGGGGGACCCACCTGGAGACAGATAGAGGAGCAGTGTCTCGGTTCCTAAGACCATCGGAAATATGTGTTTTCTGATGGTCTTAGGCGACCCCTGTGACCTCTGTGAAAGGATCTTTTGACCCCCCAAAGGGGTTGCAACCCACAGGTTGAGAACTGCTGCCTTAGACTATGGCACAGGCAGCACTGGACTTCTTCACAAAAGCCTCCAGAACAAGAGAGCCTTCTCTGCTCTCACCCTCCACCAAACCACCATTCATGCCTCTGTCACCATTGACTGGGGAAAGAACCCCTGTAAAGATATAAACCAACAATTACTTCTTCAGCCCCTTCCCCATTAGCACTCACAGCTGCTAGCTATAGAAAAGAGAATTCTTGCCACCCATGTCCTTGGCACTGTCAAATTTTTCTTTGTCAGAAATGCATATGATTTTACCAATAGAAATTGTTCTAAAGAAGATACATTATCATCTACCTTGACATCATACCCTAAGGACCACTGGGCCTTTCCATCTGACCTGCAATTGAATATATATGTGTGTGTATGTATATGTGTATGCATGCATGTATGTATATGTATGTGTGTGTGTGTGTTGCCCTCACATTGCCCTTCAATCTCTTCATTAGAATGTGAACTCCTTTAAAAGAGGGACTACCTGTATCCCCAGTGTTTAGGACAATGCTTGGCACAAAGAATGATAAAGTCTTCAAGGAATTCCTTTTTTTTCTTTCTCATGGATTAAATTAAAATCTCCACCAAGAGGTCAACAATTACATCTGCCCCTTCTTTCAATAATGGTTAATGTAGTTTGTTTGTACCTAGTGACTTGAATTCATTAAAGAGTAAGTAGCTAGTGTAAAATTGTCCCTACTTTAGAGATGAGGAAACTGAGGCTCAGGTAGCTTAAGTGACTTAGGTTCCCAGAGTTTATACATATTTGAGCCATTATTTGACCCTAAGTGTCCCATTTCTGCTTCCAGTATTTTTGACTGGGTATCATACTACTTCCCTGAGACTACCCTAACCCTAACCCTAACCCTAACCCTAATCCTAACCCTAACCCTAACCCTAACCCTAACCCTAATCCTAACCCTAACCCTAACGCTAATCCTAACCCTAACCCAAACCCTAACCCTAACCCTAACCCTAACCCTAATCCTAACCCTAATCCTAACCCTAATTCGCTACTTCCCTAAGACTACCCTGACCCTAACCCTAACCCTAACCCTGACCCTAACCCTGACCCTAACCCTAATTCGCTACTTCCCTGAGACTACCCTAACCCTAACCCTAACCCTAACCCTGACCTTAACCCTGAC
>CM053585.1:258804537-258832908 GCA_028646515.1 Pseudochirops corinnae
CTTCCATTTGCTCCACTCTAATTTTGAAGGAGTTATTCTCTTCAGAATGCTTTTGAGATTCTTTTTCCATCTGGCAAAGTCAACTTTTTAAGGCATTCTTCTCCTCATTGGCTTTTTGGGCCTCTTTTGTCATTTGAGTTAATCTATTTTTTAAGGTATTAATTTCTTCATTCAGGTTGTTGACTCTCTTTTCATGATTTTCTTGCATCATTCTTATTTCTCTTCCCAATTTTTCTTCCACTTCTCTCATTTGGTTTCCCAAATCTTTCTTCAGCTGATCTCTAGCTTTTTGGCAATCTTCATGTTTCTTGGAAGCTTTTGGGGTCAGAGTTCTGACTGCATTGTCTTCCTCCCTTTCCCTGCTTTGTTCCTTTGTTTTCCCCAAAGAAGGAATCTAGGGTTTGGTTGCTGTTCTTATTTTGCTTCCTATGCTTATTTATGGTAGCCATTCAATGTTTTTTTTTTAATTAGTTCTGTGGAACTCTGCTTCCAGAGGGAACAGCTCTGTCCCAAATTGCTGGAGTTTTCCCAGCTGCTGGGATCTTTAGGAGGCTGCTGAGTCCCTCCTCAGCTCCGACTCACTGAAAAAAAAACCTCAGGACCACCACCCAAGACTGCAATCTGGATCCAGGCTGCTCAATGCGAGAGCATTTGGTCTCTGAACGATCACTTGGTCCCCCTGCAGTCTGCAGGCTGGGAGCTCTGAAGTGGCAATGCTGAAGCAGGTGCAGAACCTCCACTTTCTGCTTCCTAGCCCTGGAGGTGGCTTGGCTGGACCCGCTTTTCTTCCCTAGTTTTTAGCCAAGTTCTACTAACCTGAGTCCTTTTTCCTTATGGCTGGATAATTCTGGATCCTGCCACAGCTGTTGCAGATCCGCTGTCCTGAAGCTCTAGCCATAGTGGGGCTCACCTCAGCCAGCCACCCCTGGGGCAAAAGCTTCCTTTTCAGGCTGAGCTGGTTTCTGCTCTCAGAGTTGAAATGGTTGCTTTGAGCTGAGCTGCCTTCAGCAGGGAATATATCTGTGTGCATTTTAGAGCCCTAGAATTTGTTTAGAGTCATATTTTTTGGGTATTTGATGTGGCTGTGTAGGAGCTGCGATTTCTTGCTGCTCCTACGCCACTATCTTGGCTCCGCCCCCCGATCAACCCCAAATCATCTTAATAGGGATCTTTAATACTTCACCTCAAAAGAGTAATATTTATGAGAATTTAGGTGGAGTAGATGTGGCCTTTCCATTGCTACCATATCACTCTATATAGGCAAGTAACCCTTTCCCCCCACCCCCACCCCGCATTCCTTAGTCTTACATAAAACACAATAATACATCTTCTCTGTTGAGGATCTACAGTTTGTTAACATACACACATACACACACACAGAGTTAAAAAGGTCAATCCAGTTAAAATTATTTTGGGGTCCTGTTTGTTGAGACTTGAACACTTGAAACTTTCAAGAGAGTAGCTAAAGTCCTTTTGTTTATAGAACTCCAGTTGGGAAAGGTCATAGATTTAAATTAGAAGGGGTCTTAGAGGTCATCTAATACAAGCCTCTCATTTTATAGATAAGGGAAAGGAAGCCCAGAGAGGGGAAGTAATTTACCCAATGTCATTTGGGTGGAAAATGGCAGAACTGAGATTGGAACTTTGGTCCTGTGACTCCAAGTTCAACATTCTTTCCATTGCCTAGATAGCAAAGATATCAACAGAATGTGTGTGTGTGTGTATGTATTATATATATATGTATATATATATATGTATGTACTTATGTGTGTACATGTGTGTATATACATATATATAACATGATCTTTACTCTCCAAGAGACCCCCATGTCTCTATAACAGGTCCATTTCCCTTCCTTGTCTTTTCCAGGCTGGAGATCCATTAGTGCACTGTCCCAGGCTTCTCTGAGTGAAAAGCTATGTGTGCCTACAACAAGACTTCAGGGCCTTTGGGGGGCTAGGAGGTCACAGAGTGCATGTGGTTTGTGCTCAGAAACAATTATAATGACTTTCACTGCAGTGGATTTTGCTAAAACTCGTGCCAGTTGTTACTAAACCTGTTTGCACATAATCAATCTTCGGGTAGCAGAGGGATGTCAAGTTCAGGAAAGAATGTAGCGGCAGTTGCTATAAACTCTGCCCGCAGCTCGAGAATGTCTTCTCCCCACATTCTCAATCCCATGTTTCCTTTTCCTTATCCACAAGCCTGATTCTTTCCACTTGACACAACTATTTTTGTAAGAGACTCTTCTTTCTCTGACATAAGCATGGAATACTTAGAATAATTACCTCTCTAGCTGGTATGGAAAAACTACAGCATCAAGGTAGTAAGATAGGTAGATAATAGGCATAAATGATTCAACCAGGGCGTGACCTTCTTAACTTGAATTCTAGCCCACTGTATCACACTCAGATTGAATTTATCTGAATCTAGTAAAATCCCATTTTGACAAATGCCATTTAGAGGGCAATGTCAGGTTTATAAGGTGGAGGTGACCAGATCAATTTGTTGTTGAATCTTCTTAAAAGATTGTTGGGTTGGAAATCAGGAGATCCCTTGCTCCTCATTAGTTCTTCTTTCTGTTTTCCAGTTTTCTTCTCTGTGAAGTGATAGGGATGAATTTGAAGTGTTTAAAGTCTTTCTTAACTCTGATATATTGGTCTATGTGTATAGGTTTGAAGTTGGAGCTACCCTGGAGATAATTAAGTCAAAAGTCCTTATTTTCCAAATGAGGATCCTCAGAGTCTTTATGACTTGCTCAAATTTATACTAGGAGTAAGAGCAGATCCAGAATTCAAACACAAGTCCTCAGATTCCAAATCAAGTGGTCTTTCCATGGTCTTAAAGTGTTTTCCAGCTCTAACACTCTATGTTTCCTTTCTCTTCTGACATTATTTGTCTTGTAATGCAACTTTGTCATTCTGTGTTCTATATTCTAAGGTGTTTTCAGTTTTGAACATTCATGCCTGCCATGATAGAAATGCTCAGTGCTATCAAAATTTTTTTGCTGGGAAAGTTTCCTGTTTAAAGCTCTTGCCAACTTAACACCAGTGGAATTCCATTTTACCAAATATCATTATAATAACATCAGGAATTCCCTCCAGTAAGAATTCTGCATTCTTTCCTTGTCTGTTTTCAGTGACCTTCAAGCTTCTATTCCCATCCTCTTAGGAATGACTCTTACCAGGGTAGATAGAGGAGAAAAAAAAAATCAACCCAGATGAGTGAGGTTAGCAAATTTATTCCTTTCTTACTTCAGCCTAGGGCCATCTTTCACCTTCCCTGAGCCGGGATTTCTGACTTTGGGCTTTTGACTGTCTTCTTGGTTGCTAGATTCTGCTGCCTGTGTGGCTCTTGACTCACACCTGTGTCTCAGTCTGATCCTTCTATACTGTCCCTCTAACTATCCCATCTCCTTGGTCAATTACCATTCTAGATTTTTCTATGGGCTTCCTCATTGGTGACAACCTGCCTGATATACCTGCACTCTTTATTACACAAAGCCCAGTGGTCATAGTTAGACCTCTGTTTATAAAATATCTTAGAATGGAGGGAGTAGAGAGAACCTTTTTTCATATCAACCAAGTGGTCTAGAGCAGAAATTCCAGGTTCTAGACTCTCTACAAATGGTCAAAGCACTTGAAACCTATAAACTGCTTTGTGAACTCCCAGATTAGAAAAAAGAATTACTAAAGAAGTGTCCAAGACTATAAAGTATCTGTAAGTACAGAGAAACTGGATATATACTTGTGGGTGGAACTGTGAATTAGAACAACTGTTCTGGAACACAATTTGTAATCATACTAATAAAGTTACTAAACTTGCAATGCATTCTGACCCAGATATTCCACTGCTAGGCATGTACCTCAAGGAGGTTATTGGTAAAACAAAGATCCCAAATATACCCAAATATTTATAACAGCACTTTTTGTGATAGTAGAGAACTGGAAATAAGGCAGACAGATGTCTACAATTTGGGGTATGGCTAAACAACTTATGGTACATGAAAGTAGTGGAATATTATTGTGCTGTAATGCATGATGATTATGAAGAAACATGGGATGATTTACACAAACCGAGGCAGAGTGAAGAAAGCAGAATCAAGGAAAGGATATAAACTATGCAACAATATAAATGGAATAAATAACAACCAAAAACAGTCAATAGGGAATGCTGCAAAATTACAAAGAACAGAATTGACCCCAGAGAGGAGATATGAAAAGACTCTTCTCTCAATTCCTTTAAAGATGTAGGCAGGGGGGAAGAACATGTGTATGGAACATAACATATATCGTCAGTTTTTTTTTTCTTATATACTAATTGGTTTTGTTGATTTTTTTTCTTTTCATATTTTTCTTTAAAAATTTCTTCATGACATGGGATGGCTTTGGGGACAGAGAAAAGTATAGAGGATGAAATTTAGGTAATAGAAAGCAAAATATATCCATAAAAATTACTTTAAAAAGAAATTGGATGTTTAGGTAGTAAGACTGGCTCTCTTCTACCTCCTCTTGCGCAAGGTGTTCATGGACTTCATGTCTCATTGGAGCTTCCCAGGACCTCTGATGTAGGGCCTCTTAGCCAGAATTGTTCTAAAGGTAACTAAGCTCTGAACTCTTCCTGGCAATGTGGTGGTGGAGGAAGGACTCTGCTACTTACTTGCCTTTGTGACCTTGGGCAAGTCCCTTCCCCCCTCTGTGATTCTGTAAAATGAGGAGACTCTAAGATCTCTTTTAGCTCTGAATCAATTAATCTTGTGATCCTGACTCTCTGCACCCAGTTAGTATCAGATTATAAGCAACCAAAGGGCAAGGACAAGCAGATTATTCATCTTTGTTTCACTCAATACCTAGTCTTCATGTAATTACATTTCATTCAATAGTCAATTGTCAAATACTCTGTAGAGGTAAGGTCCAGATTATTTACAACACAATATGAGACTAGATTATATTATTTTACATAATACAAGACAATAGGATATAAGAAAATAAAATACATTAGAGTACAAGTTTTTTTTTGTTTGTTAAACTATATTTTATTAAAGATATTTCTGATTATATATTAACATTGGTAGTGGAGAAAATGTGTTATTATTAAAACAAACTTATAAAAAATATTTTTAAAAAGAAATTACCTAATAAGACATAGAAAAGATATGTCAGACATTTTTGTTTTAAATGTTTTAAAATTTTTATATTTATTATTTATTTTTAACAATCTTTTCTTTTTAAATTTTGAGTTCCAGATTCTCTCCCTTCCACATCTTCCTCACTCACTGAGAAGGCAAACAATGTGATATAAATTACATATGTGAAATCATGCAAAATATATTTCCACATTAGCAATATTGCAAAGAAAAGAAAAAAATCAAGAAATCAAGAAAATAATATTTCAATTTATACTCAGAGTTCATCAATTTTCTCTCTGAAGGTGGGTAGCATGTTTCCCTTATGAGTCCTTTGGAATTGTTTTGGATCATTGTATTCATAAGAGTGTCCCTCTCTTTCACAGTTGATCGTCATTGGTTTTACTGTGTAAAATGATCTGGTTCTTCTCACTTCACTTTGCATCAGTTTGTATAGCTCTTGCCATGTACCCACCCATCTCCCAGAAATTACTGCCCTCCTCCCGTTCCCTTATCACTTCTCATAACATATTACTTCATCACAATCATATACCACAACTTGTTCAGTCATTCCTAAATGATCGTGATTTTCAGATAGGCCAATAATTCTTAGATTATTTCTCCTCAATCTATTTTCTAGGTCACTTGTTTTTCAAACAAGATATTTCATATTTTTTTTCTATTTTTCCCCAATTCTTTTGATTTTGAGTGTTTTTTGAAGTTTAATGGAATCATTAGCTTCCAATTGCCCAGTTCTAAGAAAGTGATGGTGGTAATCATGATGATGATGATGATGGCTGAAGGTTTTCAATATGTATCTAATGTTAATAATAGCCAACACATAAGAGAGCTTTAAGGTTTTTTTTTTTAAAGGGCTTTGCTGGTATTTCATCCTTTGGTCTTTACAATCCTATGAGTCCATCCAATGTTTTTAACTGTCTAACCTGTTAATAGGCAGACCAGCCCATCACAATAATCTACTGGTTGGTCTCCCAGCCTTAAGTCTCTCCCCACTCCAATCCATCCTCCACTCAGCTGACAAATCAATCTTCTTAAAGTCAAAAGATATGACAAGGTCATCTCTACTTCATTTTTATTGTCTATTTCCCTTGCCTAGAATACTCTGTCTTCTTCTCTGTCTCCTGACCTCCCTCTCTTCCTTGGAATCTTAGCTAAAATCTCAACTTCTGCAGGAAGCTTTTCTTGATCCGTAATGTCTAGTGTCTTCTCTATTATCTCTAATTTATCATGTATGTATGTGTGTAAACATGTATGTATACACATATATGTATAGTTTGCTCATACATATTTGGTTTTTTTCCTCCTCCATTATACTGTGAGTTCCTTGAGAGTAGGACTGTTCTTGTTTCTGTTTTGCTTTTCTATGGATCTCCAGTACTTAGCACAATGCCTGATATGTGGTAGACATTTAATAAATGCTTGTTGACTCACTGACATATTATTCACTGCCTATAGGATAGTAATTTCAATCACAGTGATCTTAAAGATCACTTTCTCTCCATCCTTCTTTTGTCCCCATCATTCTCAACTTTGTGTTAGATGTATTTTTGTATTGATTGTCATATCTGTTCCTCCATCTTTCCTGAAGTAAAGTAAGCTTTTGTGCTGAGGAACACAAAAGAACTGTGTGATTGATTCTTCATCTTTGTTGACTCAATATTGAATGCAAAGCCCTCTATCTAGTACTTACATCATTATGTCAATAGTTTCATGATCATACCAATATAGGCACTTACTTCACTAGTATAGATTTCAACCCGTTCATATCTCCTTGTATTGTGCAAGCCTTATACTGTGGTCCCCTATAGATCTTCCACAGAGCAAATGCCTAATGCCCTGAAGACCTTCCCCTAGGTTTGTGGTACCAAGCTTCCCTGGAGCTATCCATCTAGAATCCCTCTGTCATTCAATAACCTGTCTATCTCTTTTTCTAGTCATGCATTTCCTCAATAATATCCTTATCTCAATATCTAGCCATATATCAATAATCTCAATAATATCCATCTCTTGCCTGCAGATCATCAGTGGAAATATAAAACAGCCTACTTAGATCAGCCCTGTACCTCTTTGTTGACCTTTGGGTTCCTTACAACTTTGGTTCTTCGGATATTGAGATATTTCAAGAATCGCAGCACCGGACAAACATTTGTGTTTGAAAGTGGATGTTTGTGTTGGGAGTTCTGCCTGCACAATATCCCAGATTCTACGCAGACTGCCCTCCTCCTATTCCATTATGGGTTCATATGTCAGGTCTGTATCAGATA
Organism: Pseudochirops corinnae; assembly: GCA_028646515.1. Taxonomy (NCBI): domain Eukaryota; kingdom Metazoa; phylum Chordata; class Mammalia; order Diprotodontia; family Pseudocheiridae; genus Pseudochirops; species Pseudochirops corinnae. Next base: position 258,811,948 of record CM053585.1, read on the forward strand.
CATGTGCCAACAGAGCAACTCAGTGGATTGGTGCTTACATAGTGAATGCCTAATAAATGTATATGAAATAAAATTAAATTGAGTTGGTTTGCTGAAGGGAATAGCCAACCAGCTGCTCAATCTCTATAACTGGTATTTCATGCTCATGGCACTGGTCATTGTCTGAGGGGCTGACTGGATTATCCCTTAACCTTTGATTAGAGGTGGAGAGCTTCTCCCAGAACCTCCCACTAAAGAGGGGCCCATAGATCAACTACTTCTTTATTTCCCATTCAATTGTATTCCTTTGGACTTCTCCAAAATTTCCTGGCATGGTGTTGCCTTCTCCCATTAGAACATTAGCTCCTTGAGGGCAGGGACTGCCTTTTGCCTTTTTTTTTTTTTTTTGTATCCCCAATGTTTATCAGTATCTAGCACATAAGTGGTGCTTGATAAAGGTGACTTAATCCATTCAGCCTTTTCGTGGTGGAAGGGAAGGGGAAATAAAAGCAAAATAGGGAGACATCTCTCCCCCTCCCATCTTCTTGCATCTGTTCTCAGTGTATTGTCTATTTCGAGGTATTAGAACTCACTAGAAGGAAGTTCCAGGTCCATCCAAGCTTGGGTTATATTTTTCCCAGCATGCTCCAAGCAGCAGATGATGTCTATCAGCATTGGATTCACATACTGCCCTATTTCTCCATAGTACAAGATATAGCTGTAGCTGATACTCTTGTTCTGATTACACCTAGAAGCTCACACATGTTCAGCTATAGCAGGTGCAGCAAAGAATGGGATCAGAAGAAAGGTTGGCATATTGCAAGGAATGAATGACCTTGAAGTCAGAAGACCTGGATTTGAACTCCTGGTTCTGCCACTTTCAATCAATTCATCCATCTATAAGTATTTAGTAAGTCCTTATGTCAAGCCCTAGTCTAAACATTGGGGATCTAAAAACAGTACCTGACCCTCAAGGAGTTTACTTTCTTGCTAGCTTTGTGACCTTGGGCAAGATGCTTCTCCACTCTGGGCCTCAGTGCCCTCCCCTATAAAATGCAGGGGCAGGATTTGGTGGCTCTAAAAATATCTCCATTTTTATGTTTCTGTTTTTCTCTGCTTAGCAAGACAAGGACTATGCAGAGAAAGGCCAAGTGCCCAGGAGACAGTGGGCTCAATCTGCCAGCTGCTGCCTCCTGGAGTCCCTGGCCTGTGCTCATCATAAGGACAAAAGACAAGAGAAGGAAGCATTCCCTAAGTGGGACTGAATGAGTAGCAAAATGATCTGAAATGAGCTAAATTAAAGACTTGCAATGACTTAATGGTGCTAAATGAAGAGACTGCTCAGAGCCAGGCCTCATTCCTTTTTCTGTGAGCCAGAGAGGAAGTTAGCATTTTGCAATGTATGCTCCCCCCCACTGGCCCATTCGTGCCTTTCCCTGGTCTAGCAGGCCTGCCATTACCTCCACACATACATGCTCATTAACACAGCAGGTGAAGTTCAAGATAAATACCTGTCAATCTGTTAATGATGGGGCTGCCACGGCCAGAGGAAAGTGCTTCCTAAGGATATTCTAAGCTCTACCCTGGGGCAGGCGTGGTGCTCAGCCACCCTTCTCCCCAACCCCCAGGACTCAAGGCAGATTGCTGTGGTCTGACCCTACTAGATGCTGGGAGGTTGGAATAGATTTCCAGATCCTCTTCTCTCCTACAAATGTCTTCTTTCTCCATGAGGCTCACATCAAGGAGCCTTGATCACAGGCTAGCAACCCTTCAAAGGGAGTGTGCCAAAGTTCCACTCCTGGTCTTTTGACAGTATGTGTGTGGGTGGTGGTGAGGGAGAAGACTGTCGTCTGTAGTCCATCTTTCTAGTACAGTTGTATTCAGGATGTGGTACAGGCAGTCAGCCTCTGGACCATGAATCTAGAGGTTCACATACCATACCAACTCTGGAATCCAGGTTGTAGGCGGCCAGTCCCTGGACTATATAGTTTTGAGGCCAGCTTGTAGAACCTTGGTTCACAGAATATTAGGATTTATGTCTATAAAAGACCTTTAGATGATCTTATTTAACCCCTTTGTTACAAAGAGGGGAACTGAGGCCAACAGACATAGGGTGAATTGTCTAACATCACCCAGGTAGTAATTTGCAAAGCAAGCATTGGAACCCAAGTTTTCTGACCACAAATCTAGTCTTTTTTCACTGAACTCATTTATTCACTCAATTGAAAAGCATTTATTAAATGACTATGTTTTGCAACACTATGCTACACATTGCCCCTAAAAGTATAATTCAGGTTACTATTTGCCTCCTTCAGGAGGCCTGCCCAGAAGAACCTCAGCTTGCATTGATTCTTTCCTACTTTAAATTTCCTCAGCTCTCAAGTAGCCCTTGGAAATGTCCCCTTTCACACATGGGACCCCAAGAATAGCTACCCCAGGTTCAAAGGTCTTTGTCCAGTCAATTTCATAGCTCATGAGCCCTTACTCCAATCCAGTCCAATCCAATCTACATTTATTAAGTACTTACCACATGCCAAGCACTGTGCTAAGGCCTGGGGATACAATTAATAAAAGCAAAGTCAACACTTGCCCTTAAGGAACTTACAACTGAAAGAGGGAGACAAGATGCAAAGGGAGGCAGGAAAGATGGGGAAGGGATACCAGGGAGTACCCTCCTGAAGTATTTTGTTCTGTGGAGTTGAAACCAGACAGGGCAGCAGATGCAAAGTGGAGTGAACTAATTCATTTACTCCCCCCCTCCCCTTTCAGGTAGAATACATAACAACAGAAACCACTTAATGTGCTAGCATAGAAATCAAAGTAGCTCTAGAAGATTCTTCCTATAAACCTCCTATAAATAAAAGTGGGGCACCCTGTCCCACAATACACCATTAGTGGAAAGAGTAGGGATATGTGGGGTCATGAATGAAGGACCCACATACAACCAGCGAACATACATGATGGGTTCCTGGCCCCACTGAGGGAAGGGGCAAGAGCTTACAAGCCACTGAGTGTGGGCTCTGGCTCTGGGCCCAGGATAAATGACATTCTGTTTTTTAAGCATCAAAAGCTCTCCAGATTTATGAGTGGAAGCCAGTTAAACATCTGAAGGAGAAGATGAGGGTGTAGTAGAAAAAGCACTGGCTGTAGTCAGAGGACCTGGGTATACATCCTTCCTCTGATGCCAACCCCTTTGGTGGCATGAGGGGAATCACCTGACCTTTCTGGGCCTCAGCTTCCTCAACTGTAAAATGAAGAGGGTAGATCAGATGAGCTCTGAGGGCTCTTATAACTCTGCTCCTATGATCCAGTGGTTGTCCCATTTAAGACCTTAGGTCAGTGGTTCTCAACCTTCCTAATGCCACAACCCTTTAATACAGTTCCTTATGTTGTGGTGACCCCCAACCATAAAATTATTTTCGTTGCTACTTCATAACTGTAATTTTGCTACTGTTATGAATCTATCTGATATGCAGGATGTATTTTCATTGTTACAAATTGAACATAACCCACAGGTTGAGAACCTCTGTCTTAGGTGATCAGTCTCACTGGCACTATTCCTCAAGTTTAGGTAGTCTATCCAATTCAACACAAATAACAATTATTAAGATCTTACTGTGTACAAGGCAGAGGAGGGAGGGAGTCCCTTAAGTGAAATAAGACTTGTAAAATTCAGACATATCTATAGAAATTCAAATGTGCTTTTATTTATTAATGTCACTAATATCTGTGTACACAAAATCTCTTGCTCTTTTTAGAAACCAACTAAAAGTCTTGTTAAGAATGGGCAGTTTGGGGCAGCTGGCTCAGTGAATAGAGCACTGATCCTGGAATCAGGAGGACCTGAGTTCAAATGAGACCTCGGGCATTTAACACAAAAAACTAGCCATGTGACCTTGGGCAAGTCACTTAATCCCAGTTGCCCTACCTTCCCCCTCCAAAAAAGCAAAAACAAAACAAAACAAAAAGAATGGGCAATTCTAAGATAGATAGGCAGACAGATAATAGATGCACATATATGTATATATACACATACACACATACATATAAATATACATATATACACACATATATAGTATATGTGTATATGTAGACACACACCTATATGGCCAGGATATGTATGTATGTGCATATATGTGTGTTTACATATACATTTATTATATATGATATTATATGCTTATGTTATATATTGATAAAATTATATATTATATTCTTCTGTTGATCAGTTACTTCAGTTGTGTCCAACTCTTTATGACCCTATTTAAGGTCATCTTGGTAGAGATACTAGAGTGGTTTTCCATTTACTTCTCCAGCTCATTTTTTCAGATGGGGGAAACAAGGTTAAGACAAGGTTAAGTGACTTGCCCAGAGTCACACAACTAGTGAGTGCCTGAGACTGGATTTGAATTTAAGAAGATGAATCTTCCTGACTTCAAACCCAGTGCTCTATCTACTGTACCATCTAGCTGCCCATATTATATTATACATTATATACTTTTATAAATTATATTTTATATTATTGCTATATACTATATATAAATGTACAAATATACATATATATATATGTGTATATACATATATTTGTATGAAAAACAGTTTATATACTATTAAGTGAACTTCATAAAATGAAGCTAAAGGGGATGACACCTAGAATTAGCTTAGGAATTATAAATGGAGATGGACAACTTAAGGAATCTATTAATAATTCTTCTATAACATTGATCAGGTTTTATCCTTATGACATATTATAATTATAAGCATATGCAAATATACAACATATACAATGTATATAATGATTAGGGCATCTGAAATGATCTGGTTACAACCCTCCCTCTCCTCCCCATAAATACTTTGAGTTACATAGTGAAAATATTATTATACCGTTTTATAAATAAGAAACAGACTTGTAAAGTTTAAATGACATGACATGTCTAGGGTTACCCAGCTGGCAAGCATACAGGCCAAGACCAGAACCCACTTCTTTTGACCCAAAGTCTGATACTTTCTACTAGACTATGGCTACCTCTCATATATTTTACAATTATGGAGCACATACAAACACAGGCACATTTTGCATAAATGTGTTTTATACCTTTAGCTTCAGGCCTGGAGCTTTGTGTCATTGCTCAGGCATAGAGTGCTGGGAAATTCAGCATAACTCTTCATTTGGGGCCTGGGGCTTACCCACTATAATGCACTAGGCTTGCTGCCCTAGAGAATGGAGGTCAATTCTTGACACACTTTGCAAATGCAAATGAGTCCAGTGGCTCAGTCCCATTTCCCATTTGCAGATTCAGCCTCTGCACAATTTGAGTTGATTGGCAGGTCTGTCAGGCTATACTGAAAAGAGGCCTGGATTATTATTATTATTATTATTATTGTCATTTTAGAGGTGGGGGTAATATGAAGGAAGGACGAGATCAGGAGTGGGGAGGTCTGTCAATGGCTCAAGCACACTGGCATACTTTGAGGTGAACTTATACAGAACTTGATTTCCATCAAGGATGAATGTCAGAGTCTCATCTTCAAAAGTGCTCAGTTCAGCCAAATGAATTAGTCTCCTTTTGTATCATGCTAAATTGGGGATGTGCACACTAAATTATTTCCCTTTCCTGAATGTCTAGACTCATTGTAATAAAGAAAACCTAAGACACTTTGAGAGCCCAAGACAGTCCATCTTTAGAAAGGAGGAAACCAGATCATTTTTCCAAACTAAGTTTCAAAGACCCAGTTCACACCCTAACCTGAGACCAGGGCAGGAATGGGCAGTTTGTAGCATATTAAGTCTGAAAAAACTTGAAGATCATATTGTACAGCATATTCATTTTACAAAGAAAGAAATTTAGTCCTATAGAAGAGAAGTGAATTATCTAAGATCACACAGTAAGTCAGATCTGGGATTCAAACTCTGGTTGCCAAAATCCAGATCCAGCTTCTTGCTCCAATACCACATGGCCTGGTCACACCAGGCTGTTTTGTCCTTGAAAAAAATTATGGCTTAGGATATACCTTTCTCAGAAAGGCCTTGAAAGACAAAACCAAACCCCATGATTTCCTGTCTGTACAATTGACATCATTATGGAAGTGTAATTTTCCTAATTAGTTTATTTCATCAAGATCTGTTTGAATGCTTTTCTCATTTTGCTTTCCCAGCCTCACTATACCTTAGGCTCATGAATAATAGGAAATAAGACGTGTTGTCTGACATGGCTTCCTTTCTGTCTTAAAGAGACCAGCCCATAAATAAAACATCTGGGCCTTCCTGGGGAGAGGTGCCTCTGAATTGGAGCCCACTGATTGATGGAGACAGGAGAGTGTTTTCTTAAATCAGGCAGGGAATGATTTTGCTGGATCCAGGCCACAATGCGTCTGATCAGTGGGCAAGGAAATGAGCACCTTTATAATGTGGAAGGGACAGAGGAAGGTCGAGGGGTGCAGCCTGCCTTTCAGTCCCCTTATCCCACTGCCACAATCACGAGAGAGACCTAATTTTCTATAACTTTGCTATTTTCTAACTGAATAGCTTCTGTTGAGTGTGTGGAAGGTCCTGTCTTCATAGGCACTCACAACATTGAAGGAGAAATTACTCTGCAGAGAAAAAGACTACTTTCAGTAGCCATGGCAGGACTTGTATAGCTAGGTGAGTATTGTCACAGGAATTCCTTTGGAGGCCAATGGCTCATTCTGCCAAGATAACTATTATTCAGAACCTATTTCTCAGTTCTCTTTGGGAAGAGCCTACATCACATTCTCTTAATGAACGGACTCATAAACCCAAGCAGGTACCCTTGAGAATGAATTGCTATCCTTGACAGTAAATATAACTGAGGCTAAAACTCTCATGTTCACATCCTATCTCTCTTTTCCCCTCTTCTCAGCAGAACTTAATTTAGAAAGGTCAAGGTCACCCACTGCATCCTGGGCTATTGCCCAAGATTGTCTTGACTTTTGTCTTGCCAATGGACCTTGATAACTCTGGAGGAGAGAGTAAGGCTGATGACTGCTCAGCTCTGCCTCACTCAAATCCAATTCATGAGCAAATTAAGACATCATCCTGGTGATGACACTGGTCTTCTTTTAGAATTAAGGATGAACAACAATAGGACAGACCCCTTCCCCATTTCCATTGGGGCACCTAAGTTGGCCCTCTTCTCCTCAGTCCTTGCTGAACAAACATTCACCAGGTCTAATTGCCAATATTCTTTCCCCTTTTTTCTCTACCTTCCAATATATCCCATCCCATATTTCATCTTTTCTGGACCAGAAACTGGACCAGAAACTGTGTGACAGTTAGCTGCCCTAATAGACTCATGGTGTTAATATACTAATAGGAGAAGGTTATAGGAGCTCCTCAGGACCCTCCACCCACTTCATTTCCTAGACCATACAGAATGCATCAAACTTCAGTGTTCTGGAGACAACAAATAAGTTATTTGGTCTTTCTGTTGTACTGTATGTAGCTGCCTATATAAATTAACTTAAATAAAATAATAAAAATTTTTAAATAGTGAATATTATGTTAGCCCATACTTTTTTTTTCTGGCAACAAATGAAAAAGTACACACATGTTCATGACATGTAGCTTTTCAAAAAGCTGCATTCGATGACTGTCACCAAAAGCAATTAGAAGATTGCCAATCTCTGTGCTAAAGTCAGGGCTGATTTTCCTGCTCATCTGAGCTGAACTATGAGCTCCTTTAGATTAGGGGCCAGGTCTTGTTTAACCTTTCTATTCCCTTTAATATATTATTATACGTATAGCTGGCTTTTGATAAATGTTGATTAATGCAAAGGCAGATCCAGAAACAGAGTATAGAAGAGATATACAGAGAGAGACAAAAGAGAGAAGAGAGAGAGAAGGAGGGAGGAAGGAAGGAAGGAAGAAAAAGAAAAGAGAAAAGGAGAAAGGGAGAAAGAGATGGACAGACAGATAGACTAATCAATAGAAACCTTATCAGAATATGTGAAATATCCCTTGGAAACTACCTTTAAAGACCACACTTTTTTCTTTGTGTGAGTTTTAGGCTACCAGCTACTTTATAGTTTCACTTCCTAAAGACTGTCAGCGGGAGAGGTAAAACAGGAAAGGGACCAAGACCAAAACCGTTCTTCGACACCACTCTTGTAAAGACAGTTCAGTTAGTTAGTTTTGTGGTCATGGCCAAGTGCTTAAGGAACTCTGAGCCTCAGTTTCCCTCCAATGTAGAATAAAGATAAGAGTATCTGTCTACTTATTTCACAGGATTTTTGTAAGTATAAAAGGAAGCAATGGCATTGAAAAACCTGTAAGTTTTGTTAGATCTTTTCTGCAAAACAGGTTAGCCTATGATGATCATAGGATTAAGAGCTGGTAAGGACCTTAGAAGTCCAGTGGTCCAGTCTTGAGGAATCTGAGACCCACAGATGTTAAATGACTTTCTAAAGGTCACCAAAGTAGCAAGCAGAAGACATTGGGTTGGATCTCAGATCTCTTGATTTTGAATCTGACTCTTCCTAACACATCACAGCTGACTACCCTCTGGCTGTCTGAGAGGCTGAAAGAAAGCAAGAGGAGGGGGAAGTATAGAAAATAGAGGTAAAATCACCAGAGACAAACTTTGATGACTTCCCAGTTTGGCCTAGCCTGAATCCTTGGTGCCGACAGTCAGACTTTGTGGTGATTGATTCTAGTCATTTGTCTGAAGAATTAATTTGTGACCAAAGAGTTTGTCACCAGAAATCTCCACTTGCTGAGAAACAGTGTTAAAGCCTGCCCAGGACTTGTGGAGTAATTCACACCATTCCCCCTAGAGAGCTGGATAACATGGCGGCCTGTAAACACAGCAGGGTTTCCTTTAAACATAGTACACAATGAAATGAGCTCTCTGCTGGGTAAGGAGGCAGAATAGAGATCTTTGTAGCAATTAAAAGTGACTAGCCTTTGCACTCCCTTGACCTCAGTGGCTTGAAGTTTTAGAAAGTGGCTCTGAGCCAGCCCCAAAAGCTTCCTAGTAGGGAGGCACGGACAATTATTTGTGCCCTTCCTGCTACTGGATGGTAGTGTGTAGATGCCAAATAGCCTTCTCACTGTCTGAATCACATTTGTAGAAAACATGGGTGATGATCTACAACTAATATGTTATATTTATAATGTGACCTCCAGGGTTAAGCCAAAACTCCCTGTACGAGTTTCACAAGTATAGGATGGAGGGATTACACCTAGATTGGGATTTTTTTGAAAAAGACCTGTGGGAAGTAGTTCAGGGGAACAGACTAGATAAGAAAGAATCAGAAACATCAAACTTAATAACACTGCCTTATATAAACTCAACTATTTCAATCATTTGCAGGAAAGAACTTTCTATTTGAAATCACCTTCTGCAAAAACTAGAATGCAATTTGGCAGAAATAATGTTCAGAACAACATCTTAGACCATATGCCAAAAGAAACCAAAATAAAATTGGAAAATAAATACAAAAGGTCACACATTAAAAAAATTAGAATTAGATCAATCAATAAGCAATTACTAGGTGTTTATCATGAGCCAGGCACTGTGCAAAATTCTGAGCATCCAAAAAAAAAAAAAAGACAAAAAAAAGGTCCTTGTTCCCAAGGAGATCATATGCTAATGGGGGAGACAAGATGCAAACAACTACATACTTACGAGATTTATGCAGTGTAAGCTGGAGGTAAGTTCACAGGGAAGGAGCTGGCCTTGGGGGTATCTTGAAAGAAGTAAGAGAAACTAGGAAGGAGGGGTGAGGAGGGAGAGCATTCCAGGCTCCAGTGAGAGCCAGTAAAAAACAGAAAATCAGGAAACAGAATATCATGTTTAAGGAACATAGTTGTAGGTAGGGGAAAGTGCTTAGCTAAACTAGACAAAACCATAAGATAAAACAGAGAATTCCAATTTTATGATATCTAACACACTTTTAGGGATAGGGACTAAACCTGTTGTTTCATTGGTCTGGAGATATTTTGAGGAGGAGCTTCTTTTACCATTGTGGGTCATCATTCCCTGCAAATCATAGTCAGAGAATTCCCTGGAGCACTGAGATTTGAAATGAATTGCCCAGGGTCACACAGTCAATACATGTCAATCAATTAATCAACAAATATTTATTGATCTCTTATTATGTGCCAGGAAGTGTGTTTGGACATAGAATGAACTGATCTATACCTACAATGAGCTTACATTTTAATAGGGGAAATAACAAAAATATAAAGGTGAGACCTGAACTCAGGTCTTTCTGGCTTCAAGGCTTCAAATCTCTATCTGCTATACAATGATTCCTCTCATTATTAATATTCATAATAATAAATCTTAAAATTCTATATGCACATCTAGGTCTATGGACAAAAGATCTTGTATAGGTCTTGATTTAGACCTGATCTGGATCTGTCTCTCTGCAGCTAGACCCAGATTTGGATCGATTTATCTGGAGCTACTCCTAGATGAAGATCCCTCTAAGATCTGTTCTCCGTTGTATAAGTGGTCACAGGATATGAACACATAGTTCTTAAAAGGAGTAATAGAAACTATAACAAACCATCTGAAAGACTGCTCCAAATCAGCGATAATAAGATAAAGGAAATTTCAAATAGCTTTTGACAAAAAGACAAATATAATAAACACTATTACATGGTCAGTGCTTTAGAAAGGTGCAAAACATGGTGCCATATGGAATCTGAGGGTGAATGGTCGTTATCAGTAGGGGTTGTGGTGGGGATAGTTCATTGAACAGGTAGTATTTGATTTGGGTAGTAACTGATGAAATGCAACAGGTAAAGGGAGAAGAAGTACATTCTAGGTTCAGGGAAAAAACAAACTGCTGTGTGTGTGTGTGCGCATGTGTGTGTGCGTGTGTGTGTGCATGTGTGTGTGCGCGCGCATGTGTGTGCGTGTGTGTATGCATGTGTGTGCACGTGTGTGTATGCATGTGTGTGCGTGTGTGTATACATGTGTGTGCGTGTGTGTGCGTGCGTGTGTGTGCATGTGTGTGTGCACGCGCATGTGTGTGCGCATGTGTGTGCGCATGTATGTGTGTGCGCGTGTGTGTGTGTGTGCGTGTGTGTGCTGCTCTCCACTGGCCCTTGGGTCCTAATTACACACCATATTCATTCACTCTTCCTTTGGGGACTCCCCTTTGCCTCAGGGAATCACTACATGTGACACATCCCTAAAATACCAAACATGAAAGTTAATAGAAGGAGCTAGAGATATTTACTCTAGAGAAGAGAAGGCTTAGGTGGTGCTGATGGTGATGGTGGCTCATAATATCCATCTTTAATTATCTGAAGTTGTTATCAAGTGGAAAAGGGAGCAAGATTGTTTTTTGTGACCTCAGACAGGATAGGGCCAGTAAGTAGACTGCTAGAGAGAGGTAGATTTTGATGATTCTGGGATGTGGGTCCTGGTTGCTCTGACCACAAAATGGCTCCTCTGGGAGAATTATACTGGAAAGAGCCTTTGGGAGTCAGAAGAACTTGGTTTAAATCCCAGGTCTGCTATTTATTATTTGTGTGGTCTTGATCAAGTCAATTTCTCTCTCCGGGCCTCAGTTTCCTCCTCTGTAAAATCAAAGGGAGTGGGGACTGACTGATAAATAAGGTTGACTTAAATAATTTCTAAGTTCTGCAAAGAATATCTTTCAACTTTCTCCCCTGCTTTCCCCCTATTCTCTCTCCCAAACTGGGTTGAGGGAGATGGTCTTGAAAAGGTGGTCTCCTTCAGGCAGAAAGTCCTGCTTTTTTTTAGTTGGGCTCCCTAGCTCTTGGAGAAACATTGTGTCAACTCTCAAAGCAAGGCAGAAACAAACCTGTTTGTCATTTTGATTTTTTTCGTATTAAAGAACCCCCAAAGTCCCTATTATCATCTCCATACAATTTTCTCCATTTGCAATTTGCTATTTAGATATTTTTCTTCCTCTTCTTCATTGCTAGCCAAAGTCTGTTGGTCTTTGTTTATTTTGGGCTTGTCAGACTGAATAAGTATCATTGACATTGCCATGGTGGGTGGGGGAAGAGTGCTGTTGGGGCATTACTTCTCTGAACAACTCCTAAGGAAGTCCCAGCTAGTCCCTGCTACAATGGGACATGACAGGAAAGGTGAGGGCTGCAAGGGATGCTGTAGTGTGCCTGTGGACTCTGGAATTAACCCCCAAGGGCATCTTCTCCTGATGGATCTCAGAGACCTAAGGGAATGGAGGTAAAATTCTGCACCCACTCAAATCCCCAAATATGATTAGTCTGCACAATTTACACATAGGTAAGTCAGACAGATAATCCAAGCAGGATCATTTGGGGATGGTGCATGTGGGAGGGAGAGGGTATCACTATTTTAGCAAAAGAAGGACTTTCACAGCCCAGATGTATCCTTTTAAGACCTATGTGCAGTGGAGAGGGGGAGAGGGATTCTTTCTCTCAAAGCTTTGTGGGTTGTTTTTGTTTTTAATAAAGCTTCAACTTCTCGCCTTGATGCAAATCGGTTGAAAGTGTAATTGGGGAAAAACGTGTGGGAGGCGAAAGCAGACTCCAGTGGGAGAACAGAAATGCAGCCCTTGCCTGCTTTTTTGTTGTGGAGCCCCAATAAAAGGGTTAATCCTCCCCCTCTGCATGTGAAATGCCAACAAGCCTTTGGCAACTCTCCCCATTCTTTATATAACAACACTTCCAAGCGCTGAAGCTTGTCTCCTCCTAGTAATGCTTTTAATTTGTGTTCTGCTGGGGAGAGGCCAGGATTTAATCGAAATCATTAGAATGGCTTTGCTTGAAGTAGCTGAGGGCTTACAGTGGGGCTGGAGGAGGAGGTTACATTGGAATAATTAAAAGAAATACAGAAGGTCGCCATTGGTACTTGAGCTATTCCAGACGCCTGGGCTTCAGAATAAAAAGGTGGAATTTAATGACAGAGGTTCTTAGCTTAAATAGAATTCTTGCACGGTTACTTTTCTATTAAACCCCATATTGTCTCTCTTCCCCCACACCTAATAAAGTCCGGCTTTGTTTCCACCTTTATTTGAGGGGGGGATGGGGAAAGGAATGAAGCTGTTTCATCCCTGGCCTAAGATCTCCCCATTCCAATTTTGACTCTTCCGCTGACATTTTGGGTGGCCTGGGGGTGTCATCCTCTCCTTTTGTGATGGGTGATATTGGTCCTCAGCTGGGTGGTGATAAAAGAATTCTCCAAGTCCAAAGGATAGACAAGAAAGAAGAGGAAGAGGGGGAAGAAGAGGAAATGAAAAGAATGAGGAAGAGATGGAGGAAGGAGATGATGGATCAGGATGGAAGGGGGAGATGGAGAAGTAGGTGATGGATGAGGTAGAAGAGGAAAAAGATAAAGGGAGAAATGGTGGAAGAAAAGTTGCTTTCTTGTTTATTTCTGATTAATCTTGGGATCTTGCTTTGATCATTAATTTAAAATTACATTTAGGACAATGAAGTGAGCCCCATCACAATGCAAGTTAGTGACCAGATTATTCCTTGAAACTCATCTCCTCCTGCATCACACTGAATCTACTTGGAGCCTTTCTGCAGCACAGATCCATAGGCCCCAAAGGTCTCATTTAGGAATCGTTCTAAGAAGAAACAAGGATTTGGTGTAGGAAGAACATGTCTGAGAAATAGAAACTTCTCAATCACAATTAATAGTTACAAATGCTTACCTATGTCGTAGGGTCCTCAAAAGCCCTTGTACCAAACCATTAAAGAACCAACCAGCCTTTACAGTGTGTTCACAGCAGTCCAGGCTCCAAGAGGGAGAAGAAGGAGAAAAAAAAAAGTGTTTTTTTTTGTTTTTTTTTTAGGGATTTCATCAGCTGGTCAAGGAGAGGGGAGGGGAATCACACACAGGAGACATAAGTTGCAGAGTTGTCAATACCTGTACAACCTGTAGCCAAAGGTATAGATCATATAATCAGAATTGTCTGGGCAGCAGATACAGGGATCTCTCTTTCACTTTGGCAGCTGTGTGGCCCAGTGGATAGAGCACCTGGCCTGGAGTCAGGGAGACTTATCTTCCTGACTTCAAATCTGGCCTCAGATACTTCCTAGCTGTGTGACCCTGGGCAAGTCACTTACTCCTGTCTGCCTCAAGTTTCCTCAATCTCTAAAATGAGCTAGAGAAAGAAATGGCAAACCACTCCTGTATCTTTGCCAAGAAAACCCCAGAAGACAAGAATGACTGGAAGAGGTGAATAACAAATTGCCTCAGAGAAGTAAAGCAATTCATCCAAAACCATGCAGATAAGTAGCAAAATCAAGATTTGAACCCTGGTCATCTGACTTTAAATCCAATGTTCTTTTTACTATATTACATTGTCTTCCATGTCCCTTCCAGATTATTCTCCAACAACTTTTAATCTTACCTCCAACAATTTCCCTATACATATCCTCTGATCCAGATTACTCACTATTCTTGTTAATAACAAAAATAATAAGTGGTAGTATTCAGCGATGCTTTAGGGTTTACAAAGAACTTCACATATATTATCTTATTCAATCCTCAGATGCTATTAGTAGTAGATGTTATTATAATCTTGATTTTAAAGATGAGGAAACTGAGAGCAAGGTTCACACATATGGTAAAAGTCTGAGGCGGAATTTGAACTCATCTTACTGACTCCAGAGCCCAGGGCTCTAGCCACTGTGCAATCCAGCTGCATAGTCACAGATCATCTGGAGACTACTTCCTTCTCTCTTCCTTTGTTTGGGTTTTCCACTTTCCACGGAGGAATTGTTTTCCTCTAAACTCCTTTTTCCAGGGCTGATTCATGGCCAGTTCTTCCAGTAAACCTTCCTCACTGTCTAGCACCCCAAGCCCTTGTAACTTTTCTTTTACTTGACAATTGACCATATATCGCTCTATAACAGCTCGTATAGGCTTGTCTTCCTTATTTTGGCATTTAATTCCCTGTTTACACGTAATCCCTACCATTGTCAATAACTAACATTGGCCGAATATTTCCTCTGTGTAGAACCTCATGCTGGTGACTAGGGACACACTGAGTTCTAAGACTGACTTCTTCCTTTCAAAGGACATATCTACTTAGGAAATGGGATGCATCTGCAAAAAGATGACTGACCCATAAATAACCCTAGACAGTTGGTGCTAAGTGCTCCGTGAGTGACAGTAAGTGCTGAAGGAGTAGAGATGAGGAAGACAAGGGGCAACTTAAGCTGTGTTCATTCTGTAAACATTTCCTAAATGCCTACTGGTGCACGGCACTGGCCCCACCACAGAGGAAGATAGAAACGTGATCTTTCACTCAGGTTCTTAACTCAGGCTCCATAGACTCAAGGGGTCTGTGTATAGCTTTCAGAGGATCCATGAACCTGAATGAGAAAAAAAAAATACATTTTTGTTTTCATTAATTTCTAACTGAGACTTAGCATTTACTTCAGTAATTTAAAACGTTACCCAGAGAAAACAGACTTTGCCAGACTGCTAAAGGTGTCCACGAAGCAAAAAAGGTTAAGAACTCCTGTGTTAGAGGTTTTTATGGAACAAAAAGGGATGCTGGAGATCAGAGAGTTACAGCTGGAAGGGACTGGATGGTAGAGGCAATTTCCTCTTTCAACTACCTCGATTTATAAACAAAGAAACTAGGACTCAGATAAGTTAAGTGACTTGCTCTTGGTCGGAGGTAGGATTTAGAACTTTATTTTCCTGACACCATCACCAGTCTCCATCCATTATATAAGGCTCCCTCTCTTGATTTCTTACCTCTCTGCTTGATGCCCCTAGCTGGAATTATAAGCCATCACCTGATACGATGTCACCTATTCCTTTAATTTAGGAGGAAAAAAAACCCACTAAAATTAAAGAGAGAAAAATATTCACAGGTCAAAGAAAACAAATGGAGTTCTCTCTGATTTTATGAGAATGATTGACATCTGCTAATGATCAACTTTTCTCCAGAGGAGCCCCATATAGGCTCAGTCTCTTATAGGTATACACTGCTTGTGATGGTCAGAGTTTCTCAGCCTTTGGGGCCTTTTGCAATTCTTCATGACTCCCAGCAGGTGGCACTAGACCTTGCTCATCTTATAGCTCACCATAGCTCCCAACCAATGATGTTAGTTCAAAGACATTCAGGATAGACTAGCTTGTCTGTATTGTTCCATCTATAATTCTCTGTAGCCCATAGCAAGTAATTCTTCAATAAACACATAGACCCTTCCTGGGCTGGAGGGACAGGGTTCCTCTCCATCATGAGTCCAATCAGATGATAGTATTTCAGAGTTTCCCTATTGTGGCTATCCTGTGCTATGACTGATGTAGGACTAGACCAAGAGATTTCTCTGAAATCATTCTTCTACATTACTCTTTCAATTGACCTCTGATCTGAGATGAAATTTTGCTCAGGGGTCAAGAGTATACCTTTGACCTCTCATTTCTGAACTGATCTCCTTCATCAACAGCAGTCTGAGGTGTAGTAACCCTGGAGTAAGATGTCTTTTTTCTCCCCAGGCACCCATAAAGTGTGTTTTCTTACCATGTCAGCATTTCTCATGATTGTGCAAGCTTGATAATATATCTCTATTTCTTTGAAAATATCTATCAATCTCTTCAAATTCTTTTGGGGGCTATTTATATTTCCTGGAGTTGCTTCTCATTACTTCTGGGAGTAGGACAAGCTCCCTTGTCCGTAATCCCAACCACCTCTTCCTCCTCCTCCTCCTATTCTTCTTCTTCTTCTTCTTCTTCTTCTTCTTCTTCTTCTTCTTCTTCTCCTTCTTCTTCCAGATAGTATAGTATCAGGCATGTAGAAGGAAGCTTTTAAAAATACACAACATTTTCATAATCTTTCATTGAGTTCACAGGCTAATAGTGGGATAAATGTGGTATAGTGAAAAGAAGACCTTGATTTGGAGTCAGTGAACTTGAATTTGAATACTAGTTCCTTTGATTACTTATGTAACCTTGGGCACAAGTCACTTACCGTCTCTCATCAAAGATGATGAAGCTATCGTATACGGACTCTAACATCTCAGCAGACTTTGTTCTGAATGAATAAATGGCTCTGTAGATGATGAAGGCAAGAGGAGTAAGTGATATCAGACAAATTTCACAGAAGAGATCAGTGCTGGAGGTGACACAATTTTGAAAGCTTTGAAGGATTGATTTTTTAAATATCTCAAGGAGCATTATCACAAATAATTGGAGACTGAAGTGGAAATCATAGACTTTATTGTTACCAAAAAAAAAATGATACAGAGGACTTCAGTAGTTAATTAACTATATGTCACTCATTTCCATAAATTCTTTATGAGAATGATCTACATACATATCTAGGAGAATCTTAATGAAAATAGGGAAAGAGAATAGGTAGTCTACTACAGGTGACTATACAGTAGACCACATCTTGAGTCACACAAATAATTAAGGGTAGATTTAAAGCATAAAAAAAACAATCTGTGTTTATTACATGTTAATTAAAAACATTAAAAAGGCATTTGACTCAGTAGAGCAAAACACAGCCTTATAAGTTCTCCAACAAGTCATTTTCCATTTATATGATAAGAACACACAAGATTTCTTTAGAAATGTTACCACAGAAATAATTTCATTATATGATCTCCTGATTATTGGCATCAAGTCAGGCATAACATAAGGATGTGAATGATATTTTAGCTCAAAACTAACTCAGGCCAGTCCAGTAATTTAGGCTTGGGATTACAACACAACAAAATATTTGTGGACCATAAAATTCAATAAAAACAAAATTATTTAATAGATTGAAAAGAACATAATTACTAATTATTAATTCAAATGGATATTGCTTCTCTCCCTTTCCACATTCAACAGGAAAGTGGGTCAAAAAGATGTCTCACAGGGCAGTGATAATTCCACTCTATCTTTGCCACATCAAAGCCCCATACAATTTTTATGTGTCAGGTTACAAGTAAACCATGATCAAGTTCCAATCCCCCGAACCTAAAAAAAAAAACTTGAAGACAGCCTCCTTATCTCCTTAAAGGGAAACCAGCCCAACCTATATAAAACAGCTGCTTCTCCTACCACATACCACCTTCTACTACTTAAATTGCCTTAAGGCTGTTATTAAACAATTTTGACCTTAGGAATATGAAAAACTTAGCAAAGTAACATGGCAAGTGGAATTTCATGCAAATAAAAGAAAGATAAAAATATCGAACAATATAAAAGTTCTCCCCCAAAGTGCAATCTATGCAATGAGGAGAGTATCAAGGGGTATCACCAGGATCATGAGTACCACAGCACTTAGTGATGACAAGAACCAGTAGTCACCTATCCTCATGATAAGTCTGGATCACTGGTAGAAAATTAGCTAAAAGGATAAAAACCTTTTGCATGTCATCTGTCTGAAGGCTTGAATCATTAGCAAAATTCAATTTGTATTACTACCCACTCAGTACTCCCTGGCTCACCAAACAAAACCTCCCTTCCTGAGAGCCCCATCTGGGATAATACCAAATCTTTACCCTTTTTTGAGGCATTAGCTCAGGGGCTGTCTCTTTCATCTTTCTTCTTTTATCCCAGAACTCAACATAGTTACCAAGTCAGCTAAAGAATCCTCTTTCTTTCAGGTGAATTTGCATTGCTCACAATTATATAAAAATCAGTTACTTCCCCTAAATCCTATTTGCTGATCCCTTAAGACCCTTTTGGGAGGTAGCTAGGTGGTTCAATGGAAAGAGTGCTGGGCCTGGAATCAGGAAGACCAGAGTTCTAATTCAGCCTCAAACACCTACTAGTTGTATGACTCTGGGCAAATCACTTAACTTCTGTTTGTCTTAATCCACTGGAGAAGGAAATGGCACACCACTTAAGTATCTTTGCCAAGAAAACCCCCTCGATAGTATTGGTATGCTACGTTCCACAGGGTCACAAAGTCAGACATAACTGAGCAACAACAGCAGCAAAAGCTACAATTCTACCTTTTGTCCAGCTGGGTGGCAGAGTGGTAGAGGAAGACTCATCTTCCTCAGTTCAAATATGGCCTTAGACACACATTGACCATGTGACCCTGGATATGTCACTTAACCCTGTTTGGCTTAGTTTCCTCATCTATAAAATTAACGGGAGAATGGAAATGTAAAACCACTCCATTATCTTTGCTTAGAAAACCCCAAATGGAGTCACAAAGGGTTGGACATGACTGAAAATGACTAAAAATATATAATAAATACTCAGAAAGAATTTATCTGACCCATCCTAGGGAAAAGAGACATGGTAATTAATAGGGACTTGAACTGTTTCCTTCTGTGTACAGACCTTCTAAGGGCACAAAATCCTCAAGGCCTAGGTAACCCCATGAAAGGGACAAAAAAAGAAATATTCGAGTGGCCAGTGGGACTATGTCTAAACTCAATCTACCCTTGCAGGTGAAGTCCAGAAAACTGCTGAAGCAGAGAGCTTACCCCTTTCCTAAGCTTGTGACTTGCATCTCAGTCATAGGTTTTGAGAAAGAGGAACACTCAACTGAAATCCACCATCAGCAATACGCTGGCAAAACTGTTGCTTTAAGAATCCCATTTGGGGGTGACTAGGTGGTCCAGTGAATAGAGCACCCACCCTGGAGTCAGGAGGACCTAAGTTCAAATTTGGCCTGGACACTTAACACAAAACTAGCTGTGTGACCTTGGGCA
The DNA here is from genome assembly GCA_028646515.1 of Pseudochirops corinnae. NCBI lineage: Eukaryota > Metazoa > Chordata > Mammalia > Diprotodontia > Pseudocheiridae > Pseudochirops > Pseudochirops corinnae. The sequence goes on from CM053585.1 coordinate 258,831,539, forward strand.
AGTCACTTAACTCCAATTGCCCTACCTTCCCCCCTCCAAAAAAAAAAAGAATCCCATTCAATGATAGTAGCTGCTGGAGAATGGTAATGCAAACAGAAAACCCAATGACTGTGATAGCAGCAGGCCCAAGCAAAATGGGTTTCCTGACTAGAGACAGTGAGGCAGAGACCCCAATAAGGGCAAAAGACATGTTTTATAAGAGCTTTGATGGTGCTTTCTGATGCTACTGAAACGTCTTTTCTTGAATAAGTATCAGTTGCAGTAAGGGCAAACCACTTGTTCTGAAATGGGAGAATAGTCCAGGCTTCCATAACAAATAGACCAGAGGAAGATCGAGAGCCATATGGGAGGATGCCATGATGATCTTTCTAAGCTGAATATGCTGATTGTCGTGGGGAACATTGTTGCACAGAGATGATTTCTAATGTTTAGGGAAAAAATATCATATCATGTCCACCATAACATAGCATCATGGTCCCCTGTCTAAATTGATGAGTCCAATTCCTCTAATAAATACTCAGAAAATGTGGCCCTCTATATACTACGTATGGCCTTTTGTCTAAATCCAAACTTCACAGAACAAATCTCTAGGTCCTCAAGTGCAGCCCTTTGACTAAATCCAAACTTCATAGAATAATTCCCATTATTGAATTTTTTTCTGTGAAGTTTGGATTCATTAAAAGGACTGTACTTGAGGGCCTATGTGGCCTCGAGGTCACAGGTCCCCCATTCCTAGCTCAAATTTATTAGCTATACTGTGTGGTGTGCCAGTGGTGTCAAACTCAAACAGAAACAAATGATCTCCAGGTTGCATATTAATTTAGATGAATAAATTAACATTATCTATGTTGCATTATGTTTTTAGTTATTTTGTTAAACATTTCCCAATTACATTTTAATCTAATTGGGTTTGACACTTGTGGTATATATTGTCCCTCAAAGATTCAAAGTCAGTGTCCCCCTCTTGCTTCACATAATGGGATGACCTATAGGAAGTGTTCTTCCTTCCCTTCCTGACCTGGCATATGCTATACCTACAGGTTCCTTAACAAGATGACCCAGGAGAGCCCATTCTAAAACTCAGCCTTGAGCTAATGAGAACACAAACCTCCTGCGGCTAGCTGGGTTCATAATCTTTCTTTGAGCACAGACTTTTATATAAATGAGGTGGAAAAGTGAAGGATGCTGACGGGCTAAGCAATTGTTTCTGATTGATATTTTTATTTTAATTTTTTTTATTTACTCATTTACTTTTAATTTACAAGATTCAGTTCCACCATCACTTGAGTTTCAGATTTTCTCCCCTCCCTTCCCCCCCATGGTGGGATGCAATCATGTATAGGATCTGCAAATACTTTCACATTGTACAA
>CM053585.1:258833408-258859260 GCA_028646515.1 Pseudochirops corinnae
GCCTCTCCAGGTAATTATGAAGTCCATCTCCTTCCCATTTCTTATAGCACAATAGTATTCCATTACATTCATATGCCATAGCTTGTTCAGCCATTCCCCAATTGATGGGCATCCCCTATATTTCCAGTTTTTTGCAGTTTCTGATTGATATTGTTGACATACATATTTTTTAATTTTTTAAAAATTTTTCATTAAGAGAATTAGTTTAACCACATTAATGAACACCAAGCTATATAAGCTATGTGTAAGGGGCATCCTTTTAATTAAATTTCAAGGTAAAAGAAGTGTGAAGGTTATAGAATGTCAGGTTCTGGGTAGATGATCAGATGTGGGCATTGGTAAAATGAAGATAACAAGGGCAATACATTTTTATCTAATCTCCCCCAAGCCCAGGACACTAAATTCACAGAATGTCAGAACTGGAAGGACCTTAGAGATCATTTAGTCCAATCCCCTCATTTTATAGATGGAGGAACTAAGGACTTGAACAGTAAAGTGACACTGTTGGGATTTGAACCCTGGGTCTTCTGATCCCAAGTTCAGTCATATTTTCTCCTAAAGATCCCAGTGGTGAAAAAACAGCAACAACAACAAAAAACCAAACAACCCTCCAAGTTCTGTCCTAGGGAAAGAAATTCCTGAATATATTATGCTTTTTTCCCTCATTGTTATCTGACACTTTTATAGGGTCATAGAATTTTAGAAAGGAATGGGAATTTCATTTCTCCATTTGTAAATTGATAAGGTTGGACTAAATCATCTCTGAGGCCCAAAAGAGGAAAGTGGGTTTATCCTTCCGAGGAACTTCATTAATTATTCTGCTGTTACGTAAGGGCAGACAATGAAGAAAGATTTCTGGAAGCACTGCTGTACACCAGCAAACCCACATGCTTGGAGCTAAACATTGAAATGAAGGAAATGAAGGGAGCTTAATTTGAACACCACTGAGTCAGTGTGAGGACTAGCTGTTCCTACAGTCTATCCTCCTGACTGGATGGGCTAAACTAACCTAAAAATGGATCCAGATAAAGTGAGTTCTTTATATGTTGTGCAGGTGTTAATCTCCTGCTGGCCAATATCATCCAGGAGCCAGATTAAGGAAAATATCAAAGAATTGTAGATTTAGAGTAGAAATGAAATAAGGATCATCTAGCTTACTCTTCTATTTTACAGATGAGCCATTTTACAGAACCACTTGTAGGAGGTGGATCAGGTGATACATAATAGAGACAATGGCTCAAGTCTTATCTGTGAAGTTGTTACCACCTATTCAAGCCCACATTGATTCCATCCTTCTCTGATTGACACAAAACCCTTACTATCAGGACTGATTATGTGTGTGTGTTTGGTCACACATGTCACAGGGTCACAGGGAACCTTAGGGATTATTTAGTCCAATCACTTATTTTGCATAGGAGAAGGCTAAAACCTAGAGAGGTTAATTGACTTGCCCAAGGTCATACAGTGAGTCAGTGAGTCATACAGTGAGTCAGTGAGTCCCTGGGACAAGAACCCAGTACCTTTCACTTCATGTCATTTCCTCTCTACTACCCAATGCTGTGGTCTTATATTGTTCTTTTATTTAATGTACATTAATGTTCTCTTTTGAGCTAGATGGTAAACTCCCTGTGGGGAGGCCTGATGTCTGCTATTTCCCCAACTCCCTCTCAGTATCTATCCCAGATCCTGGCATGTAATAAACATTCAATATATATTGTTGTGATACAGTAGTGTTAGACTCTTTAGGCCATAGCACACCAATACTGTCTGTGGGGTTTTCTTGGCAAAGATAACAAGAGCAGTTTGTCATTTTTTTTTTTCAGTGAATTAAGGCAAACAGAGGTTAAGTGACTTGCCCAAGGTGACACAGCTAGTAAGTATCTAAGGTCAGATTTGAACTCAGGTCTTTCTGATTCTATGCCCAGCACTCTATCCACTGATCTACTTATCTGCCTCTATATGCAGTATATTATCTGTTGCTTAATTTATTTTGGTAGCAGTATTACTATTTTTCCCTCTGAGACTAAGAGCCTACTCAGTCTCTCTAAATGATGCTATATTTGTAGTTGATTTGATATGAAAATTGACTTGGGATAAAGTGACTCCTCATAGATCTTCAGCACAGAGTGGGATCTTAAGCCTCTGCTGAGGATCAATGCCTTAGCCCTCCAAGATTTATTGGATTGGATCAGATAAATGAACATTTGTACTTGATGTCAGCATGACTTTAGAGGTTTTCCTTAGAGTCAGATGGCACATTTTGGAGAGATGGGCAACCATAACATTTTTTTTTTTTTTTGCTTTTTGGAGGAGGGAAAGCAGGGCAATTGGGGTTAAGTGACTTGCCCAAGGTAATATGGCTAGTAACTGTTAAGTGTCTGAGGCTGAATTTGAACTCAGGTCCTTCTGACTCCAGGGCCAGTGCTCTATTCACTGTGCCACCTAGATGCCCCAATAATAATATTTTAAAGACAAACTAAAAATTACAATATGCGAGGACATTTTTCCATGCTAAGATTTGTCTATTTAGGCAGTTTTTTGGTATAGTACATAGAGTGCTGAGCTAGAATTAGGAAATCCAGTCTCAGACACTTATTAGGTGTATGACCCTTTCTTCCTCAATGTCCTCAACTATAAAATGGAGATAACATCTACTTCCTAGAGTTGTGAGGATCAAATGAGGTATTTGTAAACACCTAAGCAGTGTCTGCTACATAGTAGGAGCTTAAAAAAAAATGAGCCATTCTCCCTTCCCTCCCTCCCTCCCTTAATTCCTCCCTCCCTCCCTTTCCTCCCTCCCATCCCTCCCTCCCTATATTCCTCCCTCCCTTCCTCCCTCCCTTCCTTCCTTCCTTCCTTCCTTCCTTCCTTCCTTCCTCCTTCCTTCCTTTTCAACTGTTTCTACTGAGCAGGGAGATGTCTTTGAGCCCTTGAAGACCATACCATTGGAGAGGGATCTCCAACAGGTCCAATTAAGCTGGAAAAACTGAGCTGGGGTCTAATGATGGGTTGTGTGACTGTGTTTGAAGACCTGCCTAGCTGAGTGTGAAAAGACTCACAACCAGAAGATTGGCTTCAGTGTAATGATGTTTTTGGCTACAGCACCTCATGGAGACCATATATTAAGACATGAAGGGGTTGCATCTGAAGATGAAATACCTATGGTTATGAAATCATGGATGCTCAAAGTATTTAAAATGTCAGGGTCTCATAGTCATTGAAAGCAAGGGTCTCATGACTTCTGGCAAAGGAACACCCAAGAGAAGAGAGAAGGGCTCAGAAGCTGCTCTCAAGGAGGCGCCTGATATGATAGTCATTACTGTCCAGCCCTTTGTTTGTTTTATGCTCATGACCTCAAGCTGTTCATAGCACAACCCAAGGCTGAGAATATTCCACAGAGAAACACATAACCCAGGGGAACAGAAACACAGACATCTAGAGGATTGTAACCCACATAACCAGGCTTCCTCTCTGTGTCACACTTCTCTGTCAGGAAAGTTTTCAGCTGGTTCTCTTGTTCTTCTTCCTTCCCCAAATACACAACTCAACTACTGTATTTGAATGGACCAGCCTAACAACATTATAGAGATTCTGATTTTTATGAGTTGCCTACAGGCAAGTCTCCTATGCAAGAGAGGTCAGTGACCTCACTGGGGACATTGGCAGCATCTGTTGCCTTCCTACCCCAGAGACCAATTGCCTGATTGCCAATTTCCCCTGATTGTGGTGGCAGAAATATGTTAAGGCTAAAACCCATGAGTGTACACCATCTTCCTGTTATTTGAAAATAACAGCTGTATAAAGCCTTATGCCACACAGATTCAAAAAACTTGTCATTGTGCCATTGACTCTCATCCACTGGTGCCATTAAAATGAGGGAGTCACTTACTGCCATAAAGGGATTTCCAAGATCGGATGAGCTTTCCTTCTCTTTCCCTCTCCGTGGCCTGGCACTTTAACAGTTCTGCCATTTTCTCTTCTATAATGGTTATAAGATTCTGCTCTTGCCAAAAATGAAAGCGTTAAATTGCATTCACTCACTTAAAAACAGTCCTGCTGTTGATGACTCGGTGGGTTTAATTGTTCTCTCCCCTACGTGGTGGGGTTGGAGCAGGCTCAAACAATCCACCAATCACAAGCCTAGAAAAAAATCATTAGAAAATCAATTTTTGCTTAATTGAAGATCCTTCTTCCAAATGGGAATGAAGTGAGATTTATCACCTCAGTTGCATGGCCTGTATAATGATGGTACTGTAGAATGTCAGAAATTTCACTTGGTAGTGAATGTGGGGCAGCCAATGACTTGCTCGAGCTACAGAACATAGGAGGCCCTGCTGGGTCCGGGGATGGAGGAAAGGCTGAAATCTGGGCAATGAATCCTAGAGACAGGCAAAGTGCCTGCCTGCCTGCCTAAACACAGGATGGAAGGCAGAAGTAGAAAAGGGACTAATGAGAAATTATGCCAAGAAGCAAGGAAGATCAAGGAGATTTAGACATATTGGTTATACTCTTCACTCTGCCTATTAAAGTTAACTCTTGGAGAGTCATGAGTTTCATATCCAAAGAGGGAAATTTAAAAATAGACTGAATTAGAAGATGCTTAATAAATATTTGTCGAATTTGCATTTGTTTGGTTCCTACCCCTACCCCCATTGAATTCATTTCTGATTTTTGGACACATGCTATATAGATCCCTTATTTTTTTTAAAGTAAATTTTGTTGATTGTTTTATTATGTTATTTCTCCTACCCCTTCTCAGAAAACCATCCATTGAAGTTGAGAATTTTCAGAGTGAGGAAGAAAAAAAAAAATTAAAAGTTCTGCACAACTAACAAACATGTCAAAACTATTTGATATCAAATGCAACATCTCATACTCATCCAATCCCATCCCCCCCATACCTCCATCCCCACTCATCCCTCCCCCCCCCCCCCACATTCATGCAAAGGAACCAGGGGAGTTATCTTCTCAAATCTCTTCTTTGGGACCAAGAATGTCATTATAAATCTCACAGCATTCAGTTTTGATAGTTTTGTCATTGTCTTTTCAATTTATTTTGTAGTTATTTTGTTTGGTTTTTTTTTTGCTTAATTTACTTGGTATCAGTTCATTTAAGTTTTCCATGATTGTTCATTTATTATATTTATAATTTATTGCAATGCAATAATATTCCTTCAATGTAGTAATATATATATTCACCACATTTGGTTTAGTCATTTCTCAGTCAACAGATATCTATTTTGTTTCCAGTCTTTTGCTGCAACAAAAATATTGTTATCAATATTTAAGTATCTGGGGGAGAGGGTGCTATCTTTTTTTCATTCCCTCCTTCAAGGTATATGCCTAGCAGTGGAGTCTGTAGTTTAAATATATGGATATTTTAGTCACTTTCTTAGTTTAATTTTAAGTGGCTTTTCAGAATGGTTGGACCCATCTCCTGCTTTATCAATAATGTATTAATATTCCTATTTCTTGGCAATCCTTTCAACACTGACTACATCTATTATCATCTTTGCCAATTTTCTGGGTGTGAGATGAAAACTCAGAGTTGTTTGGATTTATATTTTGATTATTATTAATAATTTGGAGAATTCTTAATTGTGGTTGTTAATAGTTTTCCATTCCTCCTTGGTAAGTATTTATTCATATCCTTTGACCATTTATCTATTGGGTAATGACTTTTGGTTGTATATATTTCTGCAGATGTCTACATATGTGTGTGTGCATGTGCATAAATACATGTGTATTATACATACATGTATATATATACATATACAAATGTGTGTGGGTGTATGTGCATATGCATATATTGTTGTGCATCCTTCATTTTGAAGAGGACCAATAACATCACGTGGTGGTGTCTGTCTTGACCAGTATGTGAATTGGATTTAAGTGAGGCAGAGCTGCACAAAGTTGTCAGCCTCACTCTCTTCCAGAGTCATCAAAGTCCAGTGGGAAGATAAAAGATAAGTGACTGGCAATGGCCCAGGATGCAGTGGATGACCTTGGCGTCTCCAATGTCTGACCAAGCTCTAAGTGCTCTTCAGCACTTGTTTCAGTTGCCTTCATAGCTTTAGGAACAAATTATTCTCATCTGCTCATTCCTCCAGGAGAAGTCTTCTCATGCTTGGGGTAGACATCCCCCTAACCCACCAAACACTTGAAGCCTGTGGGTTTCCCTTAACCTAGTTTAACTCATCTGCCAAGATGGTTTCACCAGGGTGTAGCTGTTGTGCATACTACAGCTTGGAACTGTATGTGAGAGTCTGATGAATCAGAGGGACACCAAAGATGGATGAGCAGTGTGTGTGTGTGTGTGTGTGTGTGTGTGTGTGCGTGTGTGTGTGTATTATCCTCATGAATTTTGTTCATACAAAAGTGTTTCAGTTTCATTTAATCAAAATTCTCTATTTTATCTTTTGTTGTTACCTCCATTCCTTGTTTGGTTAAGAATTAACATTACCTTTCTGCTTCTAATTATGAAAGATATATGATGCTTATCTTCTAATTTGTTTTATGCTATAATCTTTAATATTCAGATTATGTCACCCATTTTAAATTTATTATGGAATATTGTTTAAAATATTTTTCTAAATCAAATGGATGCCAGACTGCTTTTTCCCCAATGCTTATCAAGTTGGATATTCTTTCCTAAGGAATTTATGCTTCGTGTTTATTAGTGTGTCATTTTAAAATTCTTCTTGCCTAGTCTGTTCTAGTAATATCCTTTTCTGTTTATTAACCAGAATCAAATGGTTTTTGATGATCCCTGCTTCCTAAAGTATTCTGAAATCTGGAGGTGCTATTTCCCCTTCTTTCTTGCCTTTAAAAAAATTCCCTTGATATTCTAGATTTCTTCTTCCTCCAAACAAATTTTTCTGAAATATTTCATTAATCTTTGTAAAATATTCCTTTGGTAGTTTGATTGGTATAGCCCTAAATCTATAAATAAACTTTCATAATACTCTCATGTTTATTATATTGGCATACATGAACTACAAGCAATTAATCTTCCTATAGTAATTTAAGTTGATTTTCATTTCTTTAAGAAATGTTTGCAAGTATATCTATACAGATATTTAAAGGACTTTTGTAGATTTATCCCCAGAAATGTAATATATTTTGTAGTTATTTTAAATGAATTTTTTCTTATTTTACTGTTTCCTAGGTTGTATTATTTCTGTTTAGAAATGTGATTAGGTTTTTTGTATTTTTATTTTGTGGTCTACAAATTATTTTGTACTATCAACTGCCTTAATAAGTCACTAAACTAGGATTTATTTCTTTTGTTAAATATACTCCAATTACATGTAAAAGAATTTTTAATTATCTTTTTTTTTAATTTTTGAGTTCCAAGTTTTCTCCCTCCCTCCCATTCCTACTCCCTTCCTGAAAAAGCAAGCACTTTGATTTTGATTATATATGTGAGGTCATGCCAAACATATTTTCATATTAGACATGTTGCAAAAGAAAACACAAATAAAAGAAAACAACAAAAAAATTTGTTTTAAAAAAAAAGCATGCTTCAATCTGATTTCCAAGTTCATCAGTTCTCTTCCTGGTGGCAGATAGCACTTTTTTTTTTTTTAATCATGTCTTGGATCATTGTCTTGATCTGAGTAGTTAAGTCTTTCCCAGTTGATCATCCTTACAATATTGCTGTTACTGTTCTCCTGGTTTTGCTCACTTTGCATTGCATCTGTTCATATAAGTCTTCCCAGGTTTTTTCTGAAACCATTCTGCTCATCATTTCTTATAGTCCAATAGTTTTATATCATAATCATATAGTGCAACCTGTTCAACCATTCCTCAATTGATGGGCAAGGAGTTACTTTTTCAGAATTCTACATTCATCTAGGTATATCTTTCTCTTTTTATCTTTCTTTTCCTGTATTTTTCTCATGTATTTGTGAAGTTTCATTAAATAGACATTTTGCTTCATTGCTCACTCTTCTTTTTCTTTGGAATGTCTTTTGTTGCTGCCTTCTGTACAATATTGTGAGCCTCTGTCCAGATTTCTTCAGGCACTCTATCTATCATATTTAATCCCTTAAATTTATCCATCACTTCCACTATATTTGTGTATGTTATTTAGGTCATACATATATAGTCTGATGGTTTTCCCTACTTCAATTTAAGTCTGAATTTTTCAATAAGAAGTTCATGGAGCTCCTGAGGATCTTCTCCTCCTAGATTGATGCTTTTATAGTGGTAAGTTGGGCCAACTTTTGTCTCATTTCTTTTGTGAATGATTTGTAGTATAGGTATTACTCTTCTTTGAAATTTCTCCTCATGTGTATCCATATGAATTGATTAAATTATTTCCTTTCTAATATTAGATTATTTAAAATATCTATTTGATGGATCAATTAAAAATCTCTTCTTATTTCCTTTTCTAAGAATAGAATATTTAAAATGGCTATTTGACATTCTGTTTATTGGAAGATTTTATATTTTTGAAGATAATCCTATATTTCTTTTGAATTTTAATTTTGGTAGTATGAATTTCATTGTAGATTCTGATGATTGCTTGTACTCACTAAACTGAGTGCTATTTTAATTGCACTTTGGTCTGTAAAGAATGTATTTAGTATTTCTGGCATTTTGTATTTAATTGCAATTTCCACATCTACTAATACTTGCTCTATTTTATGTTACTGCATGGTACTGAAACTTGAGAATATTCTTTATGGGTCGCAATGTATCATAAATCTTCAACAGCTAAACATCCTCCCATAATTTGTTCAATTCTATATTTTCCCCCTTTGTTTATCTTTTTGTTAGATCTGTCCATCTGTAAGATAGAATCATTAAATTCTTCTGCTCTTTTCGTAATTTGACTTTTTTTGCAATTCAATTTTTTATTTATGAAATTAGGTGCTATATTATTTGATGAATATATGTTTAATAATATTAGTTTTTTTTCTTCTATTTTTCAAGTGTAATGCAATTTCTGTATATGTATTTTGCTTTGCCTGAGAGTAAGATTGTAACTTCTATTTTATCTTACTTTTTGATGTTTCTTGTGAGTAAGAGATTGTGGGTTTTTTTTTTCCATATCCATTCTACCACTATCTTTTATTTTATTGATTATTTAATCCATTTCCACTTAAAATTATTAGTTAGATTTGTAATTTCCCCTATCTTGGTCAAAATGTCAGTGAACATTTATTAAATCTATACTATGTGCCAGGCACTATACTAAACCAGGGATACAAAATGAGGCAAAATACAGTCTTTGTCCTCAAAGATCTCACCATCTAATGGGGGTGGGGGAAAGGAAGGGTATAAGCATTTATATAGCCCCTGTTGTGTCTTAAGTACTTCACAAATAATTTTTTCATTTGACTTTCACACAACTATATGAGATAGGTGATGTTGTTATCCCCATTTTATAGTTGAGTAAAGTGAGGCAAAAAGTAGTTAAGTGATTTACTTAAGGTTGCACACCTAGCAAGTACCTGAGGCTAGATTTAAATTTAGGTCTTCCCCACTCTAGGCCCAGTGCTCTATCTATTGTGACATCTAATTCTACAAGTAAACAAATATGTACAAATGAGCTAAATACAGGATAGATCGGAAATATTTAACAGAGAAAATGCTCTAGAATAAGAAAGAATTGGGAAAGATATCTTACTGAAGGTGGAATATTTGTTGACACTTAGAAAGGAAGCCAGGAAAGCAGGAGGCAGAGATGAGGGAGAACATTCCAGGCATAGGGAGTGACCAGTGAAAGTCATGCAGTAGGGAGATGGAGTGTCTTGATTATGGAACAAGGAGACCAGTGGCACTATAGGAAGAATATGTGATAAGGAGTAAGGTGTAAAAAGGCTGGAATAGTAGAGGGTAGCAGGTTATGAAGGACCTTGAACATCAAAGAGAGATTTTGCATTTGTTCCTAGAGGTGATATGAAATCTCTAGGGAAGGGGAAGTGCCGAGTGACAGGACTGAACTTGCAACTTTAGGAAAATCTCTTTGGTGTTTGAAGTATGAATTGGAGGTGGAAGAGATTTGAGGCAGAGAGACTCACCAGCAAGCTTCAGCAATAGTCTGAGTGTGAGGTATGGGGGCCTGTACTAGGGTAGTAGCAGAATCAAAGAAGAGATGGAGCTGAATTCAGCAGATGCTGCAAAGGTGAGATTGACTGACCTTCTGCTATAGATTAGATTAGTTTGTGAGAGATAGTGAAGACTAAAGAATGACATCTAAATTGCCAACTAAAGGGGCTGTGATGATAATGCTGTCCTCAACAGCCAAATAAAAGTTTGGAAGGTGGAAAGGGTTTATGGAAAAAAAGATGACTCAGTTCTGGCATGTTGAATGTAAGATATTTCCTGGACATCCACTTTGGGATGTCTGAAAAGGATATTTCTTATTTTGGATGAGTTTGTTTTCTTTACTTTCACAGGTTCAATTGCTTTCTGGTTGTATGTTATGTTTGCATTGTTGCAGTCATTATTTATGTTGTTTTCTAGCTCTATTAGCTTTACTGTGTCAATTCATGTATGTCTTTCCATTGTCCTTGTTGTTGTTTAGTCATAATGTCTGACTCTTCATGACCTCATGGATCATAGCAGGTCAGGACTTTTTATCTTCCACTATTTCTTAAAGCCTGAGTTCAGAGTCATTGTTTCCACGACACCATCTATCTATCTATCTCGTCCTCTGCCTTCTACTTCTTTCTTAGATCTTTACCAACATCAGGGTCTTTTCTAGTGAATCCTGTCTTCTCATTATGTGACCAAAATATTTAAGCTTCTGTTTCAGTATTTATCCTTCCAATGAATTAATTGAATTGAATCTGAATTAATTTCATTGTGTATTGATTGATTTGATCTTTTTGCAGTCCAAGGGACTCTCAAAAGTCTTCTCTAGCATCACAATTTGAAAAAGTTGATTCTGTGGCACTCAACTTTCCTTATAACACAACTCTCACGGTCATATATTGCTACTAGAAAAGCCATAGTTTGACTATATGGACCTTTCTTTGTCAGCATGTCAATGTCTCTACTTTTTAGTGTGCAGTCCATATTTACCAAAGCTTTCCTTCCAAAGAGAAAATGTCTTTTAGTTGCATGACTGCAGTCACCATCTGCAGTGATCTTTGAACCCAAGAATATAAAATCTTGCTCTTCTCCCTCTATTTGCCAGGAAGTGATGGGACCAGTTGCCAAGATCTTAGTTTTTTTGTTTTTTGTTTTTTTGGATTTTTTAATGTCAAGTTTCCATACTTCACTGTATTTATCATGTGCATTTACCTGTAATAAAGTAATATTCCATTCCATTCATCTACTACCATTTGTTTAGTCATTTCTCCAATTGATAGATGTCTACTTTGTTCCCAATTCTACAGTACAACTATGAATATTTTAGTGTATATGTATCTTTTCTTTTTGTTAGTGACCTTCTTGGTTATTCCATAACAGTGGAATCTCAGAATAAAAAGTTTTGGACATTTTAATCAATGTTTTGCAGAATTGCAAATTATTTTTTCAAACTAGTTATACTGATTCATAGTTCTATTAGATCAAGAGCTTCCTGAGGTCAGAGACTATCTTTTGCCCTTTTTTGTATCCCTAGAGCTTGGCACAGTGCCTGTTAGATATTAGTCACTTAATAAATGTTTATTGAATGACTGTTGCACCATTAATGTGTTGGGATTCCTGTAATTCTACAGTCCCTCCAATAATCACTCTTCCTGTCTTTGCTAAAATTTTCTGTGTTTAAGATGAAGCTTCAGAATTATTTTCATTTGAATTTCACTTAATAATTTTAAGCCTTCTTTCATATGAGTTTTAATAGATGGAAACATCTTTAGAAAACTATTTGTCAATATCCTTTGTCCACTTCTTTCTGGGAAAATAAGTTTTGGTCTTACATATTTGTTATTTGTCTATATATCTTGTATAGCAAAGTCTTATTAGAGATTTTTTATACAAATATTTTCCCCAGTTAATTGCTTCCCTTCTTATCCTACATGTTTAATTAATTTTGTTTATGCAAAACCTTTTCAACTTCATGTAATCAGTATTATCTATTTTTTCTTTTGTAGTTGCTTCTAGTTGTTGTTTGGTTGAAAATTCATTCAAAAGCTTTCTCTGTCTCTTTGTCTTTCTTTTTTTCTCTCTTTAATATTCAGGTATATAAACATGTGTATTCATTGTGGATTATAGTGTAAGATTTTGGTCTAAACTTAATTTCTACCAGATTGTCTGCCATTTTTCCCATCAGTTCTTATCAAATAGACAGTTCTTTCCTAGGTAATTTATGTTTTCAGGTTTATCAAACAGAATTTTATTCCTGATTTTCTCTTGTTTAGCCTATTTGATTCATCTACTTTTCTGTTTTTAAATCAATACCAAATTGTTTTGATCAGGACTGGCTTATAACATATTTTTGAAATTTGGCAACATCATTCTTCTGTCATTTATTCCCTTTTAAAATTATTTTCCTTGAAATTTCTTGAAATAAATTTTAATATTATTTTATTGGGTTTGTTAAAGTGTCCTTTCAGGTAATTTGAATGGTAGAACGTTAATCTGAAAATTAGCTTTGAGAATATTGCCATTTTCATTACATTGGTATGGCTCAACCACAAGCACTGAATGTTCCTTCAACTATTTTATTATTGCTTTAAGGACCATAGTATGTGGAACCTACAAAATTAACAAGTGAGCTTTGGCTAATTATTTCCAAAATATTTTATGCATTTTTATAGTTAATTTGAATAGGACTTCCCTTTCTATTCTTTGATTTTGTTTTTATTATATAGAAATGATGTAGGTTTTTTTTTGGATTTTTTTTAAGCCTATAACTTTGCTGAAACTATTTATTTTCACAATTAGTTTCTTTCCTTGTTCCCCAGAATTATCTAAATAAGCCATCATGTTATCAGCAAATAGTTCTACTTTTGAATCCTTTTTGCCTATCTTTACGTATCAATTTCTTTGGCCTTATTGAGATTGCTAGGATTTCTAGAGTAATAAATAAAAATGGAAGAATGGGCATTCTTACTTTACTTTGATATTTGTTAAGAAAGCTTCTAGTACCTATGCTTTACATGAAATAATTGTTTTGGTTTTAGATACTTTTTGATTACATGAGAATGAATCCTTAGTGCTTATACTTTACATAGTTTATATAATAAAAGTCTTTTCTACTACTCTTGAAATAATAGTGTGATTTTGTATATTTTTATTTTTAACATAATTATTTTACTTGTTTCTCTAAGGTTAAAACCGTCCTTGAATCTCTGCTATAAATACAGACTGGTCATAATGAAGGCTTTTTTTTTTTCTCTGTTGCTATAGTCCTTTTACCAAGATTTTTCTTTATCCTTCTCTGGTTTATTTTCAAATTCTCTTCAATGTTGTGACTATTATTTATAATAGATTCTTTTATCCATTTTGAGTTTATTCTGGTATATATTGTAAGATATTGCTCTAAACCTATTTTCTGCCACATTCCTCATTTTTCTCATCAGCTTTATAGTAAATAAGAAATTCTTCACTGTATAATTTATGTTCTCAAGTTTATCAGACATTGTTTTTAAAGATAGTTCATTGTGTTGTTAGAAATTCTGATTGTTAGGAGTATCTTTCTTCCATTGAGTCTTTGTACTTTCCATCTGTTGGTTCTACTGCTACTCTCTGGGGCCAAAAAGAATGAGTCTGAACCTCCCTTCTCTCTTTGAATTCCTAAAATGATTTTTCTATAATTTGGACCAGTTTATTCTTATTGAAGGAAGACACTCTTTGGTGTCAAGGCTCAGTGTCAGAGGGTTCTTCTACCTCTTACTAGCTATATTCTTCGATGTCAGTCTTTTGGGTCCCTGTTTTCTTTTCTGTAAAATCAATGGGTTGGATGAGATGATTTCCAAGTGTCCTTTTAGCTTTGTGTCCTGTCAGAAAGAATACTAGGTTTGAAGTCAGAGGGTCTGGGCTCAAATTTCAGCTCTAGAACTTATCTTGTCTTTTTCTTTTTTAAACCTTAAGCAAGTTATTAATCCATTCTGGGCTCTAGTTTCATCATTTTAAAGATGGAGAGGAAAGATAAGATAACCTTTGAGAATTCTTACAAGCCTAAAACTTTGATCTATATCTTGAACTCCTGTTTAGTTATCAATATGCAGTAGTTTACTTTTTCACACAAGAATATCTTACAACCCCAATTAAGCTATAAAGTCTTTTGAGTTCAGGGCATTCAAGTTAGAATCTCTTCCTTTCCCTAAAATGTTCTTGTTATTTTGATTTATTTATGTGTAATATGAAAAGTTAATACAATGACAACAGTTCAGATCCCACTCCCATTCCCTTTGTGGAAGATTCCTAACATTCAGGCCAAAGTTTAGATCTCTGTTCCAAGATTCCTGCAGCCCACTCCCCCCACACTCTCTCTCTTTCTCTCTCTCTCTTCCCCTCTATGTCCACATTTACTTAGCTCATTAAGTCTGAGATGGGGTTGAGGATATCATCTCCCCTACTGCTGTTAATTTTAGTCATTTTTCAGTCATATTTGACTCTTTGTAACCTCATTTGAGTTTTTCTTGCCAAAGATACTGGGGTACTTTGCCATTTTCTTCTCCAGCTTTTTATACAGAGAAGGAAACTGAGGTAAACAAGGTTAAATGACTTGCCCAGGGTCACACAGCTAATAGGTGTCTAAGATCAGATTTGAACTTAGGTCCTCCTGAGTCCAGGCTGGTACTCTATCTTCTGTGCCACCTAACAACCCACTGCTAGTAGTTACTAACTTAAATAGTTCACATTCCTTCATGTCTTTTTCAAAACTCACAGATTTTGACTGGTTATGATGGTACACCACTGTAATCTCTCCTTTTGAGGAGACTGAGGCCGGTAGATTTCTTGAGTTTGGGAGTTCTGAGTTGCAGTGCTGCTAATGTTGATGTCTACACTACAAGGTGAACCCCCATAGCAAGGAGAACAAAGATTGCCAAAGGTTGGGCAAACTACTCCAGTTTGGAAAGAACAGGTCAAAACTTCTGGGCCAGCAGTGGGAGCAGGTCCATAAGTGGCCACTACACCTCAGGCCTGGGTTAGATAGAAAGTGATACCCAGTTTCAAAATCAAAACAAAACAACCAAATTTGACCCAATTTTATCTCTGACTCAAAATTTGTGACAGTCTAAACCAGTGGTTCTCAACCTGTGGGTCGCGACCCCTTTGGGAGTAGAATAACCCTTTCACAGGGGTCGCCTAAGACCATGGGAAAACACATATTTCCCATGATCTTAAGAACCAAGCACCGCTTCTCTGTCCATCTCCAGGCGGGTCTGCCCACATGCAGATATGTCCATATATGAGTATTAAAGGGTTGCAACATTAGGAAGGTTGAGAACCACTGGTCTAAATCATTCTTGGGGATGAGAAGGAAAGTTTACAAATGCCAGAGTGCTAATAAGTTCTCAAATCTTTATTACACTCAAGAATGACCTGTATGTACTCTCTCTTTAAGTCTTAAGTATCAAACATGTGATCTGCAACATTCCCTAGTGCTGACAATCAGAAATAAATTCCATTGGGAAATACTTAACAAAATAAATAAAAATACAATAGAACATTGATAATGTTAGTATGTGGTTTTCCAAGTCAATATGCAATTAATGGATCCCTATTTATGGAGTAGAGACCCCTCTTTCTATCTAAGTTTGACACTACTGATATAGGTGGCCTCTTTGATGTGTAAGAGGTTATCAACTGACCATCAGCACATAAGTGGTATGTACTTGTTTCACTTATATCAAGCTCCAGTAGCAATGTGGAACTCAAGTTGTTCCTTTGGAGTTAATCATAGGACTTGGACCTGGATAGATCCTCAAAGATCATTTACTAAAAACATAATATTCTCCATAGTTAAATCTAGAAAGGACCTAAGAGCCATTTAGATCAGCTGACTCATGTTATAGAAGCAACAAGGTGGTGTAAAGCTGGATCTGGAGTCAGGAAGACCTGAATTAAAATCCTCTCTCAGATTCTTACTAGCTGTGTGAGCCTAGGAGAATCACCTACTCTCTGTCTGCTTCAGTTTTCTCATCTGTAAAATGGGGATAAAAATTGCATGTAAGGTTGTTGTGAAGGTAAAATGAGATAACATCAGTAAGGCACTTTGTAAACCTTGAAGTGTTAGATAAATGCGAGCTATTACTGGTGTTGTTATTGTTATAGGGATTTTTAATTTCTTCTTATTATTCAGAACTCAGGATCATTTCTCCTGAAAATTTGGTCAATTAAACATCTATCTTAATATTAACCTCACCCGACCAAAACATGTCCTATGGGATGTGAAAATTTACTTAGAGCCTCAAACATTTTTTTAGATAAGAAGCCAGAAGAATTTCAGCTGTGCCTGACTGTAAATCCTCCTCCTCAATCAGTCTATTTGTGCATCCTCTAAGTATAGTTTAATCTGTAGCCTGACTTTGTTTACCTAGAGTTTGCTTGGTGAGGTTTGTTTCCTTAGGGGATGTATGAGATTATGACTGTTTAAGTTTGTTCAACTTTGATGACATGGAAGGAAGTATGGGATTATGGATCTATCTTTTCTTTAACTTTTTATAGCCTAAGAGGAATGTCCAAGGTTGCAGTATGTCAATGAATTATTTCTCTGTCACTGATGTGATTTTGCCTATAAGAAGTTTTTTCAGAATCCTTATAGTTGTCTAGGTTTTCTCTAAAGTCTGAACCTATGTTTGAGCATAACAATAAAATCTAGGTTTTTACCTCTATAATTTCTGTGTTGTGGTAAATATATGGCAGCAGTTACTTACCACATGAACTCATACAGGAGATATTTTTCTCATAATATTAATAATAATAATGATAATGACAACAGTAATAAAAGAAATAAGCTTAGAGGGGAAATGAACAACCCAAGCTCAAACAGATGATCAGCAGCTAAAGTGTAATTCAAACACAGGTCCTCTTGTGTTTGATCCCATGGAGTGTCTGCTGGACAGTGCTGCTTCTAAACCTGTTCATTTTACACAGGATAAAACTGAAACTCTGAGAAGAAATGACTTGCTCAAGGTCACACAAGGAATAAGTAACAGAGAATTTGAACCCTGTTCTTCCAAATCCAGATCTGTCACTCTTTTATCTGTCCCAGGTTGTAAACTGGAACTGACCTTTCTGTTTTTTAAGTAAGTGGCCCTCCTATTCCAAGAGTTAAAAATGAGTCAGAAAATGGATCAGTGGGAAACATGAGAACAGGGTGAACTTACTAAGGTTCAATAAACATAAAAGTGATGAATTTAGAAGTCACATAATTAACTCAGAATTCCATGAGCAATAACTGGGTAATTACACCTTTAATAATGCATTAAACTTGTCAGGAATACTTAGTCATTCAGTTCAAAATTTTTTAACAAGATAGCCTATAGCAAGTGACTGTAATTAGATATTGCCACTGAAAACATTGACAGGTCCTAATTGATACCTTTTATTATAAAGTTAAGATGCTAAACATTGCTTTTGAGTGGATTAAGGAATGATAGAGGACGGGTTAGGATCACAATACCTACTTACATGAATCCTGTGAAGGTACAAAAACAATTGCTAGCTCGACCCATCAATCACCTCGATACAGTTGGTTCAAGTTTGCATTGCTTTGCTTTAAATTACAGCCTGACAGCGATTGCTGCTGCCAGGGCTGTCAGGAAGAGAAGCCAGGGGCTGGATGGGTGGGGGAACGGAAGGTGGGGGGCAGAAGAGGGTTAGAGGAGGGGAGGAGGGCCCTCTCTTTTCAAACTGTAGAGTCTAGGCGACTCTGCTTTTTAGAGACACTGCTCTGGTCAGAAAGGGGCTATAAGGACCATATAGGAAGAGTGAAGGAGGAAAGGTTGGTTCCATCATAGAATTATAAGATTTATGAGTAAGAACGTCTCTTAGAGATCATCTAAACCAGGTTTTCCCAACCATTTTTTAGGCCCATGGGATCTAAGGGCAAGGGGTAACGTTGGCTTACTAAAATCTTCTCATTTCCTCTATTCAATGTGAAATATTTCAATATTCTAGATATATTGAACTATATTAGAAGTAGAGCGTTATATTTTAGCATTTACTATGCATATGTGCATAAGGAATAATATAAAATAAGATAAAGAAAACAATGATTTTTTAAAAATAATTATCATAAAGTTGTTCTGTCTCCAATTCATACTTTTTTCCCACTGATTCCACTACTTTTGGAATATTACAATATTCCTTTGATCTAGTACCACTCCCTCATTTGACTGAGGAGGAAACTGGAAATTCATTGTAAGGTCCTATTGCCATGAATGGATAAGAATGATTTGTAATTAGCACATCAAAGTAATAAACAGTGTTAGCATCAATAGCCCTTTAGAAAGTGAGTAGTCGATTCTAATGGCCTTGAATTGCACTAGTCTCCTAAGTAGGTAACCAGTCCCCCCATAATTGTGTTTACCCTTTCCTTTGCCTAGTTTAGATAAAAGACAAATAGGACAAATATAACAACATACTTTTTTCTTTTTTCTTTTTTTAGCAAACTTCTATTATGTACTGGTGTGGTAAGGCCTTTGGTAGGGGATAGGGTGGGTGGATATAATTTAAATAGGACACAGTCCTTTTACTCTCCCATCCAGTATCATTCCCCCACTACACTGCACAATGGTGGGTTTGACTTGAATTTAACCCTGCTTGAGTCTGCAAAGGTACAAAAGTTCAAGGTCACCTCTTTGGAAGACTTCCAGATCAGCTTCCCCTCCACCATCCAAAACCTCCAGGAGAGCTATCCATTGATGGCACAGACCATTTCTGTAGACAGAATGTCTGATAGCCGTTTCTGGTGTGTCCATCCTTGGGGATGAAGGTGATGTTTTGCAATTAATGAAGAGAACTTTAATTTTAGAGGGAAGGAGGAGTTTTCACAGGAGAAAAAGGGAAGTATTCAATACATCTGCTGTTTTTGGTTAGTTTAAGGCGATGTTTGCCTTTTCACAGTGGATATTTAAACAAAATAGGGGCACATGCTTGGGAATTAACACAAGGAACAGATGTTTTAGAGGAAACATTCCTGCCTCAATATAACAATGGAAAGTCCAACTTCTGCTGTAGCATAAATCAGGAACCATAGATAGATTTTTTTTCCCTAAAGGAATGAGAGGGGAATGCTAGCTAAGTGACTCAAATATTTTAATGGGCCTGTTACACCTGTTAGACTGGTGTAATGGAAAGAGCTTTGCCTTTGGAGACAGAAGATAGCTGGGCTTGAATCTTACCTCTAATATTTATTAGCTGTGTGAATTGCAGTAAGGGGTTTATCCTCTCTGAAACTTAGTAAAACTGGGATAATAATGCCTGTAATACCTACCTCATGGAATTGAATGAGATATGGTATGTAAACCACTATGCAAATCTTACAGAACTTTAATGACATCACTTACTATTATTATTATTATTATTATTATTATTATTATTATTATTGGTGGAAAGAGCATTGTATTAGGAGTCAGGAGACCTGATTTCTAGTCCCAGATCTGTCACTTGGAACCCACTTTGGGCCTCAGTTTCATAAAATGCAGGGATTGAACCAGATGATCTCCAAAGTCCCTTCTGACTCTTTCCCTTGTCTCTGTGTTAAGTTCATTTCCAGCTCTGATGTTACATGTCCTGAGATCCTTTCCTCCTCTGACAGTCTGCATTCTATGTTCTGAGTCCTTACCCTCTCATTCCCCTTTCTATGATCCTATAACTATACACTGCTCTGCATAGGCACAATAATTTTCCTATGTGAAAGATGAGGTGAGATTATAAGCTCATTAATTTATAGATTATTAGACCTTGAAGAGGCCTGAGTGATAACCTGCTTAACTCCCTCATTTTAAAGATAAGGAAACAGAACCAGAGAGGGAGGCTAGGTTCCACAGGTCCACACAGTTAGTTAATATCAGACCTGGAACTGAAAGGCAGCCCCTTTCTCCAGTGTTTTTTTTTTACCAATCCTTGCTACTTGTTGTCCTGAGATTGGAGTATATACATATACATATACATATACATATACATATACATATACATATACATATACATATACATATACATATACATCATATACGTATATATAAATAAAATTCGAGAACTCAGTCTCCCTACTGTTTTTCATATGTGTTGTTTGATTTCCCTTCCATCTTGATCATGGAAAACATATTCAGTTTGGAGTTCGAAGACCTGAGTCTAAACCTGGGCTTTACTGTGAATTACTGACTTGTAGGACAAGAACATATCAGCTAATCCGTCAGTCAGTAAACATTTATTAAGCACCTGCTGTGTTTCAGGCATTCTACTAAGCTCTGGGGATAGAAAAGATGCAAAAAACAGTCCCTGTCCTCAAGGAGTTCACAGTCTGAGGGGGAGGGGATAGACAAGCAAATAAATATGCACAAACAAGTTATATACAAGATAGGTTGGAAATAATCAACAGAGGGAAAGCACCAGAATTAAGAAGCCTAGTACCCTCCATGCTGATCTTCTCTGTCCCTTTCCTTTTGTTCTTCTGGACCTATTGGGAAAATTCAACATAGCAGTATTTCGAGGAGCCCAGCCCCACCCCAAATGCTGATGGAGCATTTTTGGAGTTTGGTGTTTTTCCTTTCTTTTGACATGGGCCCTTTAAGGAAGAAGATTGGGGTGGGAGGGGGAAGTTGACTCCTGTTAAAAGCCTGGGACTTGGCAGTCATGTTGGAGGTCATGGTGCTCAGTCAGTGTCGGCAGCCCTTCCCCAGAGCTGGATCCTATAATGTATTTATTTATCATTACAGACGGACCACTCTTTTTCTACTGCTCTTCAGTCTGTTCTGCCCAAGGCCGTTGGGGTCCGACAGAGATCAACAGTGTTTCTGCAGAGATGAAGCAGCTCGTCAAAACCTGAATTAGATGTTAAATCTTTTTGAAGTGGGGAGGAGGCGGAGGGAGGGAGCCCTACTGTGCTAAGAATTTATCCTGGTTTTTTCCTTCTTTTTTTCTGTGAGATAATGTCCCAGAAAAGATTTGTTATCACCCAAGTTGCAAACTGCTGTTTCAGGCTGATTGGTCCTGACAATTCATTATGATGAATTGTGCTGTTTTGACACCTTCTCTCCCCCCACCCCAATACCTTCTTTTACTTGCTGGCATGTTGGAGATAGGGGATGGGGAGATTAGCAAAGACTCACCTGCATGGATGGGATTCATTGGCTGACCTCCCTTGATAGATACTTGAGGCAAAAGACTTTGGAGAACACCAGAGAAAAGAGAGTAGTCTGGATATCACCCAGAATCTGAATGTAGGGTTGATTGACCAGCAGAGATGGTGCCATGTGCCTGGGCTCCATCTCACTGATTTTTAGTTAACTCTTACTTTGGTCCAGATCACTCTTCTCCTCTGCCCAGAAAAAACTCTGGCCGCCTGTTGATCTGACTTATATCATCCAGGTTGCAGTATTCTTTGCTAAGCTGATCTATAGCTGAGCCACTCATCCCCTTTATGTGGACCCAATACACTGGATCACATTGGAAAAGAGAATAACCATTGTTGGCATGGCTCTACTCTTTTTCTTCCTTCCTACTCTGTGTCACCTTGGCCAAGGTGTCTTTCCATCATGAGGCAGCATAAATCCTGTGGCAGAAAAATGAATGAAATGGCTATCCCTTAGGGTACTCTCTGGGGGAAGAGTCTGGAGAAGAGGGACTTGATAAGAAAGCTCTTACTTTGACTCCTACAGATACCTATAAACTCAGCCAGCAGACAATTTCCCTCTGATGTCTACTACTCACCAGTCCTTTCTCACCTATCAAAAAGGATAGCATCTTTCTAAGTTACTTGTTGACAGAAACAGGATTTTTGAACCTGAATCTTTCTCCTAGAAGGAGGAAATGGGATACATGGATAGAGACAGAATGACTGGGAATCTATCAGTGCAGTGCTAGAGACCAAAGGAGTCCTACCAGCCCCTTATGCTTATTCTTCAATGACCAATTCATGACTAGTGTGTTCTAGTCATGGGGCCTGCCTACTCTAGACTGGTTTATTGCAAAATACTTCATCTCCTTCTGGATAAAGCCAGTGTTCTGAGAGTAGTTTTTCATTTTCCAATCTAATACTGGGACCCAGGAGTGACTAGAGAGGGAATCACCAGACTTCCTTGTGTCCTTTTTGAATGAGTGAATTTATATGCTATCAGTAAACCCATTAGATAGCTTAAGATGAGAGTCCCATTTTCTTGGAATCCTAGATATGATTGACCAACTGGTTCAACAGATCATGTCAAAACAACTGATTCATAAAATTCTCCCTTCTATATTGGTCAAGGAAATTTATTTATTTGTAATTATTTTATAAGTTTAAATTTTTTAAATTGAAATCTTTTCTTTTTATGTTACCTAAATTTCTGTAAAGGTCCCTCTTCTCTTCCTTCTTGTCTTCATTGAACCAGAGAGGTTTAGTTTTCCAAGAATCTTTTCAGGCAGCTTTGAAGGTCCATTATCAAACTAAGAATGTGGGGCTCTTCTGGGAAGGCACATCTCCAGACATAGTTCTGGAGAATACCTTTGGAACATGTTGATGGTGAAATACCTTCAGGGTTATATATAGTTAGAAAAGAGAGAGTAAAGCTGACAGCCTGAAAAGAAATGTTCTGGGGAATATTTTTTGAGACAAACTAGCACACAGCCTGGGTCTAGAGCTCTTTGGAATCTCTGCTTGGTGTCCTGAAACATTTGTTCAAGACCACTTCCTCAAATGTTTTGGTCAAAATTGCTCTTAGCATAACGTCCATAACAAAACACAGAAAACCCTCTTTGTTTTCCACAAAATCACTCTACTCTGGGGCTTGGGGGAGGAGTTAGCCAATTTAATTGGTGGAATCTTTCTTTCCCAGGATTATAAGGAGGTTGTAGATTTGCTTTGGGGATGGTGTTGAGAAGACTGGGGGATCTGGGTCTGAGTATTAAGAATTTAAGTCCAATAGTTATGCTTGAAAATCATGATGATGAGGAAGAGAATGGGACTTATGTAGGGGTGGAGTTGGCTGATATTTAACCAAATCATTGGACCCCACTTAAAGCAAATGGTAAGATGTTAGGACTTTCAATCAATCTCAGTCATGGGTTTCAGCTTCAAGTGTCAAAAGTCTTTGAAAGCCATTGAATAAAGTGAAATGATGCCAGATGAGTAGATTGTTCTAATCAGCTGAAGGAACTTGTCATATCATCTAGAACCCCTATTTTTTGTTGTTCAGTTGTGTCTGACTCTTTGTGACACCATTTGGGGTTTTCTTTGGCAAAAGCACTGGAGTGGTTTGCCTTTTCCTTCTCCAGCTCCATTTTATAGATGAGTAAGTTGAGGCATACAGGTGACTTGCCCAGGATCACATCAGATTTAAACTCAGGAAGATGAATCTGGAGGTTTGGAGGCATTCTAGCCATTGGGTCACCCAGGTGCATCAAATTAGCTGAAATCAGCACTTCAGGGAGCAGTAGCAACAAACCAAGAGGGAGAGTGTTCCAGCAATCCTTTGAGGAGGAGCCATGTGTGTCTGTGTGTGTGTGAGATAAAGAGAGATTTCTTTGGCCTTCGTCTACTCTATGTTTCTTTTCTCTCCTCT
Source organism: Pseudochirops corinnae (assembly GCA_028646515.1). Taxonomy (NCBI): domain Eukaryota; kingdom Metazoa; phylum Chordata; class Mammalia; order Diprotodontia; family Pseudocheiridae; genus Pseudochirops; species Pseudochirops corinnae. The sequence continues at coordinate 258,857,027 of CM053585.1, forward strand.
CCCCTCCAACTCTGCCTTTGCCTGGAGTTTCAAAGTGATCAGAGGATGTTGGACTTTCCTTTTGCTCATTGCTATCCTATTGGTATCCCTGGAATAACTGATGGCAATTTATACATTGGGATCTATAGAACAGGCTAGACTGTCATGTATTTTGGGTACCTTCAGGTTATTGAAGAGAGAATAAAGAATAGTGGTAGCCCAAGCTTCAAGACTTATAGCCCAAGCTTCAAGGCTCCATGAGGATCCCAGAGCATGCCCAAGGTGAACTTACTGAGCCCCTCCATGAATGAGAGAAAAGGAATTCTAGCCAGGAATGGAATTATTCCTTTGCCATTCATGCCCTCTAAACTAGAGCTCACTTTCGCCTGGGCTCTCTGCATGTACTTGTGGGAAAGTCTGTCATAGACTTACGGAAGAATGTTTTATAATATCTATTCTCAGGGTAGCACTTTAATAAATAACCTCTTTAAAAAGCTCTTTAATGTTGCCTTACCAAAATAATCTTCAAATGATAACCTTGGGGGATTAAACCAATGGCATTAGAGAACTCCCCTGACTCCTCAGAGGTATCCCTAGAACATTGAGGGGAAGATGTAGTTTTGTTCTAGGACCCAACACTCATCAGTTATAGTGGGATTTGGGTTAAGGGTCCTTAAAATCTATATGGGCTACATTGTGTCTTCATTTGCTTTGCTACACATGTCAACCAGTTTCAGTCCCTACCAATGAGGTGGCAAATCAAAGAGCCAATGACAAAGGAAAAGAAACTTAGTCCCACAAGTCTGCTTATCTTAAAGTTACAGAATTCCCCTCTTGGAGCTGAAATATTTCAGCAAAGTATCTCACCATGGAAGAATTCTAACCTGAGCCTCCCCTTTTCACATCAAAAGGAAAAAAGTACCAAATGAAATAAAAGTATGTGGATTAAAAGGAATTTTTACAAAAAAGAGGGAAAAAATGAAAGGACTAATCAGAAAAAAAATTACTCAAAGAAAATTTAAAAAGCACAACTTAAAAAAATTAGTAAGCAAAAAAAAAAAAAGATAGGGAGGGGAACCAAAACAGTGAATAAAATGTTTAGGCTTAAAGGTAAAATAAAATGAAGGGAGATCTTTAGGGAAAATAAATCAACGCAACAATAAGAAGTCTCTAAGGACCCCCTCCCTTCTCTGAGTAAAACTGAATCTGTTCCAAGGAATTTCAGATTGGTTATATGATATTTGTGAAGATGGTTCCTCTTGTGGATTACACATCCCTTCTTGCTCTGGAGTCATCTCCATCTGTTACATGTGTTATAAATGTCTTGTAATACTTGAAGCAGCTGGCCAATGGTTTACTCCAATGTATAGAAGATACTCTGACTGGCTGGGTCACTATGAAACACAGGCCCATACATACAGAGAATATGTGTTCCAAATGAGAGATGATTGGCCTGTGAATCCCTGCAGAAAGAATGTGGCCTTAGAAAGTAAATGCCCTCAAGAAGAATATCATCTGTGTCTCACGATCCAAGGGAATTACAATTCCAGAATCTAGATCTCTGGGATTCTATGACTCCTTGACATTCAAAGAGAACTACTTACAGGTCCTTAAGAGTAGGAAGAGATTTTAGTGTTCATTTATGGAGACTTAATACATCTAATCAAAACATGACAAGAAGAATATCACATAATTGTACAGTTTATCAAGATGTTGACAAAATAAAACTGCATTGGCAAACATGAAGAAAATTCAGTAAGAGTATGAGAATATACTTTTTTCAGGAATGAACAGTATTTTTCTTTTTAAAAAGATTCATCATGGGTGTGGACACAAAAGATGTACAAATAAAGATGGAAAAAGAGAAATTTTAAAAACATAATTTCTAGACCATAATACAGATAAGGAAATATGAACAAATGTTGCAGATCTCAATGGGATAAACGGAATAAATTTAATGGATTAAAAACATGGAAACAATAAAAAACTTACATTAGAAATAATGACAATATTAATCAAACATGCCAGATTCGTGGGATTAAAAAAATAGTCCTTAGAGACAAATTTATCTCCCTGATTATAAGTACAAAAATGAAATGTCGGGGGGGTAGAACCAAGATGGTGGCGTAGCAGCAGCAACATATCACAGCTCTCACATAGCCACCCCAAAATACCCATAACATAGGACTCTAAACCAATCCTAGAACTCCAAAATGCACACAAGGATACTTCCCACTAAAGTCAGCTTGGCTACG
>CM053585.1:258859760-258907793 GCA_028646515.1 Pseudochirops corinnae
GGGGTGGGGGGGGAAAGAGGGGGAGAAAATATGTAACTCAAAATCTTGTGGAAATGAATGATGCAAACTATAATAAAATTAAAAAAAATGAAATGTCTAGTGAACTGAATGTGCAGAGAAGAATTAAAAAAAAAAAAACAAATTTAGAAAGCCAAAACAAGCACGAGAGAAGGATTTTGAAAACAAATAGTAAAAGTAGTAATCAAAAATATAAAAATCCAATAAAAATGAAGTTAAAGTTCAGTATATTAGCTAGTCTAATTATAAAGAGGTTGCAGAATAAATCAGTATAAAGCAAGAAAAATAAAGGGAAGATCACAATCAGTGGAAAAGAAAAACAATTAGGCTCAAAATATGTTAAAATACTGGAAAATTTTAATGACATAATATCTAAAAAATATGAAATGCATAGATGATTATTAAATACAGAAATAGGAAATAGATACTCTAAACAATCAAATATCATAAAAAAAGAAGTTGAAAAAGCAATAAACCAGATGTCATAAGAAAAAAAGGGGGAAAAACTTTCAGAACAGATGAATTTACAAGTGATTTTCATCAAACATTTAAAGAAGTAATCCCCATGCTACACAAACTGTTGACATAAAGAAAGAGAGATGACATTCTACCAAAATTCTTTCATTGTATAAATTTGCTCCTGATTCCTAAAAGAGGCAAGACTAGGGCAGAGAAAAAAAGCACCATAGTCCAATATTACTGGTGTGTATTGGTGCATGAACATTAAATAAAAATGCCGACAGAGATTACAGCAATTAATCTAAAAGACATTTGTTACAACCAAATTGGATTTATGCCAGAAAGGCAAGGATTATTCAACATTAGGAAAACAATTAACTTATTAGAGTATAAGAATAAAATAAATTATATAAAACATTGGTAGATACTAATAAAAGTTTCAATAAAATAAAATATTCACTTTTGTTAAAAAAAACATAAAATAATTTTTCCTTATGTATAAATGTATAAATTTATGTATGTATAAATGTATAAATAAATATATAAATGTATAAATAAATGAATCAAAATCAAAATCAATATTTAGATGATTTTTTTTTCTTTTTTAATTTTAAAATATTATTCTGGACTTAAATGCAAAAAAAAAAAAAAAAAAGAAAAAAGCATTTACATGCACAATAGCAGGACACAAAAGCAGGATTTTCTACAAAGCCATGAATCTCTGCATCATTTACTTATTGAAAGTATGTAAAAATTCTTTACTTTCAAAGCTGTCCTGTTAATCTGTCCTTGGAATTTCTGTTCTCATTTGTGCATCAAAAAATATGTTTTATGGTCCTTTTATTTTGACCTCACTTTTCATAAAGCTCTCCCTAGTATCCCCATTTTTTTTTGTTGTTGTTGTTGTTTAGTCATTCCAGTTATATCTGACTCTTTGTCACCCCTTTTGGAATTTTCTTGCAAATGACACTACAGTGATTTGCCATTTCCTTCTCCACTCATGGACATATGGCTGATCATGCCATGAGGCAATGTAAGGCCACCTTTTGAATTCTAGTTTTTAAAATTTTCTTTCCACTTCCTACAAATAAATAAAGATTTGGGTGGAGAACAGTGAAAAACATCAGTATTACTTTGTTAAAGTTAAAGCTCCCAGCAATTTTTTAACAAATGATAAATTACATAAGACTATGATTACATGTGTTATCAGTCACCACCTTTTTCTTGTGTTGTTTTGCTGATCTGATTGTGGTGGCTGTATCTTTTTATTTATGCCACTGTTTGCCGAAAATGGAATCTCTGGATTTACATAGTACACAGTTAGTACTGGGACCTTCTCACTAAATAACTCTTTGGTTCATGTCCTAACTGGCAGTTTATCAGCAAAATCAGAATTCTTCTCATATCCAGGTCTGCATAAAAATGGATGTGTGTGTCTCTCAGGCAAACACTCAGGTTAAAAAAAGAGAAATGTAGGACAAGGTTTATTTAAGCCATAAAAAGCCAAAAGGGACTCCCAAACCAGATAGCATCAAGGTGGTGTGGAAGGGAAAAGGATCAAGGAAATTCTCTTTCCCTCTCCACCTCCCCAGAGACCTCTACCACATCCATCTTTCAGACCTATAGTCCTGCATAGGCTATAGCTCTACCACTGACACCATCAGCTCTAAAGTATTCAGATCATTAAAGCCAACGTTGAACTCTGAATTCCTAGAAACTCTATAGTCATCCAGATTTATGGCATTATCCTAAATTCTCCCTTCCCCATTTTCCAAGGAGGAAACAGAGTCTAAAGAGGTTTTATTCCCAGCTGGCAGAGCTTCATAATCCAATACAAATAATTCAGTACCAGTGAAGAGCAAGGTCTGGGCTTGTTCTATGAGGGGGTTCTTAACTCAGGCTCTGTGAACTTGCTTTTTACATATTTTGTTAACTGTACTTCAATATAATTAGTTTTCTTTGTAACTCCATGTGTTTTATTTGATTCACTTAAAAATATTTTTCTAAGAGAGGGACCTAGGCCTCACTGGACTGCCAATGGGGAAAACTTTGGGGACACCTGCTGTCCTTTTATTTTGTTTTTTTGCTTTTTTGGAGGGGAGAAGGTAGGGCAATTGGAGTTAAGTGACTTGCCCAAGGTCACATAGCTAGTTTTTTTTTGTGTTAAGTGTGTCTTAAGTGTCTTGAGGCCAAATTTGAACTCAGGTCCTCCTGACTTCAGGGCCAGTGCTCTATTCACCTAGCTGGGCCCCTCCACCCCCACCCCATATTTTTTAATCTTTTTCTTGCTGCTGCTTAGCTCCAGGTCCTCCTCTGTTTGGTCCAGGCATTCGGTGTGGGTCCAGGAACTCCAACATTTGTTATATTTCATCAGGTGCCAATCCCTCTATGTGTGTAGTTCACACCTGGTAAAGGAGACATAATTAGTGATCAGACAAGGAAAGTTTCCCTGGGTGAACAAAGACAAACCCAGGACAATGTGCACACATATCCACTACATATGCTTTTGCCTTTTTTTCCCCTCTAAAATATAGCTTATCAATTTGAAAGAGAAAAAAAGAAGTTAAACTTTTCAGATCTCTATGTATCACACTAACCATTCTCTGTCCCTGTATGAGACGCAACAAAGTATGCATCAATTATCTGCTACTTGTGCTAATTATGGCCTGATAATTCACAAAAAGGAAACAGAGGTTCTCCACAACACCATGCAGAATGCTGTGGATAAGTTTATTCTTGGGAGTATAATTTCCAGGGACATCCACATAGATGATGAGGTTGATGCATGCATTGACAGAGATAACTCATTGGAAGGCTCTGAAGGAAAGTGAAAGGTCTACAGAGCCAGTGTGCTGAACTCATTGTTGTATGCCTGTGAAACCTGGAAACTATACCATTACCATGCCAGGAAACTGAATCACTTCCATTTGAATTGTCTTAGAAAGATTCTGAAGATCACTGTAATACCAACGCAATATTCACAGTGCCCATGATCACTATAAATATACCTGCATGGTGCTCAATTGCAAAATATAACAGACTCTCCATATATAGAATAGAAACAAAACATTTATTCAGACACTAGAAAATCAAATCCCAAAACCAGTAAGTCAATTACATCATAGTAGCAAAGAAGTTAATAAGCCATAATAGCACAGATAGCCACAGCATCCTTTAGCCTTCCCACAAACCAATATTTTTACTCACAAGCCTGACTGATTTCCTAGGATACATGCTCTCCTCCTGCCAGTGTAGCTAGCTCTGACACCCAGCTTCCTGTGGGCTCTGCTCTACCATTCAGCAAACTCCTCCCACCACAGGTTCCATGTGATTACATTCAGCCTATTAGGGAGCAGAGTATATATATTTTTTTTTGGAGGGGGGAAGGCTAGGTAATTGGGGTTAAGTGACTTGCCTAAGATCACACAGCTAGTGAGTGTGTCAAGTGTCTGAGGTCAGATTTGAACTCAGGTCCTTCTGACTCTAGGGCCATTGCTCTATTCACTGTGCCACCTAGCTGCCCCCAGAGTATATTCTCAAAGCAGGGAAGATCTTCAAATTCCCATTACCATTACAATTACCTGGCAAGAAAAAGGATGCTGAGGTCCTTTCTCAAGCTGAACTGCCAAACATTCAAACTCTACTGCAGAGAGTGCAACTCTGATAGACTGGTTCCCATCATATGCCAAATATATGCTTGCCTAGAAGACTGTTTTACAGAGAACTCACATAAGTCAAGCACCACACAGTGGTCAAAAAAAAAACAATACAAGGACACTCTCAAGGTCTCTCTGAAGAACTTTGGAATCAACTGTGAGACATGAGAGACACTGGCATAGGACCACCCAGCATGGTATACTTACATCAAAGAAGGCACTGTGCCCTACGAGGAAAACAGAGTTGCAGTAGCTCAAAAGAAATGTGAAGTGTGTGAATTTAGACAAATATTCATATGAACTATTTGTGTCCAATCTGTAGTATAACTTTCTGAGCTTGCATTGCTCTGATCAGCCACAGTTGGACACATTGTACCTTGACTCCAAGGTAATGATGTCACTTTGGTACTCTCTGAGGATGAAGGACAACAACCAACCAACTTCCCAAACCCCAGCATGAGTATGCATGTTTTTGCTCTAATGTAGATTTTTGCAGATACTACATGAACTTTTAAGGTGTAGAAACTTCCACAACTGGTACAGGTGACAATTTCTTCATACCTTCACATCTGATTTAACTTATTTTGTTTGCCTCAGTTTCCTCTGCTATAAAATGAAGACACTAAATATACTTCCCTCCCAGGGTTGTTGGGAGGATCAAATGAGATAGTATTTGTAAGACATTCAGCACAGTCCCGACACACAACTGGTGCTACAGAAACGGTATTATTGTTGTTGTTATATTATATTGTCTTGGCACAATATTGATGCAGAGTTTCTCTTATTCCCCAGTTGTTAGTACTCATAAACACATATACATGCATTGATACACATATACATACACATACATATATAAGTTTACATATAATCTCACATATGCATGTATCTATGTGTGTTTTTACTTATCTCTACAAGTGTTGTTTTTCCTCCTGAAGAATGTAAGTTTCTTACAGGATGGATCTGTTTTAGACTTTTTCCATGTCCCCAGTGCCTAGCACAGTGCTTGGCATATAGTAGGTGCTTCAGATAGTATAGACGAAGCAAAAGAACTTGGGGGTACAAAGAGAATGGAAAGTTTGTTGAATTCTTGTCTTATCAGTGACAGGTTCTTGTTAGGCATGGACAAACACTGGGTAAACCCTAACCACGTGAATCCTGAAAGTGAGGCAAAAGACTTCCACCTTTGCAATGTAGGGTCCTGAAAGTGGAATCACTGAAAATTTTTACTCACTATTCCCATTCTTATCCAAGCTTGCCTGAATGTCATTGATTCAGGGGGAACCTACTGCTGGCAGAAACCTGAGATTTCACCATATGGGTCTCTGATCATATTGGCTGTCAGCAAAGCCCAACATCTGGCATTCTGAAACCCACTTAAATACTTGCTCAAAGAATATCTGGGTCAGATTTTCTCCCCTTTTGGTTCTCAAAATGGCAAAATCCAATAGAGAACTGACCTGATAAAAGATGAGACCCTTAAAATCAAGACATTTTCTATGTACCACATCAAAATATATTTCATAAACTAGAAGAGCCCACTTAATCAAGAGACTGGGTAAGGAACAGACCTACAAGCAGTCATATTAGGGTGAAGTGAGGTTATATATTCCACATTTTTTACTATATTTAGCTGAGGAGTTGGTACAATTGTTCCATTGATCTATGGCAAAAATGTAATGACAGTGCATATATGTCAGCTGATCCTCCTAGGGGCTTCATATTGCAACAGTGAGGCCATAAATGATGTTGATGTGGTGATAATTTTGAAGAGGAGTGGGGGAGACATGTTGAACTGGAGGATTTCAGGAGATTCATCCATCTTCTGGATATGCTGACCTGCTCAAGAGAAAGCTCTGGACAGGCCTCTCTTTTAATTGGGAGGAGATTATAAACTTAAGTCATTGGGTATGGAGCTGTGGATCTGAGGAGTAAATGTCCAAGGAGGACTGTGTTCCTTTCTTCCCCAACCCTTGTAGTTGGTACCTGGTGTTATGTTCCAACCACTAGTTTGGCTTCATCTCCCACCACAATCTCAGAGGCAAAGGATAAGGCAAAGAGAATGGAATCACTACCCCACAATCTGTTGCTGGAATCTTTTCCTTCTTGAAAGAAAAATGGAATATGTAAATATGGAGGAAGGACTTTATTGATTTTCCTCTTTCTCATAGAAGGAGTTTTGACAGGAAATGCAGAAGTCATGGAACAATACAGAGTAATGGATTGGGAGTTAAGAGACCTGGGTTCTAACACAATTCATGCACTCAAGTGCCATATAACCTTTAACAAACCAGTGCGCTCCTCGAGACCTTCATTTTGTCCTCTGTAAAATGATGGTTTTGGGATTTCCAGAGGAACCATCTAGATAGAGCTATAAAGGACCTTGCAGGCCATCCAGTCCAACTCCTTCATTTTGTAGGTAAGGCAACTGAGGCCCAGGGAGGTTAAGTAACTCAATTAATGAGTTAGTTAGTCTCATGGGGAGTGTCAGAGGCAGGATTTGAAACCAGGTCCTATGATTACAGAGCCAGAGTTTTCTTTTTCTTTTTTCCAGATCAAGTCAATATATATTTATGAATCAGTACAAAGAGTCATGCTAAGCAAAAGGGATCCAAAGATAAGACAAAAACAACACCCCTCCAAGGTTAAATTCATATGCACTTTGAAGGAACCACAAAGTCACTTGAAGTGAAACAGGAGAGAGCACTGACAAGTGAGAGCTTCAAAAGCACCAGAAGGATAAATGTCTCCTGAGTTGAGCAGTGAAGAAAGCAAGGGACATGAAGAGGCAAGGGTGAGGAGGGAGAAAGAGATAGGGGTGAGGAGAGAGAATATTCTAGGCTTGGGGAATCACTTGTAAAAATGCATGGCGGGGGGTGGCTAGGTGGCGCAGGGAATAGAGCACCGACCCTGGAGTCAGGAGGACCTGAGTTCAAATCAAGCCTCAGACACTTATCACAAAAAAATTAGCTGAGTGACCCTGGGCAAGTCACTTAATCCCAACTGCCCTGCCTTCCCCACTTCAAAAAGCAAAAAAAACCCCAAAACCCACCACCACCACCAACAACAAAATGCATGGAGGAAGAAGATAGAATCTCATGTTCAAACAGTAGACAGCTTTGACTCTGTATATTAAATTAAGTTCAAGATGCAGTGTTAAGTTCTTATGATATGTTAAACGACACACACACTATACAAGTCAGGTACTAGAGATATCAAACAAACAAAATGACAGCAGCAACAAAACACTCCCTGACCTCACGGGATTTGTAGTCAGCTGAAGCTTATAGACAAAGTCTCTTCCCACTTCTGGAATTCCACGTTCTCAGTGAGGTCCCTTCTAGCTCTGGTGTGCTAGGATTTATTTTGAAGCTACTTCCTACCATGTTTAGAATCCCTTTCAGCTCTGACATTCTGTACTCAGATGCTCATTTGACAGGGGCTTTTGACCTTCTATAATCTATGTTCCAAGGACCCTTCATGCTCTATGGATCAATATTCCCTCATGGTTTTGACATTTTATAACTCAACGAATTTATAAATCTGGAGGCAGATTCTAGGTGGGGAAATCTAAAGTGTGTTGTGAATAGCATGCCCATGTCATCTGAAATGATGTCCACAAAGCTATAAAAATAAGTCTCTATTTAATATAATTCAATTCAATAACATTGAAAAAATCTACTCTAGAATGGCCATGGATTTAAGAGCTTAACTTGATTGTAACTGAAGAGAAGGAAGGTATGGGTGGACCCCACTATGGAAAACCCTGTTTAGCCATGGAAGAGAGAGAATCATAGGATCCTAGACTGGTGATGGGAATGGATATCAGAGGCCACCTTATCCAACTCTCTTATTTTACAGATGAGGAAACTGAGGCCTAGGTAGGGTAGGTGACCTCCCCAAGGTCACACAGATTTCCCTTCCTAATCTATGACTCGACTTCCCTGGCTTCTTTCAAGACTCAGCTAAAATTTCACTTTCTACATGAAGCCTTTCTTAATCTACCTTGACGTTAATGATTTCCCTCTGTTGATTGTCTCCCATTTATCCTGCATATAGCTTGTTTGTGCAAAATTGTTTTTTAATTTGTCCTCCCCCATTAGACTTTGAGCTTCTTGTGAGCATAATTTGTTTTTGCTTTCCCTGTATACCCAGAACTTAGCAGAGTGCCTGACAAATAATAGATTCTTAATAAATTCTTTTTTGACTTGACTTGGCTGTTTAAGGAAAACTTGCTCCTCTGGTGTCAGGGCTTGCTGAGCCCTTTTCAGGGCTACTCATCCACCCTTGATGTCCACCTGTCACCCAACTCTCCCTTTGTGGCTCCAAGAAGCTGTAGTGTACACAGTGGACACACTTCAGTAAAAGCACATCAGCAGACAGGCTAATGTGGGTGAGTTAGGGGAATGTCTACCCCAAACATGTAAAGACTTCCCCTGGTAGAATGGATGGATGAGAACAATGCATTCCAATGGCCATGAAGACAGCTGTAGCAGGCTCTATGCAGTGCTTAGAGTTTGGTCACACATAGAAGATGAATCCCGGCCATCACCTTTCACTTTGACTTTGGTCTAGCCACTGAACTTCAGTGACTGTAAGAGAGAGTGAGGCTGACAACTTGGTGCAGCTTGGCTTCACTTCAATCCAGTTTACACAAGAGTCAAGACATCACCCTGTCATGTAATTGGTCCTCTTCAAAAACACAGGACAAAATGACACCAGGGGAGAGATAGGAAGCAAAAGAAAGATGGGTCCTATGGCACCATGGGAAAGGGGATGGGAAAAAGAGACAACTATTTCTTCTCATCAGGAAGGTTCCACTTTACTTCAGGCCAGACCTGATGGGGTTTGGGGTAAGTCTCAAGGTGAGAGGTGAGAGGAGGGGGCAGTGTTGATTTTGTAGTTAATATTTGATCAATTCCCTGAAGGAATAACATGAATGGGAAACTCCTTGATCTGAGAAAGGTCTATAATGTGATATAGAAATTAAATTAAATTTACCATCTAGGGAAATCTGAACCACAAATGTACATCTGGCCAAGAAAATGGACCATGAACTCTGACCAGGAGCAAAGACTCCAAGCATGAGATTTCCAAGTTCTGGGATATGGGGACTGTTCATGAGGTAACAGGGGGAAGGTGAGATAAACTAGGGAGAAATATTTCTCACAGGCAAAGGTACTTATTTCTCAGCTTTGCCTCAGAGCAGGCCTCATGAAATTTGAGGTAAGGTAGAGGGTAAAAAGCATATTTGATAGTAAATATTAGATAGACTCCTTGAAAGAAAAGCATCCATGGGAAACTCCTTGACCTGGGAAAGGTCTTTCCTATGACACAGAAATTAAATTTAATATGCCATCTGGTGAAATCTGAACCAGAGACTGACCACAGTTGCTGCCCTCCACTGATGTTTACAAGCCTGTGGAAAGCACCCTGCTTCCATCTGACTTTTCTCTCTCTGTTGAAAATTGAAGTTCTTTAACATCTCTCACAGAGCCCAGTGGAAGGTTTTGATCTCTGTAGAGCTTCCACTTGCTCATTTTCACGAAGGGTTATATGATGTTTGTATTTAAACTAGGGAATTATGTCACAATCTTGTCATAGGTTTGGGGAAAAAACCAAGAGATCACCTATTCCAGCTCCTCTGCCTTTAGGCAGGTAAATTTTTTTTGCATTATTCATGTACCACATAGTTAGTCAATAGGCTAACTGACCAGAATTTCTTGTTCTTCTGTTAGGACTCTCACTCTCCTTTTCCCCTCTCCCACAATTATATATCTTGGAAGAATCCCTTACTAAAATGCTCCACCAATTGCTTCTATTGGCTGTGTTCATTCCCACTGAGAATGTCCAACTTTTCTCTCTGCTTAGAGTAGGAATGCTAACTCATCTGGGTGTTTCCACCAACTTATATTTCTCCCCTTGCTTTCAACCTATTGCTATTCTAGCTTTCACTTTCAATGGAGAGGAAGCAGAATCATTAGCCCATTCCTGGAAGGAGCTAGCATTTGATCAAAACAAATTGACACAAAAACTCCTCAGTGGACATATGGAACAAAGCTAGGTCATGGTTTTCAGATCCCAAGTAGAGGAAGAGCAAGAGAAGGCATTTTATACAGAAAAATGTTTTAATGCAGTGTCTCAATATATTTTATTCAATATAGCCCTGATAGGAATCAGCTTCCTTGTCCTGAGTTGGGGAGTTTGATGGATGAAGCACATGGACAAACTGGTCAGACCTTGACAAGCTAGAGTAGGTCCATGGAAGGCAAATAGGAGGGGGATGGTACTGGACATCATACCATAAAGTGATCAGTGGTAAAGGACTGGGAATGACTAGACTGGAGAAGAGGACATCAGTATTTTCAAATATTTGAGGGGTTGCTATGTGGAAGAAGGATAAAGCTGATCCTGTCTAGCTTTAGAGAACAAGCAATCAATCAACAAATATTCCTGAAGTCACTGATTGACAAGCATTTTTCCAGGCACTAAGGAAACAAGAGGAAAGAATGAAACATTCCCTAGGAGAGAAGAATGCAATGAGAATGAAACATTCTTAAGGAGTTCATATTCTAATAATAGCACTAGGGTAGTAAGTAGAAGTTACAAAGGGGCAGTTTTTTGCTCAAAATATAAGGAAAACTCCCTTCTATGTGGGTTGTAGGGAAATGAGGCATGAAAGGTAACATGGAAGAGAAGGAAAGATCTGGAACTCAAGATTTTACTCAGGGTGGTGGAAACCAAGTGTAGCACATGAGTATTAGGCTCCAAGTGGGAAAATAGAAAGTGATCAAAAGAAATAATCTATGTAAGGTACTTTACTTCAAAGTGCTGAAGCAATTTATTATTATTATATTCATATTTTTATTTATAAACATGTTTTCTTAAAATATTATTATATTTTATAAAAATTATAAAGTATTATATGACTTTTTTTTAGTAGTCGTAGTCATAGTAGAATAGTAACAGTAGCAGCAGCAGCAAAAGTAGAAAGATGATGACAACAGAATTTATTATTAAACCTTTTCCAGTTTGACTTTTTTTCCATCTCAGGGCATCCCTAAAAGTGCTGGTGTTTCTTCAAGTCTAGTGTAGATTGATACAAGGCATGCAGGAACCTGTACCCATTATTCCCTTGTACCTTCATTCCTTTTGAGTTGAGTGAGGCAAAATTACTCAACAGACACATAGAGGTATGGTGGAAACAGTACTTATTTGAACTCTAAGAACATGAGCTTAAATCCTTGCTCTGACACTTAAGATCATGGGCAAATCACTTGAACCTCTCTGAGACTCAATAGGTTGACTATAGGATTATAAGATAAGATGACAGGATCATAAATTCATAGGTTTAGAGCTGGAAGAAGCTTTGAATTTTAACAGTATAGCATGGTGATGTGAATGGGTGATGGGCTTGACATCAGGAAGACCTGGGTTTAAAATCTACCGATGCTACTTACTAGCCATTGAACCATGAATAAGAGACCTTAGCTCTCTGAGCTTCAGTTTCCTCATCTATAGAATGGAGATATATAATACCTATAGCACCTACCTCTTTAAGTTGTTGTAAGTATGAGACAAATTGATGTATATAAATTGCTATATAAATGTCACATACTATTACTACATGCTTTCTTATTTGGAAGAGGGTAAAATTTCAAGCTATAGACTTGACTGTGGAAGTTGGGATAGAGTGGCTACAAAAGAGCAGGAAGGGTTAATTTCTCCACTCCATATAATCTTTAGTGCCTACCTACCTGCCTTACAAAATGTCAGCATCAGAATAAGAAATATCATCCTGAATATCTTGTCATTCCTCCAAGAGCCCCTGGGTGTAGGGTGCAGGGTTCTTACTCTTTGCTCTATCTCCTTGAGCTTCTTGATAAACTTTTAGAAGCTGGATGTAAGGGAAGGGAAGTTGTTTTGGACCAATTACAGTGGAGACCTGAAGTTCCTGGGGAGGCTACTGGGTTGAAATTCAGGTTCTGTGTGTATTTGTCCTGATCTTAATCAGCAAGTATTCTGTTCACTACAGTATTCCATCCTCCAGTCTTTGAAACGTTGTTTTCAATGAGTGTTATGGGTTTGTAACTAGTCAACATCAGAGAGAATGTATGAATGCTTTTGATCCAACCAGTTCGTGTCTGAGTCCTGAAGCCTTGAAACTCAGGCCCTAAGTCTGTCTAGTCAGTCAGATAATAAAACACTTATTAAGTCCCTATGTTTTTTGATCATTGTTTCAGGTGGTCTGATAATTCTTGAATTATGTCTCCTTGATCTATTTTCTAGGTTAGTTTTTCCAACTAAATATTTCACATTTTCTTCTATTTTTAAAAGTTTTGTTTTAGTGTTTGTTGTTATCTCATGGAGTCATTAACTTCCACTTGCCCAATTCTAATTTTTAAGGAATTATTTTATTTGTACCTCTTTTACCATTTGGCCAATTCAGGTTTTTTTTTATGGCTTTTTAAAAAGATATTATTTTCTTCAATATTTTTTTTGTGCCTCTTACCAAGCTGCTGACTTTCTTTTCATAATTTCATCATTTCTTTTCACAATTTATCCTCTACCTCTCTTATTTAAAGTAATTTTTGAGCTCTTCCATGAATTCTTTTTGGGCTTGTGTCCAATTCATATTGGAATTTTTTTTTTAAGGGTTTGCATGTGGCTGCTCTGATTTCATTGTCTTCTTCTGGGTTTTTGTCTTGATCTTTCCTGTCTCCAGAGTAATTTTCTGTGGTCGGGTTATTTTGTTGTTGTTGTTTGGTCATTTTTGCCAGCCTATTTCTTGACTTTTAATTTTATGTTAAAGTTGGGCTCTGCTCCCTGGGTAGAAGGGGCACTATTTCAAGCTTCAGGTGCTTTGTGCTACTATTTTCAAAGCTAGTTGTGGGGGATCTGTAAATTTTCAGTTCTTTGAAGGTGATGAGACCTAAAGAGAGTTGTGGTCATTGCTCTTTTGTCTGTCAAGCCTCCACAAGAACTTCTCTATAACCCAGAACCAAAATCAGGGCCCCTACTCTCCTGGAGCTATGAGCCTTCTGGCCCCTATAAATGCACGTTGGGCAAGTGATAGTGGTCTTCTCCACTCTAATCCTTAGGTAAAGGTCCTCCTCTCCTGTAAGCAATCTTGAGTGTTCCTCTCTGCTTTGGAACTGTGATCAGGGCTCTTACTTCCCTGGAGCTATAAGTGCCAGTATGCTAGTATTCCTTTTCACCCTGGGACCATGACCCAACTGTGTATGGGCAATGCAACAGAGTCTGGCACCCAGGGCCAGAACAAGGTCCCCTGTAATCTCCTTCTGACCACTTGTCTGATTTCTCTTCTGTGTGCTGAGAGGTCCAGAAGCTTCTGCCTTGCTGATGCAACTACCCCCCAAGGCCTGGCCTGTGCTGTCTGCACCTGCCCTTTCCATGAGACAGTCCTTCATACTGACCCCCTAAGTTATCTTGGTCTGGAAAAAATTGTTTCATCCCAATCTTTTGTTGGTTCTGTTACTCCAAAATTCAATTTGACAATTTAAAAAAAAGGTTTTTGAGGGGAATTTGGGAGAGTTCAAATGACTTCCTGTTACTCTGCAATTTTGGCTCCACTCCTTTCCTCTATTAAATTCCTACTATGTGCCAGCTAAGTGCTGAGGACACAAAGTCAAAGGCTAATCCTTGGTCTCGAGGATCTCATAAGCTAATGGGGAAAGAAAACACTTAAGAAGAAGGTGTAAAGGGATCAAGGGAAGGGGGAAGGGGGCATAATAAAGTCTAAGAGTGAGACCAGTTAGAAAATTATAAGATAGTTTCCCTGAGTACCTTTTTAAAGTGGAGAATCTGAGAGGAGCTCTCTCCACTGTCCACCCTCCAACCTCCCCAACTAGAGCAAGGGAGAGTTCTAGAGGCAGTCTGTCTGATTGTTTCTCAAACCTCACATGTACATCAGGTTCCACTGGGTATCATTAGGGGATACATAAGTATAGTCATTGAAGATGACCCCACTGTCTACTTAAGGACATGCAAACAATATCCTTCCACTCTGCATCTGCTGCTCTGCCTGTTTGGCTTTTTTCAACTCAACAAAACAAGATGTTCCCATACTGGATACCCTCTGGTGTCTACTCTCCTCCTTCTTTCCTCTTTTGTATATCATCTGCTCAAATTAGATTGTAAGTTCCTTGAGGGTAAGAACTGTCTTTCTTTTTATTAATTGCATCCCCTGCTCTCATCAAAGTACTAGGTGCTTAATAAATGTTGATTGGATTGGGATTTAATGTTTACTGTTTATTTTTTATTGTGCTTGAGTTCTAAAGAAACACTGAACTTTTTCCAGACCTAGCATCCCTGCCTACTGTGACTCAGAGAGTTAGGTTCAGATGGTTTTCAGCAGCTGCCTTGAGCTTTTTAAAAGTGGACTACTATTTCTCTTAGAATCAGGAAAAACCTCATTATGATGTTTGGATTCCAAAGCTTCAATTGCTTCCCGCCGCCCTTTTCTGTGGTTTACTTTGATTTTTAGAGGCCCTTTGGAGGGAATACCAACATATCAGGTGAAATAAAAATAGCCAAACTCCAAAGGTTCACAGTCAGCCCAACTGTCTTGCTGGTGGCTCAAACCAGAACTTTTGAGCGTAGTTAATCCCCTTGGGGAGCTGCATTGTGAAGAAGGTGGATGTGGGACCCTCAGTAGGAAGAATAGCAGCTTTGCACTGTGTCTGGGGTGTCAAAAAGTAATTTTTTTTTCCACAAGAAAAAACAAACAAACAACAACTTGTAATTCACAAAGGCAGAAGTTGGTGGTGCCACATGCCTGAAATATGCAGGAGCCAGGAGAATGGGACCACAGTGTCTGTTTTCTAGGAAGCATGTGGTGGTATGTGGACTAGTTAGAAGTCTGCTTTATAGCCTCTTGAAAATCTCCTTTCTTCATTTTCTTTTTATATTTTGAAGCTAATGGTGAATAAGTTGGAGCACAAGACCAGCCATGGTAGACACGCATTTCCTTCAGGGACAACCTTAAGCTCACGTCCACTGGCTTGGCTAAATATTATTCTTCACTGTATCAATTATGGTCTGGACTAAAGCCTCATACATTCTAAGCTTTATCATTTAGTAATTTATTGATGACTTGGCTTCATTCACATCATTGTGGAACTATTACAGATGTGTTTTTGACTTGTCTGTCTAGCCCAGTTTTACATGATGCCCTTGTTTACTTGTCTGAACCAACCAAATAATGTGGAGTCTGAAACTCTTCCAGACAAACATTTGGGGTGGCCTGACTGTGTCTCAGGAAAACTGTAGGCTGTCTTCAACAACTCTTTTATTCTGATCATAGGTGGAGAGTTGGAAGGGATCACAGGTTCATAGATCTAGAGTTGGAAGAGATGTCAGAGGAACTCTAGTTTTATTTTACATATGAAGAAACTGAGATCTAAGGAGGCTTGACTTATGCTAGACTATAGCCTTTAAGTGTCAGAGGCAGGATGTAAACCCAGGCCCTTTGACTCCAAAGCTGATGCTTTCCATTGTGCCAAGGAACATTGGAGATCATCTCATCCAACTCTTTTTTTTTTAAATGAGGAAACTGAGGATGGCATGGACTATGAATAACACCAAGTACCCAGCTCCTTGAAAATATTATGTTCCCATTAAATTATTGTTGAATTAATGAAGGTAAGAATATGGGAATTTCTGGCTGAAAAAAAGCACACAGTTTCACCATTTGAAAATGACATTCAAACCTTGTTTTACTTCAACAATCCTTATCCCCAGTCCTTAATGTTCTGGAAGCTGGTGTGTGTGTGTGTGTGTGTGTGTGTGTGTGTGTGTGTGTGTGTGCCTGCATGTGTTCTCAGCTATTAGGAAGAAAGTGACAAACCCCAAGAAAACAAATACGTATACAGATGAAAGGAAGAAAGAAAAGTACATCTTCTATGGGAGATCTCTAGATCAGTCCATCTTTATTTACCTTCTTGGTGCTTAATGATGAGAATAAATTTTTCAGGATGGTGATCCTGTGGCTTAGCAGGAGCCTTAAGCACATTTTTGAAATTTTGTTTAGATGTGTACAAGAATCCTTCGAGATCCATAGAAAACTGTGAATCACATAACCCAACAGGCTGGTGAAAGACCATAAATTCATGTCACATATGAAATACTCGAAGTTATAGATGTTTAACCAGGATGAGAGAAGGCTCAGGGAAAAGGTGATACCTGTTTTCAAGCATTGAAAGGCTATGGAGGAGGGATATTAGATCCATTCTGTTTTGTCCCAAAGGACAGCATCAAGATCATTGGGTAAGAATCACCCAAGAGAGTCATTTTTAGGCTGGATGTCAGGGACAAAAGCAAATATAGCAACAAGCACATAAAGCCTTCCTAAACATCAAAACTGTCCAAAAGCAGAATGGGGCTGCTTCTGGAGGTGGGGAGTGCTTTCTTATTGGAGAGCCTAAAGCAGAGACCAAATGAGAGCCTGCTAGGTAAGGTTATGACGGGGACTCCTTTCCAGGAATGGATTGAACTAGATAGCCATTGATATTCCTTCTAATTCTAAAATTCTATAATGTAGTGAACTCACTCACTTTATATATGATGAAATTGAGTCCCAGAGATGTGGTGTCTTGCCCTAAGTCAAATAGCTAATTAGGGAAAATTTAGACTAGACTATTTACCACCATTCTCCTTTTTCTTTGTCCATTCTAGGTTTCCTCTTGCCTAAATAGATCAGGAGAGTAGATTCTGACATTCTAGAAAAATTCTAAATTCAAAAACAAAAATAATTCAGCAGAATTCACTATTATTTGAGAATTCTGCCTTATTTAGGTTTTATTGTGGGTCTACTGAGAAACTAAAAGCCACCTCCCAAGGACTTAGACATGGCCTCTGAATCATAATCTACATCCAATAGGAAAACCTTGCACTCAGCTGTTCAAGAACAATTTCTTCGGACTTCAGCATCTAGGCCCAGGTTTTATTCTGATTTTTAAAATTGTCCAGTGCAGATGAGTTGTCTCCTATTTATAGAGAGTTATTAACCACATGGCATCATGGGAATATCTGCTCTGTTTCTTTTCCTCTCTTTTTTCAATTGAACAAAGGACAGCATCAGGATCATTGGGTGAAAATCACAGAGTCATTTTTCAGCATGATATCAGGGATAAAAGCTTATATGATATCTACTATAGGTTCAAATCCTACCTCAGACACTTAGTATAAGTATGATCATGGGCAAGTAACTTAACCTAGATCTCAATTTCCTCACCTGTAAAATGAGGTAATTAGATTAGATGACTTTTAACATTCCTTATAGCTCTGCATCTATGATCTTACATGCAAGATGCTGTTTGGGATGAAAAATAACCCTTCATCCTTAATTTAGTGAAAAAATAAACACAGAGGTCTCTTAGGATAAAAATAGGAGTTTATTCTCTTCTCTGGGAGAAGAGGGCAGTCATCCCCATGACTCATTATGGAGAAGAGGTGTGTTACAAAAGACAGTGCACAAATTTATACTCTAATGTAGTCAAGGCCCCCTCCTGACTGTCTCCTCTCTCGTTGGTTGAGAGGCAGACTTCACCAAAATTCTTCCCTAAATGGGACAGCAAGAAAAGGAGGGGGAGGGTCCCAAATCAAGGGAGGAAGAGTGAGCCTGGGCTATTCCTGACTCCCCCTGGCCAGGAGGAGGGGCCCACCAAGGCAGGAAAAGCAGACAAAGAAAGGTGAAAGTGATTGACAGCAGCAATGGAGGAGGAAAAGGGAAAGACAATTCTCAAACTGTTTGAGAAGTTTTCACTCAGTCCATACAGTACCTTGCTAGGTGCTGGGGATATAAAGCTAAAACTGAAAAAAAAAAATTCTTTCCACAAAGAGATTGACTTGTAAACAGAAAAAAACAAACACAAAATAATCAGAGAAGGTAGAAAGTAATAACAAGGTGAATCAGGAAGGGCTTCTTTAGGAGGTACCACCTGAGCAGAGCTTTAAGGTAAGGTTAGAGGCAGAGGTAAAAGGTCAATCATTGCAGGTATGGTGGGGTAGAAGGAGGGTAAGTGGCCTGCCCATGATCACATAGGATTTTAACCTGACTGACCTCTCCATCCCAATTTCTATAGTTTGGCTTCCCTCACTTCCTTCAAGTCTCAGCTAAAATCCTATACTCCTGGGGGTGGCGAAGTGGCTCAGTGAATAGAGCACAAGTCAGGAGGACCTGAGTTCAAATCTAGCCTCAGACACGTAACACTTACCAGCTGTGTGACCTTGGGCAAGTCACTTAACCCTAATTGCCCTGCCCTCCCCCCTCCAAAAAAAAAAAAAAGCAAAAAAAATTAAAATAAAATAAAATCCTATACTCCACAAGAAACCATTCCTGGTACCCCTTAATGCCTGTGCCTTCCTTCTATTGATTATTTCATATATATCCTGTATAAATCTTGTTTATACATCATTGTTTGCATATTGTCTTCCCTTTGATCCTTGAGAACAGGGACTAGTTTTTGCTTTTTTTTTGTATCCATATTGCTTAGCACATTGCCTGTCACATAGCAGGCACTTAAATGTCTTCTGACTGACTGGTCTATCTTAAAAATGAATCATTCTAGCCTACGTGCAACCTCACTCAAACTTCCTGGAAGCCTGGGTACTTTTGGAGGTTGAATTATCTATGGATTATCTTTGGCTAGTGAGATAGAAAACATGATTATTGAATATATACCACATTTAATCAAGACTCCATTCACTTTTATGGAGTTGCTTTGACTAAAGGGCAAGATTATCTACCATGACTTTGGTTGGTTTACTGACTGCTATGTAAAGAGAGCTGCATTTGAAATCAAAAGACCTGATTTCAGATCCCAGTTCTAATATTTACTATCCAAGTTTATATTAGTCACTTCCCCTTGTTCTGCCTCAGTTTCCTCAATTGTGCAATAAGGATGGATTAGATGATCTCTAAGGTCCCTCTAACTGTAATGATGTAGGACTTGATGGCTTCACTACTATTCTTCTACTGTAGTAGAAGTATGTAGGTTAGTCATGTTGGGCTCTACAAGTCATTGCTCTAGGATTAAGGTAGGTCAGCTGAGGAGGGGCAGAATGATGTTTTGTTTTGCTAACACAGTTTGGATCCTGGTTGTGAATTGAGCACAGTCTGCTCAGCTGTCCATGGTGTTCTATGCCAACTGGCAGAGATCTGAATGACCATTCTTAGTCATTTTTGTCTATGACTTCTCAAACCATTCTATTCTTATAATTAAAAAAAAAACAACAGAAAAATAAAGACACTCAGCTGAGAAGCCACAAAGTTAATGTGAACCACAAACTTTTTGTGTGCCTGAGTATCAGTTTATTTTAAAATAGAACCATTGCATCTCTTAAATTGGAGATGGAGATAGGTCGTAATGCAGCTGCCTGGTGTTCTCAAATGATTCTCTTCCTTGCTTTTTCTTCTTCTCTCTATGAGCTGAAACAGTGTGTGGTGGGTTAATCCTTCCTAGAATTTGGCTTTGAAACCAAGGGCACAGTGAACCATTTAAATCAAAGTGAATTTTCTGGTACCACTATATTTTACATGGTCTCTCCCCAAAGTGTGAAGATAGTTCAACTATGCCCAAGACTTGGCCTGAGTTCCTATAGAATCTTAGTCCAAGTTTATTAGATTTGCTCTGTTTTAATATGCCTTTTCTGTCTAGTCTGAGTTGCACTTGGTTTGAGGTTTGCTTCCTTAGGGTTTTCATGGTGAGTTTCATCAAAATAAAGTAGCACTTTTTCTCTAAGTTTATGAGATGGCTGGTTTATAGCTAGAAGAGATCCTAGAGAGTGTCTCATCCCAGCCCTATTCAAAGAAGGAACCAAAAGTCCAAAATGGTCATGTGCCCAAGGTCACTGAGGTGGCAGTATGTGAAAAGAGTTCCAACTCTTCTGAATCTTAATACTAGTGATCCTGGACCAGTCACTTAGCCTATGGGGACTTCAATTGCCTAATCTATAAAATTAAGAGATTGGATATGATAAGCTTCTGAGGTTCCTTCCAGCCTTAGATTTATCATCCTATACATAGACACTCTCTGAATTGTATATAGTAGAGTTAAGTAGATTTTCACAATGGGACTCAGAAAAAACATTCATTCATTAGACTGCCTTAAAGTCTAGTAAGCCCATGAATTGGCACCCACTACGTGCCAAACACTATGCTAAATGCTGGGGATATAAAGAAACATAAAAGACAGTCCTTGCTGTTTGGGGAGGGTCTTGAGGAGAAGTCAAATGAGATCAGACTCCAGTAATGAGATTAAGGGTGGGAAACAGCAATAGGTTGCCTGGAGATGACAGACAATGGAGGGCTAGGCTAGTTTAAGGGTAACAGATTTGGGTATAGGATTTATGTGATGTATATCATAGCTCTCTGCTTTGGTGTCTTCTCCTTAACCATATGCTTGTGGAGGGAAGGATCTATATATTCACTAAAGCTTACATCTACCCTAATACATAGTTCAGTGTTCTGTATAGTGTAGGTACTTTAATAAATGTTTGCTGAATGAAGTAATAAAATACCTGTGGTACACATGACCTTCTAGTGTGGTATAGATACAAGAACGTTAGTTGTGCAGAGGAGCTTGACTCATATCCCATATTTGGCAGTATCTGTGTGATTTTTGGCAATTCGTTTAAAGCTCTCTGGCCTTCAATTTTATAACTGATAAAATGGTGTGATTTGGTTAGATGGTTTCTAAGGTCTCTTCCAATTCTAGAACCACGACCTCCGCATTACAATTAAAAAACAGCTACTAAGCATTTAAGGAGAAAGGCAACAAAGAAAGAAGGCATGAAATTTATTACAACATTCTAAAATATGAGTTCTAGTTAATGGGCCTTTTAAAAAAAGTCATTTCTATGACTATTTCTCTTAGGAAAATCAGAAGAAGCAGCACCCAGTGGATTGGGGAGCTGCTCCGTATAAAGATAAGAAGCAGATAGATGTGTGTAGAGATAATAAGGTGTATGAGGGGTGTGTGTGTATATGTGTATGTGTGTGTGTGTGTGTAAGAGTGATTTGCTTTGGCAAAGGGTGTGCCTATGCTGAGTTAGCCATGGATTCATTGACATTTCTAAGCTCAGCTACTTCCTTCCTTCACAAGATGATCCCTGCCCCACTCCCTCAAACTCGCTGACTATATGCCTTTGATGTGATAACTTAGCCTGTGGGGCATTGAACCTGCTGATTTCAAACTTTAGTGTTCCTTATTCTATAAAGTGACTAAATTTCAGAGCTAGAAGGAAACTTAAAGATCATTCAACATATGGGAAGCCTAAAACTCAGCGAGCTGAAGTGACATCATACAGCTGGGTGGTGAAGCCAGATCTTCTGATACCAGTGAGTAGCAGTGTAATGTGGTGAATAGAATGCTGGCATTGTAGTGAAAAAAATTATAAGTTCAAATCCTGCCTCAGACTCTTACTAGTGGAGTGACCCTGGGCAAGTCACTTAATCTGTTTGGGTCTCAGTTTCCTCATCTTTCAAGAGGAGTTGGACTACATGACCTCTGAGGTCTGTTTTAGCTCTAAATGTAGGATCTTATGACAGCAATCCCTATGTTCCTTTCACTGCCTCCAATTTTCCTCTCCTTCTCTCTCTCCCTTCCCTACTCCCTTTCATTTCCTTCCTTCCTTCCTTCTCTTTCTTTCTCTCTTCTTTCCTTTCTTTCTCTTTCTCCCTTCCCCTATCTGTTCCCTCCTTCTCTCTTTCTTCCCTCCCTTCCTCCCTCCCTTCCTTCATTCTTTCCTTCCTTCCTTCCTTCCTTCCTTCCTTCCTTCCTTCCTTCCTTCCTTCCTTCTTTTCTTTTTCATAACAAACCCTATAAACATTAAGCTCTTTGGAATGTCCCAAGTGCCTGTGGACACTCAAACATTTCTCCTCACAGACAAACTTCATAATCTGAACTTGTTATGACATCCACAGAGTGAATTATGAGTCAGCATTAGGGGTTGGAAAATCACAAGCCATGTTAAAAGGCACATGCTTCATGCAGTGAAAGAAAGAAAGAAAGAAAGAAAGAAAGAAAGAAAGAAAGAAAGAAAGAAAGAAAAAGAAAAGAAAAATGGCATGCATACATGAAGTATTTTAAAGAGCTGATTCAGGAGCCAAAAAGTCTGCCCTTCTCAAAAATAGTCTCCAAACTCTACTGTGACTGGTCTTCACCTCCACAGGGCTTGATCAGGCCAAGAAGGTCAGAGCCCCAGCCTCTGCATTCAGCTTTGCTATTAACTGGTGATCCTGGATGTACTTTCTACCTCATGTAAGTTCTTCCTAAAATGGGGATAACAACATCTGAAGCTAGCTGGATATTCAGAAATTAAGAGGTTGGAGTAGGAAGTGGGAAGTGGAGTGGGAAGGTATGAGTGGAACTTGACTTTAAAACCCGAGTTTATCATAAGGGAAACAATGCACCCTCTGGAGTCAGAGACTGGGTTCAAATTCTGACTCTAGTACTTGCTATCTCAGTGACCCTGGATGAATCATTTCTCCTCTCAAGATCTCAGACTCCTGGGGCGGCTAGGTGGTGCAGTGAATAGAGCACAGGCCCTGGAGTCAGGAGAACCTGAGTTCAAATCCAACCTCAGGCACTTAACACTTACTAGCCGTGTAACTTTGGGCAAGTCACTTAATCCCAATTGCCCTGCCTTCGCCTTTCCAAAAAAGGAAAAAAAAAAATCTCATACTCCTTTCAAAGGAAGAATTCATGGAAATAGTGAAATGTCATTAGTGTCCTGTTTATTTGGAAACTAAAAATCTTTACAAATATATCTAACTTGTGTTAGACTTCATGATCTCTAAGGTCCCTTCTGAGGAGGCATGGGATTCATACTGGACCCCTAAAAGGAAAAGACCATGTCTTTGGGACCTGAACCCCAAAGCCCCTGAACCCAGATATCTGGCATTCACCTGAGGCACTCAGACTATCCCAGTCAATAATCCTTGTAACTGCTCTTTCATTGTGGCCCTCATTGCCTGTACCTGGCCCACCTCAAGCTACTTGCCACTCCTAGATCCCATCTAGATCTTCCCACAGTCTTTCTGTATAAAAGGACCAATTTTATCCTCATCAAATGCTCACAAGTAGCACAGACTCACTAGGAGTGTTATGATATTGGTGTTTCTATTGGTGTTATGGTAAACTTGCTGCTTGGACTGAAAGAAGATTTGAGTGGTCAAATTCTTGCAAGGCAGACTCCTGCCCTATATCCTTGCATTTTGGGGTTCCTAACACCCCTAGACCACAACACTTTCCATCTCTGACATTTGAGCAGAAGGTGTAGAATGCTGCCATTTCTTCTTCTTCTTCTTCTTCTTCTTCTTCTTCTTCTTCTTCTTCTTCTTCTTCTTCTTCTTCTTCTTCTTCTTCTTCTTCTTCTTTTTTCTTAATATTTTTTCCCCCAAAAGTTAGGACAATTTATTTTTATTCTGTGTAGTTTCCATTTTTGATTTCTTGAAATATAACTCTGGGCACTTCTCAGCAACACACAGTTATAAGACAACTCTACAAGTCTCAGGTTGGAAGAAGACATGTACATTCAGAGAAAGATCGAGAAAGAACAGAGGCTAAATGGAGACTGAAGCAATCTACATGCTATCGTTCTTTATTGTGTTTAGTTCTCTTTCTTTTTTTCCCATTGTTCACTCCATTGGTTACAGTTCTTCTATACAACCAGACTATTGTACAATGGGAAAGTATTTGCAGATTCTATACTTGACTGATTGCCACTGTGGGGGGGAGGGAAAGAGAGAGGGGAGAAAATTTGAAACTCAAGGGATTATGGAACTGAATCTTATAAACTAAAAGTAAATAAACAAATTAATTTAAAAAAAAATAATATAAGTTCTTTAGGAGAAGGAATTGTTTCATTCTTTGTACTTATATTCCTAGCATTTAGCACAGTGTCTGGCATATAGTAGGTAGTTAATAAATGTTTTTGTTCATTTATTCCATGTTATCACATACTTATATAAGAATACTCATCAAATGTACATATTCCCAGAACTGGGCCCTCTCTAGCCAATCCTTCTATTATACTGTCTTCTAACATCTCTTCTAACTCTGACATTCTGTATTCCAAGGTTTCTTCAAACTCTAACATTTTATGTTCAAAGGCCTCTTCTACTTAATCATTTGTGACCCCAAGGCTTCTAAATGTGACTAGGGTCTATGTCCAGATCCAGAAGAAGCCCAGAGTATAATTCATTTACTCATGTCAAATTTTCTAAAGCCAAGCTCGTGATTAAGCACTTTTGAGGTAAATTTTCCTGATCAACAGTGATATAACAGTAACTGGCCTGAGTGGGACAGAGATAAATTTCGACCTAAAATGAGTGATGAATTTTGTTATGGTGTCTGACCAAAGAGCTGCCTCTAGGAGGAGCAAGGTTCTCCTGCTTCATGCAACCACATTCTCTGCATGGTGCAAAAGGACAATGTTCAGTCCCTGGGCAGTGGCCCGGACTGCTCCTGAGGAGGAGGTGAGATTCAATAAAAAGAAACAATGCCTGGGAGTCAGAAGTTCAAGGCCTTTGTTTCAGCACTGTCTCCTAAGCTTCCTCACCTGTAAATGAGGATTAATAATCCTTATCCTGCACACTTCACAGGGCTGTCCTAGGGATCAAATGAAAGATCATTTTTGCAAAAGTGTTCAGCAAATTTAGAGTTTGTCTGACCCCAGTTCTAGTTCTAGCTGAAGGAATGCACTGTGAACTATAAACCTTCTCTCCCAATCTCTGTCCTATCTTCTGGCCATTTCTGCTGTAAGACACCACTTGATGGATCTGTAATTTTACCCTGATGGAAATTGAGGCCCCTCTATAATTTAGTAAACAGTCTTTAAGAGTTGCTAATAGAGCCAAGTGTGAGGGCTCACTTTTGTTATCACTGCTACTGTGAGCGAAATACTTGAGCTTGAGAGTTCTGATTCAATAGAACAAAAGCCAGTCAGCTGTCTATGCTAAGACTAACACCATATGGTGAATTCCCAAGAAAAGGGTGGTTTTTTTGGGGGGGAAGAAGCGTAGAGTGGGGAACCAGCTCATCTAAGGAGAGGTAAGCTGATAGTGGACTCAGGTCTACGAATGACTGCTACATTTCCAGCCTGCATAAAATAGAGAGACCCAGGCTAAAGAAAAAAAAAAGAGTCAAAATGGAGAAGACAGATCTTGGCTCTGTAGCTAACCTAATGTTAAGCCTCTGATCTAAGATAAGCTGATCTTTGGACCAGAAGCAAACAGTCCATTACTGGGCCTGTACTTGAAAACTTTCCAGTTTAGAAGAACCTAGTAGAGCTTTTGTCTTTTCCTAGAAAAGTCTTGGTGATTCTGTTGCATTCGAGGGGTGCCAGGAACCCTGAAATACAGGATGAGTCTGCCTTGAGAGAATTCGACTACTCAAGCCTTTTTTCAGTCAGAGACAAGGTTTATTGTATCACCTGTGGAAGCGGGAGAAATTCTTAGAATCTCCACGTTTGTTGAGGATGGGACTGATATTTTTATATAGAAGCAGACTTGTAGGAAGTTCTGGATGGTACTAAGGAGTGGCAAGGAGCCTGGGGTGGGGCTAGATGCAGACAATGGAAAGGGTTAAGTGACTGGGGAGCCACAGTGAAAGGGCAGTTATAAGGATTATTGACTGAGATGGTCCTGGTACCTCAGGCAAAAGCCAGAGATCTAGATTTAGGGGCCTTGGGGTCCAAGTCCCAAAGACATGGTCTTTTTCTTTTAGGGATCTAGCATGAATCCCATAATCCTATCACCATAACCACCTCAATCCTAGTGTTAAATTTATATCATGAAGAGTAATGAGAGAAGGACTTTAGAGTAGAGTACAACTGAGCTGGAAAGAATGAACCAACCTGGCCTAGGGGACAGAATGAGTACAAACATGGAAACAGGAAAACACAGTGTGGGCATGGGGGCCCAAGAGTCTCAGGTCATCTGATCCAAAATTTTTCTTTTGCCTTTTTTTTTTTTTTAAGGGCAATTGGGGTTAAGTGACTTGCCCAAAGTCACACAGATAGTGTGTCAAGTGTCTGAGGCTGGATTTGAACTCAGGTCCTCCTGACTCCAGGGCTGGTGTTCTATTCACTATGCCACCTAGCCACTCTTCCAATATTCTTTTATTATAGATGATGAATTGTGGAAGTTAGGTAACTTGCCCAAGGTCACACAGCTAGTAAGGAAGGATTCCTATCTCCATGTCTTCCTTACTCAAAATGCAGTTTTCTATCCACTATAATACACCCCCTCATGTAGTTTAATTATTCTCAGGGATAATATGAGATATGACTAGAAAGGTAGAGTGCTATCAGATTAAGGAGGGATTTTAGGATCATAGACTTAGAACATAAAGGATCTTAGAAGTTATATCATCCAGGGAACTTGTATGTCAGGCAGAAGAGATGGACAGATAGGATCAGATGATGTCAAGTGGAAAGGACCCCTAGAGATCATCTAGTCTAACCTCTTTCTTTTATAGATATAGAAACTGAGGCCCAGAGATAGGATCTGACTTGCCCAGGGTCACATAGGAAGGGAATGGCAGAACCAAGATCCAAATTCTGACTTCAGATCCAGTATATATTCTCTTACACCACAACTGCCTTTCCTCTTTGGACAATAGAAAGCCACAGGATCAATAGAAAGTTAGCATCAAAGGTATCAGGAGTTAGCAGGCCTCATACCCCTTGCTCTATCCCTGAATAAGACAACGCCCTAGCTTTTCTATCATACAACAATTGTTCCTGTTGCTTGGGACCAAACTAATCTCAGAGCATATACCAAAATTCATAGATAATTTAGTCAGTGTCATGTCAAGTAACCATCTACTTTCTGTCAGATTGGATAAATGCTATACCAACCATGGCTCTCCTCAAATACCTTCTACTCCTTGCCCATGCTAGTGAGTTGTAAGGATACTAAATTCCTTTAAAAAAAGAAAAAGAAATCCTTTTTACATATTTATTGTTTATCTTAAATATTTCCTTCCTTTGTCTTCAAGGTTGGGCAGTGATTGAAAGAACAACAACAAAAAGGTTCTATTTTCCTTCCTTTCACTGATACTGCTCAAGTTGAGTTGTCCCTGGCTCTCTGCAAACCCACCTTTATTCCAGATGTTACCATGGTGAGGTTCTCTGGTAGTAACCAGGCAACCATAGGGAAGAGGGCTTTCCTGGCTTGAGGCCTAGAAACAAAAGAAAAACAAGTCTTGCACTTGTATTAGTTTCCCAATCTCACTTCCTCCCAAGTTTTATTATTTTTATAATGGAATCTGAGGGAGTGGTATTTGAACTGTGTGTTCACATACCAAGTGTCTGGTCCTCTCAGTGGCTCTGGTGTGTTGTGGCTGCAAGTAGGTCTATTGATCTTGGTTTGGGACTACAATGGTCAAGGAAAACATCCCTCTCCTGTAGTTTCCCTTAATGGAAAGGATCGATTCATTTGTGATGATGTCAAGCATGTGGTCACCAACAATTTAGTTTCTTCATTTCAGGGCAAGTGGGCAGCCAGGATCATTCCAGATTCCTCATGACCCAAGATAGACAGAGAGTCCCAAAGGGATGTCAGTTTCTAAAGCATTTCTCACAGGCAATTAGTAACATACATTTTGCTCTTGATCTTCCTATTCAAAGATGTTATAACTGACCCATAATTCTCAAGGTGAGTAATTTGTGATGTTAGCTTTCCAGGCACAAGGCAGGAAGAAATGAACCGATCTATCCACACTATCTTATGACGTCTCCTTGGTGAAGGTTAGTTAGGCTGTGATTACAATAGAAGGTAATTTGTTTTTGTTTTTTGTTTTTTCCCTCTGAATTGATCTGGTCATGTCACTCTTGTGTTGAAAAAAAAAATAAACAGAAAACCTTCAAAGGCTCCCTCTTGCTGGCTAAGCAAAGAATCAGACTTTTAAACTTGGTATTTAAGGCCCTCCACAATGTTGTCACCCAACTTTTCCAGCCTTATCTAATATTATTCCTTTCTATACACTCCATGCTCTAGTCAAGCTAGAATTCTCTGTCTTCCAATACTCTCACGCTTTCTTAGCTGTATGCCTTTTAAACAAACTATCCTCTCTAACTGAAATGTACTCTATTCCCTCTTTACCTACTGAATTCCTAGTTTCGCCCAGCTCAAATGCTGCATCCTTCATGGACGGAGCCTTCCATGATTCCTCTCTGTTATTAAACAACCTTTCCTTGGTAACAGAGCACTTGATTTTGCTTATTGTTTGCAATCACAGATTTACAGTTGGAAGGGAGTTTGATATTTTGTATTACTGCTAGCTCTGCTTGTCTCATAGCTCCCTCCTTTATCTTAGTTTCATGAGGACAGGGATTATGATTTACCTAAACATCATATCTCCTCTAGTACTTAACACTGTGCACAGAGAAGATGTTTAAAAACTTGAATTGAACTAGCCCCATTAAGAACAGAACTATGTAAGCCTGATCTCAGTAGAAACAAGACATGTATACATATAGCTCAGTCCCAGGAGAGTGGTTTTTAGGGACAGAACTTGAAAAATCTGTCATTCACATCAGTCTGAATTTGCCCTATGTGGGCAATCTGACCTGTATCTGTGTTCGGGATAAACAAATCACTAATCTCTCTGGGCCCCTGAAATTTATGAGTCTCATCACAAGGGTACTGTAAGGGCTGATGATCAAATTAACATAAAACACTTTGTAGGTATCAGTGAAACCCAGGAATAATAGTCTCCTTATGATATTTATCTTTCACTAGAATGGCCTAAAGCAGAAGGAATATTTTTACATACAACATTTCCTGCCATTCATGGTTTCCTTTCTTGGACTTCAGATAGTCTTACCAATGGGTTTCACCTTATAAAACATGTGTATGAAATGCTCTCCCCTTATAGTCTTCTGCAATGGCACGCTGTCCTGTAACTGTGGATGCCTGTCTCCTATTTCTTCACTCCTAAGTGCAACATAATGACTGTGTTGCTCCTTTTAGGGCTGATTCAACTTTTATTTCAAAAGTAGGAGCAGGAAAACCCATCTGGGGGACACTTACACTTGCAGCGTGTAAAAGGAAAACAAAACAAGAACCGGCAAAAATCACATTCCAATTTCTCTTGATCAAACCATGCAAAATTAATTTCAGAATTTCCATTGAAAACATCTGTTTCGGCCACAGAAAAAAATGTAACCGAAGGAGCCGTAGGTTGAGTAATCTGCCATAGCAAATGGGCAAGTCATTGGACATCCTGGGCCTTGGTTAATCCTTGATAAAGTGAAGGGGTTGCTCCAGGTGGCTTTTGAGGTTCCTTTTTGATTCTGTGATCCTGCTTGATAAGATATTTGTGAAGCTGTTATTATGTACTGGGCACTAGGGATCTAAAGATAAAAGATGGCACCATCCATCCCTACCTTCAAAGAGTTTGTGATCGATTAAGGCGAGCATCATCTTGCAATGTGTATATAAATGAGTATAATCCAAGGCCGAGTGTGAAAGGGGCAAAGGAGATATCCGGACAAAGAATTTAAGGATAATTGGAGGAGAAAAAGAACACTTTCAGTTGGTGAGTAGAAAAGAAGGGTCAAGGAGCAGCTAGGATTAAAAGGATTAGAGGCAGCTAAGGAGTCCAGTAGATAGAGAGCTGGTCCTGGAATCAGGAGGTCCTGAGTT
Organism: Pseudochirops corinnae; assembly: GCA_028646515.1. Taxonomy (NCBI): domain Eukaryota; kingdom Metazoa; phylum Chordata; class Mammalia; order Diprotodontia; family Pseudocheiridae; genus Pseudochirops; species Pseudochirops corinnae. The sequence continues at coordinate 258,889,569 of CM053585.1, forward strand.
CAAATCTAACCTCAGATACTAGCCCTGTGACCATGAACAAGTCCCAGCCTTTGTTTGCCTCAGTTTCCTCAACTGAAAAAAGGATATAATAAAAGCATCTACCTCCTCGAATTTTTGTGAGTGTAAAATAATATTTGTAAAGTGCTTGACACATAGTAGGTGCTACATAAATGCTAGTTAGCATTATTATTATTCGAAAAGACTTTAGAGAGGAAGTGGAAAGTCAGTTAAAGAAGAATCTATTAACAGGTGGGTTGATGTGATGAGAGAATGGGATACATGTTGGTCAAAGTATTGGTTTCACAGAAATCACTTTAGCATTACAAATTCTTAGTCTAATATTGGTACTGTCTGTCAAATTATAGCAGTGTGGATGGAATATTAGGTTTATTATATTATTATTGATCATATATAATCACGTTGTAAAATTTAAAAATGTCATAATGTGCCAATGGTTGTTACTATTGTCACTATTATCATTAATATCATCATTATGATATTCTGTCATCCCCATATGAAATCTGTGTAGTAGAGGGTGTCAGTGGCCTGTGCTAAGGCTGAAGGGTTTAATGTTAGTCTGGTCAGATGTCTCTGATTTCATCCTCTTCTTTGGAAGAGGACTTTCCCCATGAATCCTAGGATGAGTACCCAGCATACAAAGCCCCAGAATGTCTCCCTTGGACAGCTCCTCTTCCTCCAGAGCTCCAGCTCCAATAGGGACAGTTCTCAAGACTTCAGTTGCAATTCAGCATTTCTTTTCCCTCTTCTAAAGGTAGATTAACTAAACCAGGTCTTAAAGCACATTTTCTGTCAGGTTTTAAAATGAGACTCTGGGTTCCTGGAGAGCCTAAATAAAATATGTGGGCACAAAGATGTAGTGAAATTATAGATGTTTTAGGGTGAAAAATAAACATGAAATTTTTCTGAATGACCCAAAGTAAAAGGGATGTATTTTCCCTTCCATATTTCTATATCTATATCTATGCCAGTGAGTATATGAATGTTCAAGAACTTCAGTCTTCCTTAGACATCAAGACAGAGGAAAACATCATTGGTTTAGATCTGTGAAGAACCTCAAGAGCCATCTAGTCTAATCTCTTTTTTTGATAGATCTAGAAACCAAGACCCAGGGAGGTAGAGGGACTTAACCAAGGTCACAGAGGAAGTAAAGATCCTAAAAAGGATTTGAATCTCAGTCTATCTTCAGAGTCAGTGATCTTTCTGCCATACTACATTGACGAGGCCCAGAAAAGGTAGATGAGTTGCCCAAGGACACACAATTAACAAATAGCAGAGCTGGATTTTGAACTCAGGTCTTCTGATGACAAACAAGGGTTTTGACATTACACCATGGCCTCCTTGAATGTATGTTTGTATCTGGAAAAGAGTAATTATATAGGTGTTTTTGACTGACTGAATAAATGTTTATCTCAATCTCTATCCAAAGATCAGAGTTTCTAAGGCAGTGGTTCTCAACCTTCCTAATGCAGCAACCCTGTAATCCAGTTCCTCATGTTGTGGTGATCCCCAACCATAAAATTATTTTTGTTGCTACTTTATAACTGTAATTTTGCTAGTGTTATGAATCATAATGTAAATATCTGATATGCAAGATGAATTTTCATTGTTACAAATTGAACAAAACCCACAGGTTGAGAATCGCTGTTCTAAGGGAAAGGGTTGACTATTTCCATGTATGCAGGGAATAGAAATAGAAATGTCTACTCTGGTGACCTTGGCAATATAATTGCTTTTGTTTTCCTAAATGCTTCTCAGTAATTCTGTGAATACAAGGATCACATATGGGGAGTGACTACTGGGTCATGTGACTTGTCTTTCAAAAACGTATTGTCTTTCAAAGTAATCCCCTGGGGAGGCCATAGGCCTGTTTCAATTGGGCCACCATTGCTCAAAATGGTTTGGAACTACTCTTCCAGAGTTGCTTTGGAGGCTGGGGATCCCCTGAGGAAAGATAGGTCACAGACCTATGCCTTCTCATTCTGAGCAATTGTTGCCCATGCCCACCAATCAGTCCTCTAAGGTGGATCTGCTAACATGCTAGAAGCCTTCATGTTTGATTTTTTTTTTTAATATCCTTAGTTTTCAGAAAAAAGGCAGAGGCTACTGAATGTAGACCAGAGCTAAATCTGCTGAATTGAAAGGTGGAAGAAGGTTGGAAAATAGCATTTGAGGATAAAGTAGAGTCTCACTATACCTTAACATACATCTTTTCTTCATGGTCCCTAAGTTTCCCTTGGGTTCCCAAAGAAATATCCTTAGTAATATCAGATCTGCAGCAATAAGGGTATGACCTTCCATGAGGGCTGCTTAGGTGGGAAAAATAATCACTTGATGTAGTGCCAAGAGCCCTGAACTTAGAATTAAAAGGTCTTGGATCAAATTCCAGGGAAGGGAATTCTGCCTCTCCCCCCCCCCCCCCCCAACTTTCCTCCCGTGGGACTCGATGTAAAGAAGCTGGTGAATTTGAGGAGGGGGAAGTTGCTTGTGGTATCATGGTAATAGCCCTACATAGTCATGGCCTTCACACTGTGGGCCTCAGTTTCCTCATAGAAACAACACAATGATTTTTGTACTATCTACCTCCTGTGGTCATTGTGGAGGAAAAAGCTTTGCAAATTTTAAACCCCATGTAAGGCAGAAGTAATTCCCACCTGAAATAGGAGATTGTGAGATTGACAAGATAACAAAATAGTCAGCCTGCCAACTCAGCTCTCCTATTTCAATTATGCCTTGTTTCTATTGTCTATTCACTTATTTGTTTGTTCATTCATTCATACAAGCATTCAGTAAATAGTTGTTAAACACCAATTGTGTATAAAGCATATTCACATTTCAAAGTTATAAAAATTTCAGCCTTTTAGTGATTAGGAAAGAGATATTTAATTTCTTATTTTAAAATAAGATGAATTCCCATCTGATTCAAAAGGATCATTATTTTATGTTAATTGAGGCTTAATTAATTATGAAAAACTTGTCTCCTGTGGTTTGAGAAATAGGTTTACAAAATGCACTCTCTCCTGTTGTTGACAATCCTTTGTGAAATTACTTTAATAACCAGGAAGTGCTGGTTACCATGGCCTTTGCCCAGGGGGGCTCACTGACTCCAGAAAGAGGTTGCTTCATCTACTACAAACTACCTTGACGTCCAGGGTCATCCCTGATGGTCCCAGGGCTCCTCACCTCCGCCAGGCCAAGGTAGACCTGGCTACTAAGGGGACAGAAAGCCCTGCTAGGCAGGGGTTCAGAAGACTCTCTAGCTCTCACAGTCTCTTAAATTGCAGAAACATTAAATGTGTAGTGTAAATTCAACTGTAATTAGACATTCCTTTTGGAAACATCTTTAGGGGAAAATACTGCTTAACAGGGAGATAATTGTGAATATTTCCTTTGGGTAGGTTTTTGCTAGTAATAGCCGAGAATTGTAATCTCTACTTGGGATCCCGTCCATAGATTTCTGATTTTCTAGCTCCTCCATAGAACAGTCAGCTTCCTTTTACCTCAGAATAACTTAACTCCATGTCTGTTTATCCTTTACAAATACAATGTGCAAGTTGAAACTATGGGATGAGGGTAAAACCCAGAATGTAGATCACTGCAATTTGAGGTCCTTAAGAGAAAGCGAGAATATAACTTGTCAGAGATATTTTAGACAGGATTTATACTTCCATGAAGGACTAGATTAGAGGATGTGTTGAATAACCAAAGGATACTAAAATATTTCAATAGACTAGGATTATGAATTGAATTTAAAAAGATGCCATTATTATCTAGTTATCCCTTCCGTACCACAGGGGTTAGGGTTATGGTGCTCCCATATTCTTGAAAATCGCTTAAAATTTTTTTGACCTTCCTTGCATTCCAGAGAAGAAGTCTGAATTATTATGGTATTAAAATATAAAATACTATACATATATTTTATTCATTTCTGAGTTTCTAAACTTTTTCTGTGTCATCTCTTGGTCTTTGCATGTTGTCTGTGGTTTCTGCAAACTTCCCCACAATTTCCCATTTAATTTATTTTGCCAACTTGTGTTATATTGAAATCACAATGGGGAAGGGATAACCATAGATAAATGTACAATCCTACACAGGAATTCAAACATCCCATTAGAATATGAGCTTAAGGGCAGAGACCATTTTTACCTTTGTCAATCTACTTTAATAACCATGAAGTGGTGGTTACCATGGCCTTTGCCTAGGGGTTCTCACTGACTCCAGGACAGCTAAGTGGAGCAGTGGATAGAGCACCATGCCTGGAGTCAGGAACACCTGGCCTCAGACACTTATTAGCTGTGTGATCCTAGGCAAGTCACTTAATGCTATTTGCCTCAATTTCCTCACCTGTAAAATGATCTGGAGAAAGAAATGGCAAATTACTCCAGTATCTTTGCCAAGAAAACCCCCAATGGACTCAGGAATCCTGAGCTGGACATGATTGAAATGACTGAACAACAACAAAAGTATCCTTTTGCATAGTACCTCATACATAGTAAATGGTTAGTGAATGATTTTTCACTTGACTTGTCAAACAATTTCACAAGCACGAAGTGGTAGAAGAAACAGCTATGTAACCATTTATTTGAAAAAAATTGTGATTTTCATGACCTGCAAGTTTCAGATGCGTTCACAGTATCTGAGGAAGAATAGAAAAAGACCGCAAGATGTTGCCACAAAAGGATTATTTAAAGAATTGGGGATTTTTAACCTGGAGAAGAGACCTGGAGAGGGCCTGATAGCAGACTTCTGGCATTGTAAGGGTTGCCATGTAGAAGAACTAGATGGGGCCACAGAGCACAGAACTTGGATCAATGAATTAAAGTTGTGGAGGCGCAAATTTAGCCTATATGAATGGAAAACTGTCCTAACAATGAAAACTCACCCAAAGGGGAATAGGTAACCATAGGAGGTTCCCCCTTTCCAGAGATCTTCAAGGAAAGGCCAGATTACTATTTGTCAGGCATGTTTGTCGAGGGGATTCTTGAGTTTAGGTACAGGTTGGTCTAAATGACTTCTGAGGTTCCTTCCCACTCAGATTCTGTGACGTGATCATCTGTGTCTTTTAATATCCTCTCTCAGATTCTGTGATTATAGCTCTGTGAAGTACCTCTACTCCTTTTTAGCATCATAGTCCTAAGGTATGACTTGAAGTATATATAACCCATGGCTTCCTTGCCATCCCCAAAAGAAATATGTACTCTTACAAGTCAACTTTGATCCCAGGGACGTGATCTCCAAAGACTCATTTTCCTTCCTTTGGTTCATTGCTCCCACTGAGAACTGCTTAAAGAAAATTTCCCATAGTGTACTCATGGTGTAGTTCATGTCCAGGTTTTTTTCTTCATGTGAGTAATAGGGACCCTACATCCCATATAAACCTTTTAAACACCAAGTGCATCTCAGGTAAAGGACAGTCTTCACCCATAGGAGTCCAAAAATCATACACAGAAAACACAGAAAACTTAATTGGATCTCCGCCCAGGAGGGAACAGAACTTGGGGTTCCTATTGGGGCAACCATTTGATGTTTTATTCTTTCCTTCCCACAAAATCTTTCCTACAAAAATATCTCCACAAGAATTATACCATCACTCTAAGGTTTTGATTACTCATGGAAGACAAACATATTTTTCAGGTTTCTGAATAAGCAATCTCCTTCCCAATCTCTTAACCAACATGCTGGATTTTTCTCTCCAAGTAGCATGCTGCATAAGAAACATATAGACTTATTTTCTCATTCTTCAAGGAGCATACTCAATCAGTAAATGTCTCTTTCTCTCCAGAAGGTCTGATGCCCCCAACTCCAATTTAAAAACTTTCAAACTGGGTATTTACTGAATTAACCCATAAGACAACTGAAAGCTAGACCTAATCAGGAAATCTCACTTTTCAAGCCACTTGAGAAAGAAAAATGCATATTCAGAGTACTTCAGACTCCTCATATGTTTTTGAGAAGAGTCGTCATTACTTGCTCCTGGGGGAAGGAAACTTCCCTGAGGTATGGAAGTAGAAGTTTTCCTCTCAAGCCGAATGCGAACACATGACTCTCTCTTCCATGTGCTTCTGCTACAAGCTACTATCAGTTTCTCCCAGGAAGTGAGGAAAAAAATCACTTCCTCTCCCTTGCTGCACTACAGAAAAATGCATAAGGGAAAAGACAAACTCTAAACCTTGAGCGGGAGTGAAAAGGGCTGATCTGGTCTCAGAGTTCACATTTCTATGCCATGGAGAGGGAGCAGCTTCTTTGATGAAAATTCTGTCCCCACCCCAAGTCCCTTTTAGCCAGTCATTTTGAATTTCCTGTATTTATGAGTAAGATGCCAGTGGACCTAATCACATAGTCTCCCTCAGATGCCTCAAAATGAAGGACTGTACCCTGAATTTTATGATATTGATTGGGAAATTCACCAAATGGGTTGCTGACTTCTCTAGTTGTTCCTGCCTTTACATAGGAGACTTGACTATTCTGGAAAAGGTGCTCTACACAATGGATTCTAGAGTTATGTGGTATTCTCAAAAACAACCTACTCTTATTTCCTCCTATTGCCTCAACTATCACCACTGTGGAGAAGACTCCCAAGGCTCTGATTTCATATCTCCAACTATCTATCAGACATTCTTGCCTAGGTATTTTAACATAACCTTAAATTTAATTAATCTCCTCCTCTCCTGTACCCTCTCTTCTGACTGGTGAGTCCCTGGCCCAAACTACTATTTCATGAGGTACCCAAGCCATGCATGCTCACTTTATTACTGGCTCTACTACTCACTCTCTGGACTTTTCCACATCCTTCCCAGCACTGTTGGCTTTTGTGTGTATGCTTCTCCCTTCTCTCTTCTCCCCATACTTTCCTTTTATGTATTGTCTTCCTTAGAAGACAAGCCTTCTTAGAATTTAAACTCCTTGAGAGAAGGTATAGTCTCTTTTTTTTTTGCTTGTATTTATATTCTGAGAACTTAGCACAGTATCTGGCACAAAGTAAGCCCTTTATAAATATTCTATGTATCTATTTATCTATGTGGTTGATTTTATTAAAACACAGGTTTAATAATGGTCACTCCCCTACTCAACAAACTTCATTGGCTCCCTGTTACTTCCAGGATCAAATATTAAATCATTTATGTAAAAAGACATTTTAATCTCTTCACAACCTGGTCCCTTACTCCATTTCCCATCTTCTTACACTTTACTCACCTCCACACTCTCTATACAGACCAGATACACTAGTGACTTGCTGCTACTCACGTACAATATTCTCTATACTGTCTCTAAGATTTTGTGCCATTTCTGAAATACTTTCCTTCTTTACCTCTATCTTTTAGTTTCTTTGGATTTCTTCAAGATTTTGCTCCAGTCCCAACTTCTGAAAGAAACTTTTTTTTTTTTTGGAGAAACATCTTTTCACATTAGTCTTTTTGTATGAGAACCAACAGGAGAAATCACAAGAAAGAAGAAACAAAACAAAACAATGAAAGAAAAAGAGAATAAATAGTTGCTTTGATCTGCATTCAGACTCCATAGTTCTTTTTCTGCATATGGACAGCATTCCCATCATGAGTCCTTTGAAGTTCTCTTGGATCCTTGCATTGCTGAGAAAAGCCAAGTCTATGAAAGTGAGTCATCACACAACGTAACTGTTACTGTGTACAATATTCTCCTGGTTCTGCTCATTTCACTTAGCATCAGTTCATACGTCTAAAAGAAACTTTTCTTGGTTCTTCCAGCTGCTCTTCTTCTCTGAGATTACCTTCCATTTGCTCTGTCTGCATCCTGTCCGTATCTAGTTATTTGCCTGTTGTCTTCTCAATAGAAAGGGAGCTTCTTGGGGGGCAAGGCATGTTCTTTGCCTTTTTTGCATCACTAGGACTTAGCATAGTGCCTAGTACAAAGTGAGTATTTAGTAAATCCTTATCACCTGACTATCTGACTCTAAGGTTCTTTCTAGCTCTGAACCTTATGATTCTATTTAGAATAACTTTAATTCTGAGAGAAGAAAGAAGCAATCCTCAAATGGAAAAAAAAAAAGTACAAATGGGGATGTTCTATGTATCCTTATGTTGTTCTCCTCTCTGATACCCATGAGACCAGAGACCATAGAGGGGATCAAGTCTTAGAATTCAGAGACCAAGTACAAACTTCCTCTGGCAAAGCTGAAATAAAATCTCTCTTTGACAATAAAACAAAACAAAAAGTGCTTAAAGAAGACTGTAGTCCTCAGATTTAGGAGTGCTAAGGAGGCATTTTAGTCTTTTCTCTTTCTCTCTGATAATGTAATTAAGGGCTGGAATGAAGCCAAAGCAGAGAAAACCAGGACAAAGAGCAGTGAACCATCACTCTGGTACCTGAAATGTGAATGAAAAAGTTGAAGGTTCTCCTTTAAATCAGAATAAGAAAAGCAAGTGTTACACTAAGCAGTGATAGATAACAGTTGACTTTTGGGGAGAAGGCTTGTTACTTAGTACCCAGGTGGGAGGATTCCTTTAAAACTGGTTCTAAATACTTTTTTAACCTTAGAAACTAGATGCAAGACACTAGCCTCATGTGAGATCCTAGAAATGCTACAATGGGTTCAAGGGACTCTGTGAATTAACCCCCATTTAAAACCTTGACTCATGAACCCCTACCAATATGTCTACTTTTACCAGCCACCAGCCAGCAATTACATTAATTCAAGGAGTAAGATATTAATAAAAGAGTAAATCAAATTTAGTGGCAAGGAAAGATCCCCTTTGGCTACACAAGCCATATTCTTCCACAAATTACTATATCCCTAGTGGGGAAGGGTATATACACAGAGAAAACATTTAATAAAAGCACATGTGTGAAGGGCATCCATGTAAGGAACATATATGAAGATATTCATACCAGGAGCCCTTGTGACCATGACACACTTGCCCTAGGGTACAAGCATAGTAAGGTCACCTGACAGCTCCTTTTCTGTATAGTTGTTCAATCTTTTTCAATAGTATCCTACTCTTCATGACCCTATTTAGGATTTTCTTGGCAAAGATACTGGAGTGGTTTGACATTTCTTTCTCCAGCTCATTTTACTGATGAGGAAACTAAGGCAAACAGGGTTGAGTGACTTGTCTGAGGTCACATAGCTAGTAAGTGTCTAAGGCTGGATTTGAACTCAGGAAAGATGTTTTGCTGACTCCAGGCCCAGCACTCTACCCACTGTGCCACCTAGCAGCCTTTGGTGCACAGTCCCTGGTGTCTTTTGGTGATGTCATGATGTTCCTTGCTATTCTTTTTTGCATCCTTTTTTATGCCTGGGAAAAGTTAAGTCCACTCTCTTTGATAACACATCCCAAGGCAGACCCTAGGGATAGTTAATGAAAGTATGGTCAGAAATTACAGGATGAAATATTGAATCTCTACAGAACTGGCTTTTCCAATGCAAAACCTCTTAGCTGGGGGCTGTGTCTGCACTCTCTCTTACATGATCTCTGTTCCATGTCTCTTCTGGATTCATGGTTCATTACTGAGATGTTTGCAGCTACCAAATTTGGGACTTCGTTTCCTCTATAACTTAATTTTAATACTAAGCAAAGGCTGTGAGCCACCATCCTTATCCAGACAGCCAACACGAACTAACAAAAAGCCCCAAGCAAAGGTTATCCATTCTCTTGACTTTTTTCTTTTATTGCAGACATGTAGCCCTTAGTCCCAGAAAATTCCTTTGATTCCTAATAAATCTGTTGTTGGGAGCCTTGTCCCAAGGCAATATTTACAGTACTGACAGTGACTATGAATATACTAGCATAGTTCTGAATCTCAAAATATAATAGACTCTCCATATGGAAGACAGAAGCAAAACATTTATTCAGACACCAGAAAGCTGAGTCCCAACACCAGACAACCAAATCCATCACAGCAACAAAGAAATTAACAAAAGAAATAAACACCTTATTAACTGCGGGAAGCAACATCATCCCAAAGTCTTCCCCCTGCTTGGGCCTTCCCACAAATACTCACAATCCTAGTTGTCTCCTTGCTTGCGTTTTCTCTTCCCTCTGTTCTAACAGCTCTGAGTCATTTCCTGCTCCACCAGTTCAGTAAACTCCTCCCTCCACAGGCTCCATGTGATTGCATTCAGCCTATTAAGGGGAAGGGAACATCTTCAAATTCTCTTAGGCCTATTCAGGGTCAGGGAAGATCTTCAAATTTCTATTACCAAGAGTTTCCCAGACCCATTCCATGGACTTTACCTGCCAAAACCTCACTGAAGTTCTGTGGGAATTACTGTCTTGTCATTTTGCTCCCAAGATTCTCTTTGATTGGCATATCAATGAAGAAGAAATCATAGGTGAGGAAGTCAAGACCATCACCCTCTACCCTCCTGGACCATATTCCTGCCTTTATGATCAATATTTAGCAGCAACAAAAACCCATTTGTATTTTATTCTGGTTAGCACAAGACCCACTGGTTTCTCTATATAGATATCCACTGATATTTATTTAAGGTATTATTTAAATGAGATTTTTTAATACAAAAAACATAACTCCCTGGATTATATAACATAATAGTAGAACCTCTGAATTGAAAGGGACTTTAACAGGCATCTAACCCAACCCTTAACTGAACAGAAGTTCCACTCTAACATACTTGACAAATCATCATCCAGCCTCTTCATGAAGGCTTCTAATGAGGCAAGAGCTCAATACTTTCACTGATTGCCCATTTCACTTTGGAACAATTCTAACTGTTAGGAAGTTTTTACTGACATCAAGTTTTAATTTGGGGTTTTTGGGGAACTTTTGCCCATTGATTTTGGCTTTGGATTCTGGGGTCAGCCAGAACAATCTTCATTCCACATGAGAGCTTTACAAACATGTGAAGTCAGCTGTGTGCTGAATGCTATTCTGAGAGATTATTGTCTACACCTGGGGAAAGTCTAGTTCACTGATCTTGATCATCTGGGGACCGTTAACAAAATTATAGTTATAGACCATGAGATGAAATATTGAGTCTTTAAAAGGGTTAGCCTTACCACCTGAAAATTTTAAATGGCAGCAAATATTATCTTCCTAAAATGCCTTTCCCTTCACTGGCCTCCACAGACACTCTTTACCATTCTTACATTTTCTCCTTCAATGCCAAAAAAATGTTGTGTGAGGAGTCCAAAGATTCAGATTCAGATTCCATCTCTGATATGAACTCTCTGTGTGACCATGAAGAAATATCTTAACCTTAATTTCTTCATCTGTGAAATGGGGATCATAGTACTTTGGGGTATCTACTTCACAAAATAGGTGTGGAGGAAAGTGCTTTTCAAGCTTCAAAGCACCATAGAAATATGTTACCAGCGTTCTTCCTCATCATATCCCCTTGTTTAGCTTATGATTTATAAAGGGCTTGGCTTTGCCAAGACCCTAAGCTTTCCAATCTCCTCAGTTCTATCTGTCCTCATTCCTGCCCCTGAGACTTTATCATCCTAACCATCACCCCTCTCCTTTTCTGGCATATCCCTCCTCTTTTACCATCTAACCCCTAATTATCATTCAAGGCCTCCTTCTAGGTTTGCCTCCTCCATGTTGCCATCTCTGACTACCTCAGCTCACCAGAGAAATTTTCTCCTTTCTCTGAAGTTTTATTCCCCTTAGGATCTGTATCACATTCTACTCATTAATTGTTTAGGTATAGGGGAACTCATTGCTTCCTAAGGTAGTCCATTCGAATTTCAGATAGCTGTAATTTTCTCTTCATCCTGAAGGAGGAGGGACAAAAGGGTGCCTGCTGCTAAGTGGAGATGGTGCCCAGGACATAAAAAGTAGGTAATTAAAGAGACTCCTTTTTTGATGTTTTGGCAATTTATTTGTCACAAAATGTCTATATCCAAGGTTACTGGGTCTTATTAGGAAATTCTTTTAGATTAAAGTAGTTCAGAGCAAATACTCCCACAGTGTTATCAGGTACTCCCACTAAGGTTCATTTTCTCTTCTCCCAAGACCCCAATAACTTTCTTATATCGCTCTTAGGTTTCAACGTAAAGCCAAGAATTAATTAACTAGGGGTAAAAACAGTAAGTTAAAGAGTGGGATGGTGGATAGTAGAGAGCAGAGCATAGAGGATAGTCCAACATGGGGTGAAGTTATACCAAGAAGAGGGGAAATGAGAATGAAAGCTTTGTTTATCATTCTCCAAGCACAAGATTTATAGGGCAAAGGCAGAGGGTGGGGGATGAGGTAGGCCTAGTGATGAAGTGCAGTCTCTTGTGGAGAAAGCGCATCTTCCTCAGGCCACTTTCCCCTTTCCCCAGATGTCAACTTCCTGGGTCAAAAACCCTCTAACCCAGTGGTTCTCAACGTTCCTAATGCTGCAATCCTTTAATACTCGTATGTGGGTGTATCTGCATGTGGGCAGACCCGCCTGGAAACAGATAGAGGAGCAGTGTCTCGGTTCCTAAGACCATTGGAAATATGTGTTTTCTGATGGTCTTAGGCAACCCCTGTGACCCCTGTGAAAGGGTCATTTGACCCCCAAAGGGAATGTGACCCACAGGTTGAGAACCACTGCTCTAACCCCTTGCTGATCATGATTCTGACATTAATTAATTGATGCTGATCGCACAAACCACCACTGAAATTGTGCGATACAGTGGAAAGAGCATTAGATATGTAATCAAATGACCAGGATTAAAATCTTTGTCCTGCCACTTTTTACCAAGACTTTTAACTTCTCTGGGCCTCTGTTTCCTCATCTGTCAAATGAAGGCATTGTGCTTGACGACTACAAGGTCCCTTCTAGCTCAAATCTGTGATCTTCTGAAGTTCCTTTTTCCTTATGTATTTATATGTGTGTATGTATATTTCCTTATGTATGTAAAATCTCTATAACATCAGCTCTCAGCCAGGCTGTGACCAGTGGATAGACACTTCTGTGCACTGACAGTCTATCCTTAGAGATTCAGATGTACTTTATGCCTATTTATCTATGCACATGCTATTTATTTTGTTCCTGCCTTTGTGTTCCTAGCATGTAGCAGGAATTTAAGAAATGACTTGACTTGAGCTAAGTCCATGACCTAGCTTATGTGATCACCCTCTAGAATTGTCACCCATCCATGACTTTCAGGATGTCTGGCTCTTGTCTTCCTCCTCCCATAAGCTTCCTTAGCCATGGTTCCCAAACTGTGGGTTGTGACCCCTTTGGGGGTCAAACAACCCTTTCACAGGGGTTACAGGGGTTGCCTAAGACCATCAGAAAACACATATTTCCGATGGTCTTAGGAACCGAGACACTGCTCCTCTCTCAATCTCCAGGCGGGTCTGCCCACATGCAGATATACCCACATAACGAGTATTAAAGGGTAGCAGCATTAGGAAGGTTGAGAACCACTTCCTTAGAGGATTTACCCAAAGTCTTGGAGTCCTTACTTTTGCCCTTTTGATATTCTGTGAATTCTGTTAGCTTGCGAGTTCTGGTCATCCATTCCTCTTACCCCTTCCTCTTGGTGAATGATCACAACAGGGTCAGCAGAACTGTGACCTGGGCAAAGTTTGTCCCTGTGCCTTCTCCCCTTCCTGGAAACTGTCACTTTAGGGGGATGACTCATGCTGCCTCCTAGATTCCCAAAGTAGCCCTGGACTTTACCTACTCCCTATTTCTTTTTTTCTTTTTAAAAAATTTGTCTATTGAAAATTTAATGAACACCAAATACAACTGCCTGAACCAGTTTAGTATCCATTTACAGTTATATTAATTTCAATGAAAAATATATAATAACTTTTTTCCTTTTTCTCCAGATGTGTTCCATTTTCTCTAGGAGTGTGCTACCACCCCCATGAGACTCATTAGGGCAGATCTCTTGGACATATTCATCCCCTAGTCAGGTCTGATCAGAGATTGGATTTGGCATTTGAGAATGTTGCCAGATGTGCAGACAACCCACTGCCCTCTTCTGACTTGTGTAATGTGGTGTCATTAAGTTCTGTTAGACATTATTGTACTGGGAACATTTGATTATTCAGTTTTAGGATTATGGGTACCTCTTACACCTTTCCCTTGCCCTTCCCTCCCTCACCACTGCTCTTTCTCTATTATGTATTTCATTACTCAGTAATAGAATGGGAGAGGAGGTAAAGAAAGATCCAATCAGAAAATGGAGAGGGTGGAGGAGGAGTGGGAAGAATAGTGGATTTCATGTCAGAACACCTGGCTGGATTCAGCTGTTGAACTTCTTCCCAGCTGTCTAATCTTAGAGAAGTCACTTCCACTTCTCTGTAGAATAACGAAGGTGGAGTAGAAAGATGGCTTTTGAGGTCCCACTTTGCTTTAAATTTTCAGGTAAATAGTGGGATGGGGTAAAGTCAGAAGTCAGTTACTGAATGACTGAATGATCTCTTTTTTTGGTCCCCATCTGTGATTTCATTAGGACAGTGAGCCCCCAGTGTGGAACACCCCCACTGATACAGACAGCTTCTTTAACTCAGGGTCATAGGATCATAGAATCAGAACAGGAAGGGACCTAAGAGACCAACTACTCCAATATCTCCATTTTACAGAAGAGAGCAATGAGGCTTCGAGAAGGTAAATAACTTGTTTAAGGTCACACAGAGCGAGTAGTGGAGCCCAAATTTGAATGCTGGTCTCCTGATTTCAAATCTTTTCTTCCCTTCACTACATTGCTTCTCTCAGAGAGGAGTTGCCTGGGACACCTAGAGGTTAAATGATTTACCTGCAATCTAGTATATTAAGATTAGAACCTGAACCCATGTCTTCCTGACTCCAACAGCAGCTCTTTATGCTAAACTAACTCCTGTAGGATTTACATTCTGTGTATTTTCATTATGTTGGTCCTGCATCATCAAAGATCATGGCTGTAGAGCTATAGTTTTTAGGCTCATGAAGCTAGGATTAGTTTGAGAAGTAGGTGGTTCCCTCCTCCTTGGTTCAGTTTACACATTACTGTCCATCCAAATTTTAGCAGGAGTAGACCTGGAACAAAGGTCAAATCAGGAACAAGGGAATAGTGGAAGAAGGGCCATCTTGATTGGAGCATGGGCTCCTTGCCTTGACAGGATGGATTAAACTCTTTGTTCCTGCAAATGTACCTTTCCTGGCAGTGATGGAGTTAGCCTGGAGTCCAGACCTGCTCTTCTCTAGGTAGGGCCATTATCCTAAAGTGCTTTTATTGATCTGTTGATTCTCTGTCTCCTGTCTTCTCTTCCCTGCTCTTCCCTTCCCTTCCCTTTCCTTCCCTTCATCTTATCTCTCCCCCTTCTTTTTCTTACCAACCCAAACTCCTAAATGATTAGTATTTCCTAGCATACAGCCAAGAATTTTTAAGCAGGTGGCAGTGGTAGATCAGACAAACTAAAATCATCTTAGCGTCAAAGTAAATGTTCCTTTAGAGAAATCTGGATCTGACTGATAAAAGGCTCTCTATCATCATTTACCAGTATAGCTCCCCATGCCCCCAATTCTACTTGGTGTTTAATTTTTTTTTAATATTTTCATGGTCTGAAAACATTTAAATGATGTGAGTTTCATTTCTACACTGCAGGTCAACCAAAACTCACAGCTTACTTTGTAACTTTGTGATGTTTTATTTCATAAGAATGAAATGTTTAACAATGCCTGTGAATATTATAAAAATGCCTGGATATATCAATGCTGAGTGATACACTATTAAAAAATAAGTTATTGGTTTAAGGTTGCCCACAACACTGGTGCCCTTTTCGTCTTGGGGGTAAGGGTGAGGCAAATAATGGGGGAAATGATTATGGGGAATGATTTTGAATGGAATTCAGGAGTATTTTGCCAGTTCTGCTTTCTTCATGTAAATGCTCAGAAATCTATTCTTAGCTTACCTGTTTTTATTTAGCAATATCAATATTAGTCCACAAACTCCACGAATTCTTTGGCAAGAGTTTTGGAATGTGTTGATTAAATTAAAAATGAAACTTAAGGAATGTGAGTCAAAATTCCACTAAATCTCACTCTTTGGGCAGGTTTAAATACTTCTGTGTTCTGAAACATAGTATTTAAAGACAAAGAAGTCTTGGAAATAGCAATAATAGCTTATGTTCCTATATATGTTTAATGATTGGCGAGGTGCTTCAGATACATTATCTCCTTTGATATAAAAAAATTGTTTTTGCTCATAATGTGGCATTCTTTGCCACACTACAAACTGACACACACACATTTGACTTCAAGTATAAATCCCATACAATTCATAGCATTATGAAAAATTCAGGGTTCGTCATTAGTGTATCACAGAACATACTTTGAGAATCTCTGATCTGGTCCAACCCCCTTGTTTTAGAGATGAGGCAACTAAGGCTAAGATTAGTGAAGAGACTTATAAGGAGGCCAAGTAGTGAATTAGGGTGCGAATTCTGGCTGTCTCTTTCCAGATACAGCAGGCTGCCATTGCTACATACTCTGGCATGAGACATGCATGCATGGTACATTTGTTCCTGGAGGAATCCAGGAAGAGGTTTAACATTCATGATGTAGCAAGTAATTGTAGTCGCCTGAGGCTATCAGAACCTGCACAGAGCCTTCCTTTAGAAAGAAAATCAGATGAGACCAATGAAGTAAATGCACTCCAGGCAGGGCGAATGAATAAGTATCCTGCAGGGCAAAAACAAAAGAAAACAAAGAACAGCCAACCTTCTGTAGGGGCATTGTTATGGTACAGAGGAGAGAACTTGTAGAAACTCTGGTTTTGGTTATTAGTAAAGATGGGATCCTGCACCCTCGCTTGAGGCAATTCCCATCCATAATTATTATTTATTACTATTGAATAATACTATCTGCTGAGCACCAAGAGTGTCAGCCACTGTATATAACATTGACATTCCCTGGCCCAGCCAAATCGATACCTTCCACTTCATCCTATAGAATGGCTTTTGTCCTCTTTCTTTAGGAGAGGGAGATCTTTACAGTGACATAGGGCTTTTAGTCCCTTCATTCCAAGGCTGGAATAGACAGGCATTTCTTGCTACAAGGAATGAATGTGTTCCAATTCAAACCCAGAATTGTTGCTGTTGTTCAGTCATTTCAGTTGTGTCTGACTATTTGTGACCCCATCTGGGGTTTTCTTGGCAAAGATACCGGAGCGGTTTACTATTTCCTCCTCCAGTTCATTTTATAGGTGAGGAAACTGAGGCAAACGGGATTAAGTGACTTGCCCAGGGTCGCCCAGCTAGTAAGTGTCCGAGGACAGATTTGAACTCAGGTCTTTCAGATTTTCCTGATTCCAGGCCCAAAGTCCTTTCCACTGTATCATCTAGCTGCCGCCTCTGTCCATCCCAGAGACATTCACTGAATGTCTGCTAAATGTTGTGAAATAGTGCTGGCTACTCTCCTATCTGATTTATCTGTTGGCCTCCGTTATAAAGCTGGAAGTGCATTCTCACGGAGTGGGGGAAGTGCTCAATAAATTGAGATAAAAAGTTTTGATGAGGAAGGAATTCAAAGATGGTGGCCAGTCTCTTGGTGTGCTAGACATTGGGATTTACAGGTGGGAACAGAACTCATCCATTTGTTCACCCAACAATTTGATGTACTTCTACCTGAAATTCTGAGTTTAACCAGTAGCCAACCTATTTTACAAAGATTTTAAGTTTGTCAGTGAAGTAAAAGAGTCAGATACTGGATCAGGAATACTCTGGTCTGAATCCCGACTTAATAGTTAATTGGCTGTGTGGCATGTACAAGTCACTTGATGTCTCTGGGACCTCCTTTCCTCTCTGTAAAATGGGGAGAATAGTAGTTAGGATAGTTATCTCAGTGTTGTGGTGAGAATCAAATGAGATGATGTATGCAAGGGCTTTTCAAATCTTCAAGTGCTTTATCAATGTCTGTTCTCCTCAATTCTATAACCTGAGTTTACTTGGAATAAGGGACACCTATGTTTTCATCAATAGCTATCTGAGCTTGTGATAGATATCTATCTTCTGTCAAGTGTACAATGCTTTCAGTGTAGTATTGACCAAAAGACCGTGCTGGCCTTGTGTACAATAGACATACCTTAGCAATCGAAAGGTTGACGCTGTCCACTTACACTTCTGTTAAGTGTAGAGCAAGTTCCCCAAACCCGAAATATAATTAAAAGGTAGAATAGCTTAAGCTGTCAACTGTGAATCCTAAGACCTAATGTGATTAATAATCTCTGCGGGAAAGTGTTATGGGAATCTGAAGATCTTCCCTGCCCCTAGGCCCTTTGCTAAAGTGGCTACGTGACTCTGAGA
>CM053585.1:258908293-258930374 GCA_028646515.1 Pseudochirops corinnae
TGCTGACTTTTCCCCCTAAACTAGGTAAATAATATGTTTGATTAAAGTAAGATTGTTAACCCATTTTGAGTTGCTTTCCTTTAGAAAAGCAGATCTAAGAACCTGTGCTAATAGCCGCCCTAGGTATGCTAGGGTGCTTGCTGTTACAGAAAGGTGGAGGAAGAAGAGAGAGCAGGAAGAGAAAGAAGAAAGGTCTGGCGAGTACTGATCCAATTGACTATGGTCAGAGAACCTCTTCATCTCCTTTGCCAACTTTTCATTCCTACCCCCAGAGGCCCCAAAGACAGTCATGGGAAGCTGGGGGTCTTATCTATTGGGCTTCCCCTCCAGCTGGCTCTCTGGCCTTCCAAGAAGGATATTATGCTTAATGGATAATGATAGTGAAACAAGGACTATTTAGTTATAGCTGGTAAGCACAGTCTTGTTTGTGTGATCAGATTTGGACTTTAGGTGAAAAACAAACAGACATTTAAACTCCCCATCTGTCTTATGCCTCCTGCTTGTTTCCCCAAAGCTTCAGCTGCTGATCTTCATGTGTTTGTTAATCCAGGTGCCCTGTTTCCTTCTAAATCCAGGGTACAGCCAACTGTTGTGGTTGCTGAGTTAGGCAGTCTGGGGGCTGCTGAGTCATCAACTCTCAGCATAGCCTGGGAGCTCACCCACTGCCTCTGGGAAAGCTACATCCCAAGATGTGGAAATCTCAGGAAAATGGTTCTCAGAGCAATGATCTACCATTGTGCTATCACTTTGTCTCCTAGGCCTCCAGGAAGAGGCATGAAGAATTTGGTCTCCACTCTCTTTTTCTCAGGAGTGTCTGCCTTCCAAATGTAATAGGGATTTGCACAGATCCGGCTCACCTTAGATGGCGGTGCTCATAATAGTAACAACAACAAGCATTTATGTAGCACCTACTATGTGTGAAGCATTGTGATAGGTGCTTTACAAATATTATCCCCTTGGATCCTCACAGCAATAGTCTAAGTTAGGTGCTATTATTATCTGTATTTTGCAGTTGAGGAAACTAAGGCAAACAGAGGTTAAGTGACTTTCCCAAAGGTACCCTTCCAGGAATTGTCTCAGTTGGGATCTGAACTCAAGTCTTCCTGACTCCAGGTCCGATGCTTTCTTCATTGTTACATGTAACTGCCACCATTATAGGAAATAGTAAAGACCTGCTTCTGGGAGAAGGTCTGCTGCAGTCCCAAATAGAGTTGGAGTTTTGGTCTGCTTTGTCTGTCCCTTTCAGTTCTAGGCACATATGGTGGAGTCTGCCAACCTGGGATCTTAAGCAATAGTGACTTTGGAGTCTAATTCCAGGTCAGATGTTGTTATTAAGTCAGCAGGGAAGTCCTCAAAAGCCAAGAGGCTGGGATGAGAGCCCAGGGGGACTTTGGGCTTGGGATCTGATAAAATTATGCTAGATAGGAAATTAATTAAACTGTGAATCTAATCCCCCCTCCCTGAAATTGAAGTAGTATCTGTTTGTGTAGACCTTGAAGTAAAGGAGAGTTTGTCCTTTATAAAAGTTAACCTATTAAGTGGTTAAATGGAAATGGAGTACTTGAATCTCTGAAATCAAGAGAACATGGTGGGTGCCTGAACCAATGACAGAAATGAGAAGTATCCCCAAAGCCTTGGTGAGGGGTGAACTAGATCATACTTAACCATCAGGCACTGAGGGCTGGGGTAGTTAATGTTCTACCTATCTCGGCTAGTTTTGTAGCAATGACATGTGTCAGAGAGAGCCTGTGTTTCCTTTGGAGGAACTTTCCTGTCCCTTGGAGAAGATTCTGAGATAACTGATGCCAAAATCCTGTAATCAATATATTCTGTTAGTAAGCATGCCTTAGACCCTGAATCTTTTTTAAAATATATTTTTATTTTATTAAAAATTTCCCAATTATATTTAAAATTTTTTTTAGCATTCATTTAAAAAAATTTGGGTTCCAAATTCCCTCCCTCCTGTCCCTCCCCCACTCTTTGAGAAGGCAAGCAATATGATATCAATTATACATGTGAAGTCATGCAAAACATATTTCCATATTATCCATGTTGCAGAAGAAAACAAATGAAAAAACCCAAGAAAAACAAAGTGAAAAAAGGAAGCTTCAATTTTCACTCAGTGTTCATCAGAACTCTGTGGAAGCGAATAGCATTTTTCAAATCATGTGTCCTTTGGAGCTGTTTAGACGCTGATTCTTTAGAGGTGTGAACAAGAGACTTTTAGAAGGTCAAATTTTTTAAATCTCAGGACTTGAACTCCTAGGCCTGTCACTCATTTCAGTCCTTCATATATTTAATAGAGAGAGAACTGGGATTAGAATCAGGAAGACCTGAGTTCAAATACTCTCAGATATTTACTAGTTTTGTGATCCTGGACAAGTCAGTTAATCTTGTTCTCTGTCTCAGTTTCCCCATCTATAAAATGGAGATAATAATTGCACCAACCCATAGGGTTGTCATACAGGTCAAAGGAAATAATATATGTAAAGCACTTTGAAAACCTTAGAGTGCTTATAAAATTGTTTACTGTTTTTATGAGCTATTTTTAAATTTTGAACTTCCAGGCCTTTGGAAATATCAGAGAATTACTGGGCTACCGATTCAATGGCTGGGCCACTTTTTCCATTCTTTGCCCTCTCCTAGTGCCCAAAACCATGGATGCTCCCACAGGAATCTAACTAGTGGGTGGTGCCCAAGGTGTACCTACAGGCATCTTGCTCCCTGCTAAGTAGCAATCAGGTCCAGAATTACAGGAGGACTTTTGACCCCAAACTGCATCTGAGGCCCCTCAGCCCCAAGGCATAGGCTCTGCCAGTCTGCCTGCTGAGTGGAAGCCTGGGGCTGCAGCAGGAAATGCTCACTGTTATATTAGGCTTTTTCCCTGTTGGAGCTAGTCTGACTTTTTTTTTCTTTTTAATTTACAGACAGGAAAGTGGTTCAGATCTGGAGCAGTCTTGATAAGACTGCTAATGTGATTGCCAGAAATCCACCCCCCCCTCCCCACCCCCATGTGCTTTATAAATCCTGGGAAAATGAATAGTCATAGTTTCAAAGGTCCTAATTC
This sequence comes from Pseudochirops corinnae, assembly GCA_028646515.1. NCBI lineage: Eukaryota > Metazoa > Chordata > Mammalia > Diprotodontia > Pseudocheiridae > Pseudochirops > Pseudochirops corinnae. The sequence goes on from CM053585.1 coordinate 258,911,361, forward strand.
TAACTACAGGTGTTTGCTTTGAGAAAGATCACATGATATCCCCTAATCATATTTCTGAAAAGACTAAATAAAAATACAGATGTTGGAGAATCACAATTACCTAAACATCTGAAATGCTCTTCAGTTAAAAACACTAAAGCTTCCTTTCCTACTTTTCTTAGGCAGCAAGACTTGCTGTTTATTAACGAGCAAGGCACAGATAGGATCAGGCCTCTGGTATGTAACCCAAACACATAAGTTCCAAACTATTTTATTCTTTAATTCATTCACTGATTCACTTATTCATCTGTCTGTCTATCTGCCTATCTTCTATCTACTTATCTCCCTACCTGTAGTCTATCTACATCTGTCTGTTTGTCCATTTAAATATCTGTCATCTATCTACTTGTCTGTCCACTTACTTGTCTGGGAAGCTAGGTGGTACAGTGGATAGACCACTAAGCTTGGAATCAGAAAGACTCATCTTCATGAGTTCAAATCTAGCCTCAGATACTTAACTAGCTGTGTGACCCTGGGTAAGTCACTTTCAGTTTTTCATCTGTAAAATAAACTGAAGAAGGAATTGACAAACCATTCCAGTATCTTTGCAAAGAAATCACCAAACGGAGTCATAAAGAATCAGACGTGACTGAAGAACAAAACCTTATCTGTCTGTTTATCTACATACCTATAAGATATCACAAAAATCTTGGTATAGTTTTAATTCCTCTTAACTAGGAGCAATTGGTAAAACTTTCATCAGGGTAAATTCAGACTTGAATAAGGCAGGAAGAAGGGGAAACAAAAACAACTTCCAAAGGATTATATCTGTTCAAAAGTGGAGTGGGCTACCTGAGAGATAGTGAATCCTCCCCTACTAAAGGCTTCCACATGGTAGCTGGATAAACCATTGCTTATGATGGCGTAAGAAATTCTTGGATTCCTGGTCACTTACACACATATGTATTATACACAGAGATGCGTTTATAGATGTATATGTGTATAATATATATATATATATATATATACATGTATACATATATGTGTACCCGTGTGTGTGTGTGTGTGTGTAATTAAATTTAGGAAGATTTGGATTCAAGTCCTGTCTCAGACCCATACTAATATTGTGACCCTAGGCAAGTCATTTAACCCCTTGGTGACCTATGCTACTCTATACACTGCAGAAAAAGCACTAACTTATATTGGTAGAGGGAGTTTCTTTTCCTGGAATTTCTCCATATCAGTGAAATTATACTCCATTCCCTATCCCAACTTTATTTAAATATCATCTACATTTCCAAATATATTACAGTCTCTCTCCTCCCAGAAAGAAATAACCTTTATACAACAGAGAAAGAAAAATCATTTAGTATAGTGACTTATAATACTAATTAACACATAGACTTAACCTGATACTATATGGCTTCTCCCATACTCACAGTCCCCTACATCTACAGAGAATGAAGGGAAGTGCATTTTCATTTCTTTAAGGCCAAATTTGATGAACAAGATGAGTCCCTGAAGGCTATACCAGGAAAGCCCAAGCTCAGGAAAGTCTTACAAAGTTGAAAAAATTTCTAAGATGGTGCCAGTGATGGTCTGCATGTTAATCATCCAGGACTAGCCCAGGCAAACACAGAGAGTTGGTCATCAGAAGACAACATCTTTGGCCTAAATAAATTATTAAGACCCTGGTAGGTTTCAATCTATATTATTGGAGGGATTACTCACACCAGTTAAAACCCAGAGAGATAATCAAAGTACCCAGGGAGCCTATTGTCTACTTGGTTAATCAACCAAACAATTAATTAATCTACACTTTTTAAGCACTAAATAAGTGCCAGTCACTGAGCTAAAGGCTAGGAATACAATGAAAAAAATAAAATAGCCCTTTTTCTCAGCTATGTTACATTTTAGTAGAAGAAGCAATACATATGTATATTGGTACACATACAATAAATACAGAGTAGATAAATAAGTAAGATAAATAAGATAAATAAATAAGTTAAATAGGAAGGATTTGCAGCTGGGGGCTGAGGTGGGAAGATGGAAAAGTCCTCTAACGTACACATAAGCAGTCTCTTTAAAGAACCTGAAGATCTCAGGATGAAGAAAACTAAAAGTCCTTGAGCTTAAGTAGATAAATCAACAGCGAAAACATTAACAGGAGAAGGAAATACGGCCTCAAGATTGACTGAATAAATGCAGCACAACAAAGGAAAATTAATCAGTTCTTGATGAGACATATAACCATGTGAAATTTGAAGAAAACATGGAAAATGATTCAACACCTGATTAGATAGAGCACCCTATAGAATCACAACACTCTATTCCTTAATGGTTCAAAAGAGAAATGAGAATTATGAGGCCAGAATTTATGATCTGCATAGCAGCTATAATTGGTAGAATAGAAAAACCTGAATCTTTAATGGCAAGTCTCACTAAAGAAAGAACAATAGAATGGGAATGCAAATATACAGACATGAAAGACAATCTAGAAGAAAAGAAGTAAAAAAAAAAACCAACAACATTAAAAGAAAACATGCTTTCTATCCAAGCAAAACATATTGATCAATTGATCAAAACAGGATGCCTAGAGATAACCTAAGGCTTATAGATCTTCTGGAAAAATGTGTCTAGTCAAAAAACCTGAAGATCATAACCCAAGAAATAATACTAGTAAACTGCCTAGAATTGCTGAACAAAAAAAGTGAAATACCAATTGAAAGGATGCATAGATGTCTTCCAGAAAAAAGCAAAAAACAAGCAAACAAGATTGCTAACTACATGACACATAATGATTGAATCTGACAATTCTATTAAGAAACGACAAATTCTGCAAGTTGCCAGGAGGAAGACCATAAAATACAAAGAAAAGGGGATTTGAATAATACAAGACTATTCTGCACCCACCAGAAAATATGGGAGGAGATGGAATAATATGTTTCAAAGAACAATGGAGCTCAGGCTGCAGCCCAGAGTGACCTATCCTGAAAATTGTAAAGCCACCCATGAGCAGCTTTCCAGAAGAATGCTGCTGTGGACAGCTTTCAAGTATAGTGAATATACATAGTATAGTGAACACTCTATTCAATAAAAAATCAGAGCAAAACATTTACAGAAAATCAAGGTACAGCATTCAGAATGTTACAGCTTATCACAGAAAATCAAAATATAGCATTCATAACAACTTATCACTAAAATGGCAACATAGTTTTCACCAAAGTGGTCACATAGTTTTAAACAAAGTACAATCATTTAGTCAATCAATCACTTAGTAACTCACTCATTCAATGGCTCTCTTTTAAACAAGGTGTATTCATTTAGACCAGAGGTTCTCAACCTGTGGGTTATGTTCAATTTGTAACAATGAAAATACATCCTGCATATCAGATATTTACATTATGATTCATAACAGTAGCAAAATTAGAGTTATGAAGCAGCAACAAAAATAATTCTGTGGGGGTCACCACAACATGAGGGTCGAGGCATTAGGAAGGTTGAGAACCACTGATTTAGACAATCAATAATTTAGTTAAGTCCTTAATTCAATCAGTCTTAAGGAGGAAAGCCTCCTTAATTCTTAACTCACTCATTCTTAAGGAGGCAAGGCTTCCTTAAGGGACACAAAGTACAATAGTTAAAGTTAAGGATAAAATAAATTTCTTTCTAAATGTATGCAAGGAGATAGGAGTGAAAGTAGAAATCAGTTAGAGGTGATGGTGGAGATAGGGACTGAGTCATTGCAAATGGAAACTTCCAACATCCTTATCTACAGGTTAATCAATTTTTTTTTTGTAGGACCACATTATGGAGGGAATATGGGGGGGAGTGGAGAAGATGATAGAGGGGATTTTGTGATATTCCTGGGTGAAAGTGAGGACTATCAGTGAGGGGAAGGTAAACCCTATGGTCTCTCAGGAAGAAAAGAATCTACAAGGGAATGGATTCAGAGTTGAAGGGGCAAAGATTTAAAGTGGAAGAGAGAAGATTTGTTTTGGTGGTAGGAAGGGCTTCCACTGATGAATGCTCCTATGGGTGATAGATGTTCTGTGAAGGGAGATAGGGACAATGTACTGGGTGTTTTCTGTGGGGATTTGGTGCTTGAAAATATCATTTGTCCTACCTTGGAAAAGTTGGGGGGGATTGGATCTTCTGGGAACGACTGGAACCTGGGGAAATGGAAGGGCATGGATTCAAGGAAGAGATTTTGAGGCAACTGGGGAAAGAAGGTAACTGGGGGAGGGTATAGGTTAGTGGTGGTTACCTGCAAAAATTAAAATTGGGGGGTATGAGGCACAGTGAAAAAGGGCAGTCTTCAGGGCAAGCTCTGTAAGGTAGTGGTGAAAAACTGATTAGAAGAGAGAGCCCAAGATGGACAACTTTAAAGTTTTAACCCCAAGGGGAATGAAGAGAATAGAGAGGGATTAGATAAGAATAGGAGAATGAGAGTCTAGAGTAGACAGGAAGAGAGGATGGTTAAAGAATAGAGTGAGTAAGAAAAAATCCTCTCTGGAAAGGGACACAAAAAGATGAAGTTTTTTGAAAAAATCTAATATATAGACCTAATTTATGGGGGAGGAAGCAGAAATTTACTGGACTGACTGGAAGGGGAAAAAGGGGAAAGAATTAAATAACCTGATAAAATAAGAAAAGAAAAGGTAGCTAATGTGTAAATCTCCAAATGGAAGACAAATGAGAGGTGGAGCTCAAGGGTGAGGAGAAGAGAGCCAGTGAGAATAGGGACACTTTAAAAAAAATTAGACTAAAGTAACTGATGATACTTAGTGTTGTTTCTACAGCAGAAGAGGGAAAAATTATAACTTGGAAAAAAAAGACTATCATAATAGACAATGAGAGGTGATGAAGGTCAGGACTAGTGGACATATACAAGAGATGCCATAGTGAAAGAAACTCTAAGATTCAACAACTGATTACCTACATGAGATGAGCAGAAGAGAGTAGTCAAAGATGACACCAGGGTTGCAAACCTGGGTATCTAGAAGGATGGTGGTGCCTTTAACTATAATAGGGAAATGTGGAAGAAGGAGAGATTTAGAGAGAAAGATAATGCATTCTGTTTCAGACATCTGGATTTGAGATGCCTGCAGGGCCTTCATGTTAAAATGTCTAATAGGTACCTTGTAATGTAGGACTGAACTCAGGAAAGAGAATTTGAGTGGCTATATAGATTAGGAAATACAGATCAGTTTATATTATATTGTAGATGAAAGTTCTGCCCATGGGAACTAATAAGACCATTAAGTAAGAAAATATGGACAGAAAAGAGAAGAGGGACCAGAAGAAAGACATAGTCAGTGAATGTTATATGGATCAAGGGCCAGTAAAAGAAGACTTAAAAAGAGCAACCAGACAAGAGGAGAAAAGAGAGAGCAGGGTTATGAAAACTTAGAGAAGAGAGTTTTTTTAGGAGAAGAAGGTGGTTAATAGTGTTAAATGCTATAGAGAGGGCAAGAAGAATAAGGATTGAGAAAAGGCCATTTAATTTGATAATTAAGAAATCAGCACTAACTTTGGAGAGATCAGTTCTAGTTGAATGATAAGGTTAGAAGCCAAATAGAAGAGGGATTAGTTGAGAGTGAAAGGAGAAAAAATAGAGACATCCAAGTATAGATTTTTTAACTGACAAGGCAAGGAGAGTTATGATAATAACTGGTAGACATGATAGGATCAATGAAGTTTATTTAAGGAGGGGGAGAATTTGGTATCTTTGTAGCAGGGAAGAAACCCTAGGTAGGGATAAATTAAAAATTAGAGATAGAACAGGAATGGTGGTGGGAGTAAAATCCTTGAGAAGATGTGAGGAAATAGGATCAAGAGCTCATGGAGAGAAGTTGGCCTTGGCAAGCAGAAGGATTACCTCATTGTTAGATAATGAAATCAAGAAGATAGTGAGATTTGATGTTGAGGAATATGAGGTGAGAAAAAAAGGCAAAGAGGAAGATCTCAGCTAATGGACTAAATTTTTACAGTCAAATATAAATTCAGATACTCAACTGAGAGATTTGGGGGGTGCATATGGCATAGGGACATAAGAATAGAAGAGAAGGTTAGGAACAGCTTCTTTGGTGAGTGAGATAGGGGAATAATTAGGAAGGCATAGTAGGAATGTCTTGCTGCAGTGAGGGCCCAGTTGAGATTAGCGGGCACAAATTTATAGTAGACCCAACCAATATGATTTCATGATTTTCTCTAGAACTGTTTAGTAATGAATGAGAAGGAGTGGGGATGATTGATGATGAAAGTAAACAAAGGTTGGGATTTGGCAAAGATAGGAAAAGGGGGCAATTGGTTGAAGAATAGAGACTATTCTAAAGTTGTAGTTCACCAAGAGTTTGAGAATGGGAAGGGTGTTAGGAATGTAGTCAGAAGAAGAGTAATTACCCAGGAACTTCTTAGAGATGGAAGAATGGGGGTCATGATAAGGTTGAAGAATAGATTGGAGAGAAGGCAAAATTAAGAAAGAAATAGAAAAAGGTTCATAACATTTGAATATCAGTTTAGTGGTGTGTATTTGTTATGACTGAATTGCCCTTATCAAAGCCTGGAGAAGCACCTGAGGCCATTTCACACATTTAAAGAAAATAACTACAAAAGCAAATGGAACATTGCCTGTAACTTATGTAAGCAGAGATAACAAAATTATGTAAATCACCAATTATTTGTGAACCTTAAGAACTTTGCTGTGATAACTTTGAAAAGTCCTGAAGGCAGAATCTTTTCCTAATGGCTGGGTAACGAGGGAGACACCAAAAGTAGCCAGGTTCCTGTGTGTCTAGGCCTTCACTTGATGAGGGGCCATGCCCCACCTGTAGTATGGGAGTATCTTTGTGCAGCTTGAACAGAGGCAGAATAGACATCTTTAGCCTCTTCTCCCCCCACTCCCCTTTCTCCAAGGGAAAGCTCCATTCCTTCTAGGAGGAATTTGGGGCCAGAGGCTATTCTACTTTTCTTAGAGAAATGGAATACCAGAATAGAATTATGTCTATCTGCTCCATTAAATATTGTTAGGCTAGAGGATATATTCAGATTAGATCTAACTTTTGATTACTTTGTCATTATTAAGGGGAAGAGGGATTCTAAGCTCCATATCCAAGGTTTAACCCCTTTCTCACCTAGTAAGCATTTTCACAATGAATACACATAGCAAATAGCAAAGAAAACACTTTTATTCAAATCAGTAGCAAAATATAAATCAGAGAAGCTATACATAGATATACAATACAGAGTGAAGCAGCTCTCTCTCTGCAAGGTAAATCAGCTTAACCAAGAGAAAGAGCTCTAGATGCCACCTGAAACTCTTTGAGGTCTCTAGGGTAGCAAGCTGGGGATAGGAACATGATGGAGACTTCCAGTTCTTCCTAGAGTCTTTTCCTTCAGCAATATGAAGCAAGATGAGTCTCTCCTATTTTTCCTCTTGAAGCTGAAAGTCAGAAGTATCAGAAGTTACTGCAGAAGTAGAAGATGATCTGAAGCTGGAAGAATCTCCAAGAGTATCCAAGACTGTCTGAATGAGAACCTGAAGATTTTTCTTCTCTCCTGCTCTTACCTCTCACACAGGGCAGGGAATTTATCTCCACCATATTAATTGGTTTTGGGACAGAGTTGCAGGTGTTTATTGCAGGCTTCCAGGGGCTAGACTGTTATACATACCATTAATTTCTAGTGAAATAATAGTTAAAAATTTGGGATGAAAATGACACAACTAGCCAAAAATAATTTGGGGAAGGGGATGCTTTCTGTAAAACCCTTGACTCAAGGAGAGTAAAGATGACATCTTCAGACAGATCAATATCCAAACTCATAGAATTCTAGATTTAGTTAGAAAGGATCTTACAAACTATCTAGCTGAAACACATCATTTTATAGATAAAGAAACCTAGAAAACTAGCCAAAGAGGCTAAGTGATTTCCCCCACATTTAGCAGTATTGGGCACATAGTAAGTGGCTAATAAATGCTTATAGACTTGATTTGCCTTAACTTGCCCAAGGTTACACAGGTAGAAAATAGCAGGGCCAGGTCCTTTGACTACAAATGACTTTATGTCATCTGAAAATTTGATGAGCAGCCTTTGTCTAAGTCATTCATAAAAATGTTAGACAAGACAGGGACAAGGACAGATCCTTACCACTATCGCTAGAGACTTCCCTCCACATTGACACAGATTCATTAATTGTTACTCTTAATTCAGCCCGCCTCTCTACATCTTGTCTACAGGGATATTGGAAAAAGACTTTGCCAAATGCTGTGCACACTGACTCGTACATATGTATGCACTCATTGATACGGGATTTATTGTATTTCCCCAGACAGATTGGCCTTAGAACATGAGATATGGTCTTTACCAATACAAACTTTTCCGATGTGCCACAGAGCCAGCTTCCTGTTCTACATTGCTCACTGATGCTTCAATATCCAATGGTGGAGCTGAGTGTAATACATAGATGAGACAAAGGACTTGATTACAACTTATAGACACTGAACCAGGAGTGATTTGATCCAACCTGACAGGCCCTACTGTACATGTCACTCTGAATCACATATAAAAGCCAAAGAGATTGTCTCTTAATCAGGAAGAAGCTACTGTTTGGTTTGGGAAATGCCCATTTGGCTTTACTGGTAGAGAACCAATAATTGGACTCATTCTTTATGTATAGACCAGTGTTGCTCTGCTCAAAAATTTCAATGGCTCCATATTTCCTGTGGTTCCTTTGATAAAGGCATAGATGAATGCCCATTAAATTTTTAGATGGTATCAAGTTTGGAGGGATGACTTACACTGCAGATGACAGAATTCAAATTTGAAAATATCTCAATAGGCTCAAATGATAGACAAAAGCTAACAAGATCAAGTTTAAGAGAGATAAACATAAAATCCTATACTTGGCTTATGTAAAATCAGCTATATGAGTACAAGATGGAGGGAGGCATGGCTAAATATGAGAAACAAAATGTTTATGAAAAACAATATGTTTATGAGAAACAAAAATAGGTTTTAGTGGACTATTAGCTAGATATAAATAATTAAATATTAGCTAGATATAAATAAAAAGTGTGATACAACAACTAGAAAAGTTAGTGACATCCTAAGCTACGCAGTGCTTGGTTCTCCACAATCCCCCAAATAACTCCAAGGCCCTCCAATTTTCCCTAAGTTTAATATGTTCTCATCATCTTTTCAAAATTCTATTAACCCAAGCTGACTTCCCACTAACACATCTCCAAGCTAGATTATACAAAAGGTGTGAATCTTCAAATGAAAGACATTTAACTGAATAAGAATAACAAATAATATGGTATTTAATAATAGTAAACTTCTGTACTCATTCACAAACAGATGCCAACTCCCCTCCCTTTCACCCCTGAACCCTCCAAACCATCACTCTTCTGGGGGTAATAATCCTCAGTTTCCTCTCTAATCTCTTGGTTTTCCTGTGATCATGGGAAAAGAAATCAGTTTGACTGTGAATCTATGGACATTAAGGGTATCAGTGAAAAGACAATGATTTATTATTCCACCACAGAAGTTCTTCAGATATAAAAGCACAGAAAAGTATACAATAACAAGTACTAAATGCATAAAATATCTCAAATAATTGAGTATGCTTATTTTATTCCCCAAGTCACTTTGTGGGACAGCTGGACAAATATTTTACATTCAACTCAGACCACCCCTGAGCCACTCACAAGGTCAGGAACATTTGGCCACCTGGGATGGTAGTTGACTGGTTTAACAACTACCTCTCCAAATATATAATACTTTTTAGTTTAATCTGAAATATTAACATTTTACCCATCACTTTCTTAAGTCTATGCAATCAATAAAACAACAAATCAAGCCATGATTTGTAATAATTCCTTATTCCCACAGTGTAAATGTTCACACTGAAAATTTAGCAATTAGATTTTGAGAGTTGGTTTGAGCTGCCTGTAGCACACACTTGAGTTGAGGTATAGCTTGGATTTTCTTTAGTCCTTTGGTTACAGGTTGATTATCTTTTTCTTTGAGAATCCTTGAACTGTTAAGGAAATTACCTCCCTCTAGAGAGGAAGCGTCATGCTTAGGAACTCAATAACTCCCCACTCATGAAGTTAGGGTCATGGCTGGAGTCATTCATTTCTAAGGCTCACTGGTTCATATCTTGTTTAAGGAGGGAAACAGAAAGAGGAAGAAACAACAAAAGCCTCAAGGGCCCAGCTTGAGTCTACCTAGGAAATCTCATGTTCCAGCTGCCATGTCCTTGTGGCCACCATCACTTCTGGGGGAAGATAAAGAAATTACCTCTTCTTATCTTGCTGGAAGCCCAGTGGAGAAAATGCACTGAAAAAGAATCCTTAACTAGGAAGCCCCCAAAGAGAACAGACAGCTCCATTTCTGTAGCTTTATATCTCAAATAGAGTCTGTCCTCCTATCCTTCACTTCCTTTTCAAGACAACTATCTGAACACAGGAACCAATTAGTATTTTCTGTGTCATACCAGAAAGGTACATGTTCCTCAGAAAGGCTTATGTTCTTTAACAGGGGACCAGAACACACATCCCACACAGAAAATTTAACACCTTTTCCCATTTCCTTGGGAGGTATCCCTAGTCCAGTAATCATGAGTTCCCTGATCTCTTCCTGTTGCACAAATATTTGATGGGTGGTTATAAGGAAGGATTATATTTACTCTTCTTGACTCCAAAGAGAACTAGGAGCAATGAATGGATATGACAGAGAGACAGATTTTGGTTTGATAGGCAGAAAATTTCTTAATAATAAAGTTGTCTAAAAGTGAAAAATATTGCCACAGGAGGTAATGAGTTCTGTATCACCAGAGGTCCCCATGTGAAAGCTGGATGACCTGTAGGGCAAGTTGTATAGGTGATTCCTTCTGAGTTAACAGTTTTGCATGTGTGGATGTGTATGCTTGTGTCCTGTATATGTAGGAGCTTGAGTCTGTATGCACTTATTCGTCTATAGTAGAATATCAGATAGCCTATGGAGGAGAGAAATTTGAGAATAAATGATCATCCCCTTTCTGGGTTGAATTACATTTCATTTTAGTATAAAACTGAGTAATATTGGTCCAATTATTTTAAACTAAAGTTCCCATTTTCGGTCCTGTATAAACTAGCGGAAGTCTAAAACCAGTAACCCTAATGCTAATCTGTTAGTGATTCACAGGAGATAGAAAGGTTTAAGCCAAACAGCCAGGCTGCACAGAAAGCAAAGACGGAACATGTCAGAGAAGCCCTATGGCCAGCCATGATCAGTACCTTCAGAGTTCAGCTAGTTCCTGAGTGTTTTAATTGCAGCGGAGGGAGAAATGAAAGCTAATCACAAGAGCATTTTCTCTATATTCCTTAGAATTTGTGTAGCAATGGTTTTTGCTTATCCTTTGGCCCTCTTGTTTTCTCTCTGATCAGCCAAAGGGTTAGCAATTGACTAAACCTCCTCTGTGAAACCATCCCTCATATCTCTTCTCCCTCCCCCGCCCCCCGCCCACCTTAGTTGATATTGCTCTTTCCACATTAGAGTTTTTCAAAATACTATATTTTTGTCTCTCCTGTGCAGTTATCATAAAGAGGTGTGGAAGAAGGTACCAGAGAGGTTTAGACTGTATATTGTAGTCAATGTACAACCATGGATGATTCTTGAGCAAGGGAATGATTGTGATAGTGGTATTTTAGCAAAATTCTTCAGGTATCATGTATATGATGGATTAAAAGAGGCAGAGAATAAAAGTTTATTTTCCTGCCTGAATAAGTCACTTAAAAGCCATCATAGAACAAAGGAAATTGAATGTCAGATGTGGAAGATCCTTAGTTACTATTTGGTCTTTGAAAACTGATCCCAGGGATTTGCAAAACAGGTTAATGGTAAGACAGAGTCTAGAAACCAGGTGTCCTGACTCTCAGCCCAGTACCCTGTCCACTATTGTGTGAGACCTTTCTGGCTACTGCATTGTTGGGAGTCCAGCCTGAGTCTGGTTTGTCCTGATCTGTTACTGTCTGTACCAGTTTCAGCTATTGCTGCCTAGGCCTGGGTTTAAACAATAGCCAAGGCATTGAAGCAATCACTTCCAAACCATCTGGGCCTTATGAGATGCATGGAACAATTTTACAAATTTTCTGAACTAGGGTTGCTCTGCTGGGGAAGCGGGGGTGGTGTGAAAACAAACAAACAGACCCTTTCCATACGTATTTTCGTTAACATATACTGTTAACTAAGCAAGTAAATTATGTATAATTTAATTTAATTTAGACTTAATGACAGCATTTTTTCTTGTTAATGAAATGGTTATTTGTTATTAGGAAAATATTTATTGAAGTGGAATTTGTGTGAGCTCTCACATCACTGTTAAACCTCATTAAAAATGTTTTTAATTTCAATTTGGGTTTAATTAAGATTCATTAAGCATTGTATTAAATCTAAATTAAATTCTAATAGAAACATGGGATTTGTCCAGGAAGTACTCATCCTCTTCCTCTCTACCTTTACCCCACACCCCCAGGGCTGGCAGTGTAACAAATGTCAATAAGAGTTCTTTAGACCAAAGTGGGGCCCATTTCTCATCCATTTCCAGGCTCCCAGAACCTTTCAGACAAACACAACAAACTCTGCTAGAGAAATTGATGGGAAGAAACTCTTTGCCAAAAAGAAGCTGAGTCAGAAGAAGAAACCATCAAGAGAAAGAGAAGATAGATATATGTTATACAATTCCTACAGAATAGCTGAAAGGAAATTCATTTAAAGTGGAGAGCAGACTTGCCCAAGATCACACACCCCATAAACGAGGCAATCAGGATTCAAACCTACATCTCCTGTCTCCCACTCTACGTACTCAAGAAATGCATCATAATCTAAGAAAGCTATTGTGCTAAACCAATACTGTTGTTGCTTCAAGGCAATCTTTACCTAGCTCATAAGTACCCTGAAAAGGTGTATTACAATTCCTTAGACTTGCATTCAAAGTCCTCCAAAATCTGGTACCTTTATATACTTATTTCATACTATTCTCCTCTACCTTCTCAATACCCTGGTTAGACTGGTGGAGGGGAAGTAAGACAGTAAAAGTGAGAATGCCAGGCTAAGAAAATATTATTTTGAGAAGGGTCCATTGGTTTCACCAAACTGTTTAAGGTGATCATGCATGACACAAAGAAATTTAAACACTTCTGGTTTAGACCTGTGACTTTATTCTTTAGGGGAAACTGAGGCCTAGAGAGGGAACTGGTTTGTTCAAAGTCATCTGGTAAATTATAACTGAGCCAAGACCTTAATCCAGATAATTGGACTAAAAAAATGTGGTGCAATTTCCAACACACCATGGTTTCTTTTTGTTATATTTTGCTATAACGGAGACTGGGAATGAATTCTGATTCCTGTGATAGAAAGCATTCAGGTGGTTATAATTACTTCCAGGGGAAGCATAAACTATTAGAGTCACAGAGAAAACCAGGCCTTTGTGCTCTTGAAGAAGCAATAAGACATGATTGGCAAAATGTCCAAGTAATTGTTTTCATCATAACTTTCTCAACTTCACAGACTCCACAAAAGAAAACAACTGCCAAATCTGTAGTAATTACAGCTGAATCCACAAGATAAGACAGAAACAGTGCACATGGTAGAAATATAAAGAAATAAGGGAACTCCCTCCCCCTGTTCCCTGGCCCTCTCCACCTACTAGGCACAACATTCATTATAGGCTTGTGTTAGAGGTTCTCATTATAAAGTCCCCTCTCTCGTCCCTCCATAACTGCGACTCATTCTGATGTTACTCCCAATAAAGGCAGAAAACAGATTCTTCTTGGTCACTTAAAGGAAAGCAAACACAACTGTTGGTGGGAGCTCAAATCCAGCTAGAGGGGAAGGGGCTTGCTTTTATGTTCAAGAGAGAGGGACCTAAAAACCTTGCTGGAGTCAGTTTTCTCTCCTCAGAGTTAACTTTAAAGGAGGGGAAAATGGGCAATTCAAAATTCCACATTCCCAAACTGGAGGAGGCCAAGAACTGTCAGCTTCTGAGTCTTGTTTAGGTAAAATCAGACCAAACTAGAAGAAGGGAAAGGGAGTCAGAGACAATATATCAGAAAAAAACATAAAAAGGATAAAAGACAAAAAATGCAAAGGAAAAAGACTGCATATATTTCTAGCATCCAAATATGTAATTATAAAATTAAAAATGAATGAACATTTTTTAAAAGTTCATAACTTTAAAAAAAGTGTTTGCAGTGGAGGAAAAGCAATTAAAAATCCTGAATGAAAAAGACAATCCTGTTCATTTTCCAAAGATCATGGTATGGCATTGTAAAGTCAATCATGAACAGCTCTCCTGAGAACTGCTGCTGTGAATAACTCTAAGGATCTAATCTCATAGTATGGTGAAATATCTATTTATTCAGCAATAAACTAAAACAAAACATTCAGGAAACTAAAGCACAACATTCATAGCAATATAACATAACAACTTATTACTAAGGTGGCCACATAGTCTTAGACAAAACATATCATTCAGTAAGTCACAATCTCCTCAATCAGTATAGAGTACCCAAGTCAAGTCTTCTTTCATCTTGATTCCAGACTGGCTTCCAATCATCCTTAAGCCAATCTTCCTTAAGGGGTAGTAGAAAGTACAAAGGCCATCCACTCCGAGGTCATAGTAAGTTACAATATCATCAGTCAGCACTGAATACTCAAAAGCAAAGTCCTCTTTCATCTTAACTTGAAGCTGACTTCCAAACCCCAGGTCTCCTCTTCCACAGTCTGACTTAACCTAGCTCTTGCTTGGATTCATAGGCAGGCAGCTCTCCATGTGTGTTCCATATTGCAGTTCCTGGGGACTGCTCCACTCCAAGATCTTCACAGTTTCTGTTTCTAAGAAAACAAAGCTCAACAGGACTACAAAAATATTTACACAAATTGCTGGCACTATCATCTCAATTCACTTTCTGTCTGAGAAATCAACACAAATCAACAGAGTGCTTCTGTCTGATAAAGTAACACCAACATAGAACAACAGACAGAACAACAGAGAGAGTGCCGACATCACAAACATTCTCTCTCTCAACACAGCTTGGTTCCAGCTCATGCTGATGCTTTTATCTGCTCTGCTTCTTCCTGTTCCACTCTTCCTGTTCCACCATTCCTGTTCCAGTCTTTCAGCAAACTCCTCCCATCATGGCCTCCATGTGATGACGTTAGGTATATTAAGGGTAGAGAAGGTCTCCAAACTCCCTTAAGTCCCTTAAGGGCAACACAATGTATACTGTTTCCAACAAAGACTTGAAACAATCAAAGCCAAGGCTCAAAGGCACTTGAATAGCTTAAACAATGAGCAAAGTACTACTTTGCTTGCCATTACAGGCATCAAGGAATTTTTTTCAAAAGAAACAAAATTTTGAAAAAAGATATCATGATGGAAATCAGGTTGGAAACTAGAGGGGGCAAATCAGCATTGAGGAGGCAGATAAGTAGAATGCATTGTTTGTGAACCTAGAAGCTGTAATACCAAGCACAAGCAACTTCCAGGTTTGGATTATGAGCATAGCAAACTCCATTTATTCAGTGACAGATTAAGGTAAAACATTCACAGAAAATCAAAACACAGCATTCACCATGTGTAACTCAATAATTTAGTAAATACTCAATTCAATCACAAAGTATTAAGGTCCAAGTACTCCACCCCTGGGCAGTACATTCATTTAATCAAACACAAAGTCTCCTCTCTATTCAACTGGAGATTAGTTTCCAATCATAAGCAAAGTAAATTCATTTGGTCAGTCACAAAGTACAGAAGTAAAAAGTTTTCCAATATATTACCACCAAGCACCCTCTCAAGAGGCAGTGGAAGGCCATTCACCCCTATGTCACGACTAGGTTACACTTATCATCACAGCATTCAATACGCAAGGAGAGGTCTTTTCTTCATCTTAACCCAAGGCAAGTTCTCAGCAGTTTCTATTCCTGGGAAGACACAGCTTAACAAAGACACAATAACAAACATACACATTACCAATGTCCTCATCAATACACTATCTGCCTGTGAAATCAACCTAGACCCAACAACAAGGTTTGAGGAGTCAACACAAATCATCAGTACAGTCCCAGGACCCCTGAAAACATCAGCAAGACCCTTCTCCAGGATTTCTGTAAACATACAAGAATATCCTCTTTTGGGGCTTCTGAACTAACAGCAAGATCCCAGAACTTCTGCAACAACAGCAACATCCTCCTTCAGCAGATGAATCTGACAAAGTAACATCAAAACAGACAGAACAAATACTGGCACCACAGTCATGCTTCTTCCTAATTCAGTCCTCAGTTCTCATTTCTCTCTCTCCAGCAGTAGCATCAGCCTCCAAGTGCTGGCTCCTAGAAGTTCTTCTGGCCTCTCTCTGCTTGGACCTCTCTCTAAATCCATGGCATCAGCTCCTCCCAGTTTAGCCCCCTCTCTTCACATCAGCAAAAAGTGAAAGCTGCTGTTGGACTTGGAAAATCTTAATTCATGAGTTTGGATACAGCTGGCATTAACAAGAAATGCCTCAGAATCTTTGTCCATATATCAAGTGCTAATTCACAAGCCTATACTTTGTATACATTACTCAATCAACAAATATATTGTCTTAAATTTATTCATTCATACCACTGTAGTTTAATCCCATGTTGCCTTTCACCTTGAGTATTGTAGTACCTTATGATTGACCTCCTTGTTGCTAATCACTCCAAATTTTTAGTCCTTATTCCTCACAGATGATTCTCCTAAAGTATCAGACCATATCCCCCATCTACCTATCCATTTAACAAACCCCAGTGGCTCTCTATTCCCTCCAAGATCAAATAAAAATGTCTTAGAATTTTAAGCTCTTCGGAGCTCGGATCTTTTATATCTTTCCACTCTTCTTATATATCATTCTCCTCTACAAGATCTGTGGTTCAGCCATCTCGGCCTACTTTATGTTCCTCAAACAAAATTCTCCATTTTCTCTGTATATTTCCATTGATTTTTCTTCATGCCTGGTGTCCTCCAGCCCATCTCATAAAATCTGGTATGCTTCAAAATTCATTACAAGTACCACCTTTTCTGCATCAGATCTTTCCTGGTCTCCCTATTCTTCTTAATGACATCTCCTCAAGGTTATATTTTAGCTAATTCACCTGTTTTATAATGATCTATACAGGGTATTTCAAAAGTCAATGCAGTGTTAAGTTTTTTAGGTTTAAGACTGTACTAAGGGGGAACTGGGCAGAGCCAAGATAGTTGCAAAAAGATAGAGTTTCCCCTAGACTCTCCCAAATTCCCTCCAAACAATTTAAAATAATACCTCAAAACAAATTATGAAAAGGCAGAACAAAAGGAAAGAATTTTTCAACTCAAGACAACTTAGAAGGTCAACAGGAAGGGGCTGTGCACCCAGGTGAGAGTGAAACAAAGGCCACACCCCAGTAAATCACTAGCAGGCCATGGGGGTGACTGAATCAGTGACAGCAGTTGTGGTTTCCAGAGTTCTCAACCTGCAGGTGATAAAGGGGGTCGGAAAACTGGGTAGAAAGAGATTATAACAGTCCTTGCTGACGCTGGGTGTGTGAATCTATTGTGTTGCCCATACCCAGATTTGGGTCACAGTCCTGAGTAAGTCAGAGTCCTAGAGTATGGAGGAGCACTAGCACACCAGACCTTGCAGGAGGGATGTGGGGCCTTGGTCACAATTCTAGGGTGGAAAAGAGTGCTTATTATCACTCACAGACCAGAACAGAAGTCAGGAGAGTAACTCTTTCATTTCACACGTGAGGAAACTGAGGCCCAGAGGTTAAATGCCTTAGCTGAGATAATACAGATAGCAGATAATAAATCCTCTACTCCAGTGGTTCTCAACCTTCCTAATGTCACCACCCTTTAATACTTGCATGTGGGCGTATCTGCATGTGGGCAGACTCCCCTAGAGACAGATGAGGATCAGTGTCTCGGTTCCTAAGACCATTGGAAATATGTGTTTTCTGATGGTCTTAGACAACCCCGTTTGACCCCCAAAGGGGTCACAATCCACAGGTTGAGAACTGCTGCCCTACTCTAAATATAAAGCCTTTCCTACTACACCAAACTAATTTATTTTTCTTTTGGTACCTATTGAGGATAGGTATTTCTCCATTTATGTATGATGAGATGAACTCTGCCCTCTTTGTCATCTATACCCCCAACCAAACTTTGTGTCCTTAGTCCCCAGAACTCCACTGACTAGTACTGCCTTCCTCCTTAATGGAGTTTTACCTTCTATGTCCAGTCCTTTCACTGCCCTGGTTTATTCTATGGGAGATCCTTGAAGCTTCAGGATGGCTGGGAAAGGAGTATGAGCATCAGAACCAGGAAAAGGGGAGGAATAAGTTCAAATGCTACCTCAGAAACACTAGCTGTGTGACCTTAAGCCAGTCACTCAACTTCTTCCAGCCTCAGTTTTCTCAACTGAAAAATGAGGGAAAATATTAGCACCTACCTCCCAGAATTATTGGGAGGATTAAATGAGATATAACAACAACAACAACAACAATAATTAGTATTCATATAATGACTACTACATATCTAAGCACAAACAATATTAAAACAGAAGCAAAGGCAGTTCCTTGCCCTCAAGGAGCTTATAATATGTTTAAAGTCTTTTGCAAACCTTAAAGCATCACATAAGTCTAGTTTTTAATTATCATCATTTGTTTAGCAATTCTCTGCTTGTTGTAGCCCAGATGATTGACCTTCCAGTGGACAGGCTGGGTTGGAGGAGAGATTGGGTCTTCTTGTTTTCTTCCTCATTTCTTCTCCCTTTCAGGGATAATGTGGAGCCCTGCAGAGATGTACTCAAGCTCTCTCATTTCACAGAGAAGAAAAAAAATATAAAAGTGGTGTTATGGGAATCTAAAGATCTTCCCTGCCCCTAGGCCCTTTGCTGAAGTGGCTACGTGACTTTGAGGACCCTTGGATATTTGAAAGTATACTCTGTTCCCTAATAGGCTGAATGTGGTCACGTGGAGCCTGTGGCGCCAG
>CM053585.1:258930874-258956494 GCA_028646515.1 Pseudochirops corinnae
TCTTGTATTGCTTGGAGGTAGAGGTGTGGGTGAAATGAAAGAGAAGCAGATGGAGGGAAGAACTTGCCTAGGGGACCTTGTTTGTGGGAAGGTTTGACAAAATGCTTGCTATGTCAATGCTCCATGAATTGGTGATGAGTATCTTACTAAACATTGCTTTTTGGTATCCTAATAGCAATTTCCCAAATTAATACTTTGGTTTTGTCTTGGAGGAGGAGGGTTTCTTATATTTTGCAAACAATCCCTGCGAATAGGCATGTGTATTCATAGCAGCTGCAATGGGTATTGCATTGTTGTTACATTTGGTGATGAGGATGAGATCACAAAATATAAAACCTCCATCTGGAAACAAGAAGGCTTTAGGGAAGGAAATGAGTATCCCAGGATGGGAAGATTTACCTTATTCCTCCTTGACAAGAGGATGGGTATTGTTGACAAGGTACTGTATTGTGTGTAAAAGTAGAGACAAATTGCTGGAGGAAAAGGTTCAGGCAGACAAGGAGTTAGCTGATTTGCATCAGAACTTTCCTTTAGAAGAGCAAGCAATAAAGGATCGGGAGTTGGAAAAAAAGGCAGCTGTGAGAGTGGTTCAGAAAAGGAAAGGAAAAGATAACAAAAAGAAGATGTATACAACCCTTGCATCTGTGAGGCCTGATTGGGACCAAGGCATAGGGGAGGAAGATGAAGCAAATTCAGATGAGGAAGCTTCTAGGAATATGGATGCTCATTCAATAAAATGAAAGAAGAAGGAGAACTGGGGGAGTGATAAGTGTTTAAGGAAATAACTGAAGATCTTACTCAGCAGGAGGTTACAGATATCTTAAGCCAATTCACCCCCCCCCTCCAAATTGGAGAATCACTAATATCTTAGATGGTAAGAATCAATGACAAGGTGGCTAGAGGAGTATGGGTAGATAAAATAGATTGTCTGAAATGTATAGGTATTAGTCAGAATCCCCTTGTGTAACAAGTTTTTAGGGATTACCATATTCAAGGAGGCAAGGAGGAGACTAATTTGTTAGCTTTAGCTGCTGAGGGATGCAATAAACAGTACCCCACCGACTCTATGTGACCAAGAGAAGACCTACTCTGGTATTCACTTAGGAATTGAAGAAGTTAAAGGAAGAGGTAATGACAACTGCTATCATGGTTGGAGATGCAGATGTGTTTCATAGCACTCCCTCCTGTTTATAAACACATAATTCTGACTTTACTAATTGGGGAAATAGGGCAATCTCTTTCAGAGGCACTTAATAAGAGTTCACAGTTAGGTGACCTAGGGGAATGGGGAAAAGATAAATTTCCTCAAGAGAGAAAAGAAAATAGCCAGCAGATTCAAAATGAGAATTGATTAACAAGGAGAGAATTGTTTACTGCTTTATGGAGATTGGGAATAGGTTATGGAAAAATAGATGGTATTCCAACTAATGAATTATATAAAATGTATTGGGGAAAGGGACTTAATATTAGATGGAATAGGGAAGAAAGAACTGCCTTTACAACTCCTCCTGAATGATTGTATCCAAGTTTTTCATGCCTAAAGAGAGAATAGGAAATTGGTCAAGCCCCAGTTCAGATTAAAGAAGTACACAGATGGGATTACAGACCCCATATCAGTTTAACCATATTCTGGAAAAATGGATCAACAACTGTACCTAGACCATTAATAGATACTGGGGCAGAAGCCTCTTTTATATATGGAAACCCTAATAAATTTAAACTGGGAGCTCCTATTACTATCACGGGACTGAGAGGGACTGAAATACCAGCCAGGCATGTTAAACTAATACTGAAAATTGCACAATTACCTAAGAAATAATATGCAATAGTAATTGTATCTGTTCCTGAATATATCATTGGGATAGATATATTAAGAGGTATGACTTTAAATTTGCCTGAGGGTAGATACAAATTTGCAGTAAGAAAGACTGGAATTAATACAGTCCTGGTAGATAAAATAAAAATGGACCCAGTCATTTTACCTAAAACCTTTTGAAGTAATTACTTTAAAGGAGTATTGTGTGCCAGGTGGATAAGATGAAATTACCAATACCATAAAGGAATATGTTGAGGCAGGAGTGTTAGTCCCTACAATCACTCAGTGGAATAATCCTGTCTGGACAGTGAGAAAGTCAGATGAGATGTGGAGAATGACAGTGGATTATAGACAATTGAATAAAGTGACTCCTCCCTTGTATACTGCTATTCCAGATACTGTTACCTTAATAGAAAGGATCCAAAAATATGATGGCACTTGGTATGCAGTTATTGATTTAGCCAATGCTTTCTTTACTATCCCAATAGATTCTAAACAATGGGACCAGTTTGCTTTCACTTCACAGGGTAGACAGTACACTTTCACCCATTTACCACAAGGATACCTGCATAGCCCTACTATTTGTTATAGAATTGTGACTGTGCATTTGGATGAATTAGAACTGCCTGGTGTACAGCTCACAGGCTACATAAATGATATTATGTTACAGGGACAAAATGTAGAAGTGGAGAAGAGTTTGATACTTTTAATTGAGAATATGAAAAGCAAAAATTGGGAAGTTAACCCTGCAAAGGCTCAAGGACCAGTTCAGACTGTAAAATTCTTAGGTATACAGTGGAATAAGAGGCTCATTAGAAGTGGGTTCCTGTAATTTGGCCAGACAAGACTCTGGGTAGCTGTTAAGGTGCCCCCTGGCTTTGAAAAACCCAGATGTTAGAGCTTCTCTCTCTGGTAACTATGTATATATTGCCTTGGTCAGACAGTTGGATCTGTCTGTTGATCTGTGCTAATTTCTCAGATAGTTAGAAGCCTTGTCTGCTGGTCTTTATTTCTCTGCTTGTATTTTCTCTATTTTCTTTGGTTTTTCTCTGAAGTTCAGGGCGCTGACTTTTCCCTTGAACTAATGAATGTCATTAAAAAAAGATTGTTGACTCCTTAAACAGCTATCTTTCCTAGTGAAGCAGATTCAAGAACCCATGCTAGCAGCCATCCTGGGTATGCCAGTATCATTGCCATTGCATATATTCACCGGGAGTGTGATTAGTTATTGTATTGAACAGAGTTCTTAAGTCTTTCAAAGCTGTTTATTTTTATGGTGCTGTGATATAGTATAAATTTTCCTGCTCCTGCTTACTTCACTCCATATTAATTCATGTTAAGTCTTCCCTAGTTTTTTTTTAAACTGTCCCTTTTTATCATTGTCAACTTGAAATAATATTACATTGCATATACACCCCTTCTATTGTTGTGAAACCTCTGCTTGTTATGAAGTTTGACAGTATACTAGCAACCAAAATTAGAAGGAAAGCAGAAAGTGGGGAAATAATCTTTACAGCAAGTGTCTCTGATAAAGGTCTCATTTTTCAAATATATAGAGAACTGAATCAAATTTTTAAGAATACAAACCCAATACAATTCCCCAATTTTTAAGTGTTCAAAGGATATGAACAGGTAGTTCTCAGAAGGAGAAATCAAAGCTCTCTATGGGCACGTGAAGTGTTTTAAATAACTTTTGTTAGAGAAATGCAAATTAAAACAACTCTTCTATACCATCTCATACTTATCAGATTGGCTAATATGACAAAAAAAAAGAGGAAAATTATAAGTGTTGGAGAGAATTGGGACACAAATGTACTATTGGTGGAGTTATGAACTGATCCAATCATTCTGGAAAGCAATTTGGAACTATGATAGAAGGGCAACCAAACTGTGCATGCCCTTTGATCCAGCAATACCTCTACTAGATATTCCAAAGAGATCATAAAAAAAAGAAAAGGATCTGCATGTGCAAAAACATTTATGGCAGCCCTTTTCATAGTGGCAAAATATTGGAAGTTGAGGGGATGCCTATCAATGGGGGAAAGGTTGAACAAGCTATGGTATATGAATGCAATGGGATACTATTGTGCAATAAGAAATGATGAATGGGCAGATTTCAGAAAAACCTGGAAAGACATGTATGAATTGATGCTGAATGAAGTGAGCAGAACCAGTAAAGCATTGTACACAGTATCAGCAACATTATGTGATGATCAACTATGAATGACTCAGCTCTTCTTAGCAACAAAGTGATCCAAGAGAAACATAAATGACTCATAAAGGAAAATGCTATCCATATCCAGATAAAGAACTGATGGACTCTGAATGTGGATTGAAGTACACTTTTTTCACTTACTTTATTCTGTCTTGTGTTTTTTCCCCTCTCTTTTGATCTGTTTCTTCTTCCAGAACTGTGACTAATATGGAAATCTTTTACATGATAGCACATGTATAAGCTATATCAAATTGCTGACCATTTTCAAAAGAGGGTGTAATGCCATGCGCAAGCAGCTTTCCAGAAGAATGCTACTGTGAACAGCTTTTAAGGTTCTGATTACAGAGTATAGTGAACACTCTATTCCATAACAAATCAAAGCAAAACATTCACAGAAAATCAAGAAACAGCATTCACAATATCACAACTTATCACAGGAAAATCAAAATATAGTGTTCACAACAGCTCATCATTAAAATGGCCACATAGTTTTCACCAAAGTGATCATAATATTTAGAACAAAGAACAATCATCTGGTATCCTTAAGGAGGTTTGCCTCCTTACTCAGTTGTTCAGTCATCTCAAAGTATATTAGTCGAAGTTTTCCACTCATGGGGCAACTAAGTTAACTCAATCAGCATTTATTCAACAATCAATTACTAAGTATCATTAATAACTAAGTACAATCATTAGAAAATACACAAACCCCTAGGTCACTAGTAAACCATGTTATCATCACAACATTCAATACCCAAGGAGAGGTCTTTTCTTCATCTTGACCCAAGGCAAGTTCTCAGCAATCTCTGTTCTAAGGGAGACAAAGCTTAACAAAGCCAAAACATACATTGCCAGTGTCCTCATCAATTCACTCACTGCTTGAAGAAGAGTCTTAGGACCCCTGAAAACATCAGCAAGACCCTCTTCCAGGATTTCTGTAAACCTACAACAAGAAAATCCTTCTTCAGGGCTTCTGAGTCAACAGCAAGGTTCTAGGACCTCTGCAACAATAGCACTGTCCTTCACCAGCAGATGAATCTGGCAAAACAACATCAAAACAGACAGACAGAATATTGGTGCCAAGCCAGGCTTCCTCAGTCCTCCGGCAGTTCAACTGGCCCTAGAATCCAGAGGAAATCTCAGCTGGCTCCCGGAATCAAAATCACTCCTCCCAGGTTTTCAAAATCAAAATTGTTTTCTCCAGCCTAGGAGGGGCTTTCCTCTTCAGCCTTCCTGGCAGCAGCAACTTCAGTCTCCATGATTCTTGTGCAAAGAAAATTCTGACTCAGTTCTCAGTTCAGCAGTAGCAGCCCAGCCTCCAGATGTTGCTGAGAGAAACCCTTTTTCTCCCTAGTAGAACAGATTCTGCCACCTGATTCTAGTCTCAAGAAATTCTGACTGTGCCTCTCTGGGGCTTTTCTTATATACACACAGTATTGGCTTCTTGTTTCAGCCAACCCCTTCCTGTTATGTCAGCAACAGGAGACAGGAGTTCATACCTTCTGTTTCTTTCACAGAGGTCTGATTAGTTACTAAGGGCTAAGTACCTGCTTATTTGCCAATACAAAAAGGGGTCTTCAAATTCAAATTAATTACCATTACAGAGGGCAAAGGAACAAGGGAAGGAGAAAAATTTGGAACTCAAAATCTTGTAAAAATGAATGGTAAAATTTTCTTGATATATAATTGGGAAAAAATAAAATATTATTAAAATAAATAAAAGCTAACATTAAAAACAAAATAAACAAGAGTACATTAGCTTTTTATCCATCACATTCTATTGAGTTATACAAAGCTTGTGGTCAAATAACCCCCCAAACTCTCCAAGTCTTTTTTTAAAATATGAATTTCTGTTAAGCCAGGTCATTTCCATCCCCTCCTTGTGCAATTTTTCTTTGGAAGCTAAGTTCAAACCTTGAAGTTCTTTTTATAAGAGTTCAATCAAGAGGTGGGCACTTGACCTTGATTCTAAATCTTGAGTGTCTATTCTTGTATTCACATTCTCTTAGGGGCAGAAAAAGATCTTAGGATATAGAGTTAGAAAGGATTTTAAAGGTTATCTTATCTAACCTTCTCATTTGCCATATGAGGGAGTAGAAGCCTGTGGAAGTTAAATGTGTAACTAGACAGATAGATAGAGATATATATGTGTATATATTCATACATACATGCACATGCATATATGTGTATGCATGTGTGTATATACATATACACATATATGTACATACACATATATGTGTATGTATACATACATACATACATACCTATTTATATATGTATATATATGTAAAGAGAGGGTAAATAACAGAGCTGAGATTCTAGCCAGTTAAAACTAGTTAGCAGAGAGAGTTTTGTGCTTGGAGTTAGGTAGAATCTCAGTTCAAATCCTGCCTCAGATACTCGCTAGCTTGCATGACCCTGGTGAAGTCACTTGGACTTCTCAGTTTCAGTTTCCTCATCTATAAAATGAGGAGGTTGGACTTAATGGTCCAATGGTTTAATTCAAGCTCTAAAGAAATGGTTTTCCTTTTCTAGGCTTAGGGCTCTTTATTCTGCAATACATTCTAAGTCCTTACCCTGTACGGCCAGTGGAGGTTACTTCCCAAGTCCTGATCTCCAAAGCCATCAGACAAGGCTGCTTGCCTCTCCAGCACAATCTCTACTCTGTGCACTGTTGGCTGTTTTGATGTGAGTGACAATAAATATCCTTACTCTTTAAAGAGGATAAAAGGGCAGCTGAAGCCTATTTATCTGATATGTTTTGAGCCAAGGGACTTGTAAAGACTGTAATATACCCGTGGTCTTGGCTTCACACAGCACTGTGATACTAACAGTTAAGATTTTATCTGTGTGTACGATCATTAGTTTGCTTATGGAATCCCAGGTCTTTCAGGGAGTTCACCACTGCCACCCGGTTGAGAAGCCCTGGGCCTTGTGCCCATACAGAATGGCTCCATGCCCAGTATGCTCCTTTCTTTCCTATACCATGCTGCTTGTTGGCAGGGACATTTAGCCACTGGCCCCAAAGCAAGAAAGGGGCACACAACTGGGAAATTCCAGGGCCAGAAGAATGACATTGACCATGCTACTCTGTTATTGCCCTATCAGTTTACAATCATTGGCTGTGAGAAGCCTGTCTTCATTACAGGCTGTCTAAAGATCAGTTTAAAATAAAAAACAGCAAAATTATAGGATAAGGGAGCTCTGATTGGATAACAGTTTATATAAAGTAGAACTAAGGGTTCTGGAGTGATGGATGGAAACTCAATGTGAATCACTGATGTAACATCACATACGCAAAAGCTAAAACTGGCTTTTGCTGCATTGAGAGGCATAGAGTCCAGAACAGAGAGAGAGATGCCATCCACTCCTGCCCTCTGCTCTGCTTGGACTCCCTCTGGAGCATTCTATTTATCTCTGGGTGCCACATTTTAGGAAGGGCATTGATGAGCTGGAGAGCCTGCTAAGGTGGATACTAGACCATGGGAAAATTGGATGAAGAAGTTGGTAGTGTTTGTCTTGGCAAAGAGAAAACTTATAGAGGAGAGTAGGAAAGCTGTTTTCAAGTACTTACAAGTATGTTATATGGAAAAAGGATGAAGTAGGAGAATAGAGCATGAGCCTTGGGATCAGAGGACTAGACCTTGAATCCTAGTTCTGCACTTATTGCCTATATGTGGACAAATTACTTTTCTTTATTTCATTAAAGTATTATTTATTTATTTTTCACATTCTCTCCTTCCCTCTGAAACTTCCCACATTCATTGAGAAGGCTAGAAATGTAATGTCAATTATACATGTCAAATCATGCAAAACATACTTCCATATTAGTTATATTACCTAAAAAAGCAAGGAGAATCTTTAAAATGAAAATATATGTATATTTCAATATATGCTGAGACTCCATCAATTCTTATTTTGCAGATGGATATCATTTTTCATCATAACGTTTTGATCAGAGTAGCTAAATCATCCACAGTTGATCATCATACAGTATTACTGTTACTGTGTACAGTGTTCTCCTGGTTCTGCTCATTTCACTTTGCATCAGTTTATAGAAGACTTCCCAGGTTTTTCTGAAACTATCTTGCTCATCATTTCTTATAGCACAATAATATTCCATCATAATCATCTACCACAACTCAATTTCCCTCAATTTCTGATTCTTTGCCATTACAAAAAGAACTGCTTTAAATAAATGTACATATGTATATATGAGTGTGTATGTATGTGTGTGTATCCTTTTCCTCTGATTTCTTTAGGATACAGATCTAATAGTCGTAATGATGGGTCAAAGAGCATGCACAGTTTTATAAATCTGCAAACATATTCCAAATTGCTCTTGAGAATGGTTGGAGCAGTACACAATTCCACCAACAATGCTTTAGTATCCCAATTTTCCCACATCTTCTCCAACATTTGTCATTTTCCTTTCATGTCATATTAGGTAATCTGACAGGTATGAGATAGTACCACAGAGTTGTTTTATTTTGAATTTCTCTAATCAATAATGATTTAAAGCCCTTTTTATTTATTTATTTATTATTTAATTTTTTCTTTTTGGAGGGGGGAGGGCAGGGCAATTGGGGTTAAATGACTTGCCCAAGGTCACACAGCTAGTAAGTGTTAAGTGTCTGAGGCTGGATTTGAACTCAGGTCCTCCTGACTCCAGGGCCACTGCTCTATTCATTTAGAGCCCTTTTAAAATATGACTATTGATAGCTTTGATTTCTTCTTCTGAAAATTTCCTGTTCATATCTTTTGACTGTTTACCAACTAGAGAATGACTTATATTCTTACCAATTTCCTCAGTTTTCTATATATTTGAGAAATGAGACCTTTATTAGAGAAATGCCGCAATTTTTCCTCTCACTAGTTTCCTACTTTACTCAAGTCTTGAATGCATTGGTTTTGTTTACTCATGAACTTTTTCCTTAGGGGCAGCTAGGGGGCATAATGGATAGAGTTCTGGGCATGAGTCAAAAAGATTCATCTTCCTAAGTTCAAGTCTGACCTCAGACATTTACCAACTGTGTGACTCTGGGAAAATCATTTTACCCTGTTTGCCTCAATTTCCTCATCCGTAAATTAATAGAAAAAGGAAATTACAAACCACTCCAGTATTTTTGCCAAGAAAAACTCAAATGGAATCATGAAGAGTCAGACATGACCAGACAAAAAAAAAGATAGAAATTTCCTTTATTCATAAATTTCACATGTAAAATTTTCCACGTGCCCCTAATTTGCTTGTGATACTACCCTTTTATGTCTAAATAAATACCCATTTTGATCTCATCTTGGTATATGGTGTATGATGTTGGTCTATATCTTGTTTCTGCCAAAATGCTTTCTAGTTTTTCCAACAATTTTAGTCAAATAGTGAGTTTTTGTTCTCAAAACTTGGATCTTTGCCTGTGTCAAAAATTAGATTACTATGATCATCTACAACTGTGTATTATTTACCTATTTTTTCCCACTGATCCACCACTCTATTTCTTAGCCCATAGGAGTTGGTTTAATGATTATCACTTTGTAATAGAGTTTGAGATCTGATACTGCTAGTCCACCTTCTTTTACAGTTTTTTTTTCATTGATTCTCTTTATATTCTTGACCATTTGTTCTTCCAGATGAATTTTAGTATTATTTTTTTAGTTGTATAAAAATTTTTTTCAGCAGTTTAATTGGTATGATATTGTATAGTAAATTAAGTTAGGTAGAATTGTTGTTTTTACTATGCTGGCCCAGACTACCCATGAACAATTAATATTTCTTCAATTGTTAAGATCAGTCTGTATTTATGTGAAAACTATGCTCATAAATTTCCTGGATTTGTCTTTGTAGGTAGCCTTTCAAGTATTTTATGTCATCTGCAATTATATTAAATGGAATTTCTCTTTCTATCACTTCCTGGTGGACTTTGTTGGTAACATATAGAAATACTGATGATTTATGGGGGTTTATTTCATTTTTTTCCCTTTTAATTTTTTTTTACTGTTCAATTTTTTAAAATTTATTTACTATTACTTCACAACATTCAGTTTCATAAGTTTTGGAGTTCTCAATTTTCTCCCTCTCCCCCCTTTTTGATAGTGACATGCTATCTGATATAGGTTCTACATATACCTTCACATTAAACATTAGTAAAGTAGTAAAGAAGGATTGTAACCAATGGAATGAACAATGAGAAAGAAGAAACAAAACAAAACAAAATGAAAAAAGAGAATAAGTAGTTTGCTTTATCTACATTCAGATTCCATAATTTTTTCTCTGGATGTGGATAGCCTTTTCAACCATGAGTCCTTTTGAGTTGGCTTATAACCTTTCATTGCTGAGGGAGCCCAGTCTATCAAAGTCAGTCATCACAAATATGATGTGTCTGTAGTTGTGTACAATGTTCTCCTGGTTCTGCTCTCCTCACTCAGTATCAGTTTATATGTCTCTCAAGGTTATTATGAAATATGTCTGCTCCTCATTTCTTATAGCACAATAGTATTCCATTATATTCATATACCACAACTTGTTTAGCCATACCTCGATTGATGGGCATCCACTTGATTTCTAGTTCTTTGCCACCACAAAAAGAGCTGCTATAAATATTTTTTGTACATACAGGTCCTTTTCCCACTTGTATTATTTCTTTGGGAGATAGCCCTAGAAGTGGTATTGCTGGGTCAAAGGATATGCACATTTTTATAGCCCTTTGGGCATAGTTCCAAATTGCTCTCCAGAATGGTTGGATCAGTTTACAACTACACCAACAACGCATTAGTGTTCCAATTTTCCCACATCTTTTCCAGCATTTATCATTTTTCTGTTTTGTCATGTTAGCCAATTTGACAGGTGATATGGAGTACCTAAGAGTTGTTTTCATTTGCATTTCTCTAATCAATAGTGACTTAGAACATTTTTTCATATGCTTATACATATCTTTAATTTCTTCCTCTGAAAACTGCCAGTTCATATCCTTTGACCATTTATCAATTGGGGGAATGACTTGTATTCTTATGAATTTGACTCAATTCTCTGTATGTTTTAGGAATGAGGCCTTTATCACAGACACTGGTTGTAAAAATTCTTTCCCAGTTTTCTGCTTCCCTTCTAATCTTGGTTACATTAGCTTTATTTATACAAAAACTTTTCAACTTAATGTAATAAAAATGATCTATTTTGCATTTCATAATGCTCTCTATCTCTTGTTTGGTCATAAATTCTTCCCTTCTCCATAAATCTGACAGGTAATCTATTCCTTGTTTTCCCATATTGCTTACTGTATCAGCCTTTATATCTAAATAGTGAACCCACTTAGACTTTATTTTGGCATACGGTATAAGATATTGGTCTATACACAGTTTTTGCCCTACTATTTTCCACTTTCACCAGCAGTTTTTGTCAAATAGTGAGTTCTTATCCCAAAAGTTGGAGTCTTTGGATTTATCAGACAATAGATCCCCATAGTTATTGACTACTATGTCTTGAGTACCTATTCTATTCCACTGATCTACCACTCTATTCCTCAACCAGTACCAAGTAGTTTTGATGATTGCTGCTCTATAAATATAGTTTAAAATTTGCTATGGCTAGGCCACCTTCCCTAGGATTTCTTTTAATTAATTCTGTTGATATTCTGGACTTTTTTTTCTTCTAGATTAATTTTGTTAGTATTTTTGCTAGCTCTATAAAATATTGTTTTGGTAGATTGATTGGTATGGCACTAAAGAGGTAAATTAATTTAGGTAAAATTATTATTTTTATTATATTAGTTTGGCCTAACTATGAGTAACTGATGTTTTTCCAATTATTTAGATCTGACTTTATTTGTGTGAAAAGGGCTTTGTAATTGTATTCATATAGTTCCTGGGTTTGTCTTGGCAAATAGACTCCAAAATATTTTATAATGTCTACAGTAACTTTAAATGGAATTTCTCTTTTTATTTCTTGCTGTTGGGCTTTGTTAGAAATATAAAGGAATGCCAAGGATTTATGTGAGTTTATTTTATATCCTGCATCTTTTCTAAAGTTATTAATTATTTTGATTAGTCTTTTGGTTGATTCTCTAGGATTCTCTAAGTATACCATCATATCATCTGCAAAGAGTTATAGTTTTGTTTCCTGTGTCTATTCTAATTCTTTTAATTTCTTTTTCTTGTCATTGCTAACGCTAGTATTTCTAGCACAATATTAAATAATAGTGGTCATAATGGGCATCCTTGTTCCACCTCTGATCTTATTGGAAAGGCCTCTAGCTTAGAAAATAATGCTTGCTGATGGTTTTGGATATACTATTTATCATTTTAAGGAAATCTCTATTTCTATGCTTTCAAGTGTTTTTTTTTTTTTTAACAGGAATGGATATAATATGTTGTCAAAATCTTTTACTGAATCTATTAAGAAAATCATATGATTTCTGCTGATTTTCTTATTGTTATGGTCAATTATGCTGATAGTTTTCCTAATATTAACCAACTCTGCATTCCTGATTAAAAAAAAAATCCTATATGGTCATATTGTATGATCTTTGTGTTATTACTATAATCTCCTTTTTAGTATTTTCTTCAAATCTTTTTGTATCAATATTCATTAGCAAAATTGGTCTATAGTTTTCATTCTTTGTTTTTTATCTTCCTGGTTTGAATATCTGCACCATATTTGTGTCTTAAATGGAATTTGACAGGACTCCTTTGCCTATTTTTTGAAACAGTTTCTATAGTATTTGAGCCAATAATTCTTTAATGCTTGGTAGAATTAACTTGTTAATCTATCTGGTCCCAGAGTTTTTTGTTTTTTGTTTAGGTTTCTTTTCCCCCGCCCTTAGGGAGTTCATTTATGGCTTGTTCATTTTTTTCTTTCTAAGACAGAGTTTTTTAAGTATTCTATTTCCTCTTCTGTTAATCTGAGCAATTTATTTCTTTGTAAATATTCATCGATTTCATTTATATTGTCAGACTTATTAACATAAAATTGGCCAAAATAGCTCCTAATAATTGCTTTAATTTCCCTTTCATGGGTAGTTAATTCACTCTTTTCATTTTTGATACTGGTAATTTGTTTTTCTTTTTTCTTTTCTTTTTAAAATAAAATCAATGAATGGTTTATCTATTTTATTGCTTTTTTCTTAAAAAAACAGCTCCTAGTTTTCTTTATTAGTTCATTATTTTTTACTTTCAATTTTATTAATCTCCCTTTTGATGTTTAATTGAGGATTTTTTCTAGTTTTTTAAATTGCTTGCCCAATTAATTGATCTGCTCTCTCTTTATATTATTGACCCAAGTCTTTAGAGATAAATTTTCTTCTAAGTACTGCTTTGACCAAATCTCATAAATATTGGTATGTTGTCTCATTGTCATTCTCTTTAATGGAATTATTGTTTCTGTAATTTATTCTTTGACCCACTCATTCCTTAGAATTAGATTATTTAGTTTTCAATAAATTTTTACTTTATTTCCATAGCCCTTTGTTGAATGTAATATTTATTGATTTATAGTAAAAAAAATAATGCACTTAATATTTCTGCTTTTCTGCATTTGTTTATGAGGTTTTTATGCCCTAATACATGGTCAATTTTATGAAGGTGTCATGTACTACTTGGAAAAAGGTATATTCTTTTCTATCCCCAATCAGTTTTCTCTGTCTCTCATATTTAACCTTTCTAAGATTCTATTCGTTTCCTTAACTTCTTTCTTATTTATTTTATGGTTAGATTTATCTAGTTCTGAGAGAGGAATTTTAAAGTATCCCACCAGTACAGTTATACTGTCTATTTCCTCCTGCAACTCATTTAACTTTTTCTTTAAGAATTTAGATGTTATACCATTTGTTGCATATATGTTTAGTGTTGATATTACTTTATTGTATGTAGTACCTTTTTAGCAAAATGTAGTTTCTTTGCTTATCTCTTTTTATTAGGTCTATTTTTGCTTTTGCTTTGCTTCAAATTGAGATTTCTACCACTGCCTTTTTTCTAAACCTCAGCAGAAGCATAATAAATTCTGCTTTGGCCTCTTATTTTTTTTTACTGAGTGTGTTGCAAGTATGTTTCTTGTAAACAACATATTGTTGGATTCTGGTTTCTAATCTATTTTTCTATTCACTTCTTTTATGGGTGAGTCCATCCCATTCACATTCACAGTTATGGTTAACTGTGTACTTACTGCTGTCCTATTTTTCCTCTTATTTTTCCATCTCTGTCTATCTTTTTCACCCTGTCTGTTCTCAAAAGTATGTTTTGCTTCTGGCCACTGCCTACCTTAATCCAATTTCTCTTCTATCAGTTCATCTTAGCCCTGGAACTGTGACCAGGTCTCTTGCTCTCCTTCATCCACAAATGCTAGTGTTCCTCTCTGCTTTGGAACTGAGATCATGACCCCTAATCCCTTTTGAGTGATCACAAGCAGTCTTCACACCCTGAAACTGCAGCCAGGGTATTTACTCCACTGTGGCCTCAAACATTGGAGCTCCTCTTTGCCCTAGAACTGCTACCCAGAACAATGCAATAGAGTCTTCCTCCCAATGTCAGTAAAGAGTCCCCTGTAATATCTTTCTGACAAGTTGTCCAACCCCTTACCATCTTTGGGCTGAAAGCTCCTGAAGCTGCTGTTGCCACGTTGCAGCTACTTCTGAGGTCTACTGCTGGTGTTGCTGCTGCTGCTGTATGCTCTGCAGTCTGGGCTGACCCATACACAGGTGTCACAGACCTTTCCTATAAACCTCCTAAGTTGTCTGGGCTGGAAAAATGTCTCATCTTGAGCTTTTCTTGACTCTGCTACTCCAGAATTTGATTTGTAGCACTATTTTAAAGTTATTGTGAAAGTAATGTTGGGAAAGTTCATCTGAGTTGCTGCCTGTACTCTGCCTTCTTGGCTCTGTCCTTGACAAGTTACTTTTCAAACAAACAACAGATATCTAGAAAGCAAGCACTATGTGCCAGGTGCTAAGGATGGAAAGACAAAATAAATCATTGCCTCCCCTGGAGGAGTTTACATTCTTTCCAATGAGATACCAAGTACACAAATAAGGTTGCACAAAATAATTATATACAAAATAAATGCAAGGTATTCTGGGAGAAAGACACTAGTAGATAGGGAGAAATCAGGAAAGACCTTATATAGCATGTGGCATTTGAACTGAGCTTTGAAAGAAACGGGGATTCTAAGAGTTAAAATGAAGAAGACAAGAAAATTCCAGACATAGGAGACAATCTGTGGGGAGGTCAAGGGATGGGAGATTTAATATCATGTGTCTATAGCTATAAGGAAGTTAGTCTGGTTAGGTCATAGAATACGTGAATGAGAATAATGTATGATAAAACTGGAAAGTACCTTCCCTCTGAGATGACCTCCCTCCCCCAATATATCCTATATACCTTGTTTGTACATAGTTATCTGCATGTCATCTTCCCCTTTAGACTGGGAGCTCTATGGGAGCAGGGTCAATCGTATGCATTTATGCAATATTATGCATCTCTAGTACTTAGCACAGTGGTGTCTGTCACATATTAAGCGTTTAATAAATGCATGTTGACTTGACTTGAAAGACTAGTACCATGTTGAGACACTCTTTAAATGCTAATGAGAAAATCTGCATATGATCCTATAGGTCATAAGATCACAACTTATTGATCAGAGGAGTAACATGATTAGATCTGTGCTTTATTTTCATAGCTATGTGAAGATTATATCAGAACTGGGGAAAACTTGAAGCAGGAAGACCAATTAAGAAGCAGTTGTAATAAGCCAGGAGAGAGGTGGTGAGGGCCTGAGTTAAGATGGTAGTTTTGTAAGTGTCAAGAAGGAAACAGATATGAGATGTATTATGAAGGTAAAATCTATCAGCCTTGACAACTGATTGGGTATCTGTAGTGAGGGAGAGTGAGGAGGCAAGGATGGCTCTATGAGTGTGAATCTGGTTAATTGAAAGGATGGTAGTGCCTTTGACTGAAATAAAGAAATTGATAAGAGATATGGATTTTGGGGAAAATGATAATGAGTTCTGTTCTGGATTTGTTGAGTCTGAGATTGTTATAGAGCAGTTAGTTCCAAATATCCAGTTGCTGATGTGGAATTGGAGTTCAGGGGAGAGTCTAGGACTACATAAGTAGATTTGGGAGTCATCTGCATAGAGATGATAATTGAACCCAAGGAACTGATGGCGTCAAGTGAGAAAGTATAATGTTAAAAGACGGGATCATGCTTTGGGGTATACCTGCAGTAAGCAGTTGGATACAGATGATAATGTAGAAAAGGAGCCTGAGGAGCAATCATCAGATAGTTAATAATAATAGGAGAATCAAGAACATTCATAAAGGAGACAGTATCTAGAAGGAAAAGATGATTAACAATGTCAAATTCTGCAGCGTTTTAACTATAGCTAATAAAATACTAAGCATTTTATAGTGCTTTAAGATTTGGAAATATATTATCTCATTTTATCTTCACAAAAACCCTGATGATGGAAGGTAGGTGCTATTATTATCTTCTTTTTTACAGATGAGAAAATGGAGGCAATTCAGAGGTTAAGTGACATTCAGGGTCTCAGCAGTAAATATCTGGGGCAAGATTGAGACTCAGGTCATCCTGACTTCAGGTACAGCACTCTGTCTTTGGCAGGACCTAATTTCCTAACACTTCTCATCCTTAATTCTCCATCTGAAAAAAAGAGGATTTGGTCAGGATGTTTTCAGAGGTCCCTTCCAGCTCTAAATTTATGATCCAAATGATTGGGCTTGTTCTGCTTAGCCATCAAGGGCAGATCAATAGATAGAAGTTATGGAGAGGGAGAAGTTGGCTTGGTATATAGAAAATCTTCCATTAGGGAAGATAGAGATATATAGAAAATTTTCAATTATATAGATGCCTATTGTCTCAACAGGAAGTTGGTGAGTCTTCCTTCACTAGAAATATTTGTTAAAGATGTAGAAGATTCCTGATTAGGAATGCTTGGTCTTGAGATGCCTTTCTTCTCTGAGGTTTTATGACTTAGTTTTTGTCACCAGTACCCTCTCTAGTATTCTTCTGTGGTGTAGTCATGTGAATTTTATAGCTCTGTGAATATGTGTGTGTGTGTGTGTGTAATTAATTGTATTAATAAGAAGCTGCAAAGAAAAAAAATGATTAGAGAAAATGTTTAGCGAAGACTTTGTCTGAATTTGGGGTCTGTCTGTCCATCTCTTTGGGAGCTTCCTTGATCCAGAAAACCTAAAGTAAATTCTAAGCTATATTGAATCCTGAGATATAACTCCTACTGCTTTATTCTCTCAGGCATTCTGAACTGATGCCTTGACTTGCTAGAAAGGTCTGGCTTTTCACTGTCTCCCCCAGCCCCCAATCTCTCACCCTCTGTCTTTTGCTTGCCTTAGAGCAGAAACTGAGTCTTCTGATGACCTGGATCTAATGACCAGTTTGCCCAGGTTTCCAGGCTGTTATCCTCTTGTCTGGTAGTCTGGGGTGCTCACTTTGAGACGTTAGCCCTTCAGCTCTATGAATCATTTAGATCGTAGAGATGGCTCAGTTGGGCTTATTTTTACAAATAGAAGGTAACTTAAAAGAGTTAGACCTTGGCAATTGGAGAAACTAGGAATCTTTAATCCAGAGAAGATAAGACTTAGGGCAGGAGAGGCATAATAGTTGTCTCTGGGTATCAGGTTTAGGTTATGTGGTTTCAGAGGTCAGATTTTGTATCATTGGGATTAATGGGTTAAACTATTCAGGACTCAGTTTTTTTCATCTGTAAAATGAAGTGGATGGGCCATATGGCCTCTGAGGTCCTTTCTGCTCTAAGTCTATGGTTTTATATACATTTTAGGGTATGTACATAGTCCAAACTCTTTACATGAAATAGTGTGTGGACCATTTCCTTAACCCTTTTACCATTTCCTTAGATTCTACTATGTATGCCGCCTTCTTTCTCTACAGCAAGATTAATGAGATTATAAGATTTAGAGCTAGAAGAGACCTAAGAGGTCTTTGAATCCAACCTCCCTATTTTATAGATGAGGAAACTGTGGCACAAGGCATATAAAGGACATGCCAAAATAATAAGTAACAGAGCCAGGCTTTGAACCTCGGTCTTCTGCCTCCAAATCCACCGTACCAGGGTCAGTCCAGTGTTAGGCTTCTTGGGATATATCCCCAAATCCTTTTTTCCATCTCCCAGTATGTGATTAATGTGTTCCTGGGGTCTTAAAGAGAGAAGGGCACTTGTGAATTCCAACTATCCTTTCTTTCAAAGTCTACCAGGACAAAAGAAAAGCTCAGATCTGCCTCCATGGATATTAAATTTACGATCTGTCAAAGAAGGTCAAGCTTCTAGATTCACACTGAAGTGTACTGAGATGTCCCAAAATAAGTTTTAATCTCTCCTATTCCAAATCTCTCCACTACAGTTGTTACAGGGAATATAGGGAGCTCCTTTAGTGATGATGTCAGTAGGATAAAAACCATGGTTGCTACAACTGTTTGGTATATGTTCCCTTGCCCAACCCCACATCTTGCCCAATATATATAAATAGAAATACAAATAAAACCCCTCTAGATAACTATCAACACTTGTCTCATGTAGCACTATGGAGACTGGGCCTGGGAAGGGCCACTGAGAGGAAAGTAAAAATGAAAAGAAAGAAAAGGTTGGAGAATCAAGAAAGCAAAGATGCTGGTTTTTCACAAAGTCCCTGGATATTAAGGCAGGAGGCCAACCCCTCTTCAGACAAAATCCTCACTGTCAAAGACAGTCTGGGATGTCTGTTAGTCATCAACTGTTCTTTTAGTACTAGGAAATTGTCTAAGAGCCAGAGTAGGCCAGAGTCCAGAGTCATGGGATTTTCACTGACTTTTCTGAGAAAACAAATCAGGAAAAACAGAAACTAAAGACTCATAATTTTCCAGTAAAAGATTTTGACACCTCATCCTTCAATTAGGTCTAAGCCAATTAGGACACAGAATGCAGGAGCAAGTTGGGCATTGCTGGCACTGCCATGATGAGCAATAATTGAATGAAGTAGTGGATAGGAGGGGACTCAAATTCCTCCTCCAACCCTTCTCACTTTATCCTGTGACTGATGCAGTAGGGACATAAAAGATGAATGAAACTTGAACAGAAATATCAGAGCTAGAAATTAACTTAGGTTAATCAATTAACTAGATAAGCAAGTATCATTTACTTGGGAATCTTTTGATTAGTCAACTAACTGGAATATCTTTTGCTTTTTTTTAAGCCCTTGAATGAGTTAAATCAGCATGGTGTATAAAGGACAGCCTTGGAGGGAGGAAGACTTGGGTTGAAATCTAGCCTCTGATACGAAACTCTGTGATAATGGACAAATCACTTAAACTTTCAGTGTTGCACATGATTCTCAACTTGAATTTTTAACCTGGGATTCATGAATTTATTGTTAAACACATTTTAGAGTCAGAGGACCAGATTCACATCCTAACTCTGCTCTGCACTTGAGTGAAGTCACTTAACTTCTCTTAGTCTCAGGTTCTTCATCTATAAAATGAAGAGGGTATTCTCCAAGGTCCCTTCAGCTCTGCATCTATGGCTCCTCTAAAGAAATGATCCAATAAATGCTTATGGTACCTACTTCAGGAGATATAATATTCAATAATATATGATAAATTATGATATAATATATATGAATATAATATAAAAATAAATACTTGTATTTCCTTGTCTATATATTTGTATCCTCTGTTCTCCAAGGACAGGAATTACTTTGATGGTTGGTATCCCCAGTGCCATACACCTCTTAGTTGCTTAGCTGTTAAAAGCCTGGTTTTAAAATCCCATCTCTAATCCTTACTGCTTGTATAACATATGAGGCATCATTTAAACTACTCAGGCCTCAGTTTCTTCACCTGTAAAATGAAATGATTGGATGATATGACCTTTGAGGTCGTTTGCTGCTCTAAAGCTCTGGTTCTACCTTAGGTTGTGAACAACTTTGCAAGCTGATAGTGTAAGTATCATTATACTCATTTCACAAATGAGATAATTGCAGCTCCAAGAGGGTAAATGATGAGCCGACATCCACAGAGCTAGGAATTACTGGCACAGGAAAGAGACCTCATCTTCTAACCTCATTAATTCAAATAACTAGAAGATGTCTCTTTTCCCCCTTTGAGATACTTATTTCATAGAATCATGAAACTTCAGAGATAATCGAGTATGACTCCAAACCCCAAACAGAAGCAATGTTTGTAGCACTTGAGACACCTCCAGGGAGGGATGCTCTCTGGAGCAAAAGAAAGCCTATGTCTGAAATACCGTGGATATTTGCTGTAGTTATATCTAGTGCTTCAGTTCTCTGGCTTTAGAGAGATGGGAAGCAATAGCTGGTGCATCTGAAGAACCTACAAGAGGGTCTAAGAATCAGGATGCTGCGAAAACAAAGGTTCTTAGAATGCAGGCACAGGCTTAGGGAACTAAGTCAGGTCAACATCATCTTCTGTTTTCTCCGTTAAACTTGGAATGCAGCAGGAGGGGTACAATTCGTTTAATGCTGAAAAAAGTCTATTACCACATATAATAGGTAAGTAGGAATTGTTTTATTCATTTTACTTATATCCCCAGCATCAAGTAGAGTGCTACACAAAGAGCGGGGGCTTCATAAATACTTGTTGGCTGATTGATTGATAATACAGACAACTCCTTAGTACCTATGTGACCTTGAGTAATTAAATTCCTATCTTTGAGCATGAGTTTCCTCACCCAAGGTCCCCTTCAGTGCTATTTATCCATCTTACATTTCTGTGAATTTACATTGATTTTTCTCCATGCCTAGATTACTCTTTCTCCTTACCTTTTGCCTGTTAGATTCCTTAGTTTCTTTCAAGACACAGATCAGAAATCACTTTCTACATGAAGAATTCCCTGATCCTCATAGCAGCTAATGTCTTTCCCCCCTCCAGCAATACCACTACTAGATCTGTTTTCTAAGATGATTAGGGAAAAAGCAAAAGAACCTATATGTTCTAAAATATTTATAACAGCTCTCTTTGTGGTAGTAAAGAACTGGAAATTGCAGGGATGCCTGTGGGGAATGGCTGAACAAATTGTGGTATATGATTATGATAGGAATACTATTGTGGTTTAAGAAATGATGAGCTTGATAATCTTAAAAAAACATGGGTAGACTTATATGAAATAGGGAAGAGTGAAATGAACAGAACCAAGAGAACGTTGTATTCAGAAACAACAATATTGTTTTAAGAAGAGCTTTGAGTGACTGAGCCATTTTGACTATTAGATACCCAAATTAACTACAAAGGACAATACAATAGGGAAGAAGATGCTATTTGCATCCAGAGAAAGAACTGATAAATAGAAATATGTATAAGATGATTTTGCATATGTGCGTATTTTAAAAGAATAGCAAATTGTACACAATAGATTTGCAGTTTTATGTGCAATCATCTTTTTTCAAAAAAAGAATGCAAACTTCTTGAGAGAAGATGCTGTCTTACTTTTGTTATAGTATTTCCATTGACTGACACACAGTAACGTTGCTGAATGCCATTGATCTCCTAAACTCTCTCCTTTTAGAGGTTGAGGATTATTTAGCCTCTTAGGTCCCTTTATTCAATTTCCCAGAGAAATTTTCAGAAACTGAAATCTATAGTCAGAGGCCCTGGGTTCAAAACCTAGTTTTGCTACTTACATAGCTGTCTGTTCTGGAGAAGGTAATGACATCTCTGCTTTTCCATCTCTTTAGCTGTAAAATACTGGTGTTGGGTTTGGTAACATTTCATCTCTAAGTGCGATCCTATGAGCTTGAGTAGAGATAAACACACGGTCTTTGAATTTCTGGTATCAATAGGAGTCTGGCCTTCTGTAACTTTCATGACCTAGTTCCTTCTCCATCCTGCTCTCCATGGTAACACTACACAAAGGGCAAGAGGTATCACTCCAAGTATGATATAGCCACAGGGAGGCCTCATTTCCCTTTAAGACTCAGACTCTCCAAAGGTGTTGGACGCATTATGTTCTCATTTCCTTCAGAGGAAAGGAAAAGCCTCAAAGGGATTATGTCAGTCATCACAGTTAGAAATAATTTAGTCCAATTCCCTCTTTAGAGAGGAGTCTGAAGCCAGAGGAGTGGGATTCACTTTACCCAAGATCATATAGCCAGTAAGTATCAGCTTTGGGATCCAAACTCAGGATCTCTTTCTCCAATCCAAGTTCTCTTTTGATTGCCTAACACTACACTTGCTCAGTGATGGGCATGACTGAGCTTAAAGTGGTCCAGGCTCAGATTCCTCTTTGCACTGTATTTCTCATATTGACATTCAGGGAGAGAACAGAATCCTCTTGAACTCTAGTAACCCATTGTCTCTCAGGAAGACCAGAAAAGAGGGAGGGAATGGGGTCATCTGAGGTCTTTTATTGCATCCTCTCCTCTCCCTTCCTTCCTGTCTGTACTAGTAATTAAGTTGAGACTGACAACATTCTGGGGGAATCAGGCATTTGGTGGCTATGCCTCAGCCCTCTGCTAGGTGGGACACATTGGGGATTATTGCGGATTATGTAGGGGCCCTAGGGGAAAGTAAGAGAAAGAGCTAATGACATTTGCAGGTAAACACTGATTTGGCTAGTGGTGCTGACACAATAAAGCACTGAGAGATGATACTAAAGGTCCTTAAGGGGAGAGAAATATGGGCAGGAAATAGCAGACTAAGACTCATCTTGCAAAACATGAAATCAATGCACTGGGGAGCAATGAATTCAGGCTGTAGCACTCACTGGTGGAGATGGGAGCTCCCTGGCAGGCCCAAACTGAGAAGACTGTAAGCAGGAAAGAGAGGGGCCCAGCAGAGATCTTTTCTGATACATACCACTTGGGCTCCAGGGACCTAACCATAATGGAATTGATGGAAGTTTTGGTGCCTTCACTCTGCTCGCTTTGGGAGGGTGGGATGGGCTAAAGAGAGGGGAATTGGCTCACTCTGGCCCCAGGCAGGTAAGGCAAGCAAGGCCCCCTTATGACCAGGAAGATGTAAACTAATTGGCAGGAGCCTAGGGGAGAAGAGCAATGACTATGGCAACAGAGGGCCTGATTTATGAAACAAGATTAAAAGAGCGACATCAGAAAAGCTGAGGTGAATGATGACTAAAGAAGAATGGTGCAACAGTCCTCACGTACTGGAAAAATTGAACCCAGCCAGGCTTCTTGTTCAATGGGGTGAGATGGAATGATAATGATGGAGAGGGGATCTTTTCAGTGGAATGTCAGGGGTATGAGGTAAGAAGGTGGGAAGAATGGGGTAACAGTATATTAAGATTCCTGCCAGGGAGGGCCATCAGAGCCAGGGGTTATCATCTCTGGCAGAAAGTGGTTATGCCTTATAATGTGGGAGGATTAAAAATAGGCTCAAGCTGGCCAGAGGGGCAGTGAATGTGAAGACCATGTTCCAACAGCTCTAACATGACTGACTTCCCTGAGGTCAGCATGGTTCTGTTTGGGCTCCAGCTTCCATGAATCTGAATTGGTCAGGGACCCAAATTCTGTGCTGTGCCAAGAGACTTCTCTCTGATGCATAGCTTGGGTCAGTGTTTTTTGGGGAAAGAAGGGACCATAAAAGGATACTGTATGAGTATAATGGATTTTGTTTTGATTTTTAGCACAGTTCAGTTTGGGTAATGGGAATGGAGCCTAGTACAGCTCTGAGGGCTACTCAGGTCTGCTGGGCCCATGTTTCCATGTGCTTGGCCATCTGTGCCTTGACTAAAACTACTAATACTATCCGCAGCTGGTACAATGGGCAGAAAGAATCTAACTCAATGAGTTGATACTATTGAGGTTTGGGGATTGGGGGTACTTGAGACCCCAAAATATCAACACACCAGGTCCTACCTAATGAATTTGATTCAAGCTTTCTCTCAGCCAAAGTAAAGTCTATTAAAGATTAGTCATAATGGGTAGACTCTTAAGGAGCCTAAGTATTTGTGACACTTGTATTGAAAGTGAATCAGAACAATCTGACACAAACTGAGTCTGAACTAGTTTGAATCTGTGCCCCTTCATGGAGGTAAGATGGATCTTATATACAGAAAGACTGTGGGAGGGACTGTGGCATGGTCTAGAAAAGGGGTTTGGGCAGAGTCTTGAGATCTTGAGGAACTGAAGTCAGACTCAAGAAATGGGATTAAGGGTGGGAAATAGCTGAAGACTACCTGGACAATGGAGGGCTAGGCTACTTTTAAGGGTAGCAGATTTGGCTATAGAGATTTTGATAGGATCAAGGGTAGGAAGTAGCTGGGCAATGGAAGGCTAGGCCACCTTAAGTGTAACAGAGATTTGGGCCTAGATAATGAAAGGCTTATGGCCTCAGGCAAATGCCTCATCAAGTGAGAAGATTCAAGGATAGATCAAGGGGGTTCCCAGAGTCTGTACCCCATCAATACCACTAGATAAATGGTCCATTAGG
This sequence comes from Pseudochirops corinnae, assembly GCA_028646515.1. Lineage (NCBI taxonomy): Eukaryota > Metazoa > Chordata > Mammalia > Diprotodontia > Pseudocheiridae > Pseudochirops > Pseudochirops corinnae. The sequence goes on from CM053585.1 coordinate 258,955,322, forward strand.
GGAATAATATTCTCCAGTCTATGAGATGCAGTCTCTAGGGTTGTCATGGAGTTAGCAAGGAGTATATGAATCCATCTGTACTGGAATCAGGTTTCAAATCCTGCCCATTTAACAGTTAATGGATTCTGTGATTAAGTTACTTAAGCTCTTCAAATTTCAGTTCCCCTACCTAAGCCAAGTCAACAAGCATTTATTAACTACTTACTATGTGCTATGCACAGTGTTAATCTGTAAATACAAATTCCAGCAGAATGAAAGACTTTTCCTGACCTCAAAGTGTTTATATTCTTATGGAGAAAGACCACACAGTAAAGGGAATTGTATGGGGAGCAGGGGGTGGGGGTAAAGTTACCTTCACTGGGACAAGGGGGAGAAAGTCAGAAAGTCTGAAGTGGAGCCAGTTGAAGAAGGAAGACAAGAGGAGCCAAGATGGCGGCGTAGCAGCAGCAACATATCGCAGCTCTCACATAGCCACCCCCAAATACCCATAAAATAGGACTCTAAACCAATCCTAGAACTCCAAAACACACACAAAGATACTTCCCACTAAAGTCAGCTCGGCTAGGAGGAACCATATCAGCACTGCCAACCGAAACCAGCCTGGCCTGAAGCTGCGGCTGTGCCCCGGGGGCGGCTGGACGGGAGGAGCGCAGAGGAGCCTCTCAGGTGAGCGGATTAGCAGCAGCTGTGAGTGGGGATTGCAAAAGGGGGAGATAAGCAGTCCTGCCGAAAGGCCTCCAGAGTAGAAAAGTGAAAGGCAGAGGTTTTGCACCTGCCTCCGCATCGTAGCTTCCCACCCGTGGCCTGCAGATAGCAGGGGGACTGAGCGATTGTTCTCAGGCCAAGAGCTGTCGCGTTGGGCGGCCTGGTTCTGGATCGCGGTCTTGGGTCTCGGTTCTGGAGTCTTCACTATCCAGTCAGCCGGAAGTAAATAGGAAGAGTTCCCAGCCTCTTCCTGAGAGCTACGGCAGCTGGGAGGACCCCAGCGATTTGGGACAGAGCTTTTCCTTCTGGAAGCAGAGCCCCACAGAGATTTAAAAAAAAAATCACGGTCTGAACAACCATGAGTAAGAATAAGCATAAGAAGCAAAGTAAGAACAGCTCCCAAACCCTAGATTCCTTCTTTGGGGAAAAGAAAGATCATGGGAGAGAGAGGGAGGAGGAGAGCGCAGC
>CM053585.1:258956994-258975721 GCA_028646515.1 Pseudochirops corinnae
GGATGGGGGGGCAGGATAGGAAGAGGGGACATTTAATCAGACTCTCACAGTGTGCTCACTATGGAGAGGTTCTGCATAACTTCACATGTTCAGCCTGTATTTGATTGCTTGTCCTTCCATTGGGGATGGGAGGTGAGGGAGGAGGAGAGAGAATCTGGAATCTGGAGTTCCATAATCAAATGTTATGAAAGTGTATCTATCTATCTATCTATCTATCTATCTATCTATCTATCTATCTATAGATCTAATTATTATTATTATTATTGACTACATTCAACTGGATCTTGAGATACACAGGCACTACGGTTGGGAGATCCATCCTGCCCTACCGAAAAGTGACATAGGAGAGAATAGACTGGGGGAGGGGGGACACACTGGGATGGCTGTTTTGGGGTGGTGGGTGGGGGAAAGAGGGAGAGAAAATATGTAACTCAAAGTCTTGTGGAAATGAATGATGCAAACGATAATAAAATTTAAAAAAAATAATAATAATCATAATAGTACCCATAAAAAAAAAAAAGAAGGAAGACAAGAGTTGGCCTAGGCACTTTCCTTAAAGTGGAGGGTCTAAGAGGAGCTGGCCAATAAGAGGAAAGGTCATTGGGGCAGAGTAAACTTCTAGGTGGGGAAGGCTACTGTGGTAGGGTAGAGAAAGCCTGGAGTCCAGAGTGGAGCCTGGAGAAGAAAAAAGGAGATAAAAGAACCCACCTTGTAAAGTTATTTTGAGTAACAAATGAGGTATGTAAACTGCTTTGTAAACTTTAAAATTCTATATACATTTTATGTATGCTTGCAATAGGGAGGTCCTAAGAGATACTAATAGTATGATGCCCTGATCTTTATTTGATCTTAAAAAAGAATCCTCACATCTTAAAAGTCAGGCACTAGTGAGGGAGAGGCAGAGCACTCTGAGCAATAGAAGTGGGCTAGATGTTAGGTGAATCTGCAGTTTGATGGGGATAAGCCTGATACTTTTATAAGAAAAGACTGGGAGAAGATCTGGATGGGATTAAGGAATGGTAAACAGTTTGGAGTGGTCCAGGTGCAGACAATGAGAGGAATTAAGTAGTCAGAGAGCTACAATCCTAGGGCAATTAAAAGATTATTGAATTATCTTGGTCCACTGAGATGGCCATATACCTTAGGCACTGGGTTGTATGGTAAAGTTCAAGGACTGGACTGTGTTCAAAGACATGGTCTCCTCCTTTTAGGGGTCCAGGTTCCATCACCCCATCAGTCCCACCTCTGATTCAGAAGGCTCTTCAGGTTCAAGACTATTTAATCACTGGGGAAAATGACTTATTAGGATCATAGGGACCAGAGTGAAGAGGTTTCCCAAAGAGGGTTAGGGTTGCCTGAGACCCCAAAATACCAACATGCTGGGTCCTGCAAAAAGAATTCCACTCAAGTCTTCTCAGCCAAAGAAAAGTAAAGTTTATTAAAAGTGTGCCTGTATTGGACACAGAGCAAGTCTGTGCTAGGGCCTTCTGTGGTGCTCTCACATCACAGGGAGGGAAGATGGGGTCTTATATACAGAGGAATCTAGGAGTGGTGTAGAGGACGAGTTTGTGGAGGGTCTTCAGGAGGAGCCAATGAGGTCAGACTCCAGTAATGAGTTTGGGGAGGGTCTTCAGGAGGAGTCAATGAGGTCAGACTCCAGTAATGAGTTTGGGGAGGGTCTTCAGGAGGAGTTAACGAGGTCAATACAAGAGTGGATTGGTATTTTGTTAGGCTCATGGGTGGGAAGCAGATGGACAATGGAGGGCCAGGCTAGTAACAGAGGTTTGGGCCCAGCCAAAATGAAATACTTATGGCCTCTGCAAATGCATCATCAAGTGGGAAGATTCAATCAGACTTCAAGGGGTTTCCCAGAGCCTGTACCTCAAAGATTCAAGGAGAACTCAAGGGGGGGTTCCAGAGCCTGCACCTCATCAATAGATCTAGAATTGAAAGGGGGCCTCATATGGTATCTAGTCCAACCCATTCACTTGACAGATGAGGGAAGTGAGTGAGGAACAGAGAGGTCAAGCAAATTGCCACCATCACCGAGGTAGTAAGTATCAGATGCAAAATTTGAACCCATGTCCTCAGAGTTGAGAGGTAGTGCTTTTTACATCATTCCACACTGAATAAATGGCATAATCTTTCAAATGACTGAAATTTTATTTGATGAAGCTGAGTGTTAGCACTCTACTGGAAGAAGCTGGGAGTATAGTCTTTGCAGCCAAGTTTTGTTTTTATTCATTTGCTTGGGGGCTTGTTTCCCATGGACATTCTTAACAGAGACTGTCCCCCTCCCCCTTTTTAACATGATATGTTTCTTTTCTTTTTTTTTTTTCCAGTGAGGGTTCCAGACTTTGTTTTTATGCTTAGGTCTAGCTTGTGGTTCCCATCAGCTGCTTTCTCTGCACTAAGTGATGCTGGCTGCAAAGTTGGATTCCATTCAACACAACTTTCAGACAAACATCGGTTTCTTTGTTAGGGTGAGAAGGAGGAAGAAAAAAAAATCATTGGAGAGAGAGGATGAGGCAGTGAGTGAAGGGAGCAATTGGCTGGCTTGGGCTTCATCTTGTGTTTCTAGCTACACCACCATCCACCTACACACACACACACACACACACACACACACACACACACCCTCAAAGCAACAGGAGAGAGGTTTATTGAGAAACTAGAAAACTATTGCAATCCTGGTACTGCTTGGTGCCAGAATCTTTCATAGGTAGCTTCCAAGCTTGGTGGCATGTCTCAAAGCCCCCATAAGATATATAAGGGGGAGAAAAAGAAGGTCCAAAGGGATGGAAGGAAAAATTAAGCTAGAATAGAGCCTCCTCATGGGCTCTTATTTATAAATCAGTGGATAAAGCTGACTATGTCCCTAGGCAAACTGGGCAGCAGCTTCTACAAGGTACACTGTGAGGGGCTTTGAACAAAACTACCATCCACCACGTAGATCCCTACTCATTGACCTGGTGCTTGAAATGCTACCATTACCTGACTGATCTTTTGGATCTTTAAATCACGAGACCCCAATAAAAATGGAAATATGTTAACCGGAGTCAGACCTCACATTGCTTTCCAGTACTAAATTTATAGGGAACGAACTGATAGGAAGCAAAGAGCAGAACCTGTAGGAATAGAGAGCAGGATAAGGTGGGGAATCACTAGTGAAAATAAGGGCTCTGAAGGACAAGATGGGAAAGGACTCTTTAGACCTTTAGCTCTACCCAGGAATTCATGGGACTTTTGATTTCATAACTGAATGGGAACAACAGAGATGACATTTTCGTGATGCCTAAGAGGGCTATGAACCCAGTTATAGGGCTCAGTCAGTCTGAAGTCCTACACAGAGGATGGGTATTTTCAGATCTCTAGCCCAAGGCAGTAGGACAGACTGTTTGGCCATAAACTGTATTAGTGTTGCTGTAAAGAGACTACACCCAAAGTGAATTAGAAATTTGGCCAGAGTCATGCATGGCCCAGTGCCCACAATACCATTTCAATCACCAGAGTGGATTTTGAGAGTTGGAGTGGTCCACTTTTATTGAACCCAATTAACCAGATGAGGTGTTGGAGGCCCTCTTCATTTTGCCATTCACATACAGTGGGGCAGAGCCAGAGTCTACACTTAAGCTTCATCTTAAACACATTTATCTACCTTCTTTCTCCCACCCAAGGCACCCATCTTCCCTGATTAGCTGATGGGCTTATTCTCCCAGCTCAGATTCGCATTGATAGGTTCAATCCCCAGGAGATGAAAACTAGTTTTCCCTTCAGGTTTCCATCCTTGGTTAACCCTGAGGGGCTGGTGTTTTTGATACAACCTTCATAGGCTTTTATTTGGTGTAGTCACCAGTAAGTTAACCAGTTAAAATCAGTTAGTTTTGACAAAGGACTGTTTACTTTGAAATTAAGGTAGGAAAGAAGTTACAAAAACACCCCTCAAATTTGAAATACTATTTCCCCAGAGGAGAATGAGCTTCAGTTTAAAGTGACTAATAGTAGATATTTATCTACCCCCAATCCCAAAGTCCAAGATGGACTTTCCCTTCTACACAAACAAGGTCTCTGGGAAGAGCGGGCTTGGTCTTACAGACCTAAGGCACTGAGGCATCCAGGAAAGGAAGATAAAGGATCAAGGGGTACCCCGTGATGCTTGGCTCTGAGAGTTCTTTTCTTCCTTCTAGGAGTCTACCAAGTTTACTATGCAGTTCTCCCATCTGTGCTTCTAACTCTCCCCATGACTCAGCTGTCTTCTCACCCTGTGGCACCTCTCTACCATGCAGATCTCCTTCACCCACTGCTGAGTTCTTTCCAGGACCTTCATTTTGGAAATAGTCCCAGTCTATCTAGGCTTGATTTCTCTACCAGCTGTGCTTCTGACTCACCGAAGTTCACCATCATGCCCCAAAATGAAGACCTTCTCTTCTCTCCATCCCTAGCTTTCAACCACAATGATAACATTAAATAATACTTTTCAAAGGGCTTTACGATATTATTTCAGTTTATCCTCACCCCAACTTTGAGAGGTGAGTGCTATTATTATCCCCATTTTACAGATAAGGAGACTGAAGCAAAAGCGACTTGCTCAGCATCATACAAGTAGTTAAATGTCTGAGGCTGGATTTGCATTTTGGCCTTCCTGATTTCCAGGTACTTAGAGAGTTGGATCAGTTTCTTTTGTAATGTTTTCTCCCCATTAGAATGTAAACTCCTTGAGGGAATATTTGTGTTTGTATTCCCAGCACTTATTACAATGCCAGGCACATAGTAAGGACTTAATCAATGCTATCATAGCCTGCCTACCTAAGCTGATCCTCCTTTCAGGAAGTGTTGTCTCAGACAGTGGGACAATCCATTTCTGGGCTAGTTCAAACACTTTGCAGATCATGCCAGAACTGGCTGCCACTGCCAATGGTTCTTGGCAGTCAGTAGGATAAAGAGCAGTCATGACCAGCCTGCCAGCCCTCTCTGCAAGTTGCCCCTGTGTGGGGTGACTGCCCTCCCTGGCTTCATGCTGCCATCACTGCTGCCCTCCTCCTCCTTCCTTCTCTTCTTTAGCTTCCTAGTTATTAAACACGAGCCCTCTTTGCTGTATAACTCCTAACCTTTGTGATATCACAGCAGTCTTGGTTCCCTCTTTAGTAAATCAGAGAAGAGAAATCACTATTAGATTCAAATACTTTTACCAGCTCTGGTGGTCTCTAGTACTGATTCTGGTTGTGGAGGTGGCCTCTGATGACTCTTCACCTTTCAGAGCTCTCAAGGTGATAACATGGTTCATTCCATATATAGTTACCATCACCTAATATTGAGAAAAAAGAAACAGGAGAAACAGAGGTCAAATGCAGTCATGGACATGGTGGTCATGTGAGAGATAAAGAAAGCTTCCTTTCACCCACCCAGTGGCTTACAAAAATCCTTCTCACTCGAAAGGGAAGAGAATGAGAGGTCATTTATCTGGATGGTTCATATGAAAATGCAGTCCATACCCAAAGACCATTTCTTCATGAGATAGCAGCCAAAGGGAAACAATCAGAGGACACCTGCACATGCTCTGGATGGGGGAAAGAATCTATCCATGATACATGACTGAGACAAGCTCATCTCAAACTTTCTTGATTTTCTGAATGTTTAAACTTCTCCGAGGGGCTGGGGACAATGGAACTACATCTGAATAGATGAATCCTACCCATTTCCAAGATTCAGATCAACTAATACCTCCTTCTGGAAGCCTTCTACTCCAGGCCTCATGGTGATCACATTTATTCACTGTACCAGTTCATTGTGCTTGAGACATAGGCATTTTAAGAAGTCAATATATAAAACATATAGATTTCTCCCTTTGAGAACAGATGGTAAGTCTCAGCGCCTCTACTCAGTCTTCAGAGTTGACCATGGGACCACGCTCCCATGATTGTTATGTTTACCATATTTACTTGGTCCCAGACTCCCTTAGCTGCACTCAGGTCATCTTTCTGCCATGCTGTATGTTAAATAGCCATGCTCCATTTTCAACATATACTTCTTATATCTTGCTCTAGGAATAATCAAATCATCATTATCATTCCTGGAAATGATATTCTCATGCTGTCTCTTTGTAATTGCCACTTTCTTTTGCAGAAGTTCCCTACCAGTTTTTTTTATATTCTTCCTAGAATTTTCCCAAAAATTTTAGTCAAGTTCACTGGCCTAGAGGATTCAATTCTTTCCCCCACCCCCTTTTTTTTGGAAAATTCAAACATTGTCATGGCATTAGTCCTTTGGTATTTTTCCTGTTCTTTAAGATCTTTCAAATATTGTTGACAGTAACTCAGCAATGGCATCGGTTGGTTGTTTCCCTACCCAAGGATGAAGTTTATCTTGGCCTAAATTAATCAAGGGGAGCTTGGTGCTTTCCAAAAATCTCTTTATTTATCTGAGTATTAACTTCTATTTAGCCTTCTTCATTCTGTCATGTCTAGTGATAAGGTCATGCTTCTTGGCAAGGAGAAAAAGAAGCAAATCATGGATTGAGTAGGTTATCACATATTACCAATGATGACATTGCATCCAAGAAGAGGCACAAAAGATAACACTCAGGGAGTGTGTCATTGTAAAAGTAGGTATGCCAGTCATGTAGGGAGAGTGATTAATGTACAAGTAGACAATGGACAGTAAAGTATCTAAAGTATCTGATAATCACAGAGTGTTAAAGACCAAAGAAGCCCTTCAGAAAATTGAGTAGATCTCTATAGCTAATGGGAGAACATGAACAAGAATCCCACAGAAAAGAGATAAGTATTGTGACCTATGTCTACATAATTTACTTTGAAAATTTATATATGTATTGATATATTTTTAATATGCTTTCATTCCAGTCCATTCTATATCCCCTTTCCCTATTGCTCCCAGAAAGTCAGCCCCTAAAACACAGAATAATACACACACACACACACACGCGCACACACACACACACATTCCATAAAATTAAGCAGTAGTATACATGATATCTTAACTGCTGGATTATAAAGCCAAAAACGAACAAAAAAGTTGAATTAAATTGAACATGAAGGGGAGAACAGGGTCCAATATATTTGATTTTTTAGAAATCCCACAAATTTTCCTCTTACTTTCTTCTTAAATCCTCTGCAATCTGGTTTCTGACCTCATCATTAAACTGAAAATACACGCATTGAAGTTTCCAATGATCTCCTAATTACCAAATCTAATGGCAGCTTCTCAAAATTCACTTTTCTTGGCTTCCTTACAGTCTTTGACACTGTTGAACATCTCCTCCTAGATCGGGGAGTGGGGGGGTGGGGGGCCCTGCAGGTTCAAGGCTACATGTGGCCCTCCAGGTCCTCAAGTGTGGCCCTTTGACTGAATCCAAACTTCACAGCACAAATCCCCTTAATAAAAGGATTTGTTCTATAAAATTTGGATTCAGTCAAAGGCCATACCCAAAGACCCCTGTTCTAGATCCTGGATCTTTTCTGAGTTTTTGTCACAGAACTGCTTTCTCTTGGTTCTTCTACATGTCTAAATGCTTCCTCTCAATCTTTTTGTCATGCCCACTACTTAAAGGTGTAATGTCAAGGCTCTGAGTTGAGTCCTCTTCTTATATCTCTTTACATTCTCTGTCCACTTAGTTACCATGGCATCCGTCAATACTTGATATGAGACTGACTCAGGAAAGGCATTCCCTCAAGAAGGCTCCAATTAAAATATTCATATGTCATTTAATAGGACTATTCAAATATTATCACCAAAAGCTAATTATTTCTGTGTACTTTATGATGAGAGCCTGGAATAAGATGTAGAGCCCTAGTCTTAGTAACAAAGACTTGCGTTCAAATTTTGTTACTCCTTGTTACTCCTACTAGCTTCTATGAACTTCCGTTCCTTCCTCTGTCCAATGGGGATAATAATATCTAGAACCTCTGCTATCATGGAGCTTTTGGGGAACAAGTGAGATTATGTATGGAAAATGCTTTACACCATGTAAATGGTAGTACTCTTCCCTGATTTTAGACATTGGGCTAGGATCCAGAGTGGGTATGGTTTGATGAATAGGAGAGAGTTAAGGATGCCTAGAGTGTGAGGAGAGACCATGGCAGGGAGGCCTGTTCAGGAGACTTGCATTACGAAGGGATGAGTAATGGATCCCTACGGTACTTACTCTGACTGAACCTGGGGGAAGAAATGCTAGAAGGGTGGTCAGTTAGTGCCAAAGACTAAGTTCACCAGCTTCAGAATTTTGCCTTGGGCCTAGATGTGTCTAAACAGAGGCTCTTCCACACTGTAAGCTTTTAATTAATGTTCATTGAATTGAATCATTAATAAACACAGTTTGAGGGCCTTTGTAATGCAAAATTCAGGAATACTTTGATCTTCAGTGATCATTTCAAGGGACCACCTCCTGCCACTACAGCCTAGGAGAAAACTCTGATCCCCAGCTTTTTTTTGCTGAGAAAGACTCCATTCTTTAAAGTATTTAGCACATGCAGAAAAGTACCCTAGAAAGTCAGGGTATCCAACAGAGAAGGGGCATTGTCAGTAATAAGGGCCACAAAGATGGTAGGGTACTATAGGAATGACATTGATATTTTTAAAGCAAGGCGAATTGAGCAGGGTCTCTTTGCAAACATCCCTTAGGCCATTTACTCTAGAGGAAGAGGAAGGGGCCATACTCCAGAATACAGGAATTTCATTTCTATAGTACTTTATGGTTTGTCAAAGCTTCCTCACATTATCCCTGTAATAAGGGCACTGTAATAATAAGCACCAGTTTTCCCATTACTTAGATGAGGAAAGTGAGTTTTAGAGAGGTTAGGTGACTTCAAGGTCACTTAGCTAGTAAAAGTCAGGGTAGGATTCAAAGACAGTCCCCAGCTCCACATGCAGTGCTCTTTCCTTTATTCTTGGCTTCAAACACAGCACTGGATTTGGAGCTAGAGGATTTGGGTCTGAATCTTGCCTCTGTGATCCTGGATACATTTATTAATTACTCTGGATTTGCTCACCTATAAAGTGAAGAAGGGTTAGACCAGGGGTCCTCTGAGGTTCCTTCCAGCTCTAGACCTAGGATCCTACTGTTTCAATTGTATAGGCCCAGCTTTAAGATAGAAGGAACCAATGAGCTTTTCGTTCTCAGCCTGGCTGAAGCAAAGTCCTTGGATACCTGTTGGTGCAGTAGGTCAGGCTCTCCCACTCTTTGGACAAAACAACTGCAGAATAACCATTGTTGGGACTGGCGTGGAATGGAGCTTCCAGGCCTGGCAGGAAGCTCTATGTTCCATTTCTGACTTTGGATGAAAAGAGTGGGTGGTGGGGCCAGATGTAGATGGCCTGAAGGCATTGAATGCCAGAATAGCCTACTCCCCAGCCACATCTACTCATGCCCTGTTCTACTGCCTTCTGGACCTTGAGGGATTCAGATCTCTACTTGAAATATCAAATATTGCTTTAATACTCTCTAAGTTCCAGATGGCAGTATCTCTGCTTTCCTTAGGGTTTAAAATATTTTCCTTTTTTTCCTGTTGTTTTTTTTTTTTAATCCATATTGTTGACACTTGTTGCCCTGTTTTTCAAGTTGGCTTGAACCCATGCCAGTGGAACCAATGACTGAGTCATTCTTTTTCCAGCCATGGGGAAGATTCCAATTCACTTGGGGGGTATTGAAAGCCTGGGAATAGTGAACCAATCAGGCAACCACAGCCCAGGACCTAAGCCCAGACCCTGTAGCATACCATCTGAGCCCACCCAGTCTGCAACCCAGCCTTATGGTGATAGCCAGGGAGAAGAGAGCCCAATTTTGATCCTAAACTGTTGCACCCAGCAACATGTTCCCTTCTCTGGCTGCCTTAGTCATAAGGCAGGACTGCTTGGAGTACCCTGACTCTAGTTTTTCCCTTTCCATTCTGTATGTTCTCTTGAGTTCCCAATCCTACTGCTAATTTGCAAGGAAGTTTTATCCTGTTCTGTTAGTTTCTGGAAGTAATAGAATTTGATAAGGAATATGTTATCTAGGTGTAATCACTGTCTTTAGTCTATTATATTCTGGAACCAACACAGAATCTTCTTGGCTCCCCACACTGCTCTGTTTCCAACCTTGGCTGATTTATCTTGCCTCAGGCAACCTGGTGGCCACCAGCTCCCAAGGACTCACTATAATTGATGCTGGACTTAGTGGGGACACCTAGTTCTACTGTAGCTCAGGGACTCTGAACTCATCTGATCCACCAGTGTCAGTCCTGCCTAATAGCAGGAATTACAGGTTTGTATTACCCAGGCTAACCACATTGGAATTGATTTGTTGGGTGATAGGGAGCCATTGAGGTAATTGAGCAGGGTAGTGATCTGATCAAATTCTTTAGTCCTACATTCAGGGCTTTCTGTGATATAACTATACTCCACCTTTCTTGGCCTACTTCTCAAGTTTCCTTACACACATAACACACATATAGATAATATTTCGGCGCAAATGAATGACTAAGTTATCACCTCAGTGACTTCGGGGCTTTTCTGCCTCTGAGGAATCTTCAAACTCATCAATGTGGGTAGTCCTTCTGCTGGTGCAGATCACAACTCACACATGCATTTTTATCTTTTGTGAGCCTTATCTACACCTTTCTGTAAGTCTTCCATAGGGAACCTACTCAACAAATCATCTAGGCTTCCTCTAGGTCAGTGGTTCTCAACCTGTGGGTCGCGACCCCTTTGAGAGTCGAATGGGGTCTCTAAGACCATCAGAAAACACATATTTCTGATGGTCTTAGGAACAGAGACACCACTCCTCTATCTGTCTCCAGGCGGGTCCGCCCACATGCAGATATGCCCACATACGAGTATTAAAGGGTTGTGGCATTAGGAAGGTTGAGAACCACTGCTCTAGGTCTTATAACATCCCAATGTATCACTCAGGTAGCACATTTTTCATCCCTCATTCTTGCTATATGATCAGCCCTTCTCTATTTCTTAACATATTCTCTTGATGGCATCTACTATACTATACGTTGTATATATGAAATGACTCTGATATGCTGAAACTGGCATTTGTTGTTGGAATTAATCTTTTTATAATGATGGATATGAGGGGTATAAGCCCTTGCTGCCTGTTATATGGCTGTTCGGTGTTGACAGGCCTGAATGACCCATCCAGGGGCTTATCAGAGTTGGAAATGGTTGCTGATGGTGAATTTCTATAGCTGAGATTGAAGATGAGTAAATATGGATGCAGTGGTATTGTGGGATAGTCTCTTGTACAGAAGTAGGGGGCAGGAAAGTAGGGAAAAGCATTAGTGGGGGACTGAGTGCCTGCTATGTGGTAAGCAGTGTGCTAAGCACTTTACAAATGTTATCTCATTTGATCCTTACAACTCTAGGAGGTAGGTTCTATTTATATTCCCCCTTTACAGCTGAGGAAACTGAGGCAGAAGGAAGTTAAGTGACTTGTCAAGGGTCACATGGCCAGCTTCTGAGGCTGATTTAAACCTAAAACTTCTCAATGCCAGGTCCAGCACTCTATTGCATTAGAGAAATGATGCGATACTTATCAGATACAATTAAATATTTGCTCCAATGTGCGGAAGTCCTAGGGAAGTAAAAATCTCCTCTTCTAGATTTGGAGATTATCCAATAACATCTATGGTTGTTTCTGTTTTGTCTGACTCCTCACGACCCTGTTTGAGGTCTTCTTAGCAAAAATACTGGAGCAGTTTGCCATTTCCTTCTCTAACTCATTTTACAGTTGAGGAAACTGAGGCAAACAGGGTCCAAAGCTCAGGGCCACACAGCTAGTAAGTGTCTGAGGCCAGATTTGAACAATGATTGATGAGCCTTCCTGATTCTAGGCCAGTGCTCTGTGCACTATGGCGCCATCTAGCGGCCCCACAAAATCTATCCCTAGAGACAAATGACTTCCCCAGGTCAGGACTTGTGTCCCAACCCTACTGATTCATGGTAGTTGAGGCCTGCCAGTTATCACTTTATGTTGTTTGCTTGTTCAGTCATTTTTCAGTCTTATCTGACTGTTTGTGACCCCTCTGGGATTTTCTTGGTGGAGATACTGGAGCGGTTTGTCATTTCTTTCTCTAGCTCTTTTTACAGATGAGGAAACTGAGGCTAACAAGGTCCAGTGCCCAGGTAACAGAGCTGGAAGTGTCTGAGGCAGGATTTGAACTCAGGAAGAGGAATCTTCCTGCTCCAGGCTCAGCACTCTATCCATTGTGCCACCTCACTGCCCTTATTACTTTATAGGACATAGGAATTTCCGTTCATACTGAGAATCTTTATCCTAGTTTTGTCAGGACTGACTGCATGGCTTTCCTCCTTCTCTGGCATAAAAGACAGCATGGTAGCATGGAAATAAAGCTGAATGAGAGGCCACAGGACTAAATCCTTGCTCTGTTCCCTTCTGCATTTTCATCAAATCGCTTCTGTCCAGGACCTATAAAATGTAGGGTCTAGACAATGATGGCTAAAGTCCTTTCCTGATTCAAATCCTATAATTATATATTCTATATACTTGATGGAACAGATTTTACAACATTCACCAAAAGGCACCAATTTCTCTCCTTTGTCAAATGAGGGGATTCAACCATGTGATAACCTTTGACCCTAAATCTATAATTTCAACTCTCATTCTAGGAATTTTTAAGGTCTTTTCAGGGCATGGGGGGGAAGGTGCTACATCCATGATCATATGACTTCTGGGATCCTCAATCTTTTCCTCTATTAGATGGGGATAATAATTCTTACACTCTCTACCTCATAGGGTTGTTTTGGGGAAATTTCCCAAATTGCCACCAGAAAAATAAGAGTGATTCTTATTCCAGAAGCTCCACAAATATTCCCTTTGTATGTTGGACCTATTTCAGATTGCTTTGTAACAACTGGAGCTTACAAGGCAGAAGTGTGCACCCTATAGAACATCATTCTTTTGATCTCCCATTTCTCCCAATGAACAGAGAGAGGCCACATTCCCCCTGCCTCATCCCTCGTTTCATGCTGTACATTCCCACCCCCCCCCTTTTTGGCATAAGGGGCAGATTCTCAGTGATCACGAAAGGATACCAGCTCTGACCACTCCTCTTGTTCCCACCTCCCTTAGTAGGTGAGGAGCTAGTGTAGAAAGGAGACAAGGCCCTGACTGCACTGGCCCCCTACTTTGCTTGTATAATTAATGGCAAGGTTCTTTTTTTCTCCCTTTGCCAGTAAAAAATGACCTTGTCAAACCGTAGATTACAAAATCTTAGTTACCGAGCAATTGCGAGGGCCCCATTGGGATGGCATCCCGGCCCCTGAAATGTGAGGTGAAGTAAAAACTAATAAAAATGGTGTCACAGGCTCACAGTCAGTGAGGTCCCCTGTTGAGCGACCCCCCGACCCCAATTTATTAGCCAAACCCAGGGAAGCAGACAAACCATGCTGGCTCCAGACAGGAGACTTCCAAGAGAGAAATAATGCAAAGCCTGGAGCCAGGAAAACAACAGGAAAAAATCTTGGCTGTAGAAGTGAAAAGGGGGTGGGGGAGAGGATGGCTGTGACAAGGAGGCATCTGCCCAGGGAAGCCAAAGACCAGTTTAGAGTTTCTTTTTGTGGTGACAAGAGGCAGAATGTGTCTGGTATGAACCAATAGAAAGAACATTGAGAGATCTTAAGGAAGAAGGCCTGGCATTGAAGGCCACTGCTTACTAGATTGACCTCATTCAAATCACTTTCTCACTCAACTCTGAACTTGAGTTTCCAGTTAAAACAAGTAGGGCTGTTTTATCTGGAGAATAGACATAGTGGAGACATGGTAGCTCTCCGTTCAGGAACGGGTTTAGAGCAATCAGGACTGTTTAACCTAGAGTAGTGAGGATTTTGAGTTATGTTTGTATGTGAAAGGAGGGTCCATTGTCATAATAGCTAACTCCATCTCCTGAGTCTTTACAAGGTTGTCCTGTGGAAAAGGGATTAGATTTGCTCCACTTGGTCCCCCTGGGACAAAACTGGATCCAATCAGTTCTCAAGTCTTTCCCGTTATACTCACAAGTCTCTCACATCTGTTCTCCCTCTCTCACAACCATAATTCAACTACAAGTCAATAAGCATTTATGAAGTGTTCATTATATGCCAGGCAGTATGCTAACTACTGAGGAGAAGGAAGCAAAATCAGACCCTGCCCTCAGAGAGCTCACAGTCTAATGGGGAAAACAATCTAATTCAAACTGTACACAAACAACACATGTATACAATACTGTGGATACAATCTTAAAAAGAAGACACTAAAACAATGGGCCTGGGAAAAGTTTCGTTGCAGAAGGTGAGATTTTAGCCTGTCACCTCTTACCTGGACTATTGTAATGGCCACTTTGTTGGTCTCCCTTCATTCAGTTTCTTTCCTAATCAATCTATTCACACAGCTACTAAAGAGATTTTCCTATTCTGATTGTATCATTTCCCTTCTCCAGAAGTATCAGTGACTCCCCATTGCCTCTGGGATAAAAGACATATTTTTTTTTTGCATTTAAGGTCCCTCACAATCTCAATTCCAACCACTTATATAGACATTCACATCATACACCCTCATGTCAAATTGACTTTTCCTGCATATGGTCTTCCATCTCTAACCTCCATGACTTTGCATAAACTACACCCATACCTAGATGCTACCTCTTCTCATCCTTGCTTCTTGGAATTCCCAGTCTTCTTTAAGTCTCATCTTAAGCAACACCTTTCATAACAGGTCATTTCTGAATTCCCTGAGTCCTCAGCCTAAGATGTGTCCTGTGACCTGTTCAAACAGGAGTGTCTCTCCAGAGTCTGTCCCCTCCCCACATGGATAGGTACCTCTTAGGTCCTCCAATTTATGGAGTAGTCCAGGCCAGCCTTTGTTACCTTCTTAACCCTGTTCCATGCTTCTGCTTCTGTCTCATCTTGGTGCTTCCCTCAGCAACTGAGACCTCCCTGTCTATGGCCTTCTCAATATTTAGTGTCCCTCTACAATGCCTATCCTCTTCTCCCATTGATAATTTCTTCCTGGGGCTCATGCACATGTGTGTGTGTGTGTGTGTGTGTGTGTGTGTGTGTGTGTGTGTGTGTAGGAGACAGTCTGGCTAACCTTCATTGCCTTCACCCACTTCAACTTTTTAGTTTTTCTTTTTGTGTGTTATCTTTCACTTTTAGAATGTAAGCTCCTTGAGGGGAATTTTTTTTTTTTGCCAGTATTTGCATCCTCAGCACTTAGCAAAATGCCTGACACTCAGTAAGCACTTAAGAAATGTTTGTTTTCTTCTTAAAATGTAGTGCTTAGAATCACATTCAATATTCCAGATGGCATTTGGAAAAGACCAGAGGGAAGGAAAAAGATACTACATAACTCCTTTTATCCTGGACACACTAGACTTAAGAGGAATAACAAGATTTAGAGCTAGAAAGAACCTTAGAAATCATCTCTTCTTATCCCTTAATTTTATAAATGAGCAAGGAGGCAGGCAGAGCATCTTGCCCAAGTTTCTGTATGTCGTATGTCACAGAGATAGTATTCAAACCCAAGTCCTCTGACTTTAGCACTTTTCTGCCACTGTCATAGACTAAAGATCACAGTAGTATTTTCAGTAGTAATTGTATCATGTTTTTGGCTTATTTGAGCTTTCAATCCACTAAAAATCCCCGTGGTTGGTTTGTTTGTTCTTAAGATGTTCAATAAAGTTGAATTTCTGTCATTCTGTGCCACTGAAATTGAAATTTTGAACTTGAATATCAATCTTAGCAGCCAACTTAGGGTCAGGTTATTTTAAGGTATTGTTGAAGATCAGTAGTCAATGGTCAAAACCAGGGTTTTTTGTGTGGTTCTGAACAGGAAAGGGAGAAATAACATATTTGTTCACATCAGTATGTTATGAGGAACATTGGCTTTGGGAACACATAAATTGAGAAAGAAAAACCCTTCCTCCCCTCATGGGCTTATGAATAAGGAAAGACAACGAGTCACTTAATTTAACTCTATTCAATTTAATTCAGCAAAATTCATCAAGTACTACATAAGTAGAGGGCACTGTAGCAGCATGTGTATATAAACAAAACCAGAGACATAAAAAATCCTGCCCTTAAGGAACTTGCAGTCTATCCAGGGACACAACAGAAGTCACCATGGTATGATAGAGAGAACCAAGGCTCTAGAGTCAGAGAACCAGAGTTGGGATCCTCTCTTTGATACTTAACTACCTGTGTGACCTTGGACAGGTCACCTCACTTCTATAGGCTTTATCTTCCACATTTGCAAAATGAAGGATTTGTACTAGATGGCCTCTGTTGTCCCTTCTGACTCGAGGCCACTAATACTATGCAAACAGAAAAAAATAAACGCAAGAAAATTTGAAGAGGAAAGGAACACTAAGAAGTACAATAGAGGCGTAGGAGCAGCAAGGTACAGCAGCTCCCACATAGCCACCTCAAATACCCATAAAATATGACTCTAAACAAATATTAGGGCTCTAAAACTCACACAAATACACCTCCCACTGAAGGCAGCATGACAGGAAGGGATCATCTCAGTGCTGGGAGCCAAAATCAGCCCAGCTTGAAACCAGGGCATGGCCCCGGGGGTGGCCAGGATGAGCCACAGCTGGAGCCTTCAGGAGAGTGGATCAGCGGCAGCTGTGGCAGTTTCCAGAATTATCAAGCCATAAGAAACAAGGACTAAGTAAAAGGTCAGTGGAATTCAGCTAAACTTGGGGGAGAAAAGCAGTCTGGCCAAAGTGCCTCCAGGGCAAGGAAGTGGCTGAAGTGGCAGCCCTGCAGCCGCCTCCACGTGGCTGCTTCAGAGCTCCCAACCTGCAGACTGCAGGGGGCTCAAGCAATCGTTCAGAGGCTCTTGCGTTGAGTGGCCTGGGTCCAGATTGTGGTCTTGGTTTGTGGTCCTGGGGTGCATTTTTAGTGAGCCAAAGCTGGTGGGGGCTGCAAAAAAATGATAGCTCCCTAATAGCTCCGGCAGCTGGGAAAATCCCAGCAATTTGGGACAGAGCTTTCCCCTCTGGAAGCAGAGTTCCACAGAGCTAAAAAATCATTGACTGGCCAACATGAGCAGGCAAAGGAAGCAAAGTAAGAACAGCAACCAAACTCTAGATTCCTTCTTTGGGGACAAGAAGAATCAAAGCATGGAACAGGAGGAAGACAACACAGACAGAACTCCCGCACCAAAGGCTTCCAAGAAACATGGAGACTGTCTAAAAGCCATAGATCAACTTAAGAAGGATTGTGAAAATCAAATGAGAGAAGTGGAGGAAAAATTGAATAAAAATGATGCAAGAAAATCATGAAAAGAGAGTCAACAAACCTGACTGAAGAAAATAACACCTTAAAAAATAGATTAACTCAGATGGCAAGAGAGGCCCAAAAAGCCAATGAAGAGAAGAATGCCTTAAAAAGTCGACTTTGCCAGATGGAAAAAGAATCTCAAAAGCTTTCTGAAGAGAATAACTCCTTCAGAATTAGAGTGGAGAAAATGGAAGCAAATGACTTTATGAGAAATCAAGATACTAGTAAACGTATCCAAACAAATGAAAAAATAGAAGGCAATGTGAAATATCTCTTTGAAAAAACCACTGACCTGGAAAACAGATCCAGGAGAGACAATTTAAAAATTATTGGACCACCTGAAAGCCATGATCAAAAAAAGAACTTAGAAAGCATCCTTCAAGAACTACATCCAACTGCGACTTAAGACACACAGGCAAAGTGGTAGGGAGATCCATCCTGCCCTACCGGAGGGTCAGAGGGGTGATGGGGGAGGACATAGGGGAGAATAGATTGGGGGAGGGGTTATACAGTGGGATGGCTGTTTTGGGGTAGTGGTTGGGGGAAAGATGGGGAGAAAATTTGTAACTCAAAATCTCGTGGAAATGAATGGAATGGAATGGAAGGAATGGAAATGAATGGAAATGAATAAATAAAAGTTTTAAAAAAAGAAAAAAAAGGGAGAAATCCTCAAGGAAAATTGCCCAGATATTTTAGAAGCAGAGGGCAAAATAGAACTTGAAAGAATTCACAGATCACCTCTTGAAAAAGATCCCCAAAAGAAAACTCCTAGGAATATTATAGCTAGGTTCCGGAGTCCCCAGATCAAGGAGAAAATATTACAAGCTGCCAAGAAGAAGCAATTTGAATACTGTGGAAACACAATTAGGATAACCCTGGATCTAGAAGCTTCGACATTAAGGGATCAAAGGGCCTGGAATATGATATTCCAGAGAACAAGGGAGCTAGGATTAAAACCAAGAATCACCTACCCAGCAAAATTGAGTATTGTGTTCCAGCAGAAAATATGGTCATTCAGTGAGGTGGAGGACTTTCAAAAATTCTTGCTGAAAAAACCAGACCTGAAAAGAAAGTTTAACACTCAAATTCAAGAAGCACAAGAAGGTAAACATGGAAAAGAAATCATTAGGAACTTATCAAAGTTGAACTATTTACATGCCAACATGGAAAAGTGATAATTGTAACTTATGAAACTTTTCTCAGTATCAGGATAGGTGAAGGGAATACAAATGTATATATACATATACATACACATATGTCTATATAGGAGGGTTTATATATGCATACAAATGCATATCTGAGTATGTGTATATATGAGTACATAGAGGGCACAAGATCAATTGAATAGGAAGGGACAATACTCTAAAAGGTGAAATTCTGAGGTGGGAGAGGATTAGAGTGAGAGGAGACAGGGAGAGACAGAATGAGGTTAATCATCTCA
>CM053585.1:258976221-258992255 GCA_028646515.1 Pseudochirops corinnae
TGAGAGGAGACAGGGAGAGACAGAATGAGGTTAATCATCTCATAGAAGAGGCAAAGGATAATTGTTACAATGGAGGGGGAAAACAGGAAGGCAAAAGGGAAAGAGTCAACCTTAGTCTCACTGAACTTGGCCTAGGGAAGGAATGACATAAACTCTAAACTGGGTATCTTGCCACACAGGAGAATAGGGGGGATGGGGATGAGAGGTGGGATGATGGAGGGGAGGGCAGGGTGGGAGGGAGGGGTGGGAGGAGGGTTGATGGAAGTACACACTTCTGTAAAGGGACAGGGACAGGGTAGAGAATAGAACAAGGGGGGGGCGGGATAGGTAGGAGAGACATATAATTAGTCTCTCACCATATGCCCACTGTGGAAACATTCTGTGTAATTACACATGTACAGCCTGTATTTAATTGCATGTCCTTCCAGCGGTGGTGGGTGATGAGGGAGGAAGGGAAAGAATCTAGAATTTAAAGTTCTATAATCAAATGTTAAAAATATATATATATGTGTGTGTGTGTGTATGTGTGTATGTGTGTGTGTGTGTCATTATTATTAACTACATCCCACTGGGAATTAAGATACACAGGCACTGTGGTAGGGAGATCCATCCTGCCCTACCGGAAAGTCAGAGGGGCAAGGGGGAGGACATAGGAGAGAGCAGATTGGGGGAGGGGTTATACAGTGGGATGGGTGTTTTTGAGGTGTTGTGTAGGGGAAAGATGGGGAGAAAATTTGTAACTCAAAATCCCATGGAAATGAATGATGTAAACAAGAAAATAAATTTAAAAAAAAAGAATTACAATAGAGAAGTCAGGAAAAATGTTCTGTAGGAGGTGACACCTTGGTTAAAGCCAAAGGTAGCTTGAATTTTAAGTATCAGAGGGAAGAATGTAGTGCATACCAAGTGTAGGAGATAACTCTACCAACGCAAAAAGGCAGGAGATGGGATGCTAAGATGGAAAACAATAAATAAGCTACTCTAGCTGAAGCATAGAGTGTTTGAAGGGCAATAATGTAAAATAAATCTGGAAAGGGAGGCTGGAGCCAGATTATGAAGGTCTTTAAATGTCAGAGTCAAGGAGTTTGTTTTTTATCCTAAGGTTAACAATAGGGGAGCCACTATGTATCTTTGAGCAAGGGAGTTCTGTGATCTGACAAGTACTTTGGAAGTTGTGCAGATGTTAGATTTTAAAAGAATAGATCAGGAGCAGGTTGTCAAATTAGGAGGCTATTGCATAGTTGATGAGTTGAATCATTATAAGGATTCGAACTAGGGTGGTGGTCCACTGAATGGGAAGAAGGGGATGACTGTAAGAGATGTGGTGGTAAAATTGAGAATATTTGTAACTAATTCAATGTGGGTCATGAAAGAGAGAAGAATGAAAGATGATTTTGAGTTTGTGAATATAGGTGACTAAAGATAGTTTTGATTTCTTCCTCTGAAAACTGCCTGTTCATGTTCTTTGACCATTTATCAATTGGGAAATGACTCATATTTTGTAAATTTGACTCAGTTCTCTGTAAATATATTTAGAAATGAGGCCTTTATCAGAGAAAATTTCTGTATGTAAATTTTTTTCCCCCAAATTTCCTGTTTTGCTTCTAATCTTGGCTTCATTGCTTTTGTTTATGTAAAAACCTTATGATTTAAAGTAATCAAAATTATCCTTTTTTCTTCCTTTGAGCCCTTCTATTTATTGTTTGGTCATAATTTTTCCTTTATCCATTGATCTGACAGGTAAAAATTTCCATGCTCCCCTAATTTGCTTATGATATGCCTAAATTTATGTCTAAATTGTATCTATTTTGACCTTATCTTGGTATATGGTATGAAATGTTGATGTATGCCTACTTTCTGCCAAACTTCTTTCAGGTTTTCCTCAGCAATTTTTGTCAAAAATTTGTGGCCTAAAAGCTTGGGTGTATGGGTTTATCAAACATTAGATTAATATGTTCATTTACTACTGTGTTTTATGTACCTGATCTAGTCTATTGAACCATCAGTCTATTTCATAGCCAGTATCAGATTCTTTTCATGATTATTGCTTTACAATATTGATTGATACCTGGTACTGGTAGCCTACTTTATTTTACTTTTTAAGAAATTAATTTCCCTTTAATTTTTAAATTAAACAAAAAAACATTTATTTATTTATTTTTAGTTTTCAACATTCATTTCCACAAGATTTTGAGTTTCATTTTTTTTCTCCATCTCTCCCCTCCCCCCACCCTGAGATGGTATATCTTTTGATTACCCCTTTCCCCAGTCTGCTGTCCCTTCTATCACCCCACCTCCCTTATCCTCTTCCACTTTACTTTCTTATAGGGCAAGATAGATTTCTATATCCCATTGTCTGTTTATCTTATTTCCCAGTTGCGTGTAAAATTTTTTTTAAACATTTGTTTTTAAAACTTTGAGTTTCAAATTCTGTCCCTTCTTACTCCCTCACTCAATCTCATTGAGAAGGCAAGCAATTCAATATAGGTATACATATATAGTTATGCAAAACACTTCCATAATGGTCATGTTGTAAAAGACTAACTATATTTCCCTCCATCCTATTCCCCTGTCACTTATTCTATTTTTTCTTTTGACCTTGTCACTTTTCAAAAGTGTTTGCTTCTGATTATCCCATCCCTCAATCTGCCCTCCCTTCCATCATCCTCCCCTCTCTCATCCCATCCCACCTTACCTTCCTGTTGGGTAAGATACCCAAGTGAGTGTGTATGTTATTTCCTCCTTAAGCCAAATCCAATGAGAGTAAGGTTCACTCATTCCCTTTCCACCTCCTCTCTTTCCCCCTCCATTGTGAAACCTTTTTCTTGGCTCTTTTATATGAGATAATTTACCCCCATTCTATCTTTTCCTTTCTCCAAATATATTCCTCTCTCACCCCTTAATTTTATTTTTTAGATATCATCCCTTCATATTCAACTCACACTGAGCCATCTATCTATCTATCTATCTATCTATCTATCTATCTATCTATCTATCTATCTATCTATCTATCTTTCTATCTATCTATCTATCTATCTATCTATCTATCTATCTCTCTATATTTCTTCCAACTACCCTAATACTGAGGAAGGTCTCATGAGTTACAGATATCATCTTGCCATGTAGGAATGTAAACAGCTCAACTTTAATAAGTCCTTTATGATTTCTCTTTTCTGTTTACCTTTTCATGCTTCTCTTGATTCTTATATTTGAAAGTCAAATTTTTATTGAGCTCTTGTCTTTTCTTTAAGAATGCTTGAAAATCCTCCATTTCATTGAATATTCATTTTTCTCTCTGAAGTATTATACTCAGTTTTTCTGGGTAGGTGATTTTTGGTTTTAATCCAAGCTCCTCTGACCTCCAGAATATCATATTCCAAGCCTTCTGATCCCTTAAGGTAGAAGCTGCTAGGTCTTGTGTTATCCTGATTGTATTTCCACAATACTCGAATTGTTTCTTTTTGATTGCTTGCAATATTTTCTCCTTGACCTGGGAATTATGGAATTTGCCTACAATATTCCTAGGAGTTTTCCTTTTAGGATCTCTTTCAAGAGGTGATCAGTGAATTCTTACAATTTCTATTTTACCCTCTGGTTCTAAAATATCAGGGCAGTTTTCCTTGATAATTTCTTAAAAGATGATGTCTAGGTTCTTTTTTTAAATCGTGACTTTCAGGTAGTCTAATAATTTTAAAATTATCTCTCCTGGATCTATTTTCTAGGTCAGTGGAGTGATTTTTCCAATAAGATATTTCACATTGTCTTCTATTTATTTATTCTCTTGGTTCTGTGTTATAATTTCTTGATTTCTCATAAAGTCATTAGCTTTCATTTGCTCCATTCTAATTTTGAAGGAATTATTTTCTTCCGTGAGCTTTTGGCCCTGCTTTTCCATTTATCCAATTCTTCTTTTTAAGGCATTCTTCTCCTCATTGGCTATTTGGACATCTTAAAAAAAATATTTATTTATTTACTTTTAGTTTACAACATTCAGTTCATTATAGATATGATGTGTTTGTAATTGTGTATAATGTAATTGTGTTTAATTGTGTATAATGTTCTGCTCTCCTCACTCAGCATCAGTTTATATAAGTCTCTCCATATTATTATGAAGTCCATCTGCTCCTCATTTCTTATAGTACAATAGTATTCCATTGTATTCATATACCACAACTTGTTTAGCCTTTCCCCATTAGAAGGGTATCCCTTGATTTCCAATTTTTTGCCCCCACAGAAAGAGCTGATATAAATATTTTTATATATATGGTTCTTCCTCCCACTTGTATTATCTCTTTGTGATACAGCCCTAGAAGTGGTATTGCAGGGTCAAAGGATAGGAACATTTTTATAGCCCTTTGGGCATAGTTCCAAATTGCTTTCCAAAATGGTTGCATCAGTTCACAACTCTGCAAATAATGCATTGGTGTTCTAATTTTCTCACATCTTTTCCAGCATTTATCATTTTCTTATTTTGTCAAGGTAGCCAATTTGACAGATGAGATGTAGTGTCTAAGAGTTGTTTTGATTTGTATTTCTTCGATCAATAGTGATTTAGAGCATTTTTTTAATACGATTATAGATATCTTTAATTTCTTCCTCTGAAAACTGTCTGTTCGTATCCTTTGAGAATTTTCAACTGGGGAATGACTTGAATTCTTATAGATTTGACTCAGTTCTCTGTATATTTTAGAAATGAATCTTTTATTAGAGACACTGGTTGTAAAAATTCTTTCCCAATTTTCTACTTCCCTCCTAATCTTGGTTAAATTGGCTTTTTTTGTACAAAAACTTTTCAATTTTGTTATGTTCTCTGTCTCTGGTTTAGTCATAAATTCTTCCCTTCTCTTTTTTGGACCTCTTTTCCCATTTGAGTCAGTCTATTTTTTAATGTGTTATTTTCTTCAGTATTTTTTGGGTCTCCTTTATCAAGATGTTAAATCGTTCTTCATGATTTTCTTGCATCCCTCTCATTTCTCTTCCCATTTTTTCCTCTATTTTACTTACTTGATTTTCAAAATCCTTTTTGAGCTCCTCCATGGCCTACAACAAACTAATATTTTTTTTGGAGACTTTGGATGTAGGAGCTTTGACTTAGTTGTCTTCTTCTGGTTGTATGTTTTGATATTATTTGTTATCAAAGTAATATTCTGTAGTCTGACTTTTTATGTTGTTTGCTCATTTTCCTAGCAAAGTACTTGACTTTCTAACTCTTTGTCAAGGTAGGCCTCTGCTTTCAATAGGTGTGGGTGTACTGTTCCAGGCTTCAGGTGTTTTCTATCAGCTACTGGATCCCCCATCATCTGTGGGCCCAGAGCTACAGAAGCAGCTGCTGCTGCCGTCATCACCACTATGACCTCCACTACCTCTACCACCCTGGGACAGGGCCCAGATTGCTCCTCTTTCACCCAGGTCCCACAGAGTTCCCTCAGTAACATTCTATGCTGTCTTTGGTGTTTGTGGGTTGAGAAGTCTGGAAACCGCCACAGCCGCCAGCAATTCAGTTTCCCTGAGGCTTGCTCCAGCCCTCTCTGTGCCAGTGAAGCCCATGCCGGTCTGTATGTCACTCCCAGTCCAGTGTGATATCCCCTTCCCATTGACCTTCCAGTCTGTCTTAGACTGGAGATGTGTGTTTCTCTCTCATTTTGTGGATTCTGCAGCTCTAGAATTTGTTTAGCGTCATTTTTATAGGTATTTGGAGCGGTTTAGGGGAGATTTCAAGCAAGTCCCTGCTTTTACTCTACAATATTGGCTCTGCCCCACACTGATGCATTGTTGATGAAGCTGTGAACTGGTTCAGCCATTCTGGAGACCAATTTAGAACTATGTCCAAAGGGCAACCAAATCATGCATACCCTTTGATCCAGCTAGGTCTGTATCCCAAAGAGATTATAAAAAAGGGGAAAGGACGTATATAAGCAAAGATATTTATAGCAGCCTTTTTCATGGTGGCAAAATATTGCAAACTGAGGGGATGCCCATCAACTGGGCAATGACTGAACAAGCTGTGGTATATGAAAATAATGGAATACTATTGTGCAATAAGAAATGATGAACAGGAGGATTTCAGAAAAACCTGGAAAGATTTGTACACACTTGAGCCTAACCAGGAAAACATTGTACACAGTATCAGTAACACTGTGTGATAATCAACTATGAATGACTCAGCTCTTCTCAGCAACGCAATGATCTAAGACAAAAGACTCATGAAGGAAAATGCTACCCTTCACCAGATAAGAACTGATAGACCCTGAATGAAGATCAAAGCATACTTTTTTTTCACTTACTTTATCTTTTTTTTTGTTTTTTTACTTTTGATCTGTTTCTTCTTTCACAATTGTGACTACTGGGGAAGTATGTTTTGTGTGATAGCACATGTATAACCAAATCAAGTTGACTTCCATTTTGGAAGAGGAAAAGGGGAGGGAAGGAGGGAGAAAAAAATTGTAACTCAAAATCTTATAAAAATGAATGCTGAAAATTTTTTTCACATGTAATTGGAAAAAAACAAACCATAATGCTCTTTTAAAAAACAAAAGGTATGTGTGTGTATGTTAGGGCATTGGGCAGGATTGGATTTGTACTGTCTCTGAACGACCCACCTCTGTACCACAGTCCATTCTACTAATGCATAATTGTGGTTATCAGCTACAATGTTGAAAAAAAAAACTATGCAGACAGTGTTTTGGTGGGTTGTTTGGTGCTATTTACTGCTATTCTATATGCTTTATTTAATGACAATAATAAAAAAAATCACCCAGAACCAATAATAAACACACACACTTAGCAAACAAGATAATCCCAATTATTAACCACACAAGTCTTCAGAATAGTTCAGTCAATCTGTCAATCCTGGGCTTCTCCAGAGCATGAAATTCACTTTCAAAATTAAAGTGAGATCATTAATAACCAGGGCCCATTTGCAATGACTGCTTTAAAAAGGACTGTTGCTGCAAATACAAGTTATATTCATTGGAGCCCAGACAGTAGGCTAAAAATAAAACTCCCACTTTCTTTCAGCTCATCTCACTGCCTTGATTCTTCTTTCCTTCTGCACTGAGCATCCAGTCTTCATCCAGCAAACCCAACTAAAATGTGCCTCACTGTGGAGCTACCCAGCAGCTAAGGTCCCATCTGGGCTCATACTTGAGGGTAAAGTGCCATGAACAATCCCAAAGATGCCACCTGGGTGATTCCTGTCCTATGAGGTATAAGAAGAGGCTAACATGTTTCTGTGACATAGGATCAAATTTAGTTTCTGTTTTCATCATTTTAGGGACTGAAAAGACATAGGCTGATAGACCTTATAGTCCAAAAAACATTTTTAAAAAATGAAAATAAGCAGGGGGTCAGTGATTCAGTATGTGTTAAGGTCCAGCAGAACATAATAGGTAGTGGACTGGCCTTCATATCTGTGCAACCTGACTCTCACACATAGTGGCTGTGTTACCTCAGGCATTCCACAGACTCTCTTAGTAC
Organism: Pseudochirops corinnae; assembly: GCA_028646515.1. Classification (NCBI taxonomy): domain Eukaryota; kingdom Metazoa; phylum Chordata; class Mammalia; order Diprotodontia; family Pseudocheiridae; genus Pseudochirops; species Pseudochirops corinnae. The sequence continues at coordinate 258,983,698 of CM053585.1, forward strand.
CCCAGACAACCCTCTAAGATCATAAAATACAGATAACTTGACTGTTTGGGTTGGTTGGAGTTTCTATCCTGGAAAGTCCCTACACTTATGAAATAACAGATCTGGACCAAAGATAAGTCAACAGTCAAGAAATGTATCAATAAGCATCTATTAAATGCCATCTGTGTGCCAGTCTCTATGCCAGGCCCTAGAAATACAAGTAGAAAGAATAAAACAATTCGTCTTTTCATTCTAAGGCAGGAGGTAACAAACACATATGTAAATACAAAGTTAATAAATTCAAATACATACAAAATAGTAAGATATTAGGTTGTTTGGGAGGGATGGCAGTAGCAGTTGAAGAGTCTCTGAAAAGGCTTTGTGTAGAGAGCTCTGTTTGAGCTTCACCTTAAAGGAAGAAAAGGATTTCATGAAGCCCAGGTAATAATACAGTGAATTTTAAGTGTAAAGTGTGTGTTTTGTCATTACTTTCTCAGGACCAGGCACACTACATTGTCCTTCAGGGTTCCACGGCACTCTGAAGGATTGGTGAGATAGCTCTTTTCTCTGAGATGAGTTCAAGATCCCACTGGCTTTGTTCTCCCATATTAGAAGGTCAGTAATCAGCACCTCAGACAACTAGGTGGCACAGTAGGTAGAGTGGCACCTGGAGACAGGAAGACATTTTTCTGAGTTCAAATCTGGCATCAGAGAGTTACTAGCTGTGTGACCCTGGGCATGTCACTTAACTCTGTTTGCCTCAGTTTCATTATCTGCAAAATGAGGTAGAGAAGGAAATGGCAAACGACTCTAACACCTTTGCTAAGAAATGCTCAAGTGGGGCACAAAGAGTTGGACATAAACAACTCAACCACAACAACAAAAACCGCAGCACCCTGATTCCATTTTGCTATTCAACATCAAATGGCTTTTATTAAGGGATGTTCATTTCAAGTATAAAGCAAGAATAAACATATCTTATGGCACCTCAGTACTGGGATGGGGATGAGGCTAAAAAATTTAGCTTATTTCCTAGATGACATTGCTTCCATTGTGTTCATATCCAAACAATATCCATTTTTACCTGATGAGTTGTCACATAGAGCTAGGTTTCCTAAAGCCACTTCCAAAGTTTAACGCTTGTTCTTTTGAATAGTGCTTAGCTGGCTATAACATCCAGTCCCTATCCTCAAGAAGCTTACAGTCTTTTGGGATAAGACAACATAATGGGGAGTGGGACAGTATAAGATTGGGAGGGAGAGTGTTAAAGTCTCCAGAGTCAAGAGTAGAGCTAGATTAAAAAGAAGTATGGTTGGCCTGGGCACTTACTCAAATGGAGATTTGGGGCAGGAACTGACCAATCATAGGAGATATCTATGGAATTAAGGTAGAGATATCTCTAGATTGAGATTGCATCTAGAGCAGAGCTACAAAAGTCCAGAGAGTAGAATTTCTGGTTTATGTGAAAAACAAGATGGAGAAATGGAAATTTTCTGTTTCCCTCAACTTCTCAAATCTCTCCAAAGCACAATTTATGCTTTAAAGTTAAAGAAATCTCAGCTATCACCTTGATTGAAGACACCCAGAAGCCAATAGAATATATAAAACTAACAAACCCATGAAATGGCTTTGTATTGAACTCACTCGGTACCCTTCCCCATAGCCCACCTTATCCACATGAAGGTTGAACTAGATAATCTACATGGGCTCACAACAAAACCCAAGCCCACATTCCCATCTCAACTCCCTCTTTCCAGTGCTATAGAAATCTTAACTCCAGGATGCAGAAGTCTGCTCAGAAATAGCCAGCAGCTCTGCAGTGCTCCAGATTACAGAAGGTTATTGGGGAAAAACAGCCTTGGCTATAATGGGCAGTATTCTGTGACATAAAAGATCTCTGCAGGAGAGTCAGGAACATAGGGCAAAGAGCAGGATGGGTCTGGGGTTTAAAACAGAGCTCAACAGCATATCTGATCCCTGCCCCAACTTCTCCCAGAGACTCAGAGAACCAAACTATAACATTCAAACTCATAGCACCAATGTGGCAGCAACCTGAACTGCTGGTACTAGACCAGAGGACTGAGGAATATCAGATGTCCAACAGGACAGGATGTGTGTGTGTGTGTGTGTGTGTGTGTGTGTGTGTATGTGTGTTGGGGAGGAAGGCACTATGTAGCACTTTCACTGAGCATGAGTGTTATGGGAATCTGAAGATCTTCCCTGCTCATAGGCCCTTTGATAGGCTTAAGTGGCTCTGAGAACCTTCCCTGATTTGAAAGTATACTCTGCCCCCTAATAGGCTGAATGTGGTCATGTGGAGCCTGTGGCGGGAGGCTTGTTCTTCAGAAATGCCCATGCCTTATTACTTTGTGATTGGGTAGTGGGTCAAGAGGGCTGTGACAATCTCCAATACAGGAGAAGGCTATATATACTGCTGATGTGAGGTTTTGCTTTGGGGCTCACTTTCAGAAGAGTTGTGTGATTTGATCAGATGAGACTCTGGGAAGCTGTTGAGCCCCCCGGCTTTGAAAAACCCAGATGTTGATGCTTCCCTCTCTGGTAACTGAATGGGTATGGATGTAATGGTCAGATGGTTGGAAGCCCGTCTGATGATCTGTCTCTTTTTCTGCTTGTAACTTGTGTTTGTATTCTCTGAAGTTCAGGGTGCTGACTTTTTCCCCTGAACTAGGTAAATGATATGTGTTTGATTGATTAAAGTAAGATTGTTAACCCATTTTGAGTTGCTTTCCTTTAGAAGAGCAGATCTAAGAACCTGTCCTAGCAGCCACACTGGTGTATACTAGGGTGCTTGTTGATACAATGAGGGAAAGTACTCAGCGTCCCTCTGGGGTCAGTTGTACCCACCCAAAAGTCACTTGGGACAGGGAACTAGGCTGGTGTGCTGTGACTTGTCCAGCAAGTGAGGAGACTGAAGTACTTTGAGATCCAGGCTTCAAGTAAACAGCCATCAGAGGGGAGATAGTCAGAGTCAGAAAAAAGATTGAAATGACCCAAGATCTGAGGAAGAGGAAAACTCAGAGACCTTGACCATAAGTAGATAATGAAAAGGGAAATAATTTAGAATAGAAAGAAATATGATCTCAAGATTTAGTAAACATTTTCAGGTGTCTGTGAATAAATATTGCAAAACAAAGGAACATGATCCAACCCTTGATGAGACAGAAGACTTGTGGAATTTGAAGACAACATATAACCATAATACACACTTCCTGAGTAGTTCAAAAGAGAAATGAGAATTATGAGAGCAGAATTTATGGCCTGCTCAGCAAAAATGATGGGCAGAATACAAAAATTGGAATCCATGATGGTAGGTCTCACCAAAGAAACAATAGAGAGAATAATAGACTTTGAATGTGAATATACAGATGTGAAGGACAATCTAAAAATAGAGAATTTTTTAAAAAATTAAAAGAAAATATACTCACTATGAAAACATTCTTATTTCAAAGACAGGATTCACAAAGACATTTTAAGATCATAGGTCTTCCAGAAAAACAGGACAGGACAGGACAAAAAAACCTTAACACCATAGTGGAGGAAATAATAGGAGAGAACTCCCCCAAATTTCTGAACATAGAAAATTAAGTTCCAGTTGAAATAATATGTAGATTGCCTCTAGGAGGAAAGCAAAACAAGACAACCAACCAACCAAAAAAAAAACCAACCCAGTACTGCAAACTCTAAGACACATAATGGTTAAGTTTAACAGTTCAATTCAGAAGCAAGATATGCGTGTGATCAAGAGAAAACCCTACAAGTACAAAAGAAAGGAAATTGAAACAACACAACACTATTCTGTACCCACCAGAAAACATATGAAGGAGTAGAATAATATGTTTTCTGAAGGGCAACAGAGTGGGTAGAAGGGTAATAGATACGGCTCAGGGTGCTTCTTGAGCACCCCAAACAACAGAAGTGCAGGAGTTCATAAAGGCAATAGTCAAGGACAGAAATAGAGTGACAGCAGGGAGACCAATAAGAGACATTTATAACTGTATAGAAGGAGACAGGGTTGAAGGTGGAAGCCCAGTAGAGGTGGCAGTGAAGAGACAGGCCTGGGACAGTATGGACAAAATGTTGTAACATCCTGCCTATGGGCGAATCAAAGTTTTTGTTTATTTGTTGGGGGTGTGGGGAACTATATTATAACATGCAAAGTTACATGAAAGAAGGGAGGGGAACAGGAGGATAAAGCATCTGACTGAGTGATAGAAATGAGAGGAAGGTGACCCTTGGGTTTCAGTAATAAGAAAGCTTGCAGGGGAGTATGTGAGAAGAGGGAGAACTGAGTAAGGAAAGAGCCCTTGCTTCAGTGGTTGGGAGGGGTTTCCTCTATGGGACATGTAGCTGGAAAATGTGATGGTTGAAAGCTCCATTTATCCCACTTTAGGAGGAGTGGAGTTGAACTCCTAGGGCAGCTGAAACCAATGGGATCAGGAAGACATGAACATAGAGGGGAGTTTCGAGGCAATGGGGGAAAAAGGAATTGGAGAAGGTATAGATTAGTGGTGGGCTGCATAATTGAAGATGTGGTAGGGGAACGACCTACCATGAAACAATATCCTCTCTGATGCTTGCAATAATTGACGTTTTTCTGGGAGTGAGGTACAATGGAAAAGGGGCATCTAAGGGACAAGCTCTACAATAAATGGCAAAAAAAAAAAAAATGCCTAGAAGGGAGAGCCTAGAATGAATATCTTGGAAGTTTTGATTACATGAGGAATACAGAAAGTTGAGAGATACTAGATAATAATTAGGCTCATGAATCAGAGAATGAGGGTCTAGAGGAGAAAGAAAGGGGGGGGTGGATAATGAAGAGAATAAAAAAAATATATTTTGGAAAACAGCACAAAAATGAAACTAAACAATCTAATGAACAAAATTAGTTGGAGGGGAGAAAAGGAAAGGGAAATCTACTTCACTTGGAGGAAAGAAAAAGGTGGAAAGAATTAAATTACCAAATAAAAGCAGAAGAGAAAAAGGAAGTAATAAGCAAAAACCCAAAGAGAAAGAATTAACAAACAAAAAGGTGGAGAATGGAGGTGAGGAGACGATATTCAATGGAAATAGGTCCATGTTAAATGATATCCAGGTAAAATAACTGAAGAAACATAATACTCTATAGCAGAAGAGAGAGAGTAAAATATTACAGATAGAGGGAAATAAAAATCAACTGTCGTATCTTTAAATGTAAATGGATTGAACAATCCAATGAAATGAAAAGGAATGACAGATTGGATAAGAAAACAAACTGCTATAATCTGTTTCTTAGAAGAAACATATTTTAAAAACAAAGCCATACACAAAATAAAACTGAGGGGATGGGGGAAATTTTACTCTGCATCAAAAAAATTTTAAAAAAATACACAGGAGATGTAATCATGCTATTTGAAATAGCAAAAAGCATTCAAAACACAAATACAGATAATCAAGGAAACTCTATTATGCTCAAAGTATCTTTTACTATCCATATCAATAAAGAAAGCATTATCTGAACTGAAAGAAGACACAGTAACGCAATCATGACAAAAGCTTTTAATACCGCACTCTCAGTTTTAGATAAGTGTAACAGAAGGAAGGAAAAATGTGAAACTGAACAAATTACTTGAGAAACTAGAGTAAAAAGACAAGATATTTTCTAAATAGGGCAGCAAAAGGACAATAAATATAACTAAAAATATATTTTTGAAAAGACTAATAAAATTAAAAAACCCTAAAATAATCTGATTAAAAAGAACAGAGGAGGAAGTAACATCAACAAATAGGAATTGAGCAAGGTAAAATCACACCAGAACCATAACAAATAAAAAGAATAATCAGAAGATATTATGTACATGTTAACAAAAAGGACAACATAAAAGAAATAGTTGAATACTTTTAAAAATGTAAATTCCCAAACTATCAGGAGACTTATAGAGATAGTAGAATTGTTAAGTAACCTGATCTCAAAGAATGAAATATAGCTTTCTGTAAATGAACTTTCAAAGGAAACAACAACAACAAAAACTCCTGGTCCTGATGGACCCACAAAAAAAAAATTGTATTAAACTTTTAAAGAACAGCTAGTTCCCATAATTCACAAATTATTCTTAAAAACTGAGAAAGAAATTTACTCTACTAGAGTCCTTTTATGAGACAAATACAATCCTAATACCTAAATCAGGGAAATATAAGAACACAGAAAGGCCAATATCATTAATGATCATTGACTCAAAAATTTTAAACAATATCTTGTCAAATAGACTACTACAAAAATTTATTTGAGAAATCATTCATTATGACCAAGTAAAATTTACACCAGGGATGCAGGGATATTTCAACATTAAGAAAACAAATAACAAAATTAGACCTATTGAGAATCAAAGCATCCAAAACCACATGATCATCTCAATAAATGCAGAAAAAGTCTTTGATGAAGTATGACATTTTTTTATGCTAAAAACTACAAAGTACAGGCATAACATAACCTTTTTTTTAAGGAACTTTTTTTAATATTGCAAAAAGCATATGTCTAAAACCAAAGACAAGTATAATATGCAATGGAGATACTCTGGAACTTTTTCTGATAGAGTGAATCAAAGATGACCATTCTCCTCACTGTTGCTTGATACAGTTCTGGAAATGTTAGCAACAAAAATAAGATGAGAGAAATTAAAAGTAAATTGTGGTACATGAAGGCAATGGAATATTACTCTGCTGTAAGAAATGAAGTGTGTGATGAATATGGAGAAGTATAGAATGGTCTAAATGACCTGATACCAAATGAACAAAGCAGAGCTAAGAAAACAACATATACAGTAACTACGATAATATAAATGAAAAGAACAACTACACACATGCACATACATGTTACTGTGACAAAATTATAAAGACCAAGCAGGAGTCAAATGAAGAGATATGAGAGGATACCCCCAACCTACCCTGCCATGGTGGTGGAAGGTCCACAGGTACTATACATTGCACACATTTTTCAGACTTTTTTAGTGTTTTAATCAGTTGTGCCATTTTTTCCCTATATCTAAATGATACAATTTGTTGTATGGGATGTCTCTCTAGGAGGGGAAGAAATATTGGGGATATATGAAGGTGTAAGAAGCGTAAGACACCTATAAAATCTTATTTTAAAAAAAGTTCAGAGTAAGGAACAGAATTATGTTCAGAAGTGTGCATGGCTGGCTGGGAATGTCGTCAAATGGAAATTCTGGGAAAGAACTCACCATTTGAAGGAGGGGATCTGATGGAGTAAAAGCACTTTTAAAATGAGAAGGCTAGTGTCCTTTACATAGAGACAACATTTTAGCAAGTTGATAGGGTCTGCAATGAGTCAGACATTCATTATGCTGGCCTACGGGATGGTCTGCTCAAGGGCACAGGCAATGGAGTGATATGTGTTAGGGATGGAGAGGAGGACAGTTTGACGGGATCTTAGAGTGTGGGAGGGGGAGTACTATCTACTGCAGCTGGAAAGATAGGTTGGGGCCAGGTTATGAAGGTTTTTACAAGCTAAACAGAAGAGTATATATTTTATCCTAGAGGCAATAGGAAGTCATTAGAGTTGATTGAGTAGGGGAGTCACATGGTCAGATCTGTGCTTAAGGAAGATTACTTTGGCAGCAGAGTGTTAGATGGCCTGAACTGGTGAGAGATTTGAGGCTGGGAGATCAATTAGGGCCAATGCAATATTTGAGGTGAGAGGTGATGAGGACCTGAACTAAAGTGGTAGCTGTGTGAATGGAGGGAAAGGATTGGATAGGAAAGAGGTGGAGACAGGAATGGCAAGATTCTGCAACTGACTGGATGAGGGAGAGCAAGGAGTCAAGAATCATGCTGAGTTTGGTGGACAAAGATAATGTGAGAAAGGGAGTCAAAAGACTGGACATGAAGACTGAGATGCCTTCAGGCAGGGGTTTGCCAGTAAATGTCTGAAGGCAAAAGGAAAAAATTCAGTAGACGGGAAGAAGTTGAAGATGTGAAGGACAGGATAGTTGAGGATGTAATCTTGCTAAATAGATATGAAAGGAAAGGATCAAGAAAGGGGTAAGCTTTGGTAGGAAGTGCTACCTGTTTGTCAGAAATTGGAGCAAAGAATAAGAAATAATTTCAAGGGCTTTTAAGATGAGACAAAGGAAAAAGAGAAATCTTTTTGATTAGCCTCAATTGTCTTGGTAAAGTAAGAGGGAAGGTTCTCCACTAAGAAAAAGGAGAGAGATTGAGGTGTGAGAGGCTTCAGAAGGAAATAGAGTTGGGAGTGTGATAGGGATTCAATTAGGGAGGAATAAAACATACCTCATCACCCCTTGGAAGGTCTAGTTGAGATTGGATAACATAACTTTGTAATATATTCAGTCAGCACAGTTATAAAACTTCTAGTTAAATTAAGTGTCTCCATGTTCAGCCTGTATTTGATTTCTTGTTCTTCCAGTGGGGGTGGGTGACAAGGGAGGAAGAGAAAGAATCTAGAATTTAAAGTTCTATAATCAAATGTTAAAAATATATATGTATATATATATATATATACTATTATTATTATTATTATTATTAACTACATCCAACTGGAA
>CM053585.1:258992755-259012428 GCA_028646515.1 Pseudochirops corinnae
TATATATATATATATGTATATATGTATATATGTATATCTACCTATCTATGTATATATATGTATATGTGTAATATGTATACATACGTATATGTCTATATAGGAGGGTATATATGCGTATGAATACGTATGTGAGTGTGTGTATATATGTGTACAGGTATGCATAGACAGAGGGCACAGGATCAATTGAATAGGAAGGGATGATATTTAAAAGTTGAAATTGAGAGGTGAGAGAGGAATATGAGAGGAAATGGGAAGAGATAGAATGGAATAAATTATGTCATATAGAAGAGGCAAGGGATAACTGTTACAATGGAGGGGAAGAACAGGAAGGCAAAAGGGAATGGGTCAACCTTACTTTCATTGAATTTGGCTTAGGGAGGAAATGACATACACTCTGAATTGGTTATCTTGCTCTACGAGAGAGTAGAGGGGAAGGGCATGAGAGGGGGGATGATAGAGGGGAGGGCAGGTTAGGGGGGAGGGTAGTTGAAGCACACACTTTTGTAAAGGGACAGGGACAAAGTACAGAATAGAACAATTGGGGGCAATAGGATGGAGGGAAATATAGTCAGTCTTTCACAATATATCCCCTATGGAAATGTTTTGCATAACTACACATGTACAACCTATATTGAATTTCTTATCTTCCCAGTAAGAGTGGAAGACAAGGGAGGAAAGGAAAGAATCTGGAATTTAAAGTTTTAAAATCAAATGTTTAAAAATTATTATTATTATTATTTACATGCTACTGGGAAATAAGATATACAGGCACTGGGGTATGGAGATCCGTCTTGCCCTACCAGAAAGTCACAGGGAGGATGGGGCAGGATATAGGAGAGAGCAGATAGGGGGAGGGGGTATACAGTGGGATCGCTGTTATGGGATGGCAGGTAGGGGAAAGAGAGAGAGAAAATTTGTAACTCAAAATCTTGTGGAAATGAATCATATAAACCAAAAATAAATACAAAAGTTAGTTTTTAAAAAAGAAAATAAAATACCCCCTCCAAATAATCTTGGTCATCTTTTTATTTAAATATTCATTGAATACAATAATAGTTCCCATTTACACAGTTTTAAAGTTCAGAAATATTTTATATATGCAATCCCATTCAATTATCTTCATAGTAAGTGATATTATTATCTTCATTTTACAGACAATGAAATTGATACTTAGAGAGGCTATGTGATTTGACCAATGTCATACTTAGTGAGGGTCAGAGGTAGAATTAGGTAGGGAGAATTAGGACCCAAATGCTTGTAACAGTAATGAGATTTGAAGTTTCTTTAGTATTGCTACTCTAAGAGGTACTTAGCACCTAGTTCAGTGTAAGTCCCTGTTAAAGAAACAGAAAGTATAAACTCCTGTCTCCGACATAACAGGAATGGGTTGGCTGAAATAGGAAGCTAATGCTTTGTGTATATAAGGAAAGACCTTGGCTGGCAGAGACAGATCTTCTTGGAGCAAACTCTGTGGATGCAGAAGCTGCTGCTTCTGGGGAGGCTGAAGAGGAAAGTCCCCTGCCCAGGCTGAAGAGAATTATTTTGATTTTGAAAACCTGGATGGAGTGATTTTGATTCTGGCAGCCAGCTGAGACTTCTGCTGAATCCAAGGGCTAGCAGGAGCTGCCAGGGGACTGAGGAAGCACCACTGTGATGCTGGTATTTTGCATGAACTTGTTTGTGGCTTTGTGGAGCCTTGACTTCCAGGGAGCAGAGACTGTGAAGGATTTAATGTGGACTGGATGCTGTGAGCTTCAATGTGGAACAGAGACTACATGGAGAGCTGAACAAGACATGGGATCTGTCTGCCTTTGAACCCAGGTGACAGTTTGGTGAATCCGGGTAGGATTTGGGACTATGGAAGGGGATCCAGGGAATCTGAAAAACCACCCCAAGTCAAGCTGAAAGAAGACTTTACTTGGATACTGTGTACTGACTAAGAAGTTGTAAATTTACTAGTGACCTAGAAGTAGAGGGTCTGTGTATTTTCTGATGATAAAATAGTGAATTATAAAGGATGATTGAATGATTGAGTTGATATAATGACTGATTGATTAATTGATTGACTAAATGATTGTACTTAGTGATTGATGACTGAATAAGCGACTGATTGAGTTAACTTAGTGTGCCCCATGAGTGGAGAATTTTGACTATTGTACTTTGTGTTCCTTGAGGAGGCAAACCTCCTTAAGGATGATTGAATGATTGAGTTACTAAATGATCTTTGTTGAAAACTTTGTGACCACTGTGGTCGAAACTATGTGGCCATTTTCTGTGATAATTTGTTGTGAATGCTATATTTTGATTTTCTGTGATAAGTTGTAACATTGTGAATGCTGTGCTTTGATTTAATGTGAATGTTTTGCTTTTATTTGTTATGAAATAGAGTGTTCACTGTACTGTGCAATCAGAACCTTAAAAGCTGTTCACAGTAGCATTCTTCTGAAAAGCTGCTAGTGCTTGGCTTTATCACACCTCTTGTTTTAAGAACAAAATAGAAGATGAACCAAGGGACCAAATTAGAATAGGAGCAGGAAATCTGGGAAAGAATTGGGTCAGAGAGGATAGGATATTGAGGAAACAAATTTCATTTGCTTCTAGTCCTGAACATCATTGTACCAACTGTTCCTGATGTCCCTGCCCCAGCACTCACATTAACATAGCAGTCTTTTGCCTCCTTAAGGCTTTAGCATAAGCAGAAGAAATGAAACATGGTCTATCAATAATTCATTCAGGCTAGACAAGTGTTTATCTTCCTACAGCTCCTAATAATTCTTCTCTAACATTTTACAGTTTACAAACCTATAAAGATACTGACTTGTAAGATACAACCATATGAGATATGTAATACAGCTATTATACCATTTCACAGAAACACAATGAGCACATACATTTACCTCTCTGAGCCTTACAAAGAGAATAAATGGCAGAACAATTTTAGCCTAGGTCTTCTGAACAGAACAAGATTATAGCCCAGGTCTGCTGATTTCACATGTAATAGCCTCTCCCCCTTCACCCAGAAGGTTCCTTTTGGATTTTGGCATTTAGAAACCTGAAAGAATAGGCCTTGGGAGAGAGAGGAAGATCAGAGGAGGAAAGACAAGAAGACAGAGTTTGGTCTTATACACTTAAATATTGAGGTACGCTGGAGAATTGAAGGGAAGGAAAATTCAGCAGGGAGAGAACCATACAAGCCTGGGGCAAATTGTTTCACACACAGTCACTTAGCACCTTCTCACTTTGGGTGCAAAATGAATTTCCAGGATGAGGTATTGTCACTCAAGTCTTCCTTGTGGAAAGATGCCCAATTCCTGCAGGTTGCTATGACTTCTCCAATTCAAAGAAAAATTATTTTTTCCCTTCTTACCTCTTTTTCATACAACTACCTGGGTCTGGACATATTTTTTGAGGTGTTTTCTCAACAATCATTTGGTGTCTTTGAATTCCTGTTTTAGAAATTCAAACTGGGAGCTTGATTTTGTCCTTCATCTTGTTGATTTAAGTGATGGGTTTTTGTTAGTTCACTAGTGAGAATAGAATTAATTCTTTTGGGGAATTCTTGTGGGGCAGACCTCACACCATGTGCTTTCCTATTCCGATCAGTTCCATTGTCCTTTGTTGGAGAAATTTACTTCAACTGTGTCTACAACAAAGACATTCTAATTTTTAACTGCTTTTGTATTGACTATATCTTTTATCAGTTTGGGACTACGCATTTTAGAAGGAACTGAAGTATGGCCAAAGAAAGGAGATAAGTATAGAAAAGGGACTGGGGTACCATGCTATGTGAGGATCAGTCAAAGGAACTGGTCATGTTTAACACAGAAAAAAGAAGATTAGGATGGTATAAGGAGAAAAGAAGGGGAGATGATCTCTGTTATCGAGACTTTCATGTGGAATCTCCCAAGTGTAATTTAGCAAACTTCAAATGTTTCCTATGAACAAAAAGCTGTGTGGTGCAATGAATGGAGAGCTGGCCTAAGAGTCAAAGATATATGGATTCTCTAATCTGACACATATTGGGTGTGTGACCCTGGGCAAGTCATTGAATTTCTCAGTTCCACAAGCAACTCATTAAGAATTTAACATGATTAAGAATCTAACTGATCAGAAACATTGGCATGGGTAAAGGAAGTCCCTTATCTAGAGCTCCTTATATGCATGAAGTCACAGATTCAACCCCCCTAAAAATATTCAGGCTAGGTACTCTACTAGATTCTGGGAATAGATAAAAGCAAAAATGCCCTCAGGAAACTTATATTTAACTAAGGGAATACAACATGTAAACTAATAAATGAATAGAAAGTAATTTTAGGAGCAGGACAAATAGTATTAACATCTGCAGGGGGATATAGAAAGCATTCCATGGGAGCTAAATTTTGGAGTTAGTGGTTCTCAGAAAAAGGTTCTTAACCAGTGGAGTCCGTGTAGTTGTACATCTTTTTTTCTCTAATATTTTGATAATTCTATTTCAATTTATTTGATTTCATTTTGTGAGGGATAATTTATAGTGAAGTTTCCCCATTCTGAAAAACCAAATCTAGAATGGCTTCAGTGTTCACTAGGCCTGTTTAGAAGTCACCTGATCTTCAAGCAATCTGGGGCTTAGAGCAGTGGAGACCCTTCCCCAGAGCCAACTCAGCAGAAGATATGCCAAATAAGGTTAAGTCTGCTTTCATTGGACACCCACATGTTTCCCAGTCCTTTGTCTCAGAGAGATTCCTGCACTTAGGCTGTGGGACAGCCCCCCTACCAATAAGAGTGAAGGCCAGTTGGGGGGTTGGGTTTCTGCATTAGAAGATTATATAATCATGGGCTGGCTTCTACCTGTTGTTCTTTCCCTGCCTCCATGTGGGCAACAGAAGCAGAGTCCTTTCTCATGAGAAAGAATAAAGACCTTTTCTGACCTTAGATTCAGACTCTCAACTCTTTCATCTCACACAGTTTGCAATCCTATATATTTTATTTTATGCATTTGAAATATTATTCTGAGATAATATCCTTCAGCTTTACTAGACTACCAGTTGGTCAGGCAATAAACATTTATTAAATTCCCCTATAGGGGACGCATTCTACTAATCACTGGGAATGCAAAGGAGACCTTGACACGACAAAAGGGCAGAACCCTTCATCTAAGAGACGGTGATGAGGAGAGAATGCATACCGTGGTTAGTTGGACATAGAATACAAGATTCTCCTTTCTCCATGCCTATGCTGGCACGCTCATCACATACTTTATGCATGCCTGTGATTCCAGGCATTGGGATCACCTGTCCCAGTTGGGAGGCAATAGTATGTTGTGTCCAGAGGACAGGGGGTAACCAAGTTTTAGCAGGATAGAAAGTATATCAAAGGGAATAATAGGAAAAAATGCTAGAAAATGAGGTAAGAGGGCTTTAAATATGGTTTAAAATGTAGTATTTTGCCCTAGAGACAATAAGGAGTCATTGAATATTTCTGAGAAAGAAAGTGATATGACTAGATCTTCATTACAGGAGGATCATTTGGCAACTATAGAGGATAAATTGAGTGAAGGAGAAATTGGAAGTAGGGAGACCAGTTAGGAAGCTATTGCAATGATTCAGATGACAGAGGATTGGAGGGAGAGACAGGGGCAGATGTAGAAGATGTGGAGGTTGAATCAACAAAAGAACCTGGCAACTCATTGAATGTAGATAGCGAAGCTGAGAGAAGAGTGAAAAGTCAAGGATGACTCATTGTATACAGGCCTCTGTGACTGGAGAGATGGTTGTGTCCTCAATAGACATAGATAGCTTGAAGGACAGATGGGTTTGTGGAAATATAACAGCTTCTGTTTTGGATATGTTGAGTTTGAGACATCTATGGGGCACCCAGGTGAAGGCATCCAGCAGAACAAATTTGCCTGTGCAGGGTATGGATGAGTTGTAGAGAACTAGGAATGAAATAGGGTTTGGGAAAAAGGTAGAAAGGGGCTTATATTTGTTGTGCTTGGCCTTGAAGAGCAGAATCAGAGGCAAAAAGAAGGCATTTCAAAGAGGCCTCCCAAAACTGTGGGGTAGATATTCAAGTATTATCAGCTCTATTTTACAGATGATAAAGCAGATTTAGAGATGTGATGTGATTTGCCTAAGGATACACATAAGGAAAGTATCACGGCCCTTTCCTCCCACCTGTCTTCACTTTAAAAAAAAAAGGAAAGCAAAAATATAACCCAGGAGAATTAAAGTACTAGAAAATGAGCTCTTGCGGAGCTTAATAGAGGGAAGAGTACAGAGGGAATAAACATTTATAGAGCACCTAGTATGTGCCAGATAATGTTTAAACACTTTTCTAAAAAGTTTCATTTGATGGGCTGCTAGGTGGTTCAGTGGATGGCAGTTTGGGCATGGAGTCAGGAAGACCTGAATTCAAATCTAGCCTTGACCACCTAATAGGTATGTGATCCTGGACAAGTTACTTAACTTCTTTTCCCCTCAGTTTCCTCATCTGTTCAATGGGGCTGATAATAATAGCCATCTCCCTAGACTCTTGTGAAAATCAAACAAGAACATAATTATGAAGCACTTAGCAAAGTCTCTGACACAAGACAAGTGCCATTTAAATGTTAGCTATTATTATTATTATCATTAGTAATAATTCTCACATGGTGGGATAGGTGCTATTTTTGATCCCCATTTTATTTTTTTTTATTTTAATTTTTTTGCTTTTTTTGGAGGAGGGAAGGCAGGGCAATTGCAGTTAAGTGACTTGCCCAAGGTCACACCGCTAGTTAGTGTTAAGTGTCTGAGACCAGATTTGAACTCAGGTCCTCCTGACTCCAGGGCCAGTGCTCTATTCACTGCACCACCTAGCCACCCCTTTATCCCCATTTTAAAGATAAGGAAACTGAGGTTCAAAGAATTTAAGTAAGTTAGTCAAGGTCACAGAGGCAGCATAAGTGTGCATAGAGCGAAGGTTGAGTATCCTGGACATTCTGGAGCAACATTGCTACTGGTCTCCCCCATAGGGAAGAAACTGCTCTGCATTGAAGCCTAAAACAGGTTGTAAGTACAGGCTAGTATGATTGGTCTTTATCACTCTCATCTCCTCCACCTTTTTTTCCCACAAATTCAAGTTCCCCACGAATCCCTGATCTCATGGGATCACAGGATTTATAGCCAGAAGGGATCTTAGAGATTATTTAGTGCAGGGGTTCTTTATTTCCTTTGTGTCATGGACCCCTTTGGCAGTCTGGTGAAATTTATGGGACCCTCCTCAGAATAACGTATTTTATATGTATTAAATAAAATACATAGGAGTACAAAGGGCACCAATTATATTGGAATACGGTTATCAATTTTAAAAAGTTTGTGGCCCTTATATTAAGAACTCCTGATCTAATGCAATCTCTTTACTAAACAGATGAGGAAACTGAGTCGCAAAGAGGGGAATAGATTTAAAGTCAAAGAAATCTTAAGTGACAAAACCATGATTCAGCCCAGATTTTCTGGCTCCAGATTCAGTGTTCTTTCCACTACTCCATGATTCTGTTCTCTTTACCTTCATACAATCAGTGGGAACAAAGATTAGCTGCCTTGGCACAATCTGAATAAGAAAACATTGTGTTGAATGATATCTATGGCTTGTTACCAGTTCCTATGTTGCCGTAAAGTTGTGCCAGGAGAGTTAACAGAGGTATTAGAGTAATGAGGGCACACCAGGAGGGCATGTTCCAAGGACAAACTTCTTTGTCAGGAACACAAGTGGAAACAACACAGAAGTTCCTTCCCTTAACTTGTCCTGACCAGTCTTAGACATGATGCCTTCCTTACCCTGACCCTAAATGGCAGAGGGATATGGCCCAGGGTGCCATGAGTTACAGTGAAAGGGAGTTACAGTGCAAACATATGAAATACTAATATAAAATAATGTTAAATGTGCCAGAAATCACAAATTAGTCACTCAAGAGAGTAAAGGAGCCGGGAGTGAGGAAGAATGATGCCCAAGAGAATCAAGAAAAGATATTTCTTTTTCCTTTAAAATTTTATTATTAGAATATTTTTATCCTTTACTGAACATATATCGAATAAAAATGAGCATTTCCATATACATAGAAGGACTAAAAAAGAAGATTGCATATGAAATCACAACTTTATTATTATATGTATCTTGATTTCTTTTTCAATATGTCACTTTCAAAGCTGTCCTGCTTGACCATGATTCCTTCTGTTTGCCCCTATTTATTAAAAAAATGTTTTCTTGACCCTGTGTCCTTTCTCTCTCTTCCTAGGGTGCTACACAAATGTTGGTAGGAGATATTTTAGATCATGGAGAAGACTGAGAAGAAGGCTCTTTGCCCCATGACATTTTGTCTCTGAAAATCAGTCAAGGCACATTTCCATTGTAACATCAATAGTTTCATAAGTTCCTCCCTGTACCATGTGCCACCCCATCCCCACTGCTTTCTGTAACAATAATGACTTTTAAAACCTGAAGGAGGAGCCCTATGGAAAATTTCATGCCTCCTGCCTTTAGCTGTTCCCAAGCCCCTGGTGCTCCCATCTTCAGTTATTAATTTGTATCCCAGAGACTTCTGCATTGATTCACTGAGTGATCCATTGCCAAATTCAGGCTTATTTCAGCCAGGTTAAAGGCTCATTTCAAGTTCTGCTTTCTGGACATGAAACAGTCATGTCAACGGTGACAAGAAACAGTCAGAGGTCTCCAGTTGGCAACTAAAGAAAGGGACCAGAGGGGAGGGAGAATAGAGGGGAGGGAAGGAGAGCACAAGAAGACAGAAGTGGAAAAGGGAAAGGGGAGAGGAGAGAAGGGAATGGAGAGTAGAGGAGGAAAGAGAAAACAGAGGAATAGAGGAGAGAAGATGAAATAGAAGGAAAAGAGAAGGGGAGAGTAGAGGAGAGAAGAGGAGAACATAAAGAGGAATAGAGGGATACAGGAGAGAGGACAGGAGGTAGAGAGCTTCAATTCTTCATTAGAGGAGCAATGATGGGTCACAATTTGGGGTCAAGCTTTTTTTTGAGGTGAAATTTCTGATCTGATATTTCTGTTCCAAAAGTTCAATTAAATTCCTTTAAAAAAGAAACACCCATTTGCTGCCTGTCATTACTGTTTGGAAAATCATACTAATTTCAGTCTATTCCCTCTCCAGTTCTTCCCAACACAGTTTATTTAAGTCCATTCTCTCTTATACTGGACTCAGGAGAGGTGGAGGATAGACATATCTCATTTACCATATTAGCCTTTTGACTACTTTAAATACGGTATTACACTGCTCTATAGCCTTCTTTTTCTTCTGGATTAATAATCCTAGTGGAAAGAAACTGTTATTATTTTAATCTGTCCCCATTCATCATATCATTCAACCCTGTAATCATCTTTATGCCTTTCCTCCACTATCCCTTATCCATGTGGGGAACCCCAAACTGGATGTGATATATTTGGGACTCTCTCAAGTCCCTTTGGCTCAGATAGGCTCTCTAGGACATCATCCATCTCCATTTTGCCTCCATATTAGAGGGGAGGGAGAAGTGTTTAGTTCGGGGTCACTCAGATAGTGAGCTGCAGATTGTGGCAGAGTTGGAAGTGGGCTTCAGGCCCCTGACTCCTATTCTAGCATTTTCTCCACTTCAGTGCAGTATTCTGCTGCTAAGGATGTGGCCAGGAGTTCTATGGGAGAATTACCTCATGGCTCATACATGGTCTGCTTCTTATTCTGCATCCCAGGATCAGGCCCTTTTAATACACACATATAAAAATAATAGGGCTTCATGGTTGACTCATGATCATCTCATTTTCCACTCAGAGCCCAGGCCTTCACCAGATGCATTTATATAGGCCAGGAATTCTCCATGGACTACATCATCCTATCCAGAGATGAATTATCCAGCAGGCTCACTAGGAAAGACCTTAGGGCCTCTAAGTTTAATGGAACCAAGGTGATCAGCCTCAGTTCATTTCTCCCTGGATAGAGAATAGATCTTAGAGCCCTGAGATGAGACCCTGGGAGCCAAAGAGGCAGTTACATCTTTTATTCCCACCTTGAATTCCAGGCTTAGTCACTTCAGATACCAGAAAGGAGGACTGACTACTGAAGACTCCTAGGACTAGATGAGGAGGGGGATAAGGAGCCCTGAAACATTTAAGAGAGGGGAAAAAATATAGCCTAGGTCACAGGGGTGGGAGGATAATGGGCAAGGGATATAGACAAAATGGCTTATTTCATGGCCTCCCCATGAGTACTTCACTTTTGGTAGCTTCTAGGATCCAAATTTGACTGGCTAATTTAATTGTTAGGACATACTGAGATCTAGCTACTTGGGAACTACAGGCAGTCTTGACTCTCCACTGTTTATACCCATTGCTGAGTCCCAGTGTCCAACTTTGGATTTTTCTTGCTTAAAATAGAAATGACATATTCTCATAGGGATAATCTCCCTTAGGAAAAGAGAAACAAGGGTAACAGGAATACTCCTGGATGCAATTCCTAGATCTGCAGGGATCTGTTTCAGAACCTAACCTGCCTCATCTCTTCCCACACTGAGCAATAATCACAAATGTGGTACCTACTGGGTATCGTGCAATACTGTCCTTATTTCACATATTCACTTCTGCCATCTCTATAAATAAGGGGGGAATGGGGTGTGGGGGTTGGGAGGGAAGGGACAACCTACATATAGTAAGAGTTGGTTGCTGGTTACATACAGTGAGTTGAGATTCTCCATACAGACATTCTTTGTTCCTCACTCCCTGCCCCCCCCCCCAAAAAAAATAGCTTGCCCCAGAGCCTGAAAAAGTTCACTATTAATTATTGAGATTTAGACATTGAAAGCCCCTGTTGGAATGTACATGTATGTATAACTCAGGGAACAGTCATGAAATCAACCCTACCATTGTTTTTGGAAAGGTCATCTTTACCAGTTGTCCTAGGATTCCATTCACCATTTCTGTGACTCTCCATACCAAAACTGTCTTTACTTGGCACCACTTCCTACATGTGTTGTGGTTACCTATTAGAATGTAAGCTCCCTGAAGGGAGAGATAGTCTTACTTTTCCATTTGTACTCTAATACATAGCACAGCACCAGGCATATAGTATGGCATTAGCATTTTTTTCATATGCGACCCCGGGGGGACAAACTAGGATGGGTAAAGCAATTTTTAAGCATTTTGAAGCAGTTCGTCAGAATAGTTTCAGTGCCTCAGTTTGCTAAATTGGATCAAATTGGATTAAGGGGGTGGATCAAAAAATAGGTGAGTTTTGATAAGGAAAAATGAAAGATTAAAAACCTCCCATGCCACACTAGGCAGCCCCATGCACCTCAAAAGAAAGTCCTATATGGAAACAAGAGACAGAGGAAGGGGAAGGGGAAGAAGGGTACCAAATGTTGCTATAATCAGAGTCAGGACAGTTGACCTATGAGTCAGAAAGGCCACAAATGTTGCCAATATTCCTATGGAGGGCCCCTTTTCTTCCACTCTGAAACTACCTTTATATCAGTTAAAAGCAAGGAGAATTTAGGTCTCTCAGTTAGTGCTTTTGGGTTGCTTTTTAAACCATAACTATAGGGCTTGAGCTGTGTGTTTTGGGAGAAAGGAGGGCAAGAGGGATAGATGAAATCTATGAAATCTGTCGGTGGCTCTGGGGAGTCTGGTTACCTGGACAGCTTTCCCAATATTTCTGTGTTTATGCTTCCTTCTGTTGTCTGGGCTAGGTCAGGACCCTGATATGCCTAATGGATGGGAAGTGATGACTCCCTAACTAGGGGGAGAAGAGCTACAACCTTCACCATCATTTCTGAAATCTTCCCAATTTCTGGTACATGTCTATATCAGAGGCTGCAGACAATCAGTGGTCTGGGGACTTGTCCACTGAAAAAAGACAAATCTATGCCAAGATTGATGCTTCACAGGGACTGTCTTTTGCCTCTTTTTTTGTATCTCCAGTACTTTACACAGTGCCTGGTATATAGTAGGCGCTTAATAAATGTTTATTGATTGATTGACTTCACAGGGGACACTGAAGTATATGGAATAGTGGGTCAAGTACTCAACTCAGCATCAATGAAGCTTCATTCAAATCTCACCTCAGACATTTATTAGCTCTTCGACCTTGGACAAGTCCATCCAGCCTTAATGTTACCTAGCTCTAAAATGGGAAGAGTAATACTTGAGGTAACAATGACAGAGCTGTTGGGAAGTTTAAAGGAGGTAATGTGTATAAAGTGCTTTGTAACCTTTAAAGCTGATAGAAATGCTAGCCCTTATTATTGAAGAAAGAAAAGGCTAGCTGATGGAATAAATTCTCATGGAAATTTAGGTGAATTTATAAATGTGTGTGATTGCAACCATCTTCCTTAATAACTGATAGAGGAGAAGCTTTTTGCCACATCCATTTTCTATGACTTAAAACGAGCAAGTGTTATATTTGGGAGGTATTTGCCAACATGGGTAAAATTCACCATGTTCTCACACCCTAAGACACCACCAACTCCTTCCCGAAATGGATGATGCAATCCTGCAGGCAACACTTAGCAATTTTACTTTATTTTTATATTTAAAATTTTTTAAAATTTGTATCTTTTTTTGTGATATACATGTCCAGCTATATGACTTTTTCCCCCTCTCATGCCCAGGAAGTAATCCCTTGTAATAAAGATTTAAAAAAGAAAAAGAAAAAAAAATGCAATAAGACTATCCCATTGACTGGGTCTGATAGTGTGTGCAATATTCTGCACCTATAGTCCCCCACACCTGCAATGAAGAGAGGGAAGTAGATTTTTAAAATTCTTCTTTGGAGCAAAGCTTGGTCATTATAATTATGTTTGTGCTCCTTTTTAGTTTATTATTCTTACATTTACATTGTTGTAGGCATCCCATATATTATTTCTTGCTTCTGCTCACTTTACTTCAGTCTATACGTGTCTTGGCATAGTAGTAATGAGCAACTGGATCTGTCCTCATTTTGCAAGTCTGCAGCCTGAGGGCAGGTCTGGGTCTGTCAATTGCTGGTGGTTCCACAGTTAATACAGAGAAAAGAAAAAAGTTTCAATCCTCAGAATTGAGCAAATTCTCTTGCCCACTTGTTCACAGGATTTAAAACTGAGACATATCTTAGAGATCAACTTGTTCATCCTTCTCATTTTCCATATGGGAAACTGAGGCTGCCCATAAGCTAATTGAGATGTCTCCAAGTTACAGTGTTAGTAAGTACTAAAGCTGGGATTCAAACCCAGGTCCTCTGATTGCAAATCCAAGGCTCTTTCCACTGTACCACACTCCTCCTTTGTCTGTCTTTGACAGCCAGCCAGCTAGAAACATCCAGTGTTTTCTAAGTCATCTTTTCCATAACCTCACTAACTTCCTACAGGGATGAGGAAAACTTTAATTTCACCACATTTGAGCCCAAGTTACTGACTTGGACAGATCCAGTAATGGTCTTTTTGTTTCCTCTCTGGGACTTGGCTACTTCATCAGGAGCAAGTGACCCCTCAATCATGAGACCAAATGTGACCCAGGGCTCTGGGCTCTGATTCTCCAGCTGTGAGAATGTATGCGTGTGTGTGTGTGTGTGTGTGTGCGTGTGCTGGGGGATAAGGGGAGGGTGGGTGTGGGGGTTACACAGGGTAGTATGCATTCCTCTAGGATGGAATAACCATTTGGTTGGACAGGCCAAAACTCAAAGACAGCCAAGTGACCCAGCAGCCAAATGTGTTACTTGCTTACTTCGGAAATGATTGCCTAGGAGTATAAGGATTAGGAGAAGGTCATAAAATCATTGGATTATAGAGTTAGAACTAGAAAGAGACTTAGAGGACATCCAGGTCAGAGGCAGATCTCTCAGAGATAAGGGAATTGGGGTCTAAAGGGGCTAAGTGATGGGGCCAGAATCCCACAGTTATTAAATGTCTGAGGTAAAATTCAAACATGAGTCTGCCTCACTCCAAGTAGATGGAGAACCAGAGACCAAAATAAACGCATTCTTAGTTACAGGACCAACACATGCTTCTCTCATGTTATCTTGTGAAAATCCCTTACTTTTCTTAGACTCAGTTTCCTCACATATACAATTGAGAACACGATGTTCACACTTCCTCCCAGCAGAATATGGAAAATTACTTTGTAAATAGTAAAGCAGGATACAAATGTGAATTGTTATAAATGATTTCAATCTATTAAAGGATTATTTTTATCTTCTTTTTTCTTTTCTTCCTCTCCTTTCCTCTCCTCTCCTCTCCTCTCCTTCTCTTCCTCCTTTCTTCCCTTTCTTCCCTCCTTCCTTCCTTCCTTCCTTGCTTCTTTCGTTCCTTCCTTTCTTCTTCAACCTCCCAGCTAGAATTACAGGTGTGTGCCACCACACCCTGAAATAGAATTAAAAAAAAATAATCAAAAGTACTCAACACCTAAGTACAAGAAATAGACTGACTTGCTCAATGAAGTTTAATTTAAATGGGTGCAGGTAGAAATGGAGTTCTCTATATGGGACACAAGCCCTTAGAAAGACAATAGCTGATCAAGCTTATTTTCTGTGCTCAGCAAGGGGTCTGGCATTAGTTCTGATGAAGTCTCTCCTACCTCTACCCCCACCTCCCAGTTGCTGATCCAGTAGAGTGAGTCACCTGGCTTGGCAGAAAGGGGATCTAAATCAGCCCTGGCACCAGCCCACTCCTGTGGGTCAGGAAGTTTAACCAGCTGAATCAGGAAATGGAGAAGGGCCGATCCAGGCAAGAAAGGGCTCCAGCCTCCACCAGAGAGAGGTCTCCAACTCCATTGTTCCTGGGAAAGCTCTCACTGTCTCTATGCCAGCTTTTCCAGTGATATTCAAGACCTTGAGTTCTGCTAGAGCAGAGATTCTTAGCCTTTGTTCATGTCATAGATACTTTTAGCTGTCTAGTGAAGCTCTTCTCAGAATATTATTTCAATGCATGAAACAAAATATATAGGATTACAAAGGAAACCAACTTTACTGAAATAAAAATATCATCTCCCCCCATACCCCATTTAAGGTCACAGACATCCCGAGATCTATTAATTAATCAGAACTCCCCTCCCCCCAACCCTTTCTTTAGGGGAATCATAAATACAGAAATGGGAGGGACCTTATAATTTATCTAACCCAACCTCCTCATGTTATAAAGGAGAAAATAGAACCAGAAAGCTCATCAGTTGTCGTGGTCACATATACAATGAGTGGAAGAGATGGGATTTAAACTGGAGTCCTCTGGTTCTAAATGCAGGTTCTTGCTGTAGGAACTAAGACTATTGGTCCTCACCACCTCAAGTCTATGGGATTTGTGCTGCTCTCCTTTCTTTCAGCTGGGGAAGATGGGGCTCACATGTACATATCTTCTTTCTCTTAATGTTGCCCCCAAACCCCTGAAATTTTCCACAATGAACGTTTTATTAAGAAATAGATACAGCGTAGAGAAACCACTAACGGCACAATAGCTTAAAAATGGATTTGCTAACTAGTACAAGATTTCAATCCTAACTTTGCTACAGACTAGAAGAAGGTTAGTCCAAAATCTTTGTGGATCACATCCAAACCTTCCTATTCAGATCTTTGGTTCACTTGGACCCCAAGCTCTCTTTTAGACCTCCTTTCCAGGGCCACATTCCAGCTCCCTTAATTAACCTGTGGGGACCTTTGGACCAGTCCTCACTTTTTTGGGTCTCAGTTTCTGTGTAATATGAGGATCATAGCTTTAGAATTGGGAGAAATCTTTGACATCATTTAGTCTAACCCTTTTATTTTATAGATGAGGAAACTGAGGCCCAGAGACTTTAAGGGGCATGTTAAACGTCACAAAGGTAACTATATGGTACTAAAAGGTACAGGTGGGATTTGAGTCTTAGGTTCTTTGATGGTTAATCCATCATTCTTTTCACTTTAGCATGGTAGTCTGGGATCCCTGTTCTCCCCCCAGGCTTTGATTACCTGCTCTGTAAAATGAAGGGATTAGGACATCTATTCCAAATTATTAAACAATAAAAAGAAAGGGGAGAAGAGAGAGACCCCCTACAGACAACTATCACTTATAGCTCTAAGTTCTTTGAAATCCTAGCAAGGTAATAATATCTCCTGGTTAAAGGGAGATGTTCTAGTGATTGATGAGCCTGTTTTAGCCATGGGTGAATGGGCAGATAGGCTGATCTCTCTGAGGGCTGGTTGCACGGTCTCTAAGCCTTTCCCAAGGGATAGCATTTTGCTACAAATGCAGAGACCTCAGAGCCAGGAACAGAAACTTGGCTTGCTCCTCCCAGACCTTTGCCAGCCAGCTCTGAAGGAGGATATAGCTTTGGAGTTGGCATAGACATTATTACAGCAAAGTTAGAAAACTCTCTTGCTTCTTAACACAATATAGCCTAATGAGTTTGTTAGCAACATGGTGAGAACCTGCTATAATTGCTATATCTTCATAAGAAGGTGTGTATGTATGTGTGTGTATGTCTATGTGTGTTTGTGTGTATTCAAGTGTGTGGGTTTGTGCATGCATGTGCACACCGTGCTGGATTGTCATTACAATCACACTTCTAAACTGCTAACTCTGGAGTTGTGAAATCTGCTGGGAAGGCACTGGGTCTGCCAACCAGCTACAAAGCAACTGTCCAGGTGGATGACAAGCTAATTAGGGGAAATGGAAACCAATTAATACTTAGGTTGTGCTTTCTGATGAGTCTGTGATACTTCTTTACTGAGGGTTCGCTGTAGGGAACCCAATAGGGTGTGTGTGGGAGAGGGCTCAGCATCACTCTGTTTTGGTGGGGTCAGAGAATTTACAGCTGGAAGTACCTTAGAGGTCACTTGGTTCACCCCCATCATTTTACAGATGGGAAAAACTGAGGCCCAGAGAGGGGAAACTTGCTCAAAGTTGGCACAACTAGAAAGTAGAAGATTTGTGATTTAAACCCAGATTTTAGGATTTAAAATCTAGTGTGCTATACACACTTCCTGGGGGTAGTGAATACAGAGAAAAGATATTCTATCCTTGGGAGTCTGCATAGCCCAAGTTGGTCAATTTCTACTCGCCTCAAAGGCTGAGCAAGACTCAAGCCAAGTGACACTTGACTCCCCCAAACAATATGAAAATAGTTCAGATAGGAAAAAGTTGGGGGTGTTAATAAACCTATCACTTGGAGTGGAAAGGAGAGAGAGAGGGAAAAGAGAGAGAGAGAGAGAGAGAGAGAGAGAGAGAGAGAGAGAGAGAGAGAAAGAGAGAGAGAGAGAGAGAGAGAGCGCTTTTTCAAACTTAATTCTGGAAACATTTTTTTGTCTCAGTCTCGTAATGATTGCTGAACCGGACCCTTGATATTTTCCCAGCTGATTAGCTCTGCATCCCTATCACCATGATGAGTTACCATAACAATCCTATAGCTTTCCTTGTCTGGCACTGCTGACCCCATTGTACCCCAGTATAGGGGAAGGGGAAGGAACCCTCCCTGGGGCTCGCTGTGTATAATCAACTTCCTTTACAACTTTTTTTTTTAAGTTTCAACATAGACTTCATAAGAGAAGCACCCACTTATAGAGAAAAAAGAAGCTTAAGAGTATTTTTTTCCACTTTGAATAACAAGTTATTGCTCCTCGTAGGCTTTTTTTTTTTTCTGGGTAGAGAAGGCAAGCTGAAGGTCATGTAGAATATCAGAGAAATTTGGTGAAAAGAAACCAGAGGATAAAAATGTGAGTTTATGTGACTTGCTATCCTGTTGAGCTCCCAAAAGGACTTAGATAATGCACAGGATACTACAGATTTGTGCAAAATCATAGAATCTTAATTTTGGAAAGATTGGTAGTATGATAAAGAGCTACCAGGAACTTTGGCTCCAGCCCCCCTATTTTACAGTTGAAGAAACTAAAGCCCAGGGAGATTACATAACTTGCCTAAAGTCGCACAGAGAATGTATCAGAGGCAGAACTGAACAAAAGTCCTCAGCTAACATTTATTAAGCATTAACATCATGCTAGGTACTGTATTATGTTCTGGGGGTACAAAAACAGAGGTAAAAACATGGTCCCCACCTTCAAAGAGCTTATATTTTGATGGGGGAGTTGACATGCAAAAAATTGTACTCTGTGTGTATGTGTATGTGTGTTTATGTACATATACACACACATCATATGGTATACATGTGATATATATGGGGATCTATATACTTATATACATATGTGTGTATATATGTGGATGAATGGATAGACAGACAGACAGACAGACAGATAGATAGGTAGATAGTTACAGCATAAAGGGAAGGTAATGTTAGAGGAATGGCATTAACAGTGGGCTGAAGGTAGAGGCAGGACTGGATACTGGGAAAGGCCTCCTATAGAAAGAAGGCTTTGAACTGAGACTTGAAGGAAGCCAAGGAAAGTGGGAGGTAGAGTTGAGGAGGCAGAGTGGTGTAGCCATGGGGGCAGCCTTGCAAAAGCACAAAGTAAAGAGTGAATGTGGTATGTAAGAATTAACAGAGAAACCAGTGTATCATTGAATACATGGAAAGAATAAAGTATAAAAAGAAAGGAAAGGTAGGAAGAGGCCAGATTGCAAAGAGCTTTAAAAGTTAAACCATAGATTATATTTAATCCTGGAGGTAATAAATAGGAAGCCACTGGAGTTTACAGTGGGGAGGACAACATGATCAGAGATGCTACCATCATTGATCACTTCCAGTTTGCTAGTGGTGTGATAAGAATGCACGGGTGACTAAAGTAGTTTTGTGAAGATTGGTTATCAAGTTATTTTAACCCAGCTACTGAAAAATATTGCAATAATAGTGCCCCATGTCATCCAATTACACTTTGGCTCATTGTGTGAGAATGAGTGTGCAAATCAGTCAATATATGGATAAAACTCTCTGAACTTACTTGTGTAGATGTAAAGATGAAATTTAAGGACTGGATGGTCTTCATCTTATTGGAATGATTGTTGATGGTGATTGTGAGCTTATCCAAATGGTGTGAACAATCATAGCCACTCTGCAGGGTGGGAAATCTATAAAGGTCTAGCTAATCACTATTGGAAGGATGTAGTAGGTCTGACAGTCCTTTGGGAATGGAGTTTTGGAATTCTTTCTTGGAGGTCTTGTGGTGGAAGGAGTTGTTGTCCAGCCAGGAAGAAGGAATGTGAAGGGGAAGGTTAGAGAGAAGGACACATTGAAATATTTGATCTTTGAGGCTCTTTGGTACCTTAAAAGTTCTGGGAGACCTGTGACAGAAAAAAGGAGGAAATTGGAAGGAGTATCACTGGTGAAGGGTTACTTCCTCAGACTTCCTCATGGTCTGACCTCAACTGAGTCTGAGACTTTACATGATACTCTATACACATAATCACCTACCTCTACAAAGAAGGGAAGAGAGATGCATTTTCTCATCTTTTTCTCAGAAACAAGCTTGATCATTAAATTTACACATTACACAGTTGTAATTGTTCTTTCCATCTACTCTGTTGTCAGTACCTATTTGTTCTCTGCCTGTCTCTGTCTCTCTGTCTCTCTTTTTGTTTCTGCCTCAGTCTGTCTCTCTGTCTCTGTATGTCTGTGTCTGTGTCTGTGTCTGTGTCTCTGTCTCTCTTTCTCTGCGTCTCTGTCTCTCTCTCTACCTTAGTCTCTCTTTTTTCTGCTTAGTCTCTCTCTGTCTCTATCTCTCTGTTACTGTTTCTCTACCTCAGTCTGTCTCTTTGTCTCTGTCTCACTATCTCTGT
>CM053585.1:259012928-259047057 GCA_028646515.1 Pseudochirops corinnae
TGAACAGCTTTTAAAGTTCTGATTGCACAGTATAGTGAACACTCCATTTATTCCATAACAAATCAAGGGAAACATTCACAACAAATCACAATATAATATTCACAGCATTACGTCTTATCACAGAAAATCACAATATAGTGTTCACAACAGCTTAACATGAAAATGGCCACATAGCTTTCATCAAAGTGGTCACAGTATTTAGCACCAATAACAAAAGAATAATCATCTGGTATCCCTAAGGAGGTTTGTCTCCTTACTTAATCATTCAATCATTTCATAATACAAGTCAGTCTTCCACTCATAGGGCAATCATAGGTTAACTTAATCATTCACTTATCCAGATTCACAGTTACTAAGTATCATTAATCTTTAAATACAATCATTAGAAAATTACACAAACCCTCCACCCCTCAGTGTCTAGTAAACTTCAATTTCATCACACGTTCAATATCCAAGGAGAGGCCTTTTCTTCATCTTGACTCTTTCAGATTCCCTGGATCCCCTTCCATGGTCCCAGCTCCTATCTGAATCCATCAAACAGTCACCTGGATTCAGAGGCAGACAGCTCCCAGGTCCTTGACCAGTCCTTCAGGCAGTTCCTGGTATGCACTGAAGTTCACAGGGTCCAGCACATCTCAAAACCTTCACAACTTCTATTGCCATGAACTCAAGGATCAACCAAGCCACAAAGAAACAAATTCTTATCCGGTCATACTTCTTCAGTCCTCCAGCAGTTTAGCTGGCCCTAGGACCCAGAAGAAATCTCAACCTTCCAGGTGGCCTTCTCAGCCTTCCAGGCAGCCTTCTCAGCAGCAACTTCAGCCTTCACCAGATTCTGGTTTCATAGAAAACTCCAACTCAGTTCTCAGTCCAGTAGTGGCCCAGCTTCCAGATGCTGTGAAAATTCTGCTCCATCCACCAGGAGCCACCAGGAGGAAAATTCTTGATTCTGACTGTCTCTTTTCTGTGGCTCTTCTTAAATACACAAACACACATTGGCTTCTTGTCCCAGCCAACTCCTTCCTGTTATGTCAGCAACAGGAGACAGAGTTCCTTAGTTACTAAGGGCTAAGTACCTGCTTACTTGATATAACAAAAAAGAGGTCTTCAAATTTAAATTAATTACTATATATATATATATATATATATATATATATATATATACACACACTATATATATATATATATATACACACACTCCTCTGTTAAGTGTTTAAAACTCTACTACTCTCATCCTCGTATTACTCCCCTCCATGCAGTCTGTGATCCAACTAGACTTTCTCTTCCTCACACAGAACATTCTATTTTCTATCTCTGTTCTTTTGCATGGGTTAGTTCACATTCCTAGATTGCTTTGCTTTCATAGTTTTTGTAATTCCTGGTTTTCTTCAAGAATCAGCTCAAGTCCACTTTTGTGGGGACTTTTCCTCGTCTACTCAGCTGCTGGTGCCTTCTCATCTAACATTTTCTTGTAGTTATTTTATATTTATCTTGTGTGTCACCTTCTCTTGGCTAGTGTGTGACCTGAAGAGGCCAGGTAGTACCTCCAGTTCCAGGGTATCATGACTGCCCAGGCTATAAAGACTGTAGCATATTCCCACCATACCATTGTGCTTTCCCCAACAGATAAACAGTAAGCACAGTTAGCTCTTAGGAAAGGTATTTACTAAGATAACATAATAAAAACCATAGCAAGAAAGCATTTCCCCTATAAACCTGGGCTGTACTCTCCACTAATACCCACAAAGTCCTTGGGTGAAAGTGTAGGGAGCGCATGTGGTCAAGACTTTTCATGTACCTGCCAGGCCTCTAATTCCTTCCTCTCCTTGTGCAGTCATGTCAGCAGCCCAACTCACAATTGCCACTAGCTCTCTCTTGAACTCATTATTTACTCTCTTCTTTGCTGTCAGAAGTTATACTCCTTGAACTTGCTTCTTGTTTGATATGACTTTTCTCTGTATCCTTGCCTCCTTTAACTCTCTCCAACTACTAGATGGGCACTCTCTCTCTCTCTCTCTCTCTCTCTCTCTCTCTCTCCCCTTCTCCTCTTCCCCCTCTTTCTTTAAGCAAGTCTTCTAGACACCATGCTCAATGGAAGGGTGATGAGAGAAATCCCCCAACCCAATCCACCCAGTGATTCCCTCTCAAGAGCTGGGTTTTTCCTTTTAAGTGTCACTGGTACTTCTTGATGGGACAACAGGGTGCAAACATCTTTTAACCCTATTAACAACTCAATTAATCATAAATTCTTATAACAGCTCTGTGATTTCATGCTATGATTATATTAGACATCTGGGATGGAATCAAATTCCCCACTTCCTTGAACTTGTATATAACTATATTTGTATATATTGCCTTCCTGTTTGTAAGCATCTTGAAGGAAAGAGATGTTTTGGTTTTCTTCTTTATTCCAAATGATTAGCATGGTGCCTGGCACAAGGTAAGCCTTAAAATTTCTTATTGACTGTGTAAGCCTTAAAAACTTCTCATTGACTTATTTTCTGGCTCCACTTACTTTAGTCTGTCTTAGTTTATATATGTTTGCCCATGGGTCTTTGTATTCTTCATATTTATTTTTCTTTATTGCACGGTCATCTGAAATCCTAACAGATTTCTTGAAGAAGCACTTGGCTAAATCACACATGTACATGCTCATTCCACCCCCAACAAGGAGTTGTTCCTGAAATCCCAACTTTCTGTGTAAAGTGGGGAGGGGATTTTTAATTTCAAGAATAGTATGATTTCAGAATCTCACTATCTAGTGAGAGAAAAGATATTCCCTAGGCAGCAATTGCTATGAAGTTTGCATTATAGAAAACCCTCAGTTTAAGACTTTCTAAGTACTTTTAGAGAAAGAAAGGGATTTTGTGAGCAACCTTATTGCCTGGAGAAAGGAAAAATTCATTCATGTGGGCATCTTTAAGTAGAGGATCAAGTAAAGAGATGCATGGCTTGATGAAATACGAGATCTGGAGTCAGTCCTGTCTTCAGCAGTTATAGTGAGTTATTTGATGGTATATGTCCAATAGGAGGGAGATAATTCAGTTGTCCTAAAGAGTGTTTGCTTTGTGACAGAAGGTTATTTGAATTCTCATGTGTTTTCAGTATTTATTTATAGAAATTTCTTTATATTAATCTTTTTGAGTGCCTTACATATTTTCAGTATCAGTTTATAGGCTCCTGTGATTCTTTCTCATCAGCAGCTATAATAATATAATATAATAATAAAAAACTGCCCTCTTTCCATTTGCTTTAGTCATTAGAGCTTATGTAGGAATTGCTGATTGTGTTCCCCACATTTGGGGACACCTAGACTCAAGCTATGTAAATTAACTTATATTTAGATATTTCCTGGAATTACCTCCAGGTTAAATGATAAGTTAAAGAAAGAAAATTACCCTTCTGGGACAGTCCACATGGTGTGAATCAATCTATTTGAACCAATAATCTTTGGTGGGTACTAAGCCATGAGTTACAAGTGTAAACAAGGTTTACAAGGACTATAATAATACATTCAGTTTCAGGTAGGATTAAAACATCTACAGATGGAATGAGCATCTGGAAATAACGTAAGTGATTTCACGGAACTATTAAAGTAAGTGAAC
Source organism: Pseudochirops corinnae (assembly GCA_028646515.1). NCBI lineage: Eukaryota > Metazoa > Chordata > Mammalia > Diprotodontia > Pseudocheiridae > Pseudochirops > Pseudochirops corinnae. The sequence goes on from CM053585.1 coordinate 259,016,534, forward strand.
AATTCAATTCAATGAGAATGTATTAAATACCCATTATGTAAAGGAAAGCTCATGGAGTGTTGAGAAAAGTTGAGAATGATGGAGTATATCTGATGATGACTATAATTTTAAAACAAAAGGCAGTCCTACTATGCAACATGCATTGTTTTAGGAGTTGAAGATACACAGATTAAAATAAAACAGTCCCTACCCTTGAGGAGCTTGCATTGTATGAATGTGTGTGTGTGTGTGCACATGCATGTTCTTGGGTGATTACAAGACATATACTGATAATTCAAAACAATATGCAAAATAATTTTAAGAGACTGATAATGCCAAGGAGGAAGGCAATCTTCAGTAAAGGCCTTGTAGAGAAAGTGCCACCAGAGTTGTGCTTTAAAGGAAGTTAAAGATCCAATGAACATTTATTAAGTTTCTACTCTGTGTATGGTCTACCCTTCTACTTTAAAGATACGAAGATGAAAAATGATCATCTTGACTCTCAAGGATATTCTAGTTTAGTGGAGAACAAAATTTGTGGAGCATTCTTGGGGGATAATCCCTAAGTTTATACATTTCAGAAAGAAGATTTACATCAAATAAATGCCATGCTAGTTATAAAAAAATTCTCAATAAGGGAAGACCAAATGACACAATGAAAAGGATACCATAGAATCAGAAATTCTGGGTTCAAATTCCACCTCTGATAAATATTAACCATGAAAACTTAGGCAAGTCACTTCATTTCTCTGTGCCCAGGTTTCCTCACCTGTAAGGTGAGGGAACTGGACCAAATGGTCCTCATGGTACCTTCAAGTTCTAGATCTAAAGATGATGATCCTAGTATTTCATAAGAATCAGGATTTTATCAGCATGGGTACTCACTTCACTGAAGCAGATGGTAGATCTCATCAAAGGATTTTGTGACCATAAGAATTAGTCCCTTGGTGCCAAATTTCTCAATAATGAACTACTCTGCAGAATTTGGACTCTACTCAAACAGCCTTCAAGAGTCCATAACACCATGAGGCATTTTATCCGAATTACTCACAGAGATAATTTTACTGGTATTTACTCCCTCCAATGACCCAGATCACATTAATAATAATTCACATTTGTAGAGTGCTCTACAGTTTACCAAGTACTCCTCCTCTTGTTAAGACAGGCAAGGATTATTATTACTATTCTACACATGATGGAGGTGAGATTCTGAGAACTATATGAATTGCCTTTTGTCTCAAAGCTAGTAAGAGATTTCTGGCAGGATTTAGCCCCAGATGTCTTCACTTCAAGTCCTGTGTTCTAGTCACATGCAAAACTGTGTGAATAATTTTGGTCTTTGAGAGTTGCCTACTACCCAACCTGCTGCTGAAAAAGTCTTCATCCTGAGGCCAGCCTGGTGATTAGCCTCTCCAGACTTAGGTAAGATGATACTTGGGTATCAGGCATAGGCAAAGTCCATCACCAGGTCTATGTAAGTCTTCTTTCCAGTTTGAGAGGAGCCAGCCAAGTTTATGCTGCTCCAGAATGGTCCAGAGCTGTCTGTGCTATGATGAGGCACTTTGGGAAGACATTTAATGAAAAACAGAACATGTTCATTTCTTTATATAAATAAACTTTAGTTTTCTCAGTGCTGGACCTGGGGTAAAGAAGACATGGGATCAAGTCTAGCCTCTGACACTAGCTTTGTGACCCCTGGGAAGGACACATGACCATTCTCAGACTCAGCCTATTCCCTATGATGAACTGTCATAGTTAGAAGGTAGCATTAGCATGCCAGATAGGTCTTCTGTATACCCCCAATCAAGAGATTTCTGTGAAGGTAAAACCAGAGGTCTTCACATGATTCTAGTGTTTTCTCAACATCTTAATGGTCATCATTTAGTCTAGTCCTAAGAACTCCAAATAATCAAGAGGTTAAAACAAAAACAGGGCAAAGCAAAACAAACCAAATTAAAACCTTGACTTTATTTTTAGAATGCTCTGTACTCAAAGGCTTTTCACTAATAATGGTGGTTACTGTCCCTAAGAAATAGCTTTACTCAAAGTGGATTTGTCTAGTAACTTATTAGTATAGTCAGGGCAAAGTTGGGGGAAAAGAGAAGTTGACAGAGAAGAGCAGTGTTTACCCAACTAGAAGGAGTATCAGAGAGAATATGCCCTTCAGATGTTTAAAAAACTGTGCAAGAGTCCCTTAGAGCTTATGAATAGATTCCCTCAGGCTAAATGTTTCCCCCTCAAGGTGCCCAAAGGCCTTTAGATCTCAGATTATCTACCAAACAGGGTAAGGGTCACACAATGAACACTAGAAGAACATAATCTTTTCATCTAAAAAAACTTCTCTAAGTAAAAGGCAGTTTTAATCGTAAAGAAACAGTTGGCTAAATTAACTAATGAGTGAGTGAATTGCAGGAGAAAACTTTAAACAACATAAAAGAAATGTTTCAATCACCTACTCATACTTGAAGCTGATCTACTTAGAGAGGAATGCAGAGGATGCCATAGGAGAATTAGTGAAAGGAATTCGGGATATTAAGTTTGGAGAGGAGACAACTAGGGGAACAGTCTTTAAATATCTGATCTGTCTGTCCAATGAAATTATCTTGCTTGGCTCCAAGGGTTAGAAGTAGGTGCAATCTGTCAGTAGATGGAAATTTCAGAGCTTCTTCTTCTTTTTTTTTACAATAATATTTTATTTTATTTTTCCAATTGCATGTAAAGACAATTTGTAACATTCATTTTTTAAAATGTTGAGTTCCAATTTCTCTTTGATCCTCCCTCTCTCCCTGCCTATCCTCCCTGAGATGGTAAGCAATTTGATATAGGTTATATATGTACAAGCATGCAATGCATATTTCCATATTGTGAAGGAAGACACACACACACACACACACACACACACATACACACACACATACACTTTAAAGAAAGTGAAAAAAAAGAATGCTTTTATCTGCATTCAGATTCCATCAGTTCTTTCTCTAGTTGTGGAGATCATTTTTCATCATGAGTCCTTTGAAATTGTCTTGGATTATTGTATTATTGCAGAATAGCTAAGGTGTTCACAATTGATCATCATACAATATTATTATTACTGTATGCAATGTTCTTTTGTTCTGCTCACTTCATTTTGTATTGGTTCATCTAAGTCTTTCCAGGTTTTTCTGAAACCTGCCTGCTTGCCCTCTCTTATAGCACAGGAAAATGCCATTAAAATAATATACCACAAGTAGTTAAGTCATTCTATAATTAATGAATATCACCTAAATTTCTAATTCTTTGCTACCACAAAAAGAGCTGCTATAAATATTTTGGTAAATATAGGTCTTTTTCCTTTCTTTCTTTCTTTCTTTTTTTTTTAAATCTCTTTGGTATACAGCCCTACTATTGCTGGATCAAAGGGTATGCACATTTTGATTGTCCTCTTGGTATAGTTTCAAATTGCTCTCCAGAATTACTGGCTCAGTTCACAAATTCACCAACAGTGCATCAGTGTCCCATTTTTACCACATCCTCTCTAACATTTATCATTTTTCATCTCTGTCTTATTCATCAATCTGATAGGTATGAGGTGGTACCACAGAGTTGTTTTAATTTGCATTTCTCTAATCAATAGTTAATTAGAGCATCTTTACATGACTATAGATAGCTTTGATTTCTTCATCTGAAAATTGCCTTCTCATAACATTTGACCATTTATCAGTTGGGGAATGACTTGTATGCTTATAAATTTGACCCTGTTTTCTCAATATTTAAGAAATGAGGCCTTTATCAAAAATACTTGCTGCGAAAAATGTTTCCAAACTTTCTGCTTTCCTTGTAATCTTGGTTGCATTGATTTTGTTTGTATAAAAGCTTTTTTAAAAAAATTTAGTTAATTTATTTATTTTTAGTTTTCAACATTTACTTCCATAAGTTTAAAATGTTTCCCCTTCCCTCCCCAAGACAGCCTGCAATCCAATATAGGCTCTACATATATATACACACATATTCCTATTAAACATATTTTCACATTAGTCATGTTGTATAGAAGAATTATAACGAATGGCAGAAACAATGACAAAGAAAAACAAAACAAAACAGAACAACAACAACAAAAAGAGTCTGCTTTGCTCTACATTCAGACTCCATAGTTTTTTTTCTCTGCATGTGGATGACATTTTCCAAAAGGAGTACTTTAGAATTGTTTTAGATCCTTGAATTACTGAGAAAGGCTAATCCATCAAAATCAGAATATGGCTGTTACTATGTACAGTATTCTCCTAGTTCTGCTTACTTCACTCAACATCAGCTCATATAAATCTTTCCAGGTTTTTTTGAAGTTTGCCTGTTCATCATTTCTTATAGCACAATGATATTCCATTTCATTCATATACCACAACTTGTTCAGTCATTCCCCATTTGATGGGCATCCCCTTCATCTCCAGTTCTCAGCCACCACAAAGAGAGCTGCTATAAATGTACAAAAGCTTTTAATATAATATAATCAAAATTAACTATTTCACATTTTGTAATGCTCTCTACCTCTTATTTGGTCATGGATTTGTAAACAATTCTTTGTTCTCCTAATTTGTTTTTGGTATCATGTACCCATTTTGACACTCTCTTGCTATCCAGTGTAAGATAATTATCTATTCCTAGTGTCTGCCATACTGTTTGCCAGTTTTCCCAGTATTTTTGGTCAGAATTAGTTCTTCTCCCCAAAGCTTGAGTCTTTGGGTTACACAAACATTAGATTACTATGGTCATTTATTACTGTGTCTTGTGTACCTAATCTATCCCACTGATTTACTACTGTATTTCTTAGCCTATACCAGTCTGTTTTGATGATTACCACTTTTTAATACAGTTTGAGATCTGGTACTACTAGGCCACCTTCCTTCACAAATTTTTTTTCATTGATTCTCTTGATATTTTTGATCATTTGTTCTTCTAGATGAATTTTGTATTATTTTTCTAGCTCTATAAAATATTTTTTGGTAGTTTGATTGGTATGGTACTGAATAAGTAAATTAATTTAGAAAGAATTGTCATTTTTAGTATATTGGATCAGCATACTCATAAGCAATTAATATTTTTCCAGTTGTTTAGATCTGACTTTTTGTGTGAAAAGTGAAATGATTTTCCTAGGTTTGTTTTGGCAGTCAGACTCCCAAGTATTTTATATTGTCCAAATTTATTATAAATGGAAATTCTCTTTCTATCACTAGTTAGGCTTTGTTGTTAATATGTAGAAATGCTGATAACCAATGTGGGTTTATTTTATAACCTGCAACTTTGCTAAAGTTGTTGATTATTTCACCTAGTTTTTTAGTTGATTTTCTAGGATTCTCTAAGTATACTCTCATATCATCTGCAAAGAGTGGTAGTTTTGTTTCTTCATTGACTGTTCTAATTCCTTCAATTTTTTTTCTTCTCTTATTGCTAAAGCTAATATTTCTAGTACAATATGGAATAATAGTGGTGATAATGGGCATCACCCCCTAACTTTTTTAGGATGGCTTCTAGTTTATTCCCATTACATATAATGCTTGTTGATGTTTTCAGATAGATACTACTTATTATTTTAAGGAAACCTCCATTTATTCCTATGTTCTCTAGTGTTTCTAATAGGAATGGGTGCTATGTTTTGCCAGAAGCTTTTTCTGTGTCTATTGAGATAATTGCATGATTTCTGTTGGTTTTGTTTTTGATATAGTCAATTATGCTAATAATTTTTCTAATATTGAACCAACCTTGCATTTGTGGTACAAAGCACATCTGATCATAGTGTATGATCTTTGTGATATATTGCTATTATCTCCTTGCTAGTATTTTATTTAAAATTTTTGCATCAATATTTGATTAGGACAATTAGCCTATAATCTTCTTTCTCTGTTTTTCTGTACCTGGTTTAGGTACCAGCATCATAAAAGGATTTTGGTAGGACTCCTTCTTTACCCATTAAAAATATATATTATATTTTATTGGAATTAATTGTTCTTTAAATGTTTGGTAGACTTTATATATGAATCCATATGATTCTGGAGATTTTTCTCTTGAAGTGTTCATTTATGGGTTGTTCAATTTTCTTTTCTAAGATGGGTTATTTAAGTATTTTATTTCCTCTTCTGTTATTCTGGGCAATTTATATTTTCATAAATATTAATAATTTTTGCTTAGCTTGTCAGATTTATTGGCATATAACTGTGTAAAATAGGTCCCGATAATTATTTTAATTTGATTTTCATTTGGTGGCAAATTCACCCTTTCCATTTTTGATACTAGTAATTTCTTTATTTTTTAAAATTAAATTAGCCAATGGTTTATCTATTTTATTGTTGAGTTTCCCCCCTCCCCTGTAAAACCAGCTTCTATTTTTATTTATTAGTTCCCTGAATTTCTTACTTTCAATTTTATTAATCTCTCCTTTGGTTTTTCAGGATTTACAATTTGGTGTTTAATTAAGGATTTTACATTTGTTTTTTTTTCTAGTTTTTTTTTTACTTGAGTGACCATTTTATTGATCTGCTCTTCTCTATATTATTGATTTAAATGTTTAGAGATATAAATTGTCCTCTAAGTACTGCTTTGGCTGCATCCCATAAAATCAGGTATATTGTCTCATTGTTGTCATTTAATGAAATTACTGATTGCTTCTATGATTTGTTTTTTGACTGACTCATTCTTTAGGATTAGATTAATTTTAATCTACATTTCCATGGACCTTTATTGACTGAAATTTTTTTTTGCATTATGATCCAAAAAAATTTTAATCTACATTTCCATGGACCTTTATTGAATGAAATTTTTTTTGCATTATGATCCAAAAAGTTAATATTTCTAGCTTTCTGCGTTTGATTATGAGATGTTTATGCCCTAATAAATGGTCAATTTTTCTGTAGGTGTCATGTACCACTGAGAAAGAGTACATTCCTTTGTATCTCCATTTAGTTTTCTCTAAAGGTCTACTATATCTAACTTCTCTAAAATTGTATTTACCTCCTTAACTTCTTTCTTGTTTATTTTGTGGTTAGATTAATCTGGTTCTGAGGTGGTTGGAAAGTTGAGGTCCCCCACTAGCACAGATTTACTGTCTCTTTCTTTGTATAATTCATTTAACTTCTTTAAAAGTGTGGAGGGTATATAATTTTGTGTATGTTTGGTATTTATGTTACTTCATTGTGTATGATATATTTTAGCAAGATACAGTTTCCTTTCTTATCTCTTTTAATTAGATCTATTTTTGCTTTTGCTTTGTCTGTGATTGTAATCACCACCCCTGCTTTTCTTTCTTTCTTTCTTATTTTAAACTTCAGCTGAAGCATAAAATATTCTGCTTCAACCCCTTACCTTTACTCTCTGTGTCTCTCTGCTTCAAATATGTTTGTTGTAAACAAGATATTGTAGGATTCTGATTGTTTTTTTTTTTCTGTGCATTTCCATGTTTATTGGAAAGAAGACAAAAGTAAATATTAAGCAGCTCCTCTTGGTGTTTTGAAGTTCATTCCAACTGTGAGATGGGTAACTTGCAAGTTGGAAAAACTGCCAAAGTTCAGGAGTTTCAACATTTCTTTGCTATCAGTATCCACTTCAATGATTTCCTGATCCAAAGCAGAGACCTCAGGGACATATTTGTCCCTAATTCTCTTTCTTCTTCTCACAGTTTAATGGAGATAGCTCTTACAGGGTCTCTCTGGATCCACTTCATCAGATAAGTAACATATCTCACAATCTATTTGTGGAGCTTCTTGTTGGGGATGATGACAGTCTCCTTGCACACACACTTGTTGGTGTGGAAGTCATTTCCCAGGTGGATGTAGTACTTTTTGATGATGACTCATGCTGCCTTCTTCATGGTCTGGGTCCCAGAGAGACACCCATGTTGACTCTGGAGGGTGAAGGGCGTAGAATTCTGGTCTTTAATCTATTCTACTATCTGCCTCCATTTTATGGGTCAATTCATCCCATTCACATTCACAGTCATAATTACTATTATGTGTTTCCCTCCATCCAATTTCCTATTTCCCCCATTTATCCTTCTCACCCTCTTTCCTTCCACTCTGTCTCTCCTCATCAGTGTTTTGCTGTTGACTGCCTTCTCTCTCAACCTGCCCTTCCTTCTCTCAGTCCCACCTTCTCTCATTCCCTACTTCCCTATAGTATATAATATAGATTTTTATACTCTACTGAGTTTGTACATGATTTTTTCTTTGAGCCAATTTTGAAGAGAGTAAAGTTCAAAAAATGCCCACCCTTCAATCTTTCACTCCACTGTAATAGGTCTTTAGTGCCTCTTCATGTGAGATAATTAACCACATTCTACTTCTCCCTTCCCTCTCCTCTCCCTTCTCACCCTTTAATTTTGCTTTTGATCTTGATTGATATCATCCCATCAAAGTCAATTCACACCTATACCCTCTCTATATATTCCTTCTAATTGTCCTAATAGTGATGAAGTTCTTTTTTATTTTTTTCCTGAGGGGGGAAGGCAGGGCAATTGGGGTTAAGTAACTTACCCAAGATCACACAGCTAATAAGTGTTAAGTGTCTGAGTATGGATTTGAACTCAGGTCCTCCTAACTCCAGGGCTGGTGCTCTATTCACTGCACCACCTAGCTGCCCCCAGTGACGAAATTCTTAGGAGGTAAAAATATCATCTTCCTGTAGAGGAATGTAAATAATTTAACCTTATTAAATCTCTTATTCTTCTCTTTTCTATTTACCCCCTTATGTTTCTCTTGAATCTTATATTTGAAAATCAGGTTTTTTGTTCATCTCTGGTCTTTTCATAAGCAATGATTGAAAGTTCTCTATTTCCTTGAATATCCATTTTCCCCCTAAAGAATTATACTCAATCTCACTAGGTAGGTAATTCTCAGTTGTAGTCCTAGCTCCTCTACTCCTTTGACTTCCAGAATATCACCTCCAAGCCCTCTGGTCCCTTAATGTAGAACTTTCTGGTTCTAGGATATTGCTGCAGTTTTCCTTGATAATTTCTTGAAATGTGATGTCTAGGCTCTTTTTCTGACCATGGCTTTCAGATAGTCCAATCATTCTTAAATTGTCATTTATTATCGTATCATTGTTATATTATTATTTTTCAAGTTAGCTCTTTTTCCAATGTGATATTTCACATTTTCTTTCATTCTTTTGATTAAAAAAATGTTTCTTGATCTTTCATAGAGTCATTGGCTTCCACTGGCCCAATTCTAATTTTTAAGCAATTTTTTTCTTCAATGAGCTTTTGGTATCTCCTTTTCCATTTGGGTATTTCTTTTTTAAGGAGTTATTTTCTTCAGTGAATTTTTCCACATCTTTCCCCCCTTTTTTTTGTGCTTTCTTTATCAAGCTATTGACTCTTCTTTCCCATTATTCTTTTGCTTCACTCATTTCCTTTCCTATTTTTTCTTCTACCTCTCTTATTTGATTCTTATAATTTTGAACTCTTCCATGTATTCTTTTTGGGCCTGAGACCAATTCATATTTTCCTTTGAGGCTTCACATATATGTATTTTGACATTGTTATCCTCTTCTGAGTTAGTGTTTTGATCTCATATATTTTTTTGCTCATTTTTATTATTTTATGACTTTTAAATTTGGGCTCTGTTTGTGGTGGAGGGGCAGTATCCCAAGCCTCTTGTGCTCGAGACCTCAGGCCTTGCCACTGGTCTTCTGAACCAGGGACCTGAGACCTTACTACTGGCCTGCTGTGCTGGGGCTACAGGGCCTGGCTATTGGCATGCTTGACCAGGGCAACAGGACCTTGCCATTGACCTGTTCTGGAGCTCAGACCTCATAGTTGGCTTGCTAAGGTACAGCCAGTTCTTGCTTTACCCAGATGTCCCCTACACTGGACATCTTTTTTTTTTTACCCAACTGAGATAGTTTTTTCCTGTTGACTTTCTAAGTTATCTTCACTTGGAAAATTGTTTCAACCCCATTCTTTTGTTGGTTGCTGCTCCAGAATTATTCATTTTGAGGCATCATTTTATAGTTGTTTTGAAGTGAATTTGAGAGAATTTAATAGAGTTCCTGCCTTACTCTGTCATTTTGGCTCCACTCCACCTCCACCCCCACCCTGTTTCAGAGTTTCTGAGAGACAGATTTAATCTTGATAAAAGGCAAAGCTTCCTTATCACTTCTATTTGCCCTACTTAAGATATACGAATGGGGTGGGGAGAGATGGGGGAAGGGATAGTGTTAGGAGTATAGATGTTCTTCCTCATTTTAGGGGAGGCAGGAGGACCACTTGTCTAGGACTTTGTGGGAAGTTTCCCTGTTTAATTATTGGTTGGAGAAATTGATCTCTTAGGCTCCTTCAGACTCTGAGATTTGGTGATATCCCACAAGTATTCATAATTCAAATTATTGTGATTTTCTTTGGAGGGGTGAGATTGAGGGATCAAACTTGGTTTAGGGACTTTCACATGAGAGAATTCTCTCTACCAAGAGAGACTGATACCTGTTCTGTGATTTATTATCTTAGAGAGTGGCCTGGGGTCAGTACTTGCAGAGGACCAAATAGTTAGCATTTGGTCCGTGGAGGTACTTGTACCCCTATCTTCCTAACTCCATTGGTTTCAGGAAATAAAGCCATTAGGCCATGCTGACTCTCCAGCCCTTGCTATGTTGCTATTCTCTTTTAACCATTAAAATAAATCCCACTAAAACATTTACTAGAGAAATCAATCTACTTCTGGGTACTCAACTGCAGATTTAGAGTTGGTAGGGACTTTAGAGTCAAGAACACATCAGCAAACATTTATTCAATGCTTACTATCTGCCCTGTTCTGTGCTAAGCCCTGAGATCACAATTACTAGCAGAATAAAAGACTGTCCCTGCTCTTGAGGAGCTTACCTTCTAAGGGGAAAGACAACAATTGAAAGGGAGTTGAAAAGGGAGGAGTGGGGGAAGAAGTACAATGTAAAACCTGGAAAGGAGTAAGACATGGCTGGCCTGGGCATCTTACTGAAATGTAGGTTCTCAGAAGAGGCATCCAAACAGAGGGAGGTGAATTGAGGGCTCAGGATACTTTCAATGTGTGATTTCCAGGTCTGGAGTGAGCTTTCTAGATGAAGAAGTCTCTGTGGCATAGTAGGGACAGTTAGGAATGAATGCCAGAAAGCAATAGGTTCTTCTACTCCAACTCCCTCCTTTTACATTTGAAGATTCTTAGGCCAAAAGAGGTTAATTGACTTCCTCAGTGTCACACAGGTAGTGTTAGAGAAATTATTTGAACCCAACTGCTTTTTGCATGTCATTGCCCGTGAGATATCTACTTTAACACTCTGCCTATATGTAGTAGAAGATAATATGTTGTAATGTGTTACTGGAAAGAATACTGGTAGTTCAGGTCTGGGATTACTATTGTCCTATGTCTTTGTACAAAACATCTTACCCCTTCTGAGACCAGTCTCTCCTACCTCCTACTTTTGTCAAACCAGGATTCTAATCTTCTTCTTTCCCTTTCTAATACTCTATGTAGCTTAAATAACTTTCTCTTAAAAAAAAAAGTATTCCCTAAACCTTTCTCCTAATTCAGATGGATTTCTCTGCAGTTAGACAGAATTGGTGAAATTCCATCCCTTCTCCCAATTTTATGACCATCTCCAAAGAAAGTATGAAGTATCAACAATGTCAAAATGCACCCATCCCTGCCATTTTGGCAGCTCCTACCTCCCTTGGAAAGGTCACGGAAAGTGAGCACTGGAGTTTCAATTTGCAGTATCCAAGTTCCCTCTTGAAATATGGTGGTTTTCACCTGGCAGGAAAATAGAGACTTTAAGTGCTTGGTTATTTTTCTGAAAAATCACCCGTTCAAGATCTTTTCCCAATCTATTTTTTTTTCCCCAATTGGATATGCATTTTTAAATGACAGATACAGATATTCTTCCATCTTGGGTTCCATTTGTCTGTGTACCTTTGGGAGAGCAAAGTGGAATTCAGATCCGCCTGATGTATGTATCATCAATAGCTTCATCAGTGAAATCCCTTTGATTGCGGAAACGTTGTAATGCATGAAGCAGAAAGAACACAGCTGTATTTTCCGATCTCAGGGTGAGTTTGCAGCCATGGTAAGGTACTTAGAAGGAAAAAAATAACAAAAAACAAAAAACAACAATCTTTTGACTTGTAAATAAGAGATTCAGAAAAAGTAGAGACATGTGATCACAACCACAGAGTTATCCTTACAGTTCTCATTCAGGTTTACTACTTTACTGAACGTTCAGGTTGGCTAATTCCTTTCATTCCTGAAATTTCAGGTTGGCATTACCTTTCAATGATAATGAGTTAAGTGAACTTTTGCTGTGAGGCTCATGGACAAAATTACCCTGTGTGTATCTATGTCCTTTTCACCAGACCCCTACAGTTGAAACCAGTGAAATCTGATGAGTAGGCAGTAGGGGCAAGACTAGAAGTCAGTCTTCTTACATCCTATAGAGCATTCTTTCTTTAAAGCCTCATGAGAGTTTTCCTAACTGTGTATCTTTGTCTTCTGTCCATTCTAAGCTTTCTATCCTTGCCTACAGAAATCCTACTAATTCTTCAAGGTGCAATATCAAAGTTATCTCCTCCAGGAAGCCTTTCCTGATACACAACTTTCTTCCATTTATGTCAAAAAGTATCTTTCTTCTAATTTTGTCCCTAATACTTCTTTTCTAATTCTAATTAAATTATATTCTTCCTCACAATTAATTGTAGTTAAGGAATAATTATTATACTCTGTGACTATGTCATCTGTCCCCTTCTTACCCACCCCTAGATAGTGAGGTTTATTAGAGTTGGAAGTACAGTGGCTTCATGCTCTTTGCATCTCCCAGAATCTCCCAGCACTGAGCCAGTAATAGATGCTCAATAAATGTTTATTGAATGAATGAATAGATGCGTACTTTAAATTAATGAAGCAAATTTGGAAAGCAAAACTGTGTTCAATCTGTCTCTCATATTGCATAGGAGGAAGAGTATTTTAGTATGAAATGACCAAGATTATTTCTGTAGACCAAAAATACTTCTAGAGAAGGCAGGAATTCTTAACCTGGAAACTGAAAAACTGAATTTTAAAATACATACGTGTATATACAGATATACGTGTGCATCTCTCTCTCTCTCTCTCTCTCTCTCTCTCTCTCTCTCTCTTTCTCTGTCTGTCTATCTATCTATCTAGAGAGAAATATAATTGAGTTCCTTTGTAATCTTGTACATTTTTTTTCCTGCATTTAAAAACATGATTCTGGCTTTACCAGACTGCCAAAGGAGCCCATAATACACACACGTTCATGCACACACACACACACACATACACACACATACATACACACACACACACAGAAACACACACAGAGATGAAGAACTTCTGCTAGAGAGAGAGAGGCTGCATAGGCACTTGGCTATCTGGACTCAAGTCCAGCCTCTGAAACCTGATGTCTGTGTTACCCTGGACAAATCACATGCCTTCTCAGTGTTCTGGCAGCACTTTCAAGGTGTCTGTCTGAACTGATAGAGTTTCCGTATCAAAAGTTCTCTATACTAATTGAATCACAAGTCTGAGGAGAAAAAGAGAGAGAGAGAGAGAGAGAGAGAGAGAATGAGAGAGAGAGGAAAGAAGAAAGAAGAGACAGAGAGTTAGTAAGAGAAAGAGACAGATACAGGAGACAGAGAGAGAGGAAGGGAAACAGGAAAGGACAGAGGGAGAGAGGGAGGGAAAAAGGAAAAGAAGGATGATGTACTAAGATGCCCTTTGTTATTGTTGTTGTTCAGTCATGCTCAACCCTTCATGACTCCATTTGGGGTTTCCTTGGCAAAGATAGTGAAATAGTTTGCCATTTTCTTCTCTAGTTCATTTTACAGATAAACTGAGGGAAACAGGGTGAAGTGACTTGCCCAGGGTCAGCCAACTAGTATGTGTCTGAGGCTAGTTTTGAACTTAGGTCTTCCTGACTCCAGGCCTGGTGCTCTGTCCATTGTACCTCCTACCTGCCTTAATCTGATAAAAATGTTTCTTAGGAATATCTGCCTCATTTTGCTCAGATCCTGTGATCACCAAGCAATCACTTCATTTACTCTGTTTTCTCCTGATGGATGGATCTTGGTGTAGAAAGCACTGGATAAGGAGAAAGATTTGGCTTTGAATCTTTTTCTTCTATTTATTATAGTCTTTCATGACACTATTATTACTTTGTATAGTGTGTGCTATAATACTATATTATATTCCCTGTATGACTTTAGCCAAGTCATTTTTCCTCTGAACTTCTCCCAAACTTATCTTTGCCAAGAAAACCCCAAATGGGGTCACAGATAATGAAGGTGTGGGACAAGATGATTTCTGGTGGTCCCCTTCAATTCTATAGCCTTTCATCACTTAGAAACTAGTCAGCAGTCCTCCCTCACCTTCTCCTAGGGTGAGGACACGCTGGTCTGTTGACCCTGCTGGTTGCAATGAACAAGAGGGTGGGGCTGAGGACTGTGGTCTCTGGCCTCAACAGCTCATCTAGGAAGCTACAATTCACTCTTTCCAGGGAACTATCCTAGATTTATTCACCACAAAGCAACAGAGCAGAACAACTTGATAATTTGAGGGCCCAAGGAAAAAATGTTACAAGATGTTCAGAATGTTGGTTTGGAATAATTGAAATTTGTTTGTTTTTTGGTTCTACTGATTACGCTGTCATGAGCTGTGGCAGCCTTGGGGATTAGAACGGTCTGTCTCATAAAGTTGTGGACAGCATATCCAGAAAAAAATTAGAGCTTACGAGCTCAACCTGTGATCACAAGAACATAATTCTAGAGCAGGGAGGACCCTTGCAATTCATCTAGTCTAACCCTCTCATTGTACAGAAGGGGAAACTGAGGACCAGAAAGGATAAATGGGTTGCCCAAGATTGCATAAGTAGTGTTAGAACCAGCACTTGAACTCAGAATTCCAATCATTTCTAGCTTGGTTATGGCTCCAGATGCTTCTAGACTGAAGTAAAAGTACTTGCTCTAAAGTAGCTTGCTGCCCTCTCCAGGTATCTTTCTGTGTCCTTGTAGAGTGTCAATAAAAGGCAGTAATGAGGTAACAATACTGAATGTGGAAAGGAAAAACTGTTGTAGGAATCACCTCAGTACACCAAATGGAGAATGGATGAGTTATCTCATTCATATGTCTCATCATTCAGTTGACAGTACATCCAGAACACCTTAAAGAATTGTAAAAAATTCTGCAAGGAGACTTTTCATGACTAGGTAGTACAATATAGAGAATTCAAGAGTTAGAGTCAAAAGGAATTGACTACATTTACTACATTTGTGACCCTGATCAAGTCCCTTAACCCCTCTCAGCCTCAGTTTCCTCATCTGTAAAAAATGGGGTTAGACTCAATGGCCTCTAATATTCGTTTCAGCTCTAAATCTGTCATGCTGTGATATAAGCCTGGATAAATAGTCGAGCTTTGAATTAATTAGCTTCTTGCCTTCTGTGTTGGGAGTTAAACCATTTAGCCCTTTGTGAATAAAAGAGTCCATGTCTTCTAGGGAATAGTCAGAGTCATGATGATGCTATAGCTACCTCATCTAGGAAGGATAAAGAAAGGAAATAGGTAAAGATCTAGAAAGTTCTTGATTTAGGAGAACAAGACAGGCAAGAGTATCCAGACAGGGCAACAGCCTGGGGTTCAGGAGAGAGAGAACTTCCCAGGGAACCAGAGGAAGAAAAATAGCTGGCATTTATGTGGAACTTCAGAGACATTTCTTTTGAGATCACAGAATCACAGTCTTTCTGGCATGGAAAGGAGCTCAGTGGTCAACTACTTCGACCTATGCTCCCCAAAGAATTTCTACTATAAAACTCAAGACAAATGGCCATCCATTCTCTACTCTTCCCAATTAGAATGAAAGATCCTTTATGGTAGGGAATTGTTTTTTGCCTTTGTTCCAACAGTGCCTAGATGAATAAGTAACAATTGTTGACTGATTGCTTGAAGACCTCCCCAGGGGAAGAAACAGGCTACTTCTCAAGGACAGCTGTTCTACTTTGAGGTAGCTGTAATTATTGGAATTTTTTCCCTTTCATCAGCTATAACTTCTAGTCTTTGATCTTAGTTCTGCTGGTGGGCCAGTGAATGGAGAAGACGTAAGAAGATAATTCAAAATAAAAAATAAAATAAAGTTGAATTAAAAACAAAACTGATGGTGGTATGAGAGGGTATTTTGAAATCTCCAATAACAGTGAAAGTAACTAACAAGTTATTTTTACTTCTGATACCTTTTTTGGGTAAGAACAGCTCTTCTGGTTACAGAATTAATTTATCAATCAAAGGTATAAATTAGATTCAACAACTTAGTTAATCAAATTGGAAAAGAGTAAGTTGCTTTGAACCACTAGAGGAAATCAGTTGATGAAAGGTATTGGGATTAGTTGAAAGACTTAGGTACACCTTTGACCTATGTATATCAGAGGAGATTCCAGCAATGGCTTTGGGAACCAAGTTCAGGAGTGTTTACAGAAGGTAGACCCTTTGTGCCTATAGTCAGAGGCAATGAAGGATTAGGAGAGGAGGCTGTAAGCTCATAGAAAGTTCTAGCTAAATGTAAAATATTGTTATTATGATTTCTCATCTGGAAAAAAGGAGATAACACTTTCACTACCTGCCTAAAAGGATTGATGTGAGGAAAGTATCACATCTAGAAGCACTGAATAACTGTGGTATGATGACCGTGATGGTTCTTCCTTCAGTGGGAAGCAGTGAGGTTTAGTGGAAAGAACTGGGTTGGGGAGGGGAGGGGAGGGTTGGGGCGTGTGTCAGAAAGCCTAGATTCAAGTTCAGGTACTTCCATTGATTATATCTCTCCTCATTCAATAGATAAACATTTATTAAGTGCTTCCTGTGTGCCAAGCAGGCAGCTAGATGGTGCAGTGCATAGAGGGCTGGGACTGGAATCAGGAAGATTTATCTTTCTGAATTCAAATTTGGCCTCTAACACTTACTAACTGTGTGACCCTGGGCAAGTCACTTAACCCTGTTTGCCTCAGTTTCCTCATCTGTAAAATGAGCAGGAGAAGGAAATGGCAAACCTCTCCAGTATCTTTGCCAAGAAAACCCCAAATAGGGTCACCAAGAGTGAGACGTGTTTGAAACAACTCAACGACAGAGGTGTGCTAGGCATTGTGTTAGTAGGAGATGTAAAGCCCCAGATAGAAGATTGCTTGCCCTCAGGGGAAATTACATTCTCCTAGAAGAAAGAACATATACACATATACGTATAGATAAAAGGAATTCAAAATAAATTTAAGATGATTTCTGGGTGAAGAAAATTCTAGTGATTTGAAGGGTCAGGAAGACAGGAGGTAGCTTTTGAGCTGAGCTCAGGTGGTGTAGTGAATAGAATTCCTGGAGTCAGGAAGACTCATCTTCCTGAGTTCACATCTGGGCTCAGACACTTACTAGCTGTGTGACCCTGGATAAGCCACTTCACCCTGTTTGCCTCAGTTTCTTCATCTGTAAAATGAGCTGGAGAAGGAAAGGGCAATCTTATTTTTGCCAAGAAAACCCCAAATGAGGTCACAGAGAATTGGACATAATTGAAAAACCACTGAACAACTAACAACATTCAGGTACAAATTGGACTAGATGGTTTCTACTGTGATGCTCTGATTGCTAGGCATTTAATTAGAAGCAATGAATAGAAGTTACAGGGAAGTAGATTATTTAAGGAAAGGAAAAAAGAAATTCCTAACAATTATTCAGTAGATGAACTGGTTGCCTCAGGAATTAGTGAGTTCCCCATCAGTGGGGTCCTAAAGCATAGGCTTATTGCTGGCCTGACAGAAGTTATGTAGGGACAAAGCGATTGGTGGTAGGAGGGTTGAAGAAGGGTTTTCCATTCAGAAATGACTCACACTCTAGATGTCTTCCGAGGTCCCTTCCGATTTTCAGCTTGTTTCTCTGAGTGGACACTTAGAATTGCCAGGACCCTGGATGGTGTCCCAAGCCTTCCCTAGACAAAGTTTCCTTGGGATTTCTCTGGTGGTGGGAGCCAGAGGGTGGCAGCCTTGTAGCAAAATGTCCTGATGCAGTGTCAGCTTTCTTCCTTGACAACTGAGACCGTAGCTAATTTATGTGACATCTTCAATGTAAAATAATAAAAAAAAAAACCCACAACAACAGCAACAAAAAACCATGGCAAAGAAGATGCCAACCCATTTCTTGAGTATCAACCTGCCTGATTTAGTGGTGAATGCCTGATTTTGAAGCTTGCAGTTTTTGAGCCATAAAAAGCTGTTTATTTCACCCTATAAAAGAACATTTGAACTTATATAGCTATTTAAGTTTAAATGCTATAAGGGGAGAAAAGCTGGAATTAGTAAACCAAGGCTGTGACACAATCTCATAGCCAGGGCTCTGATGCAGAACTTGCAAAGAAACTCCTCTGCAAGGGGGTTTTCTGGGTACATGGCAGCCCCACCAAACAGGAAATATAAAGGAGTGTATATGTTCCAACATTCACAACCATTTCAACAAAGCTGATGGAGTAAATCATTCCTTGTGCATGGGAATGAGCTGAAGTCACTGGGGACTCTTCAAGTATTAGAGAACAGCTGCCCATAGGATTTGACAGTTGTTAACAAATCTTTGTTATTTTGTTCCTCCTTCTGATTAGACATTTATTAGTATGTGCTGGCAACAGGTTCCATTTCTGTGCTCCAAGATGATTATTATCTTTAGAAAAGTGAGAAGTGGGAGACCTCAGAGGCCTACCCAGGGTAGGGCAATCAGAACTTGGCCCCAGGGTGCTGAAACTGAAAGACTTAGTCTGGCACATGAAGTCCCTTAAACATCATGGAAACAAGAGAACTTACCACTTAGCAAAAATAGCTAATTAAATTGTAAGTTATTACATTGCAGAATAGGATGAACCTCTTTCCTGTCCCACTCTCATTCCACTATCCCACTCATTTGAGGTGTGCTTTGTTTTCCTTGCCCTAGACATGATTGTTGGTACTTTGTCTAGGAACAAAACTCCTAATTATAACAAGACTTCACAGAGTTCTGTTAGAAATGGCTAGAAGAACCAGGTGCATTCACATCTTTTTGATAGAAGTACTTGAGATTGGGTGGGATTCACAAATAAGAGTCTGACTAGACTGGGAGTTTACAAGTCCCTCTGACAGAGTTATATGAAACCCCATTCTCATGCATGTTAGAATGAGTTAGCATATATTTATGAACCAGAAGAGATGAGGGCATGATTTCATCAGGCAAAAAGGGACTGAGGGGTGGCAAAGAGGAGTGAGAGAAAAAAATGGGACAGGGAGGGAGAATATAAAAGGAGAGAAAAGATAAGGGTCTAGAAAGTCACTGGAGAGAAAAGCAGGCTGAAGGAGTGGGTAGAAAGAGTTAACAGTGTGGTATAGTAGAAAAAATGCTGGCCATAGAGACAAAAACCTGGGTTACAATCCTGGATTCACCACTTGCTAGTAGGAGATATGACCTTGGGCAAGTCAATTCACTTTTTAGTTTCATCTAAAAGTGGATTGTAATAACATTTGTCCTTTCTACCTTAAATTTTGGTTCTAGTAAATGAAATGTTGTATGCAAAATATAACCAGGTCCAGATTAGTGTGAATAATGAATCCTCTGAAATTATTTCATGTATCTGAATTCGCACTATTCAAAGTTATGATTATGTGTAATATAGTAATTGGTTCCAGTCCAATGAAAATATGCCTTGAGAATTCAAGCAATGCAAACACTTTAGGAGATTATTTAACCACACTAATTGGGACCTGGCCTTACAATACAATAAAAATGTTGAGGATCTGTGATTTCATTGTTGTAGATATTCTCTCTAATGACTCAGATCTCATAATATCCATGCCTGCCCATGCTTGTCCATGGCCTTCCATGAGCTCACCAAAAGAGGTCCACCCAAGAAGCTGGAGGCCTTTTTCACTCTCTCCTAAAATGTGAAAGATACCAGTGGATCAGTCTGACAGTCTATCTGTCATCTCTTATCCTCTCCATGTATCTTTCTCTGTCTATCATGAATTCCCCTGATACCATGTTTCACTCTTCTCCAAAGCTCTTCATTGCTTATATGTTATGACCTGCGTATACACACCATAAGCCTCTCTGTTGTCTTATGTGTGACATTCATCTTCTTTTTTAACATTAATTTAAAAATTTTTAAGTTCCAAATTGTTTCTCCCTCTCCCTTTCTTCTTTCTGCTCCATTGATAAGGCAAGCAATTTGATGTAGGTTATACATGTGCAGTCATGAAAAACATATTTCCATGTTAGTCATGTTGTGAAAGAAAAGAGACAAAAAAAAAAGAAAAATAAAGAAAGTAAAGAAAAAACATGCTTTGATCTGCATTCTGACTCCATCAATTTTTTCTCTGGAGGTGGATAACGTTTTCCATCCTAAGCCCTTCAGAACTGTTTTGGATCATTATATTGCTGAGAATAGCTAAGTCATTCACAATTGATCATCATATAATATTGCTGTTTCTATAAACAATGTTTTCTTGGTTCTGCTCATTTCATGTTGCATCAGTTCATGGAAGTCTTTCCAGGTTTTTCTGAGAGCATCCTGACCATGTGACATTAATTTTCAGTTCTTTGGACCTTGTATTTTCCTTGTCTTAGAGCCACACAACAATATACAGCCACAGAGTAATAGAGTACAAATCAGCTAATTTTGTTATTATTAATATATCAGATTTAGGGCAATGAAGTAGGGAAGAAGGCAACATTGAAGCTAAACATGTTCCATTTAGAAGATATAAAGTAACATCTTATTTGGGGAATTATAAGCTGGTAGTAATATTGTGGCATGGGTGGATGAGATTTGAAGGGAGGGAGGCAATCAGGCATTGGATAAGAGAAGAAAAGGATAGACTCAGAAGCTAACACAGAAGGAGGAGTGGCAAGCAAGGTGGAAAAGAGGTAGTCACTTTGGCAGAGTGATTACCTTTTTGGTAACTTGATGTCAGAAATAATATTTGGAACTTCTTATCCATCCAATGACTACTAGGTGGATCCTAAGAGCATGCCAATTGAGATAGAACTTCTCAGCATCTCAGGATTCCTGGGAGCCCCTGCCCTGTGGAATAACATGGCCTCACCTCTGAGCTGAGCAGAACCACAGCAATTCTTATTATTGCCTGCCTTTTTTTTTTTACTCCTCCTCCTCCTTCTCCTCCTCCTCTTCTTCCTCCTCCTCCTCCTCCTATCTTCCTTCCCCTCCTCCTCCTTCTTCTCTTCTCCTCCTCCTCCTTCTCCTTTTCCTCATTCTCTTCCTCTACTTTTTCCTCCTCCTCTTCCTCTTTCTCTATATTCTTTTCCCCTCTCCTTCCATAAAGCAGATAATAGTTTCAAAGTCCACTCTCTATGTCCTCTGATGATCTCATCCAGCTAAAAATGACCTACTGTATTTTCCCTTTCCATGTATTTAGAAATAGCAGGGATGCTAGAAAGAGGGTTGAACCTTAATTCATCAAGAAGTCTAGGTTTGAAACATAACTCTACTCTTTAATAGTTGTGACCATGGAAAAGTCACTTTCTTACTCATCCCCTCTGAGCTTCAGTTTCCTCATCCGTCAATGGAGACAGTTATAAGAGTGTGATGAAAACATCAACTCTTATAATTATTTAAGGGTAAGGACAGCTCTTTAGAGAAGTGGGAGAAAAAGTGAGAGGATTGGTCTCTCAAGACAGCAAGCCTCAATAGGCATTTTTAAGCTGCGATTTACTGTGTTCCAGAAAGATACTAGGAAAACAAATACATGCAGAAAGACAGATAGTTCCTACCCCTGAAGAATCTTACATTCTAATGAGGGATGCCAACCTCTGTGGGTATGAGTGCATATTTAGGGGCATAATAGAGACATGGCTGGCTTGGGAGATTTCCTTAAAATGGGGGTATAGGCAAGAACCAGTCAATTAGAAAAGGGGCCATCAGGGAAGCTACGGTGACTGGGTCAAGAAAGCTGAGACAGTTTAAAATGGAGATGGAGAAGAATAGATATTCCTTTATAATCATGACCTATATGACTTTGGGGATGAAACAAGATATTATGGCATGTATTATGATTCTATTGGTGTGGCCGAAGGCTATGTAGACAATCATTTGGAAAGAATATAAACCAGAATTCTCATAGTAGACTGATCAGAATCATAACATGTTACCTGGTATCAGGTTGACACTTATTAAATACATTATGATTGATTGATTGATTGGTTGGTTGATTGATTAACTTCAGAAGATTCAACAGATTTAGCATCTAGTATGAAGATAATATTTCTGCCTGATTGTATTCCATCTCCAGAGCCATAACTGGCATATGTAATCAACCCTCCACATTCTTACATTTCACTTTTGTAACTTCAAACATTCACATGAGTTTATAAGTAACCTCATTTTCACTTTCACATTGGCAACCACTCGCATTTGCAGCTATGTGCACTAGAGAAAAAAAATGAAAGGTATGACATGTGCAAGTTTGTGGACTGGTCTCTTAGGGACTTCACTGGTCTGGTCTTGTTCATTCTACCATTGGAAAGAATTCTTCCTGAATTTGTTGTATATTTTCATTGCTTGCCTTTAAAAGTCAAGCTTGGGGTTGCAATTATACCCCCAAAATATAATTCAAGTCCTTCGGGTTCTAACATAATGTCAAGATCTTGCTAGTCTTGACATCTTCCAATAGTAATGTCTAAATCCCAGAAACATCTCCCTTGGTTTTCAGAGAGGTTTACAGCAGCACAATATATAGTATAACACCTTCACACCACTATCTAATGAAGTGGAAGGTAAGATTCAGATAAAAAATGTTGAGTTTTAAGAATTTTATTTGATGTATAGCATTTATGGTTTTATCCATTTAATGTGTTATAAAAAGTGAATATTATTTGAAATCAATGGTTTTTTTTTAATTGAGATGTCAGCACAAAAAGTCACAAAATTCTCAGGAATTACTAGTGAGAAAAAATGTTTTGCATGTTGCCAATTTTATTTTGTTTACTGCATTTTATGGGTTATTTTATGGTCCTGTGTTAGGAACAGTGTATGTTATCAAAATTAAAGTTTTGTTAAAAAGAATTATATACAGAAAAATATATTTTCAGCCATCTCCAGCAAAAGAATACAGTTTTTGGTGGCCACAGGAACCTAACCCCTATTTCCTCAATGTATCAACATTTTGTGTGTTTGACTCTCATGCTGTTTTCTAGGAACATCACCCCCATGAAAGCTGAGAATTAATTGTAGTGGTAGAAGCACAGGTAGAAGACTAGGTTGATTTAGGTTTTTTTTTTCTTTTTCTTAAAGGAAAACAAAAGGAAATCCCTGAAAGAAATTCCAGAGCAATAACACTTAAATCATTGATATAGATTCTCAGTCATTTAAGTATAAAAGCTCATAAATTCCTCAGGCTTGAAATATTCTTCTCACCAGGTACCACACTCTGCCTAATGCAGTGGTTCTCAACCTTCCTAATGCCAAGACCCTTTAATACTCGTGTGTATTATCAGTGGCATATCTGGGCATATCTGCATGTGGGTGGACCTGCCTGGAGACAGATAGAGGAGCAGTGTCTCAGTTCCTAAGACCATCAGAAATAAGTAGTCCTGGTATCCAGTTCCAGGTCCACTGACACCCAATCCACTATTAATTACACCACACTCTGGGGGTAGAGGCATGGGCTAGGAAGGCAGCAAGCCATCTGTTGTTAGCCTTTTTTTTTACTTATTAGATATATTACTAACTAAATGTTGCTTATAAGCTTTTCAGGACTATAAATGCTTTTAGCATCTTCGAAATTAGTACCCCAGGACAAAGTCCCAGTTACCAGACAGGTTATGTTTTTTCTTGTCTTCTCAGTCCCAGAATATTTTGATCCTTTAATAGATTGTGAGCTCTTGTTGCTTCTACCTTTCCCAGTAAACGTCTAACTTCATTCCAATTTTCTCCTCTGGGGTGATATCAGTCCATATCCCACAACAAATTCTGCATAAATAATCTGTCCAGCACAGGATTATAGTATCATAGATTGAAAGCTGGAAGGTGCTCCATGGCCATCTATTCCAAACTCCTTCATTTTACAGATAAGGAAACTGAGGCCTAGTTTAATGACTTTTCCAAAGATCATGCCAGTAATGGGTGTCCAAACAAATATTTGGATCTAGGTTACCTTTCTCTTAATCTCTTGCCAGAAACATCTCTTGCTAGAGAACCTTTTCTTCTTTGATGGTTTTTTAATATAAATGGGTCTGTAAGTACAAATGGATTTATTCTAGTCATCTTTTCTGATCAAGCTATCTCTTTCTCAACTTGTAGCTATTAGGACATATCACCCTAGACTCATCTATTGACCTCTGCCTAGATAATTAACTTCTCTTTGTAGTTAGTAAATAGAGTATTAGACTTGGAGTTCAGAGGGTTTTAGACCAATCTTACCTCAGACACTTAGCTGTGTGACCCTGAGTACTTAATTTGCCTCATTTTCAGCTCCCTTATCTACAAAACGGGAATGATAACAAGAGCACTTGCCTCTGAGGGTTATTGTGAGGACCAAATGAGACAGTATGGATGATGTACTTTGTAACCCATAAAGTGCTATATAAATGTATTATTATTGTTTCTATTTTTATTCATTTTCCAGTTCTAAATTCTCTAATTCTATAATGTACTGACAAATCTGGAATAAGGGGACTCTGTCTCTTCTCTCCATTCCCTGACACCTTCACTCTCTTGGTGAGAAAACTGCTGTTTTTCACAATCTATCATTGTGATACTCTTTCTTTTTATTCCTCTCTCTTCCTGGGCAGCTCCCTACCACCTGGAGGGATTGACATTTTGATGGAAAATTCTGTTTCTTCTCCCTCCCTACCCACGCCCTTTCTCCCACTCCTATAAATTACTCTTGTGTACATTCACTTATCCCTACATAAATCTGTCATATGACTCTATCAGGCATTCAGAAAAAAAATATGGTTCATGGTGCAAGTGCTGAGGAGAGGAGAGACTCTTAGCTTTTCTTGTAGGCAGTTTGATTTCCCATCTAGCTATTCCTTCATGTGTCTGTGTTTTTCCAAAATCAGATGAAGCCTATAAAACACCAGCTGCCCCAAAGAGGGCAGCTTAGACTGTAGGATCTCTTCCTGGGCTATCTTTCAGCTGCTTCTAGTCATCTTCTAAGATGAAGGCTTTATAAGGACCCTCATTAGCTTAGTGTTTCCTGGATCCAGTAGAATGAAGGCAGGTACAGAGCAAAGGTTGAGGGTGGGGGCGGGGTGAGGGAGGTGAGGCATGATGACAGAGTGTCTGTGGTCTTAACATGGTTGCAGGTCATGCCTGGAAATGTGAGAGCAAAATGGGGCTGTGAGCTAATGACTTTCAGGTGTGTACACCAGGGCCTGTCAGGTTGGGCAAGGGAATCAGAGCTTGGCACTGCTCTAAACTTGATGGCTGCCAAGGCAAACATCCATGGGACCTAGTGTAAATAAACAAGGGGAAATAGAGCTCAGAGCTCACACCAGATTGGATATCAGGCTTGGATATCACAGGCGGCCCTGCTAAATCCCTAGATCCTCCTGCCCTTAACCATCGTCCAACCCTCTGAACACAGACACCCTCCACCCATTCTTTAATTCACCCACATCTTCCCTATTCCTGCAAACAGATGCCACCAGCTTGGTTTGCAATAACTCAAGACTGAGCTCTGTTATTCAGAAGTGACCAGTCGAGACCTCTTCCTGTCTACTGTCCTCTTTTTTCTTGCTGTCATGCCCCCACTAAAATCTCCAATGGGACAGGATCCAGAGCTGGCCAAAGACATAAGACAAGGGTCAAATTTTCCTTCATTATTCTACTTTTTGCTCTCTCTTCCTCCCCTATACTTTCTAGCACTTACAGACCCTACATCTAGTGCTAAGAAGTGGTACCTCATCATATTGTGTTGAGTATTCTCCTGTGCCAGGAAAGTACCCCCGGTTTCTGACTTTCCCTCTCCCACATACAGCCTTCAAAGCTTCCTATCAAAGTTTAACCAAGAGCTTTCCAAGGATAATGGGTAGAAATGGGATAGCCAGACTCCTCTGCTTGGCATTTAAAGCCTTTTAGAATCTGGTTCCAAGGTTTTGTCATACTAATTGCACCTTGTTCCCCAACCCACTTCTTCTAGCTGGTATTTATATGGCACCTTAAGGCTTACAAAGTACTTTACAAGTATTATCTCCTTTTACCCCCAAAGCAATCTGAATGGTAGCTATTATTATCCCCATTTTATAGATGAGGAAACTGAGATTGAAGTGAAGTGACTTGAGCAGGATTACAAATTAGCTTCTGAGGTTAGATTTGAACTGGGTCTTCTTGACTCCAGGTCCAGCATTCTACCTGCTGTACCACCCTCTTGCCTAGTTAGAAACTCTTAGCTTTCGTTGTGTTATAGACCTCTGGCAGTCTGGTGGAGTCTATGGAATACCCTTTTGGAATAACATTCTTAAATATGTAGAATAAAATGCATAGAGAAACAGGGTGGAGGGTGATGATTTTGAAATAAAGTTATCAGAATAGTTTTAAAAGCTAAGGTCATGGATCCCAGATTAAGAACCCTTCGACTTGTTTTACTTGATGTTTCTCATGTGTGACATTCCATTTCCCTGACTTTGTCAAGTCTCCTAAAAAAAAAAAATCACCTTTTCTAATTTCCTCAACTGTTTGCAATCTCCACTGCCCACTCTGAAATCATTTCTGCATCAACTTTGGATTCATTCATTCATTCATCCTGTGAGCAGGATGCTCCCCCTGGCAGAATGTAAACTCTTGGAGAGCAGCAATTGTTTATTATTTTTCCCTTGTTTTTCTTAACACAGTGGCTGTACCAAAGTAGGTAAAATAAAAGGTAATTAATTTAATACAGTTAAGCTTGATCTCAGAGGGAATTTTTTTTAGTAACAATTATTGTTGTCCCAAAGGGAATGTGCCAACCCAAGAGGTGGCACCTTTTTCCATGGAGGTCTCCAAGTAGACTAAACCACTCATGGGGCGTGTTACACGTTGAAGAGATTTTTCTGGAGTATGAGTTGGGTTAAATAGCTACTGAGATCCTTACTGACTCCTAAATTCTGTGATGTGATTTCACCAAAACTCCTGTTGAATTGAATTGAATGGAAACAAATTAACTGGGGCTAACATGTTAGTTAAAGTGTTATTCCATCCAGATAATGTGATACAATCACTTCGAAAGAACATCACTGATAGTGAGAATCCAAGCTATCATCTCAGGCTTATGGGGGCCCATTTGGGTATCTCTCCAATTATGTCACATAGACAGCAACCATTCCAGCTAGGTATAAGGAATCTCATGCCAGGAAATCTCATCCTTGTTTCAATATACAAGTTGATCATGTGAGTTCTCTTCTATAAAACCTTCTCTGATCCTACTCTCACCTTCACCCCTAGCAAGTAACAAGCACTCCCCTCAGAAATCACATAACATTTTTTGTTTAATTTTAGCACATTTATCATGCGATATTATAGATGTTTTTGTCTGTGTGTATTATATATTATTTTTCTGCTAGATTGCAAGTTTCCTGTGTTCAGAGGCCTCCTCCCTTACCTAAGCCTCCCCCCCTTTTTTTTTTCTCTTTCCCCCCCTCTGAATATAGTAGGTATTTATAATTTGTGTGGTATGTTGTATTGTGTTGAATTATATTGTATAGTTTCTACAATAAGACCAAAGAATACAATCTTCCCTGTAGACCTCCTATTAGATGGAGTTATGAGAAGTCTTTCACATGAAAAAGGATAAAACAAAATGTGACCTTAGTCTGACATTCTGGACTTCTCTACCTCAGTTACGTTCTCACCCCAGAAGGTCCCTTTGTCTGGGACTTCCATTTTGAGAAAAGGTCCAGACCAACAATCATCATTTTCTCTTTTCACAGCTCCATTTTTGGCTTGCCAGTCTTTCTCACCTTTCCTCCCTCACCTTCTCCTTCCCTCACCACTTTCTGTTCCCTTTCATGTATTGTCTTCCCAACTAAAATGTAAACCCCTTGAGGGCAGGGCCTGTCTTTGTTTTTGTTTGTGTTTATATTCCCATCATTAGCATAAAACTTGGTACATAGTGAGCACTTAATAAAGGCTTGTTGACTTGTCTTAATGTGAATTAATAGAAATACGAGGGTGCTGATAATCTCTCCTCTGTCCTAGTCAGATCACACATCTGGATTATTGTTTATAATTTGTGTCCCAACATTTTTGGAAGGATAGTGACTGGTTGATGCTTAGAGAACATGGTTGATGGTTGCTGCTGTTGTTAGAGAACATAGAACCAGGTCATCAGGGGATTTGAAACTAAGTTGAAGAGGGGATCACACGAAATTGCTGAGGATGTTTAGCTCAGAGAAAAGCTGTGAAAAAAAAGGACTTAACTTTTTGTGTTTGGTTGGTTTGGTTTGTTTGTTTTTCTAGAGGCCTAGATTTGGGTTGCATAAGTAGAATGGATTATTTCAGGAGGTAATGAATTCCCCATCAACAGAGATCTTCAGGGAGAAACTGGATTACAATTTTTAGATATGATTTTTGTTTGTTTGTTTGTTTTGTCTTTCTATTCTGAGCAATCAGCTCACTGCCTGACATACAGTAGGTGTTTAATAACTGCTCATTACACCCATTGTGGTAGAGGAGATTCCTTCTCAAGGTAGATTTGTCCTGAAGGTCCCTTCTCACTCTGAGATGCTATGATTCCAGCATTATGGATATTTTCTTGGTTACTCATCTCACTTCCCCAGATCACATGAGCCATTCTTTGGGCAGTGAGGTTCAGATGAAATAGCCGTTTGGCTTCCATCACAACCAACAAACTTACCCAACCTAATTCAATGAGGTTTCCTGCGATCACCTGTCTGTCATCCAAGGGCTCCTTAGCAGAGGATAAGCAGGTGTCTCTGAGCATTGTAGCAGAGCAGTGAGACAGTTGGGGAAAGTTTGTCCAGCTGTCAAAATCTACTTAGGTTTTCAGAGTCTCTGTCCCAGCCACATATCACTTGATATTCTCTAAAGTTCTGTTTGATTAGGGCTGTGGGCTTTTGTTAACTCTCTCCATTCAGGAATGACTTGCCCAATTGTAATCCTTTCTGGTTTTCTGAAAATAAATGGTATATTAAGTAATGCTCTTTTAAAAAATGGTATTTATGCATGAGGGAAATCAGGTAGAATATTCTGGCAAAAATTCAAGGAGAATCCCCTCCTTCCAATTTTCTGCCATCATTTCTGGACGATCTTTAGCCTGGAGGGCCACACTGACATCTGGAAGGGTGAGAAAAGGAACATTGAATGGCAGCTGTAGTGCTGGGCCTGGTGGTGACCATGGAATGGACTTGTCTAGCTGCTCAGCTCTGTGTGAGCCTCTTTGATGACCTAGCAAAATGGGATGGCAGACATTAAGGATCCCACTTTTCTCTTCCTTTTCATTCTGTTTAAACTATGTTTTAGGTACCATGGGGGCAGCCAATAGGAGGAGGAGGAGGTCTGATCCAAGCCTTTGGGTAAACTAATAATCAATGGCCTAAAAATATCAATAAGTTCATATAAAACGGAAGAAGAGCTTTCTAAAGGAATTGTCTACCTCAGTCAACAGTGAATTCCCTCAATAAGAGTTCTCCAAGTAGAGGTGACCAATTGTCAAGTGTGTTGTAGTGGTGATTTTTATTCAGATATGTATTAGCCTAGGTAGACTCCGAGCCCCCTTCCAGCTCTGGAATTCTGTGATATTTGTGACTCCTGTAGCACATGTATCCAGTATGTAGGAAATGGTTAAATTGATTAGAAAGGCAGAGAGAAAGGCAGACTTGGGATCAGGAATGCAATGAGATCACAAGCAAGTCATTTAAAATCTCCAAATCTGTTTTCTCACCTGCAAAATGGAGGTATTAATGCCTGTAATACCTATTTCACAGAGTGGTTGGGGGGCTCAAATGAGGAAATGAATAGGAAAGCCTGTTTTGAATACCTTAAAAGTCTGGATAAATGCCAAATATCATCATTTGTTCCCTTAATATTGACATGTAGTCACTCCATAATGAACTACTCAGAAAAACAGGTAACTTAAGAGATTATCACTAACCAAGGAGTACAGTCCTCCCACAGAATCTCTCCTTCATGGTCCATCATTGACAGAATGGATTTAGTGAATCCTTCTCATCAAAAATTCCTAGGAAAATTAGAGCAGAAAAGGACTTCTGAATTGTTCTAGACCTTCCTAATGCCGTGACCCTTTAATACTGTTCCTCGTGTTGTGGTGATCCTCAACCATAAAATTATTTTTGTTGCTACTTCATGACTGTAATTTTGCTACTGTTATGAATCATAATGTAAATATCTGATATGCAGGATGTATTTTCATTGTTACAAATTGAACATAATCCACAGGTTGAGAACTGCTGTTCTAATAACACAAAGAGAAAAACAAAGCAAATATGGAGCCTCTGGAAGTTCTTTAAAGCTATTATAGATTATTATACTTTTTATAGATTTTTAAGAGAAAAAAGAAAAGGGGGATTTGAATATGTAATGA
>CM053585.1:259047557-259063106 GCA_028646515.1 Pseudochirops corinnae
GTTACAACCCTTCTATATAACCAATCTATTGTACAATGTGAAAGTATTTGCAGATCCTACACGTGATTGCATGCCACCATGGTGGGGGAGAAGGGAGGGGAGAAAATCTGAAACTCAAGTGATTGTGGAACTGAATCTTGTAAACTCAAAGTAAATAAACAAGTCCTTGAAGAAAAAAAAAGAAATCCTGCTTTACACTGACATGCTAATAGGTAGCTTTGTTAGGGGTCCTTATTTCTAGACTCTGATGAATCCCATTGTCTCAAGTGGTAACATAAAGGGCTACTTAGACTATAAACAAGGTTGGACTTGATGACATATAAGACCCTTTTCAGCTCCAAACAATATGATCTTATAATTCATTTCCTTACCCTAGCCAAATGTTGTATAAATGTCTGCCCTGGTCACAGAAGCAGTCAAGATGGAGAACATAAATGTTTGATGTGCATTCATCTTCAATGCTAGAAAAAAACCAAATTTTTTTAGTAATTCTAGTAGTATCCTTTTGAAGTATGGCTATATCTGTTATTTCCTAAAGCAGATCCAAAATAACTTGAGTTGAAGTAACCCAATTCAATAAATATCTTTTAAATATGTATGTATATATACCCACATATTAATGCTTCCATTTGCACTCAGCGTTCATCAGTTCTCTCTCTAGAGGTAGATAACATTTTTTCATCTTGAATCCTTTGGAATTGTCTTGGATCATTTTATTGATCAGGGTCTTTCACAACTGATCATCATTACAACATTGCTGTTTCTGTGTACAATGATCTCCCAGTTCTCACTTCACTCTGCATCGATTCATGTAAGTCTTGCCGTGTTTTTTTTTTTCTGAACCCCCCTCTGCCTTGCCATTTTATAAAGCACAATGATGCTCTGTCACAATCATATACCACAACTTGTTCAGTCATTCCCCAA
Organism: Pseudochirops corinnae; assembly: GCA_028646515.1. Lineage (NCBI taxonomy): Eukaryota > Metazoa > Chordata > Mammalia > Diprotodontia > Pseudocheiridae > Pseudochirops > Pseudochirops corinnae. The sequence goes on from CM053585.1 coordinate 259,048,482, forward strand.
TTGTTGAGCATTCCCTCAACTTCCAGTTCTTTACCACCATACAAGAGCTGCAATAAATATTTTTTTTTAATGGGTTGGTTCTTTTCCATTTTTTTTGATCTCTTTAAGATATTGACCTAGTTGTGTTATTTCTGGGTTAAAGGGTAGGCACAATTTTATAGTCCTTTGGGCATAATTCCCAATTGTTCTCCAGAATGATTGGATCCATTCAGTAACTCCACCAACAATTTATTAGTGTACCTATTTTCCCTCATACCCTTTAGCATTTGTCATTTTAGATAGGTATGAAGGGGCACCTCACATTTGTTTTAATTTGTATTTCTCTAATCAGTAGGGATTTAGAGCATTTCTTTTCATATTGCTATAGATAGCTTTGATTTCCTCTTCTGAAAATTGCCTCTTTTTATCTTTAAACCATTTACCAATTGGAAAATGGCTCTTATTTTTGTAAATTTGACTCAGTTCCCTATATATTTGAGAAACAAGATATGTATAAAAGAAACTTGCTTCAAGGTTATGTATTACTTCATTGTCTTTGGTACCTCTTAGCAAAATGTAGTTTTCCCCATTATCTTTTAATTCAGTCTTTTTTTTGCTTTTGCTTTGTCTGAGACGGTGATTGCCATCCCTACCTTTTTTTACTTCAGCTGTGATTCTGCTCTAGCCCTTTATTTTAACTCTGTGTGTGTATCTTTCTGTTTCAAGTATGTTTCTAGTAAACAATATGTTGGATTCTGGTTTCTAACCTATTCTCCTATCTGCTTCCATTTTATGGGTGAGCAAATTCCATTCCATTCCCAGCTATGATTATTGTGTTTTTCCTTCCATCCTATTTTCTTCTGTTTATCCTTCTCTCTCTTTTTAATCTTTCCCCCTCCTCTGACCACTGCCTCCCTTCATGTCCTCTCCCTCTTATCATTCCCTGTCCTTAGCTCGATATTTCTTATCCCTGTCTCCACCTATTTCCCTTTTGGGTAAAATAGATTTCTATACCCAATTGAATGTATTTATGTATTCTTCCCTCTTTCAACCAATTTAGATGAGAGTGAGGTTCAAGCATTTCCTTGCCACCACACCCATTTTCACTTGCACTATTAAAATCTTTTCCTTGTGTGCCTTTTTTACATGAGAAAAAATTGTCCTCATTCTACCTCTTCTTTCACCTTTCTCCCAATGTATCCCTTTATCTCACCCCTTCCTTTTTTTCTAGATTGTTCCAAAGTAATTGATTCACATCCATATCCTCCTCTATGAAGACTTCTTCTCACTGCTCTGATAATAATAAAGTTTTTAGGAGTTACATGTATCACCTTCCCATATAGGAATGCAAACAGTTTAACCTTATTGAGTCCTTATGAGTTAGGCTGTCATGTTTACCTTTTTAATTCTTCTCTTGAGTCTTGTGTTTGAATGTTAAACTTTTTATTCAGTTTTTATCTTTAATCAATAATTCTTGGAAGTACTCTATTTTGTTAAATGTTTATTTTTTTCCCATGAAGAATTATAGTAGTTTTGTTGAGGAAATTATTTTTGGTTGCAATCCTAACTAATTTTCCTTCCAGAATATCATACTTCAAGCCCTCCAACCCTTCAATATAGAACTTGCTAAATCCTATCTGATCTTGAGTGTGATTCCACAATAATTGAATTGTTTCTTTTTTCTGGCTGCTTGCAATATTTTTTCCTTGACATGTTAGCTTTGGAATTTTGCTATAATATTCCTAGGAATTTTCATTTTGGGATCTTTTTCAGGAAGTGATAGGTAGTTTCTTTCAATTTCTATTTTGCCCTCTGATTCTAGGATATTAGGAAATTTTCCTCAATAATTTCTTTAAATATGATGTCTATGATCTTTTTTTGATCATGACTCAGTCTAATAATTCTTAAATTATCTTTCAACCTATTTTCTAGGTCAGTTGTTTTTCCAGTGAGATATTTCACATTTTCTTCTATTTTTTTCATTCTTTTTTAAAAATTTAGTTTAATTTAATTAAAAATTTTTTTGTTGATTTGTTTGTTTACTTTTAGTTTACAAGATTCAGCTCCACAATCCCTTAATTTTCAAATTTTCTCCCCTCCCTTCTCCTCCCACCCCCATGGCAGCATGCAATCAAGTATAGGATCTGCAAATACTTTCACATTGGACATTAGTCAGGTTGTAAAGAAGGGTTGTAACCTATGGAATGAACAATGTGAAAGAGGAAACAAAACCAAACAAGAAAAAGAAAGAGAACAGGTAGTTTGCTTCAGTCTGAATTTGAATTCTGTTCTTTCTAGATCTTTCTCTGAATGTAGACATCTCCTTCCATCATGAGTCTTTTGGAGTTGTCTTAAATCTTGCAATGCTGAGAAGAGTCCAGTCTATCAAAGTTGGTCATCACACATACATTGTGTCTGTAATTGTGTACAAATTTCTCATGGTTCTGCTCTTCTCACTCAGCATCAGTTTGTATAAGTCTCTCCAGGTAAATATGAAGTTCTTCTGCTCCTCATTTCTTATAGCACAATAGTATTCGATTACTTGTTACCACAACTTGTTTAGCCATTCCCTAATTGATAGGTATCCCCTTGATTTCCAAGTTTTTCCACCACAAAAAGAACTGTAATAAATAATTTTGTACATACAGGTCTTCCTCCCACTTCTGTGATCTCTTTGGGATACAATCCTAGAAGTAGTATAATTTACAAGTCAGATTTATGGACAAGGGAAGACTTTATGACTAAACAAAAGTTAGAGAGCATTATAAAATACAAAGTGGATAATCTTGATTACATTAAATTGAAAAGTTTCTGTATAAACAAAGCCAAGATTATGAGGAAAGTGGGAAATTGGGCAAGAATTTTTATATCCAGTGTCTCTGATAAAGGCCTCATTTCTAAAATATACAGGAAATTGAGTCAAATCTATAAGAATACAAATCATTCCCCAATTGATAAATGGTCAAAGGATATGAACAGGCAATTTTCAGAGGTAGAAATTAAAGATATCAATAGCATGTGAAAAAATGCTCTAAATCACTATTGATTAGAAAAATGCAAATCAAAACAACTCTGAGGTACCACATCTCACCAGTCAGATTGGCTAAGATGACAAAAACAGGAAAATGACAAATGCTGGAGAGGATGTGGAAAAATTGGAACACTAATGCATTGTTGGTGAATTTGTGAACTGATTCAACCATTCTGTAGAGCAATCTGGAACCATGTCCAAAGGGCTATTAATAATTGTATACCCTATTTTTTTTCCATTCTTTTGACTTTGTTTTATGGCTTCTTGAGGTCTTATGGAGTCATTAGGTTTGACTTTCCCAATTACAATTTAAAAATTATTTTCTTTAGTGGACTTTGTGGTCATTACTCTCTTCGTCTGTACTCTGGTCTTTATCCAGGAAGGTCCCTGCTCCCCTGCAGCCATAAGCACTAGTGCTCCTCTTGGCCCTGGAAATGTGACCAGGTCCCCTACTCACCTTCAGTCACAAGTTCTGGTACTTCTCTTTGCCTTAGAACTGCAATCAGGGCTCCTGGTACCTTGTGACTAACCACACACGGGCTTCTCTCTATCCTGGAACTGCAACCCAGGACTTTGTAGGAGCAATAGAGTTGCCAAACAGTGCCAGTTTCTCCCAGCAAAAAGGATTTCCCGTACTCTCTTTCTGACCAATTGTCCAACCTCCTTTCTATCTCTGAGCTGAAAACTCCCAAATTGGCTGTTGCTACTGCTGCTTTAAAGGCCCACCTCTGGCACTATGCCTTATGTGCTCTGGGTCAGCTCTGACCCTACTGTCATAGACTTCTGCTGACCTCCTAAACTTTTTTCGGCTGGAAAAAATATATCACTCTGACTTTTGTCTTAGAAATCTTTTCAGCTATTGTTGGGCCACCCAACTCCTCTATCTAGCACATCTATTCTATTGGAAATAGGCTGACTTCTTCTGGAAATATGGATTCCAAAGAAACATTGAAGAGTCTTAGTTTCATTAGAGGATTGGATGAAAACCCTCATCATTACCTCTGCGCAGTTTGCTTTGAACATCTTATAAGGAATCATAAGTAGTGATTGATCATAATCAAAATTTAATCACCAATCAGGCCTATCAATTAACAATTCAGAGCATATTTGCATATGTTTGATAAGTTATGCCATCTTGGGAAGAAAGAAATTTTCTAGAATGGTATTGATTATGGAAAACAAGCCAGATGCTTCAATACCTGTGACAATTCCAATTAGCACAATATTACTTAAGTGTGGCTGACAGGTGCGGGAATATTTTTCAAGGTAAAAACCTAAGGACATAAAAGAGCCAAACAGAATAGTCTCAATCTTTTCCATAAAGCAGGAAGTCAAGTCATCACATACTGCCTCTTACAAAAAGCCTTTTCTGGTTTTGCCAAGTGTTATTATTCCCCTGAAATTACTTTTCATACAGAAAAAAATACATGTATCTACATGTATATATCTATATATGTGTGTGTATGTATGTTTATTTCCTATATCTTTGTGCATTCTGTTTCCTTGGTATAAAATATAAGATCTTTGAGGGGAAGAACTATTGTATTTTTGTCTAACCTAAAACAGTGCCCAGCACATAGGAATAGGGACCTAGGATTTCATTGGCATAGACAACTCCCAGGTGAGGAAACTACCACCACAAATTCAGGTGGGGATATCTCTACAACTTATAGTCTTAGAGAGTACCTAGAGGAGCAGTATCAAGTTCTCGTAGAAATAGGGGCACTACATCAACCACCTACTGACTTAGAAAACCACATGTTAACATTATGTTTTATTGTATTTTCAAATTTATTTTGTAAATATTTTTTTTTTTCTGACAGCCATGTGGTACATAGAGTGATGGACTTGAAGTGAGTAAGACTCATCTTCCTGAGCTAGAATCTGGCCCCAGGCACTTACTAGCTGTGTGACTTTGGGCACCTAATTTGCCTCAGTTTCCTCAACTGTAAAAAGGGCTGGAGAAGGAAATGACAAACCATTGCAGCATCTTTGCCAAGAAAACCCCAAATAGAGTCACAAAGAGTTGGGCACAACTGAACAATAACAACAAATATTTTTAAATTACATTTTAATCTAGTGGCCCTTGGCATGACCTGCTGTCTGCATGTTTGATATCTCTGGTCTAGAACCTTGAAAGAGGTTGAATAACTTGCCCATGGTATGGTCACATAAGCTAATTTATATCAGAAGCAGGATTTGAACTCATCTTCTTGGCTTTGAAGCCAGATCTCTATATACCATAGCGTGCTGCTCCATGGTAGATGATTAATAAAAACTTTTGAATTAAATTGATTGTGCCAAGAAGAGGATTGTAGTGCGGTTGGGGAATTGACTTAAGGCTGTAAAAGAGAGAAGGTTTAGAACAGCTCTGTTGAGAACAAAGTCCATTGACATGAATGAAAGGCTTGATGAATAGCTGTGAGACTTCATGAAGGAAAGCTCTATGGTAGGACTGGTTTATCCACTCTTGGGGGGAAAATCATTCTGTCTCCTAGTAGCTTTCAGTGACATGGGAGCAGGATCAGAGTTAAGTGAGCATTGTAGAATACTGGAATGTGGTTTGGTTTTCTGACTGCCCATTTCCATTCAAAACAATGTCCTTTGGTAGGAAGAAAACCAAACAAATAGAATTTAGGATTGGAAGGATTGTTAGAGGTTTTCTAAGTTCAAATCCCTCAAAAAAGAGAGGCCCAAAGAGAATAGATGGTTTGTATGTGGTCATACTGTCAGTAGCAAACTCTCTATTCAAACCCAGGACTTCTAATCCCCAAATTCAGTAATTTTCTTGTCATCAGAGTATAGACAGTTGGGATTTCAGGCTGATTGACTATCTCCTGGTAGTCACTGGCAGGAAAAATGAAACAAACCTGAAACAAACACACAAACAAAGAACTAAACAGGAAGCCTGTTTCAGAGACATTCTTAGAGGGGAAAAGTTGGGAGCCAGAGTTCCTTTCTAAAGTAGAACTAGGAAAAAGAGGCCAGGACAAAAGATACAGAGATGGTAGCAATGATAAAGTGAGCAGTCTGTAGATTCTCCAGTGGAAGAAAGTGTGACTGCTTAGGTTGATGTGTCCGTGGATGATTGGGCCTATGACACAGAGCCCTGGTGGCACCATTGGGACATTGGTTTAAGATGGAAACCCTCCACTAAAGTCCTCCTCTGATGACTGACTCTATGTGTGCAGATGACCCTTATTCCTAGAAGGCTATAAGACTGAATGAGCTATATTCCTATTGTCTGAAGACCAACCTAGAACAACTAGAATATCACCAGGTTGTACTCAAGAGTGATGAATTTTTCAGTCACCAAAATTCTCAAAGATTGTCTGCTGACGATGATTATGGCTGAGTTTTGGGTGAGGAGAAGGAGTATCCATGGATAAAACCAGAGATCCTAGGTGTATGGAATAAGACCTAAATGATGAAAGCGACTATCCCGTAAAGATGTGAAGGATCCATGTGTACTAAAGTCAGCATGGATGAGTCTCTTCTTTGGGCCTCAGCTTCCTTAACTGTAAAATCAAGGGATTCTTCTGGATATCTTCAATTCAATCAATATTTATTTACTATATACCAGGCACTGAACTAGGCAGTGGGGATGTGAAGACAAAAATAAAACATATCCTTCCCTCAAGGAGCTCAGATTTTATCAGGGGAAACAGGAGTTACACATGTAATTGAATATAAAATATATACCAATTAAAATCTGGGGATAGGGCACTAAAAGCTGGAAGAAAAGGAGAAGACCCAGAGGTAAACCCTGAGCTGATCTTGGAAAGAGGCTGGAGAATCTCAGAGGTAGAGGTGAGGAGGGAGGTTATTCCAGGGAGGAAGTACACCCCCTTCTTTCCTCTGACACTACCACCACTCTCTTGCAGGCCCACAACACATTATGTCTTGATTACTGCATTAGACTGCTGGCGGGTTTGTCTGCCTCACATCTCTCCCTGATCCAGTTAATCCTCCTTTTTACTAAAGCACAGGTCTGACCATGTCAAGCCTCCCCCTCTCCCGAAGCTATGCTGCCCCCAACACATATACAACTCAATAAACTCGAGTGACTTCCAATTGTCTCCAGAAGCAAATTTAAAATGCTCTCTTTGGCATGCAAAGCCCTCTATAACATAGCCCCTCTACTACCTTTCCAGTCTTCTTACAACTTACGCCCCAAAATGGACTCTTTGATCCAGTGACACTGGCCTCCCGCCTGTTCCACAAACTTTTCTTGGCTCCGGGCATTTTCTCTGACTGTCCCTTGTGCCTGGAATGCTTTCCCTCTTGTAAGCTAAAATCCCAACTTTTACTAGAAGCCTTCCCCAATCGCTCTTAATTCTAGCACTTTCCCTCTTAGTTATTTCTTGTTTATCCTGTACATAGCTTGCTTTGTATACATTGTTTGAATGCTGTCTCCCCCATTAGACTCTAACCTCCTTGAGGGCAGGAACTGTTTTTTGCCTCTTTTTGTATTCCCCACACTTACTACAGTGCCTGGCACATAGTAGGCACTTAATAAATAGAAGATGGCAGGTCATATATAGGGGGTAGCAAGTATATTAGTTTGGTTGTATGGTAGTATTCAAAAGAAAAAATATATATATGCTGAGAGTAAAATACTGGAAAGATAGTCTAAAGCCAATTTGGGAAGAGCTTTAAAGAGTAAAGGAGTTTATATTTTATCATAGAGGCAAGCAGGTGAGTGACATGGTCAGACTTGTGCTTTCGGATTCAAGTTCAGCAGTTAAGAGGAAGATGGGATAGAGAAGGCAATGGCTTGAATCAGATAGCAATTGAAAAAGTTGAGGAAGAGGTGATGAGGGGCTGAGCTAGGGTGGTGGCTTTGAGTGGAGACAAGGGGACAGATGCAAAGTCAGAGCTCCCTTCCGGCATAAATTTGTGATCCTATGGTCCACCACATAGATATTTTTTTGTTAATGTTTTCTACATTAAAAACAGAGGAAAAGGAGAGCCTTTTGTAGCATTTTTCAAATTTATTTCCCTCTTCCCTTAAGATTCATAAGGAAAAGTACCATTTTCTCTATATTTTTGTCTTTGGAAAATTCCTTTCCATGACTCACATTCATTCAAAAAACATCCATACCTATGATATGCAAAGCACAAAGATGAAACACAATATAGTCTCATCCTTCTGGCTCAGACTATAGAGGCAAGTGAGGGAGTGGGTGGTGAGGTTCAGCCGCAGGGACTGGGGTTTATTACTGAAGGAGTGGAAACTCTCTGAGGACAGTCTGTTCCTGGGAGTCCACTTCTACAGGCCTGGGGCATCTCTGACTGATGACTTGTCATGGTTAGGAAGAACTAGGACTATCTGCCTGAAGTGAGCAAAGACTACTCGCCAGCTTTAGGAAATCAAAGTTGGGGATGCAAGAGAAGGGAAGGGAGATCTGTAAAGAGAGATATTTATAAGGCAGCAGTTAAATGGAAGATAGGAACAAAAATAGGAGGCATGACTATTTGTGGATGCTGCTGACTCAGACTTCGAGACTCTTGGGACTGACTCATCTGTTTATCCTCCATTACTCTGCTCTAGAAAGCAATCTAGGCTATGGCATCAAATCAGTGTCCCCAATTGAGGGTTGTTTTTCCATAATCACTGACCTATTTTCATGTACTCCTCTCACTCGATGTGAATCTAATCAGTTTTCCAGCAGTCAGTCCTTCATGGAGTCCCAGTGGGATCTACTCAGTTCCAGGGCTTGGTTCCAACCTTGACTAGGAGCCATCAGATCCGGTCAGTGGGAAGTTCAGAGGTTATTTGGAATCAGAACTCCGGTCAATGGCCAAAGGACCAGAGGCTACTAACTCCCTTCCCCCAATCCCTTCTGAGCCAAGGCATACAGGCTCTCCATCTTTCTTGGTATCTACAGTTCAAGAAATTTGTACACTCATATGTGCAGATTATTGCGAGAAGTGTTTTCTTTTCCTTTTTTACTTTGTGCAAATGTCGCTGAATCTTAAGAAAAAATAGCTATCCAGATGCTGCCAATTGAACACATTCATTATTATCAAGGACCTAATTCTTTACAGAAAGAAAAAAAAAACCACTGTTATGGAGTTTAGAGCCCCTGAGGGTTCACTGTTTACAAGTTTATTAAATGATGTTCTTGTATACTCAGACAGCTGATAGGACTCAAAGAGAGTTTTATAGGTATGTCTTATCCAGCTCTGGGAAAGTTACTCTGGGTCAACTCCCTAAGCATCATGGGAGGTTAGGATGACCTAGTGGGTGCTGGCTCCTGAGTGAAATTGGAGCCAAGAAGGGAGGGCTGACCCTTCACCTTCTCAGGACTAATCTAATTCTCTAGTTTCTTATAAATAAGAGAATATTTGTCCACTAGGTTTATCCCAATGAGGGATCCTTTGGACATGGGCTATTATTAAGTGAAATCTTCTGAAATCTCTTCAGTTTTATAATATAATGAAACAACAGTGGTTTTCATTTATACAGTACATAAAAGTTTACAAAGTGCTTGACTTAAGTTGTCTCATTCTATCTTTCCCTTTCAATTCTATTGAGCTTTCCTTTCTTTTTTGGAATTCCAGTTGTGGTGTTTAATTGGGGTTTTTTAACTTGTTGAATTTTTAGGGTTAGGCTTTTTTGTTTATTTGATTTTAGTTAAATAACTTAGACATTGATTTGTTCTCTCCTTTGTTAATTAAAGTATTTAGAGATATATTCTCCCCTAGGGACTGGTTTAGTTGCACCTCATTTTATCTTCACATCTATCTTGTGAGCTGGGTTGGGTATTATTATCCCTGTTTTACATATGAGGAAAGTAAAATTTATAGGGAGTAAGTGGCTTTCTAAGGTCACATGGCTAGGAAAATGTGGTATCAGAACTTGAAATAAAGTCTTTCAACACTAAATCTGAGCTCCAGTTTCCTCATCTCTAAAAGGATGAGGTCAGGCTAAATGATGTCTTAATGTCCTTTCCAGCTCTTAAACTATAATATTAATATTGAGATATATGCAGTATGCAAGATATTAATGTTGAGAAGCATTGTGGTGGGAAAATTGGGAAGAGCTTAAAACAAATTCTGTTTAGTCCTTGAGTTAAGTACAAGTCAGAGACATGGCTAGTATTGTAGGTTGAGTACAGTTATGATTCTGGGGTCAGAAGATGTGAATATTAAACTTTTTTTTTTCTTTTGCTACTTAGTATCCATGTGATCTTGGGCAAGTGTAGCGGCAACCACACTGCCATACCCAGGATGGCTGCTAGCACAGGTTCTTAGATCTGCTTTACTAGGAAAGATTGAGGGGTCAACAATCTTTTTAAATTACATTCACAAGTTCAGGGGAAAAGTCAGCAATGCAAACAGAGAAAATAGAAGCAGAGAAATAAAGACCAACAGACAGGTCTCTGACTGCCTGAATCAAAGCAACTTTGCTATATATTTTACATACATCCTTGGATCAAGCAAGGCTTTACATCTGAGCAGTCTCAGTAGCTCTGAAGATAGGGCAACTCAGAATCTTGACCAGAGAATCATAAGATCTTTTTAATAAGCAAGCCCCCAAAGCAAAATACCAACTCAGAGTATATATACACTTCTCAGAGCCAGAAGGCATCACAACCCTCTTGACTCAGTGCCTAATTAGAAATTAGCAAAAGGTGTGAAAGCCTTCCCACAAGCAAACCTCCCCTAAGCAAGTTTCCCTTAATGGGCTCCATGTGAGGCATGTTAATGGGTGGGCATATCTTATATGCCATTAACATTCCAGCAAGTCACTTTCTTTGGGCTTTAGTTTTCCTGAGTATTGAATGAGGGAGTGAGACTAAATGACCTCTTAAGAATCCTTTCAGTGCTAAATCTTATGATTACCAGACAGACAAATATCTTAGACAATGGATTATCAGCCAAACTGGAGTAAGACCTGCTTAGTCATTGGCCAGAAAGTCAAAAAGTGACTTTCAAAAGTATCACAACTGCAATCTTCCATGGCAATCACAACAATGAAAGGAGGACTTATCTACTCCATGGGAATGAATCCTGGCCCCAGTGGGGAATTATGGACTACTTCCTTGGAACCACAACTACCGGAGTCCTTGTAGGAGGAAATGAGAGTGGAGGAGAGGGGAAGGGGCAGAGTTATGGGGAAGCTGGCCTCTACAACTAACCTCCTAATTTAAAGTAAGTACACAGATCTTCTCTACTGTGTGGGTCAGAAATCCCCACTTACCCAAACAAGGAATGTAGAAGAGCGCTTGCGGTTGGACAGGAATATTTATTCTTTTAAAATACCCTGGAAGTGGGGAGGGACCCCTCTCCGCCGTATGTCCAAAGAAAAAGAGAGAAAGCCCCTCCAGGAGCCCTCTTTTAAAAAAACCTGAGAGTCATAAAGCCATAAAAAGTACATTCTTTCTGTCATATCTAACTTCTGTTGGGTGAGAGCGAGGGTACAGACTCCGCACAAGGAAAGTCAAAGGTGTCTCTGACTTCTCATTGGAGGAGGGGCGGAGTCTCATTTCAGCGCGAATTTAAACAAAGAAAAATTCGTCCCTGTCCCGCTATCCTCTGCTTCTGCTTGAGGAAAAGGTGGGGCGCACAATCTTATGTAAAGAGACAACTCCAGTCCGCTATTGATTCGTCCCCACCCTTATCCCAAACAAAAGTTCCGGTCTGCATTCCGATAATTAAATGAGACCGGTCTGCTTCTAGCCCACTCTAAACAAAAGTTCCAATTTGCATTCTAATACTGCCTTTTTGGAGATTCTCAATTTAAAAACCTTTCCATTCATCTATTAGGAGTTAACAAACTAAAATAAAATTAATTAAAATAAAACAAAATAAAATAAAAAGCCAAAATGGTTGCATAATAGAATCCCTGTGCTTCAGTTTCTTCATCTGTAAATGAGAAAGTTAAGAGTTGGTGGCCTATAAAATCCCTTCCAGCTCTAAATCTATAATCCTGATTATTTTTGCATATAATCAGGACAACATTAAATATCTAGAAATGTTACAATTAGAATTCAGGGCTTTATGTTTAAAAACTGGATCCCAGTGTCTTCATAGAACATCCCTGGTTGGGATCTTCTAAGAGGCCTGGGTGGTCTTACTTTGAGAAATCATGGCTATTCCATTGGGTTAGCCCCAGGATTCTGTCTCCCCTAGCATGGATACCCAGGGGGGAACTGTCCCTAGGGCCCAAGTGCTGTTTATCCCAGAAACTCTTTGTCCTTCAGGAAAGACCCTAAACAAATACTCATCCCTCTTTCTTTTCTATTTATTTGTGTGGTTTTGCTCACTGGCATGGGCTCAGGAGATAATCATGTTGTTTTTATGGAAATTCTCAAGAGACAGACTACAGTCAAGTCATGTTACCCTAGAAGACTTTGTGCCATTCCAACAATACAATGGAGAACACATCCCTGGATGCAGAGCGGTTTCCAAGACAACTGGGAGCAGTTTGATGGTTCCATTGAAGAATGGCCAAAGCAGCTGCCTTTTGGTGCTTTGGAAGTTTCAAACTATTTTGCAAGTGCTTTTGGTTCAGGAAATCCAAAACATATTTGCTGCAAACATTTTTCTCCTTAATTTTTAATCATATATATTGCAAGGGAAATTTAATCCATCTGCTTTTTAATTCATTTACACTTATATCATCCAAATAAAATTTTGAAATGTATTTGATGTCTCCAAAATATTTTAAAATAGAATAGAAGGTCATATTTGGGCAAAGGCAAGGGAATTAAAGACATTCAAAGGGTCAGAATTTGAGGGAGATTTGCAGGGCTTCCATCCTTAATACAATGAGATTGATTCTCTTATTCACTTATCCCTCTCCCACCCACTCCCATACTTCATGTGGGTGTTATGGGCTTCCAGTACTCCAGGATTAGGACAGGAAATGTTACCCTTGAATAGTCATGAACTAATTCCCCAAGTCTCATGTCACTTCTATACTAGGCTGCTTCTTTCCTCCCCTCTGTGTTATAATGCAAAGGGACTATTGCTGAAAGAAAGTCAATGGTAAATTAACTTCTCCTGATCTAACACTTAAGTGTTTTTTTCAGTGGCATCTAAGTATGATTCCAAAAAATTGTCCATCTGGGAAATGAGACTGAACTACAAACTGTCCCTGCCCCTGCTCTGAGGGAAATGAGGTATACTCCTTCCTCAGACCCAGAGATCAACCTTTTTTTTTAGCCTTTTTAGTCGGTTCAGGGTGTATGAAAGGAAGAAATGGTGGTGCCATCCAAAACAACTCACACCTAAAGGAGAGATACCCTTTTTAGCATCTCCCAACAAGTGGTCATTTGGACTCTTATTGAAATCACCAGTGATGAACAATTCATCATTTCTAGAGACAACTATCTCAATTTTTGGATAAATTCAATTGCTAGGAACTTTCCTTTTATACTGATCTGAAATGTCTTCCTGCAATGTGCATCTATTAGTCCTATGACCCTGACCTCGAGGGTAAAGCAAACATTTTCTTCTACTTGTCAAACCTCGAGATTTTGAAAAATATTAAGTCTCCCCTAAGCCTTATCTCCTTTCAGCAAAATATCTTCAGTTCCTTTAAGTGATCACAGTTTGGCATGGTTGTTATTGCACTTCTTGGCCATCTCTTCACTATGCCTTCCAAACTCTGGCCATCATTTTCATTTCTCCTCTACCCTCCTGAAGATTTGGACTCCAGCCCTTGACAGAGGTGAGTGTATCTGTGTGTGTATGAATGTATGAATGTATGGAACCCATGCCCCCAAACCTATTGGTATGGGACTCTCTCTTTATTTTTTTAAAAATAAATAAATTTATTTATTTTCTTGTTTACATCATTCATTTCCATGAGATTTTGAATTACAAATTTTCTCCCCCCTTTCCCCTACCCAACACCTCAAAACAGCCATCCCACTGTATAACCCCTCCCCCAATCTGCTCTCTCCTATGTCCTCCCCCTTGCCCCTCTGACTTTCCAGTAGGGCAGGATGTATCTCACTACCACAGTGCCTGTATATCTTAATTCCCAGTTGGATGTAGTTAATAATAATAATAATAACAACAACAATAATAATAAATATATAAATACGTATATATATTTTTAACATTCGATTATAGAACTTTAAATTCTAGATTCTTTCCCTTCCTCCCTCATCACCCACCACCACTGGAAGGACAAGCAATTAAATACAGGCTGTATGTGTGTAATTACACAAAATATCTCCACAGTGGGCGTATTGTGAGAGATTGATTACATGTCTCTCATTCCTATCCTGCCCCCACCCTTGTTCTATTCTCTACCCTGTCCCTGTCCCTTTACATAAGTGCGTACTTCCAGCAACCCTCCACTCCACCCTGCCCTCCCCTCCATCATCCCACCTCTCATCCCCATCCCCCCTACTCGCCTGTATGGCAAGATACCCAGTTTAGAGTTTATGTCATTCCTTCCCTAAGCCAAATTCAATGAAAGTAAAGTTGACCCTTTCCCTTTTGCCTTCCTGTTCTTTCCCTTCATTGTAACAATTATCCCTTGCTTCTTCTATATGAGACAATTAACCCCATTCTGTCACTCCCTGTCTCCTTTCATTCTAATCCTCTCCTACCTCAGAATTTCACTTTTTAGAGTATTGTCCCTTCCTATT
>CM053585.1:259079356-259100205 GCA_028646515.1 Pseudochirops corinnae
CTCATACTGAAAAAAAGTTTCAACAGTTACAATTGTCACTTTTCCATGTTGTCATGTAAATAGTTCATCTTTGATAGGTACCTTATGATTTTTCCATGTTTCTCTTCTCATGCTTCTTGTGTTGGAGTGTCAAACTTTCTTTTCAGTTCTGGTTTTTTCAGCAGGAATGTTTGAAAGTCCTCCACCTCATTGAATGACCATATTTTCCCTGGAAACAATATACTCAGTTTTGCTGGGTAGGTGATTCTTGGTTTTAATCCTAGATCCTTTGATCTCTGGAATATCATATTCCAAGCCCTTCAATTCCTTAATGTAGAAGCTACTAGATCCTGTGTTATCCTGATTGTGTCTCCACAATATTCAAATTGTTTCTTCTTGGCTGCTCATAATATTTTCTTCTTGATCTGGGAACTCGAGAACCTGGCTATAATATTCCTAGGAATTTTCTTTTGGGGATCTTTTTCAAGAGGTGATTGGTGAATTATTTCAATTTCTATTTTGCCCTCTGGTTCTAAATTTTCCTTGAGAATTTCTTGAAGGATAATTTCTAGGTTCTTTTTTTGATCATGGCTTTCAAGTAGTCTAATAATTTTTAAATTGTTTCTCCTGGATCTATTTTCCAGGTCACTGGTTTTTTCCAAAGAGGTATTTCACATTGCCTTCTATTTTTTCTTTTGTTTGAATCTGTTTAATAGTATCTTGATTTCTCATAAAGTCATTCGCTCCCATTTGCTCCAATCTAATTCTGAAGGAATCATTGTCTTTGGTAAGCTTTTGAAATTCTTTTTCCATTTGGCAAATTTGACTTTTTAAGGCATTCTTCTCCTCATTGGCTTTTTGGGCCTCTTTTGCCATTTGAGTTAGTCTGTTTTATTAAGGTGTTATTTTCTTCAGTCAGGTTGTTGACTCTCTTTTCATGCTTTTCTTGCATTATTCCCATTTCTCTTCCCAATTTTTCCTCTGCTTCTCTTACTTGATTTTCAAAATCCTTTGTGAACTCCTCCATAGCCTATAATCAGTTCATATTTTTCTTGGAAGCTTTTGATGCAGGAGTTCTGACTTTGTTGTCTTCCTCCCATTCCATGCTTTGATCATTTTTGTCCCCAAAAAAGGAATCTAAGGTTTGATTGCTGTGCTTGCTTTGTTTCCTTTGCTTGCTCATGTCGCCACTCAATTACCTGACTTTTGAGCTCTTTGCCACAGTAGAACTCTGCTTCCAGAGAGGAGAGCTTTGTCTCAAATTGCTGGGGTTTTTACAGCTGCCAGAGCTATTAGTTGGGTGCCCTCTCTACAGCCCCCACAAGCTCTGGCTCACTGGTCACACACTCTAGGACCTCTACCCAAGACTGCAATCCAGATCCAAGCAGGTTAAAGCAAGAGTGATTACCCTCTGAATGGTTGCTTGGTCCCCCTATGATCTGCAAGCCAGGAGCTCGGAAGCAGCCACATGGAGGTGGCTGCATGGCCACAGCACTTCTGCTGCTTCTGGACTTCTCTCCCTGGGGACAGCAGCTAAACCAAGCTCTCAGTCCTCCTGTTCCACACAGATCTTTTACTTTGTCTTTGGCATTTATGGGTTGATACTTCTGGAAACTGCCACAGCTGCTGGTGATCCACTCTCCCAAAGTCCTCTCCAGCTACTGCTGGTTGGGGCCACCCTGGGGCTCAAACCAGGGGCTCACATGGGTCTGGGCTCCACTCCTAGCATGCTATGATGCACACTTTCTGTCTGCCTACTGGGCTGCCTTTAGTGGGAGATTTGTTTCTCTCTGTCACTTTGTGGGTTCTGTAGCTCTAAAATTTGTTTAGAGTCAAATTTTATAGGTATTTGAGGTGGTTATGAGGGGAGCTCACGAAGTTTTCCTGCTTCTATGCTGCCATCTTGGCTCCACCCTCCCCCCACCCATATTGTCTTTTGTCTCCACTCTCAGCACAGACTCTAATTGCATTTTTGAAAGAGTAAATCTCAGATTTATGGAGGGAATGTTTTGTAGTTACTATTTTTACTATGCCATCCAAATAAATATCTTTGTCAAGGCTAATTTTCTACTGACCAATTGTTAATGAGAAACACAATGCTGGGGACTGAGTCACAGTAATAGGAGCAGTGATGAATAAGATACCACTAGAGACCGAAGTAGCAGCCACCTCTGAGGTCTCGAATGTGATTCCAAGTTGGAGGAATATTCCAAAGATGATTATTATACATACATAGCTTTATACAAGTCACATATTCTTCTAGAATCTCACTTTTCCTATTTCTCTGGGCTTTAGTTTCATCCTCTATAAATTGAAGGCAGTGACTACATGATGTGTGTGTTTTCTTACGCAGCATTCTTACATGAATCTGTGTACTTGAGGTACCTAGAGGAGTAGGGATTTGTAAGAGCTCACATGAATAGTAAATAGCACAGCTAGGTTTTGAAATCAGGTCCTCTGATTCCAAATTCAGGGCTCTTTATAAAAAAGTAGATAAACCCTGCAGAAAATCATCAAAACTGAAACTTTGGAGGTTGGGGGTGTAAGTGGGAGGAAATGGGGAGAAGACAGGGAAAGAGAAAGGGATGTTCTCCCAACTGGGTGAGAAAAAGTTGTGGCCTTTGCTCTCAGTGAATAAGGAGAAAGTTTCCTCTTCCTAGGCTGTCCTCGTCCCTTTCTGGAAGTTATTGTTGGACCAAACTCTTTGGAAAATTCCAATATCCTTTGGGAGCTAGATATCAGAAGCCTGAAGGAGCCAAGATTTGCAAAACAGATGACCTACAGCTGCTCCAGTTAATACCATGCCTGTGCTGTTGTTGGAGGCCTTGGAGATTTGATGGGCCAAAGAGTTCTAAGAGAAGCCAGCAGCCTTGATCACAGCAGCCTTGTGAGCCACTGGGTTCAATGGGATATGTAGGTCCAGGGGGGATGCAGAAGGCTGAAATTTGGCAGGAAAGTACTTATCTGTTAAAGACTTTGCCTTCTCTCTTTTCCAATTCTTTATTCCCCTTTTGTTTTATTTAATCCCATTGTATCTCCAGTTAGCCAGTTCTTTTCCCTTGCTGGCCCAATTCTGAGTTTCTGTGAATTCATCCCTCTACACACACACCAAGGATCTCATGAAACAGAGTCAGATAAAGAGTGACTTACCTCAAAGATGGAGGATGGGGAATATATCTACTCCAATACATCTTCCAGCTAAGGTGCACCATATAACTGCCCTGTTCAAAAACCTTCAGCAACTTGCCATTTGATCTAGGCCAAAATGCAGATTCCTTATCCAGGCATTTAGGGTCTTTGACAATATGGCTCAGACCTGCCTTCCCAGCCTTTTGTTCATACTAGTCCTTTTCAAATGTAAGCTCCTTGAGGGAAGGGGCTATCTTTGTCTTTGATCCCCAGAGCCTAGCTCCTCATCCTAACACACGGGAGATATCTGATAAATACATGCTCAATTGAATCAAATTATTCTGGAATACACAATTAGGTGATTTGGAGTTGGTTTCTGGAAAAGCTCCAGTCTTTAGTCAAATGTTCTGTGAAATGTACTCTTTCCCTTGGACTTGCCTGGGAAGTAGTCTAAGCATTAGACAGTTATGTCCCACATGCCTTTTTTCTAAGCTCCCTGATTCATTTCCTAAACCCAGTGTGATGAACTTTGCCTAGATACTGACAGACATAGTACTGATCTGATATAGGAGTAAGAAGGCTCTCTTCTTGCCTCCCCACACCTTTTCTAAAGCAACCCTGGCATTGGTAGGTTGTGCTGCTCAGATTATTCTTACCAGCTGCCCTCATTTTGATATTCTGTGAGGTATTATGAAAGACTGATCTCCAGGGCCCTTGAATTGAATGGACTGGAGTCAAATATTTGTTAGTGACGTACTATGTACAAAGCATAATGCATGGCCTAGGAGAGCTATAATGAAAAGTAAGACAGCTTTCACCCTAGGATATCATCAAAATACCTCTTCCATTGCATACAAGCCCCTTTATACATTCTCCTTTTGCTCCTCTGATTTTATAATTCATTACAGGCATTTCCTATTACCAGAACCTACTCCATTTAATTCCTACTGACCCACAAAATTTTGTACTAGTTGAAGACCCATTAACACAAAGGAAAATAAGATAGCACCTCTGTAATGAATATGAAATCAATATTCGTTTATATTTCCATTCAATTCTACACTTTACAATTTTTTCAAATGTTTTTAATGTTTTTGTTGCCATATCATATTTATTTCCAAATATACCATTCCTCCTTCTTTACCTAGTATGCCATCCCTTATAATTAGCTTTCCCAGTATTGTCTGAATACCAGGTATATTTTATTTCAGACCTCCCCCCCGCACCCCATTCTCTGTTACCCTTAAGGAGTTGCCTTTATCTCTTATTCCTGCCCTTGGCTCAAGCTTTCACTGAGAGTGTTCTCCCAATTCCCTCCCATCCTTACTCCTTTTAACCAACTAACAGTCAGATTAGCTTGTACTAAGGAGTATTTACTCTAAAGGTATAAAACAAAATATATAAACATTCTGTCCCCCAATGAGGGTACAATCCCCACTATTCCATCAGTTTCTAAAGATGAAAGGAAAACAAGTTCACAGCTTAGCTAAGTTCCTATAGAACATAACCACGTCAAATTCCAAGTCCAAAGTCCTGCTGGACTCACATTCTGGCACCCTGGCTTCTCAGAGTCTCCGTACTGGGTTGGCAGTAACATCTGGCTTGGCATCCTTCTTTCAAGGTCACTATGCTTGACCTTGTGGGTCAGAGGACTTCACTGCCTGCACCTAGAACTGAAAAGGACTAATGAAGTACACAGAATGCCAAGTCTAATCCTTAGGACCCAAAGGGGAGAAGGTAGCTCTTTTTTCCATGCAGTTCAGTTCATGACTCCTCAGCTGTGGCTAAACAGCACCTTTACCCTTTGAATATTACTTCAAAGAGAGTGAGACTGTCACATTCTTGTAGTTTAAAAGATGCATCCTGTTCCTATTACAAAGCCAGTGGAAAAATCTACTCCTACACGTGTGGTAGGACACAGACTATCTCCTCCCAGAAGGAGGTTGACTCTGCCACGTGATACCTTATATGGATGTGTCAAAGTCTTATATAAAGATTTAAAAGCGGGGGGTGGGGGGGGGGAGAGAAGAGTGGGGCCGAATCAGTCCAATAAAAGCGATGTATACAAAGCATGGGCAGTATTTCTCACCTTTACTCCCATACCTTTGCAAAGAAGTGAGTAAGAGGCATTTTCTACATTATTTTCCAGATACAAGCTTGTTCATTATAATTATAGTCTTTAGTTTC
The DNA here is from genome assembly GCA_028646515.1 of Pseudochirops corinnae. Taxonomy (NCBI): domain Eukaryota; kingdom Metazoa; phylum Chordata; class Mammalia; order Diprotodontia; family Pseudocheiridae; genus Pseudochirops; species Pseudochirops corinnae. The sequence goes on from CM053585.1 coordinate 259,084,652, forward strand.
CAGTAAAAGGAATGTGAGATATATGAAAATGTTCAGTCTCTGATTATGCTTATTTCATTCTACATCATTGAAATGAGTCTTTCTATTCTTCTCTGTAGTCTTCATATTTGAATTTTTTATAACTCAGTAATATTCCATTACACTTATGTGTCACATTTTGTTTAACCATTCCCCAATCTGTGGGTATTTGTCTAATTCTTTGCTACGCCTTGAAGTACTATTCTGAATATTCTGGTATGTGTACTTCCTTTCTGTCTATCTTTTGCTTCCTTTGGCATATATGTATGCTTAGCTAGGTCAAAGAGTATGGACATCTTGATCATTTCTTTTGTTCTAATTCTAAATTGCTTTCCAGAATGGCTGGAACAAACCAAAGCCCCATTAACAATATGTTATTGTTCTTGACTTCTTGTAGCCCTTCCAACAATAGCAATTGCAATTTTTTATTGCTTGTGCCAATTTGCTAGGTGTAAAGTGAAACATCAGAGTTATTTTGACTTCCAATTATCTTAGTAACAACTTAGAAAAAAAAAGTATGGCTGTTAATACTTTTTGAATTCTTCATTTGATAGCCATTTGTACATGTTCTTTGACAATTTATCCATTTGGGAAAGGGCTTTTGTGTTTGTGTTAATTCTTTATATATTTGAATATCAGACTCCTTGGGAATATTTGATGGAAGTATTTTCCCCAATTGGCTATTTCCCTTTTTATCTTAGCTCCATTGATTTTATTAGACAGAAAACTTTCAATTTCATATAACCAAGATTGTGCATTTTAGCCTATTATTATATTCTCCTCCATCACTGATTTGACTAAGCATTCTCCCTACTTGTGGAAGGTGACTGATTGCTTGACAAATACTTATTAAAAGTCTACTACATTTAGGTGTTATGGACATAAAGATAAAAATTAAATTTTTCTGGCAGCAGATACACATATTAATGCAGATACATACACATATTAAAGTAGATACATAATTAAGTAGATAGGAATTTGGGAGAGAAAGCAGATAAGCAAAAGTTTCTTGGAAGAAGTAGAATCTAAGTTTGGAAAAAGATAAGCATTTTGAGAGAAAATGATGATAGAATTAATTACCAAATCATAGGACAGTGTGTGCAAAGGTAGGGAAACAGGATGAAATGTGGAGTTTTAGGAAAAACTGATAGTTTAGTTATCTGGAATACAGAATAAATGAAGGGGAACCATGTCAAATGCAAGTGGGAAAGTGAATAAGAGGTAGAATGAGGTAGAAAGGAAGTTTGTATATTTGTGTTAAAGGTGCTAGGGAGCATAGGACAGTACTGTTCTTTTATAAAACTTCTCTTCATTTGTTTCACAAGCAATAAACATTTATTGAGCACCTACTATATACTAAGACCTGAGGACACAAAAAGAGGCAAAAGACAGTTCCTGCCCTCAAGGAGCTTTCAGACTAGGGGGAGACAATATGCAAAACAGATATACAAAATAAGTTACATACAGTTTTAATTGGAAATAATTAAAAGAGGTCAAGCACAAGAATTAAGTGCTGTTAAGAAAGCCTTCATGTAGAAGATGGGATTTTAGTTGGGACTTAAAAGGAATTCAGTGAGGTCAGTATTTGTTTTTAATTAAGTTATTTATTTAGTATTTTATTTCCCCCCAATTTCATGTAAAAACAATTTTTTAACATTTGTTTTATTTAAATTTTGAGTTTCTAATTCTCTTCCTCTTTCCTTTTTCCCTTCCCCCACCGATTGAGAAGGCAGGCAGTTTGATATAGATCATCCATATGCAGGCATACAAAACATATTTTCATGTTAGTCATGTTGTGAAAAAAAACACAGACAAAAAAACCCAAGGAAAATAAGAAAGTAAAAAAAAAAAGTATGCTTCAATTTGCATTTAGATACTATGATTTCCTTCTCTGGGGAGGGATAGCATTTTTATCCCAAGTTCTTCAGAATTGTCTTGGATTATTGCATTACTGAGAAGAGCTAAGTCATTCACAGTTGATCAATATTGCTATCACTATATACAGTGCTCTCCTGCTTCTGCTCATTTCATTTTGCATCAGTTCATGCAGATCTTTCCAGGTTTTTTTGAGAGCTTTCTGCTTGTTATTTCTTATAGCATAATAATATTCCATCACCATCATATACCAGAACTTGGTCAGTCATTCCCGAATTGATGGGCATCCCCTCAATTTCCAATTCTTTACAACGAGAAAAGAACTGCAATAAATATTTTTGTACATATAGCTCCTTTTCTTTCTTTTTTTTTGTTTCTTTTTTAAAAATCTCTTTGGGATACAGCCCTAGTAGTGGTATTGTTGGGTCAAAGGGTATGCATGGGTTATTTATTTATTTGACTTTATTTTTTTATTTTGAACTTGAAATAAAACAAGAATTTCCATAACAAAATAGAATAGGAAAAAGGGTTGAGCATGAAACTGCAAATCTGTTATGTATAACTTGCTTTTCCTTTTAAATATATAATAAAGTTAATATGTAACTTTCTCTTTTTCACCTTCCTTTCCTCCCTTCCCCCACCTCCTCCCCATGCCCTATAGATGGCAACCATTAGACACAAATATTTATATTTATGTAAAGCCATCCTATACCTACTTCTACTTACCAGCTTTTCCTCAGGATGCAGATAGCATCTTCCTTCATAGGTCCTTTGTAGTTAATTTGGGTATTTGGTATGCATGCTTTTATAGCCCTTTCTGCATAGTTCCAAATTGCTCTGAAGAATGAATGAATTGGTATGCAACTCCACCAACAATGCATTAGTGTCTCAATTTTCTCACATCTTCTCCAAATCTCCTATTTGGTCATGTTAGCCAATCTGATAGGTATGATGTGGTACCTCATAATTGTTTAAATTTGCATTTCTCTAATCAATAGTGATTAAGAGCATTTTTTTCATATGGCTATAAATAGCTTTGATTACTTCATCTGACAACTGCCTCTTTGTATCCTTTGACTATTCATCTACTGGGGAATCACTCTTATTTTTTTTTTTTTTATAAATTTGACTCAGTTTTCTATATATTTGAGAGATGAAGCCCTTATCAGAGAAACTTGCTATAAAATTTTTTTCAGGGGTGTCTAGGTGGCTCAGTGAATAGAGCACTGGCACTGGAGTCAGGATGACCTGAGTTCAAATCCAGCCTTAGACGCTTAACATTTACTAGCCATGTGACTTTGGACAAGTCATTTAACCTCAATTATTCTGCCTTCCCTCCTCCAAAAAAAGAAAAAAAATATTTTTTCAGTTATAATTGCTATTTCCCTCCATTGTATTTTCCCTCTGTTTGTTCTATTCTCTCTCCTTTCACCCTGTCCATCCTCAAAAGTGTGTTGCTTCTGACTATTGCTTCCTGTAATCTGCCCTTCCTTCTATCAGCCATGCCCCACTCTTATCCCCTTCCCTGCTAGTTTCCTGTTGAATAAGATAGATTTCTATATCCAACTAAATGTGTATGTTATTCCCTCTTTGAGTCAATTACAATGAGAGTAAGGTTTAAGGAGGTCCTCCCTTCCTCCATCTACCCCTCCACTCTAGAAGCTCTTTCAAGCCTCTTTTATGTAAGATTATTTATCCTATTTTACTGCTTCCTTTCCCCTTCTCTCAAGTATGGGCAATGCAACAGAGTCCTATACCCAGTACCAGCAAAGGGACTCCTGTCATCTACTTCTGACCAGTTATCTTATCCCCTTACCGTCAGTGAGCTGAGAGATGTGGAAGCAGCCACTGCTACTGCTAATTCAGTCTTTCCCAAGGCCTGCTCCTGGGTTTCTGTGGCTTTGCCTGCAATTTACTTTCATCTGGTGTAACAGACCTTTCTTGACAACCTTCTCAGTAGTTTTGAACTGGAAAATTGTTTTACCCCATGCTTTCATGGGTTCTGTTGTTTCAGAATTTTTTTTGAAGTGTCATTTATTTAAAGTTGTTTGGAGGGGAATTTGGGAGAGCTCAGGAAAGTCCCTATCTTTTCTCCACCATCTTGGCTCCATCTTTAGAGTTTGGTAGTTGGAGCCAATGAAGAAAGGCATTCCAGGCATGGGAGACAAGTAAAAAAAAATTCTGGAGCTGAGAGATGGAGTGTCTTCTTCCAAGAACAACTAGGAGGCCAGTGTTACTAGATCAAAAATTATATGGTATATATATGGTATGGTATAAGAATACTGGAGAGTTAGGACAGGGCAAGGTTATGAAGGGCTTTGAAATTCAAATAGTACATTTTGTCTCAGATAATCTCATCAATAAAAAACCAACAGAACAATTACAAAGTTCCCTAACTCATAACTTTTCAACAAAGACTACTTGACTCTCTGGTTTTCCTTTTCTATGCAGATTCACATTTTACATGTTCATTGGTTTGGGGCATGGAAGGGAGGAGAAAATTTTTTTGCTTCAAATCTTTTGCTTCAAAATCTATTGCTTCAATACTGATAAAATTAAACACTAAATTTACATATTTGAAGTTTGAGATTTCAGTTAGAAATCAAAGTAGAACCTTGTTATTGAAGCAACTATGCACTTTATAATTATAATAATGAAATTATGTTTATAATAATAACAGTAATTCATGAATATATATTGCTTTAATGTTTGTAAAGTATTTCATGTGGTTCTCTGGTATAATAAATAGTATTAGTCTTCCTAGATTTGCCTATGGCTTATATAAGGAAAAATTTGCTTAGCATATGAATTCTTTGGTCTGTGAATAATAACAACAACAGCAATAATAATAATAATAATTGCTAGCATTTATATTTCACTTTAAGATTTGTAAACATTGTAAAATGTTTGATACTTTTATTCAGTGATCAGTTGTGTCTGACTCTTTGTGACTCCATGACATGTCATTCCCTTCTATCCTTCACTATCTCCCAAAGTTTGTCCAAGCTTATATGCATTGCTTCTCTGACACTATTGATCTCATGCTCTACCATATCCTCTTCCTTTTGTATTCAGTTTTTCCCCAAATTAGAATCTTTTCCAATGAGTTCTGCCTTCTTATTATGTGGATAAATCATTTCTGCTTCAACTTCAGTATTTGTCCTTCCATTAAATAATAGTCTGAATTAAATTCTTTAAATATTGGCTGATTTGCTATCCTTGCTGTTCAAGAAACTCTTGAAAGTCTTCTCTAGTTTCACAATCTGAAAGTGTTGATTCTGCATACTCAGCTTTCTTTATAGGCCATCTTTCATAGATGTATATTACTACTGGAAAAACCATAGCTTTGACTGTATTGACTTTTGTTGACAAGGTGATATCTCTATTTTTTATTATGCTGTCCAGATTTGCATTAGCTTTCCTTCTAGGGAGCACGTATCTTTTAATTTCATAGTTGCAGTCATCATCTTCAGTGATCTATGAGCCCAAGAATATAAAATCTGACACTGCTTCCATTTTTTCACTCTTTATTTGCCAGGAAGTGATGAGACCAGTTACCATGATTTTAATTTTTAATGTTAATCTTCAAACCAGCTTTCATACTCTCTTCTTTCACTCTCATCAGGACACTTTTTCATTCTTCTTTACTTTCTGCCATCAGAGTGGTATCACCTACCTACCTGAGATTATTGACATTTCTCCTGGCAACTTTAATTCCAGCTTTTGGTTTATGCAGTCTAGCATTTCACAGAATGTACTCTGTGTATAAGTTAAATAAATAAGTGACAATACACAGGCTTATTGGCAATTTGGTCTCTAGTTCCTCTGATTCTTCAAAAGCTGACCTATACTTCTAGTAATTTTTGGTTCATATATTGCTGAAGCCTAGCTTGAAGAATCTTTAGCATATCCTTATTGGTGTCTGAAATGAGTACAATTGCTTTATGTCTATCATCCTCATAACAACTCTGGGAAGCAGATTCTGTCATTATCTCCATTTTACAAATGAGGAAACTGAGGCACAGAGAGGCTAGGTTACTTGCTGAGGTCAGACTACTGGTATCTAAGACCTGATTTGAACTCAGGTTTTCCTGATGCCAGGACTATGCCACTATAGCACCTAGCTTCATTTAATAAATGCTTTTTGATTGACTGGATATCACTCTAATTCTGTTTTTAGTACCATATCTGTGAATCAATATGTATTTGTGAATGGTGGACAAAGCTTAGAATCATAGATTTAGAGCTAGAAGGGACAATAGAAGTCATCAAATCCTTCTGCCTAATATTACTTATTATTACATATGAGAAAAACATCCTACACCAGTATTAGACTCACTACCAAAATGAAAGTCTGCAGAGCTGTTGTGCTGGCCTCATTGTTGTATGCCTATGAAACCTGGACAGTCTACCAGAACCATGTCAGGAAATTGAATTGCTTCCATTTGAATTGTCTCAGAAAGTTCTGAAGATCAGCTGGTGGCATAAGATACCAGACACTGAAGTCCTTTCTTGAGTTGAACTGCCAAACATTCAGAGAACCATGTTGTTTGAATGCAAAACATGCACTTGCCAAAAAGACTATTTTATGGAGAACTTACACAGGGCAAGCATTCAAGTGGTGGTCAGAAGAAGTGATACAAGGACACTCTGAAGGTCTCTTTTAAGAACTTTGGAATTGATTGTGTGACATGGGAGACACTGGCACTGGACCACTCAGCATGGCATGCCCATGTCAGAGAAGTTACTGTGCTCTGTGAGCAAAGTAAAATTGAAATAACTAAAAAGAAATGCAGAATGCATAAATTTACAGAATCCACTCCAAATGATCCCATGGACTATTTATGTACAAACTGTGGTAGAGCACCCTGAGCTTGCATTTTTTTGATCAGCCACAGTTGGACACACTGGAACTTGACTTTATCATAGTAACTCACAGCATTGGTCTTCTTTGAGAATGAAGGATAACAACCACATATGAGAAAAGTGAGATTCAGATAAATAAAGTGACTTGACCAAGGAAGAGCCAAGAGTACAACCTGAGTACTTTGAGAGTAAATCCATGAGTCTTTCCATAGAACCACACTTCTCAACACTAAGTCTTTTGACTCCAAGTCCAGTGCTCCTGCTAGAGTATGTTCTCACCAACAAACACACTGTCTTCTCTCCAACTGGAAATTCAGCTTCAGGACAGTACTTGGGCCCTCAGCCACAAAACAGCATACAGATCATCGCTGTGTTCTTGTTTGTGTGGCCTCTGACGTACATAGTTGTGTCACTCTGACCTCACCAGCCTCCAGGATAATAGAAGATTAGTGTTGTTGTTGCGTCTGCTCGAGCACCCTTGGCTACAGATGCTTACCATATTGGCAGTGCAGAGATGAGTGGTAGACTTCTGTACTGTGTGGACCACAGATGACTAATTAGGAAACAGAGACAAAGAGTTCTGAGCTGCCTAGAGTCCCTTTTACACAGGCCCAGATGTGACGCAGAGGGCTGTCCTGCCAACACAGCACGTAGGGAGCCATCATTGGACAGCGGAGTTTCATCCAATGGTGACTTGGGACATTAGTCTTATATGTTGGATTTTTTTTTTTTCCTCATGGGACAGAGGAGAGTCTGTCTTTTTTAGGTTCATTTCCTTGGGTCAATGTATCTCATAACCATTGCCCCGTAAAAGCTCAAATAGAGATCTGGGGTCCTTCTAATACTTGTATTAAATTTGTTTCTGTTTGATTCAATTCAATTAAATAATTCCATTCAATGAGCATTTAGTTGAGGGCTAGAACTGTGCCAAGCATTAGTGATCTAAAAGAAAGGAAAAAGGACAGCGCATTTTCCTTTCTTTCCTACCAAAGAGAATGCAAAGAAAGTCTTCTGGAGATACTTATATTATCAAAAGATTTCTAGAATTCAGAACCTCTAAATAATAGGCATATCATTGGTCTTTTACTCAGACAAAATTAAAATTATTATTATGTAGCTATTAACCACAGTAAATATGTGTGTATATATGTATATATATGTGTGTGTGTGTATATATATATATATATATATATATATATATGCACATATATGTAAAATATCTTCCTTATTAAAGCTTTTTAGAAACCTATCTAATTACATAAAGTTTGTATCCTGCACATATCTCTCACAAGAGCTTTCTTTGTTGCCTAAGTCCCTTCATTGGAATTCACTTTACAGTACATCCTAATTAGTCCTTATCGATATAGCATAGTATAAACAAGCAATGGACCTGGAATCAGAGGACCGGGATTCAAATTTCATCTGTGCCTATGTTTGGTTTGGGGCAAGGCATTCACTCTCTCGGGGGATGGGAAGGGGATAAGAATTTCTGTAGTGCCTACTATGTGCTAAGCAATAAGCACTTTTATCTCATTTGATTCTCACAATAGCTCTGGGGAATAGATGCTGTTATTATCCCCATTTTACAGTTGAGAAAACTGAGGCAAACATAGATTAAATGACTTACCCAGGGTCACCTAGTTAATGGCTGAGGTCACATTTGAACTCAGGTCTTCCAGGTCTGATTCTTCATCCACTGTGCCACCAGCTGAACCTCTGAGGCTCCGTTTCCTCCTTTATAGATGAGGGGGAGGTACTACATAGCCTCCAAGGTCCTTTCTACCTCTAGATCTATGATGATTTCCAGACAAATAAATGCGCGACAATCACAATAGCTGGAATTTTTAATGGCACTTTAAATTTCATTATCCTCTGCCTCATAGAATCCTTTATCTACCCCATAACTCAGTTTATATTCCATCTCTTTCAAGAACCCTTCCCTGATCTCAATTTCTAGTCATTCCCTCCCCCCACAAAAATCTACTTTGAATATAGCTTGAATTTAATGTTCTGTGCTCATGTCGGTAGCCCAAATATCAGACTCCAGACTCCATGAGATTCCAGGTCCCATGGCAAGTGAATGACAGCAGGGAGTTGAGACTCCAATTGCTCTGCTATTTCTATTTCACCGAGTAGTCTCTCAAGCCAATTTAATCAGCTAGGATTGTGAGTCTGTAGCTGTCCAAGGGTCACTGCCCCTGACTGAGATAAAAAGGAGTCATTTCTAGGGAAAGGCATCAATTCCTCCAGAGGAGGGTCCTGCTTTCTCCTCCCTCCTCCCTCCTCCCCTTCTCGTCCATGTCCTCTCTTCACTGACAGATGCTCTCCATCCTTTCAGAAAGAGAGATGGAGAGCCACTGGGGAGTTTTAATATAAGCAAAGATCTGCTCATCTCTGAAACCACAGAAAGCTCTAGTACAGTAATGATTCCCTGCATCTCAATAGATGCTGGGGAGAAGAATGTTCATGACCACTCTCTTAGTCCAGGGTGAAAGGGGTTAAGGATAAAAGGAATGTCTAGCCCAGACTCACACATCCAGTTCTCTTTCCTCCCTCTAGCTTCCCACCCCCAAATCATGCATTCATCATTACCTCTTAACTCCCAGGAATCCCCTGCAGGTCACCTCAGGCGCAGGATGGAATCCTGCCTGGCTCCAGGCTGCTCTGGCCAAGTCCGGCTAGACTCAGAAACCTCTAAATGGCTTTTACTGTCTGCCCGCTGAAGGATTCCCGGAATGAATGTATGTCTGGCTTCTCCATCCTAGGAAAGTTCACCTCAGGAAAAATAGGACCCTTTCTAGAGGCAACCCCTAATGAAAGAAATGAGTCAACAGGGCCGGAGGTATTTTAGGGAGGAAGGGCCAAATGCATACAATACAGTGTGCTGCAATCTACCTAACACTTAGAGAGTGTCTGTCTTGTGCTCAGAAGAATCAGAACTTCAGGTGACCCAAAGGGCAACAGAAAGACACTGAATGTAAGCTAGTGCATGTTACCAAGAATCAGAGGAAAGAGCACCAGCTCTAGTCAGAAGTTCTTGTTCAATCATTTCAATTGTGTCCGACTCTTCATGACCCCATTTGGGGTTTTCTTGGCAAAGATATTGAAGTGCTTTTCCGTTTCCTTCTCCAGCTCATTTTACAGACGGGAAAATTGAGGCAAATGGTGTTAAGTGGCTTGCCAGGGTCACACAACTAGTGAATGTCTGAGGTCAGATTTGAACTCTGGAAAATGAGGCTTTCAGACTCCAGGCCCAGCAGTCCACTCACTGTGTTATCAAGCTGCTCTGGGTTCAAATCCTACTTCTGACCCTTAGATAAGTAACTTAACATTTCTGGGATTTAGTTTCCTTATCTATGGGGAAAAGGGAGGAGTTTAACTAGATGCCTCTGAGGTCCATTAAAATATAAATCTATGATCTTGTGAGAGAGACACAGAGAGAGAGAGTGAGAGAGAGAGAGAGAGAGAGAGAGAGAGAGAGAGAGAGAGAGAGAGATAGGGAGGGAGACAGAGAGACAGAGACAGAGAGAGAGAAAGTGTTTTTGTTTTTGTTTTTAAACCATCAATGTAGGACATGGATGAATCCCATAATGAAAGTGAAAACTAGTAGGTGAACAGAATTTCTCTGCCATCCAGGAAACATTAAAAGAAGTAGGGAAGCAATGCTTGTTTGTTTTTTTCTTATGGATTGGCTACCAAGCTTCCCTATCATTGACCTTCAAACACTGGTCTCTCCATAAGGCATAGGATAACGTGTGGGGCTAGGTAGGACCTACACTAGAAACTGGACCAACTTTGACAAAAAATCAGTAGTTTGGTTTTTACTGTAACTATGCCAGAAATGTCTCTATTCTAATGTTTCATATAGTTATAGATGTAGAAATGGTCATAGAGGTAGTAAGTGGAAGAGCTGAGATTTGAACCTGAGTCCTCTGACTCTTAAGGGCTTTCTACAGCACAGTGTTACCTCCCATCTTACTTTTTCACTTGTATCCCCAGGGCTTAGCACAATGTTTTGAATGCAGCAAGCACTTATTACATGCTTTTTCATTCATTCATTCATGGTTGCCATCTCATACTGTCTGCCAAGCTGGGACTGGTTTATGATGAGAACACTCTTGGAGAGCATTTAGTTTAGTGTATTTTAAAAATCTTTACACATGCAGTACAGTATTATTTGGAAAACTTAAATATTTCGAATTTAAAAGAACACTGATTTCATCCCAGTGGACACTGCCTCCACTGTCATAGAGGCCAACTCTTGCACATTTTAGCAGACATAAATTGCTAAAGTTGGAAAATAAAAAAAATAAAAATAAAAATCATCCCCAGGTAACGTGTCTCCTCACACATAGCTAAGCTAGCCCCCTGACGACAGATGTGAGATCTTTTTGTCAGGAACATACTTGAAGACTTTTTAGCAGAGTGGAACCTATTAGAGTTTAATTTCTTCTGCTTAGTCTTTGAGAATCCAGGAGCACCTGAATGTATCAATAAACTAGCAGAGCAGAATTTGATCTGCCTGATTATATTTCACACTTGAAAAAAGTCTCAATGCATTTTGTTTAGAGCCACCAGCCACTTCCTGAAAAACAACATAGTACCGTGTGGAAGCCATCCTCAACTTGAAGTCAAAGGACATCATTTCACATCCCAGCTTTTCTACTTTCTACCTGGGAGAGTTTAGCCAAGTTATTTAATTTCTCTGGGCTTCACTGTCTTCATCTATAAAATAGGAGATTTGTACTAGAAGAGTTCTAAATCCAGCCTTGAACTTCTGATTCTATGTGTGTGTGTGTGTGTGTGAGTGAGTGTTAAACATACGACTATGGCAAACTTAATAGGCTAACTTTATATGCACTTGGAAACCAAAAAATTCATGTGACTCATTTTATCGTGGTGCTCTGGAACCTACAATATGTGAAAGTTAGGCCTCTATCCATGCTTTGGAGCTAAAATTGTCCATTATATTTAATTTGAATTTTGTTGCCTTCATTTACATTATATCTATAGTACTGAGTTGGTTTTCTTTAAATTCTGATTTCTTCCCTTTGTTTATACATGTCTTCTAAGGTTTTTCTGAATTCTTTATTTAGGCATCTTTACTTACAATGCAGTAATCTTCCATAATATTCATACACTGTAACTTGTTCAGTTATTAGCTTGCACTGGAGCACATGATTCAGTGAGAGCCTTTGGTTTTCTGCAAGTCATGTTACTTTGTATATTTTGGCACATATGGGATACGTTTTTTCCATCTCTGACATCCTCGTGATACAAACTCAGTGGCGGGGCTACTGCATGAATATGAATAATTAAGTGGCTTTCCCCCTCACAGTTTGAGATTGTTTTTCAGATGGGCTCAACACTTGTGTGGCTCTTCTTTGAGGCTCTCCTTGCAGTTGTTATGGGTTTACTCACTCCTTCTTTTGGGGGGGGATCTCTAGCTACGTAGTCATTTGTATACTAGTCAATATTCTGTTTGATTTATTCATCTCTTCAACTCCAGTTCCTGAATTGAGGCTTTGTGCCAGGGCCAGGCATCATCCTTTGCTTTGCTTTTGTGATGCAGTGACTGGCAGTTCTGGGTCTTGCCCAGCATATGGACACCTCACTGATCTCCATTTCCTGATGTTAGCCCCTCCTGGATCTCTCAGGTTCAGAGTGCTGGATCTTTGGGGCCCTCTCTGTAGTCTCTGAACAGAATGCTAGGTACCACAGAGACACTGAGGCATCCCAGCCTGAATACCATCATGTTCCTGTTCACCTCCTGCTACACTGCTTTTCTCTAGGCTTCCAAAATTCCTGATCTGGGGTTTTCTGACCACCATAAAACTTTCCCAGGGGAGCCCTTGACTCTTTCTCTCTTAAGACACAGAGGCTATTAGTGCCTCTGGACTGTCCCTGACTGTTAAGAGGCTACCCTGCAATGGAGTTTTGAGATTCCCTTTCATACGTCTCTCAGGCTTCTGGCTAACCTCCTGTTCAGTTTGTGATGAAATCATTTCATGTGGCTTCTCATTGAATTTAATGTCGTTATTTGGTCTGATTTGAACTTCAGGGTTTTGATGGAGAAGGTATGGGGAACTAGGCTAGCCGTCTTCTGTTCAAGCAACCATTTTTTTTAAAATTTGCCAGAAATGCAACACCTAGTTCTACCTATAGTGAATTAGTGTGCTGTCTTCCAGTGGCCCCTTCATCACTGATTTTTCTCAACTTCTGCCATATTTGACTATTTGATAGAAATAAGAAGGAAGCTCAGATTTTTATTTCTCTGAATATAGCTCTTTTGACATATTTTCCTAAGGTTGTGGATGGTTTGCATTTCTTCTCTTGAGAATTATTTGTTCATATTCTTTGAGTAATTGTCTGTTGGCAGAGTATCCGTTAATCTTATATATTTATGTCAATTTTGTATGTCATTTGATGTCAGTGTTTTTAACAGATACTTGATACCTTGGTTTGTTTTTCATACTCTGGTGTATTCTTTCAATATCACTTAAAATGGTTTTTAACCCACCAGCCAGGTTACTTTAAAATATAGTAAATTTAAAAGGATATTAACCAGGAGTCACCATTAACTAGCACTTCCATACATCTTTATTACAAGAAGAATTCATGTTCAGAATAAATGCCCTGAGGCTAAGAAAGATTCTCAAGTGTCCTCTGATGTCTAAGAGAGATTAAATGTTCAGTATATTTGAATTTCAAATGTTTTTATTGCATTTTTTTCTTCAAAAATTGGTAATCCATGTATATGCTATTTCTTTATTAAGCAAAATTACATGACATGGCAGATACTGTCACATGACCACCCAGCATAGCATGCTCTCATTAGAGAAGATGCTGTGCTCTATGAGCAAAGCGGAATTGAAGTAGCTCAAAAGAAATGTGATATGTGCAAATTTAGAGAATCCATCCCAAAGTTTCACATAGAGTATTTGTGCCTTACCTAGGGAGGGGTATTCTGAGCTCATATTGCCACAGTCAGGCACATTGTAACTTGACTCTAACATAGTGATGTCATTTTGATCCTCTTTGAGAATGAAGGACAACAACCAATCAGCCAATTAAACAAAATATTCAATTAAATGGAAGAGTGACTATGTTGGAAAATAAATCATTTACTTTACTTTAATAAATCATTTACTTTACTTTAAATATATGTAATTTAAATAGCTTATATTTGTGGGATTTAGAACCCCTTTTAAGTGACTTCTTTTTATTATTTAAAATTCACCTTTTATTCTAAGTAACATAGACCTTAGAATGGTCTATTTTTCATGTATGATAGAACTTTTATTCATTTAACAAACTTTTAATAAATGCTACTTATGTTAAGTGTTGGGAATACACAATTGAAAATCAAACAATCTTTGTTCTTGTGGAGTTTATATTCTATTTGACTATACTACTATTTTTTCTAAAGGGAGATTTTGTTTCTCCTTATGGTTTTACCTTTTAGAAAAGTACCAATCAAGAATAAATATTATTGGATTCCTAGAGTCATTTACTAATATCAGGAATCAGTGGAATAGCTCTGGCAAAGTATCTCCTAGAACTCTTGTAGTGTGACTATGGTCAGAAGCCTTAACTATGGCTCATGACTGACTGTCCATGCTCCAGGGCACCTTGGGTGTCCATGTTTGAGTCACAACTGCTTTGTTGACTGAGAAAAACATGTTTTTTCCTCCTGTCAGCACTGCAGGACCAATGTACTGTAGCTGGTGAAGATGGAGCTGCCTTCTGTTCTGCCTCATGGATCAACACAACTGCCAAGTCTGCTTCTGATTCCAGAGGCTTTTTAGTTGGGCATGATGTATAGAACAGTAACAATGAAATCATAGTTTTTAGCGACTGACTTGGAGTTGAAAGGAAGTGTGTGTGTGTGTGTGTGTGTGTGTGTGTGTGTGTGTGTGTGTGTGCGTGCATGTGTGTGTGTGTGTGTGACAGACAGACAGAGAAGACACAAAGAGGGAAGACAGAGGGGGAAGGAGGAAAGGAGAAGGGGAGGGGAGAGAGAGAGAGAGAGAAAGAGAGAGGAAAAGGAAAGGGAGAAGGGAGGGAGGAAATAAGGAAGAAAAGAGACACAGAAGAGACAGAGACAGGAAGACAGAAGAAAGGAAAGAAGGAAGGAAGGAAGGAAGGAAAAAGGAATGAAGGAAAGAAAGAAGGAAAGAAAGAAGGAAGGAAGGAAGGAAGGAAGGAAGGAAGAAGGGAAGGGAACAAACTTTACCTTCCCTTTTCTCCTCCCTTCCCTTCCTTTTTGGGTTAGCTTTTCCCTTCTCCAAATTAAAAGATATTTGTTGACTTCGGCTAAAATCATTGTAAATGGTTATGAACTTTAATAGTGATTTTGAATAGCACAGAAACATAAACAGCTATTGAGATAAATCACAACATGATATGAATTGCATGAGGGAGTGGCATTGAATAATTTTTTTTAATTTTTTATTTTATTTTAGTTTACATCATTCATTTCCATGAAATTTTGAGTTACAAATTTTCTCCCCATCTTTCCCCTACCCATTGCCCCAAAACAGCCATCCAGTGTATCCCCCCTCCCCCAATCTATTCTCTCCTATGTCTTCCCCCCTCACCCCTCTGACTTTTCAGTAGGGCAGGATGGATCTTCCTACCACAGTGCCTGTGTATCTAAAGTTCTAGTTGGATGTAGTTAATAATAATAATTATAATAATTGTATATATATCTATATCTATATCTATATATATAGATATACATATATATTTTTAACATTTGATTATAGAACTTTAGATTCTAGATTCTTTCTCTT
>CM053585.1:259100705-259122088 GCA_028646515.1 Pseudochirops corinnae
ATGCTAAATGAGAAGAGCAGAACCAGGAAAAACTTGTACACAATCACAGACACATCATACATGTGATGACCAACCTTGATAAACTGGACTATCCTCAACAACACACACCTATAAGACAATTCTACAATCCTCAGGATGGAAGGAGAAATCTAAACTCAGAGACAGATATAGAAAGACTATAGTTTAAATGGAGACTGAAGCATAACATGCTATCGTTCTTTTTCATGTTTGGTTTTGCTTCTTTTTCCCAGTGATCACTCATAGGTTACAACCCTTCTATATAACTGAATGGGAAGCCTTTAAAGTTGAGATTCTCCAAAGGCAGTATTAGAATGTAAATCGGAACTTTTGTTTAGAGTGAACTAGAAGTAGACCAGTCTCATTTGACTGCCGGAATGACTTTTTGTTGGGGGAAGCAGAACCGGGTCGGGGCGGGGACAGGAATACCATGAGAGTTGCTTGTCTGCGTAAAGACTGTGCGCCCATACCTTTTGCACAAGCAAAAGGTGAGTGGGACAGGTGGGGGAAATCTTTCTTTGTTTAAATTCGCGCCAAAACAAGACTCCGCCCCTCCTCCAATGAGAAGTCAGAGACCCTCTGACTTTACCTGTGTAGAATCCATACCCTCTCTCTCTTCCAATAGAACTTAAAAGAATGTACTTTTTATGACTTTTTATGACTCTCAGGGTTTTAAAAAAGGTTGCCTGGAGGGGTGCTCTCTCTCTCTCTCTCTTTCTCTTCTTCTTCTTTGGACATGTGGCAGCTGAGAGGTCTCTCTCCGCCCCAGGGTATGTATTTTTTTTAAAGAATAAAACTACTGCCTGCTCAAAGTTCTCTTCTACATTCCTTTGATTTGGGTAAGTGAGGTTTCTCACCCACACATAACCAATCTGTTGTACAATGTGAAAGTATTTGCAGATCCTATACATGATTGCATGCCACCATGGGGGGGAGGGGAGGGAGCGGAGAAAATCTGAAACTCAAGTGATTGTGGAACTGAATCTTATAAACTAAAAGTAAATAAACAAGTCATTCAAAAAAAAAAAGTCAACTACAGCCCAGAGGGGTTGACTGGTCCAAGATCTCACAGGTCAGAAGCAAATCTTAGAATTGGATTGTTATAGAATGTAGCAGCAGCATAACAAAATGGACAGAGGACCAAGGTTAAGTCCTATCTCTGTCCCACATCAGGTTTCCATATTTGACCACAGGCAAGTCATGTAGAGTCTCTGATCTTTGGCAGAACTCTAAATCTTTATATAAATTGCAGATGAATTGCATATGTTAATGAGGGTGGGGTGTCTGAGGGAGGGATTTGCATACAATTGAGTATATGTTAAATCACAAATCTAGATGCCTTCCAAAAAAATTTGGATTAGAATCATATTTTTAAAGCAACAAAATTTGATACATCCCCAAAGAAAAAAGGATTAAAAGAAGGAAATACATTATTATTATAACTTTCTTAATGTTTGTCAACATATCTATTCCTTTTTATACATTACAAATTTGTTGGGAGTTCATGGTTTATTGTATGGTCTTATTTTTATTTTATTTGCTTAGTGTATGGGATAAGTGAAAACTTTTCAATTTGGGGTGGTTAACTTTCCCTTCCTCCTTCTCCATTGCTTCTGTCAATCACTTTTATCTTCCTTTGTCTGTTTTCCCGTCTTGGTGAGACCCTACCCCCTCTTTTCTTGCTGTCCCAGTTGGGGAAGAATTTGGTGAAGTATGCCTATCCACCAATGAGAGAGGAGACAGTCGGGGAAGGGTCTTGACTAAATTAAGTTATAATTCCGGCACTATCTTTTGTAACTTGCCTCTTCTCCATGATGAGTTGTGAGGAAGACCGCCCTCTTCTCCCAGGGAAGAGAATAATCTCCTGTTCTTATCCTAAGAGATCTCTGTGTTTATTTTTTCACTAAATTAAGGATGAAGGGTATTTTTCATCCCAAACACTTAGGAAAATGATTTTGTTGATGATGGTTTTGAAAAAGCCCTGGATGAAAAGAATCCTTAATTTGGAGATAGAAGTCTTGGCTTCAAATCTTAACTCTGCTTTTGCTAGCTATGATTTCTCCTCTTTGGGTTTCCTCATCTGAAAAACAATGACAATAAGCTTTTCTCTATCCACCTTAAAGAATTAATTATAAGGAACAAAAGAGATGATGCAGGTAAAGCATATGATAAATGTTAATTTAAGTTATTTATTTTTAGTTTTCAACAATCTCATAAGTTTTGAATTTTTTCCCCTTCCCTGCTCCCTCCCAAAGATGGCTTGCAATAGAATATGGGCTATACACATACATTCCTATTAACCACATTTTCACATTAATCGTGTTGCATAGAAAAATTATAACAAATGGGAAAAATCATGAGAAAGAAAAAAAATAAAACAAAAAAGAAAATAGTCTGCTTCATTTGGTATTCCAAATCCATAGTTCTTTCTCTGGATGTGACTGGCTTTTTCTGTCATGTATTCTTTGGAATTGTTTTAGTTCCTTGCATTGCTGAGAAGGATTACATCTATCAAAATCAGTCCTTGCACACTGTGGCTGTTACTGTGTACAATGTTACAATGTACATGTACAATGTCCAAGGTTCTGCTCCCCTCAGCATCCGTTCATACAAGTCTTTCCAGGTTTCTCTGAAATTTGCCTGTTCATCATTTCTCATACACAATAGCATTTCACTACATTGATGTACCACAATTTGTTTAGCCATTCCCCAACTGGTGGGCATCCCCTCAATTTCCATTTCTTGACCACCACAAAAAGAATTGCTATAAATATTTTTGTACATGTGGGTCCTTTTAAGAATATGATAAATGTAAAAGCTCTCTATACATGTTCACTATTTTATTGCTATTCACCTCATACTCATCTCTTTTGATGACATTTGATTAGATAGAAAGTTTCATGATAAGATACTACCCTCTTCTTATATTTTAAAATATCCTGCATATTCAACCATCTACAGGCTATCACTAAGTCAATTGGAATATTGGCTTTTTGCTATTATCATTATCACTGCATAATTAATTATCAAGCTCCTACTATGTGTCAGACATTGTTCTAGGTCCTGGAGATACAAAGACACAGATGAAATAGCCCCTGCCCCAAAGAAGGTTATATTCTGTATGTTTCTAGTAACAAACTATTATTTATCTTTATTTCTTGAACTATAGCCAAAGCGTTTTGATAAGTGAGTCAATCAATGTCTATTTGTTGAAGGTGCCTATTGGTTGGGTTGTGATCTTGCCTCTGTACCTTCATAATATTACATCATAATTGCCTGTTACTGTGTTCTCTCTTTAATTGATTATAAACTCCTAGAGGACAAGGAATGGGCTGCAAAATCATCCTAACATGGCTTAACTGATAATCTTGGAAATCATGGTGTAGTAAGAGAACACTTGACCAAGAGTCTTAAGTCCTGTGCTCTTCTTGACCCATTTTTCCACTATTTATTGACTTTGTGATCTCTGGTAAGTCACTTTCTGAGCATCAGTTTTCTCACCCACAGAATAGGGACAAAAGGGGGTAGGACAATAAGGGACATGCCTCCCTACCTCATAGGACGGTTGTTGAGACAGCAGCATTCTCTCTCAGCATTTTCATAGACATTATGATTACACACTGTCTTATTTGATCAGACAAAGCTTCTTATGCCTTGGCAATCAGAGGAAATATTCCACTCAATTCCTCCCTACGGAATATGCTAGAGAAGGTTTGTACTCTGCAAGCTTCTTTTCCCAGGACTCTTCGATTGGACTTAAGAGACCCCTCACTTTTCTCCTGTGCACGAATATAAGCCTGATAAACGTCAGTGGCACCTCTCTATACAAACAAGTAATGTAATAATTTATCATTCTGACCATTAACATACTCAGCCACATCAGTTTTAATCATTCCCTTCAGGGCTTTCATTGAATCTTCCCATTGCTTATCATATTGTGGGGATATAGTTTAATACTTTGCACTGTGGGTGATATGCTTAGAGCCTGACATGTCTGAAGTGTTTGTTCATCTCTGAAAGCAAATTTGTAGGATTGTAGATAAAGAGCTATAAGGGTAACAGGACCAAAGATTAAATGCTGGAAGGGACCTTAGAGTCCATCTGACTCAATCCCCTTTTTTACAGATAAGAAAACTAAGGTACTATGAAAATAAGTGACTTGCCATAGGTCATACAGGTAAGTAAGTATAAGTCAAGATTTGAACCACTGACTTAAGAGTCAGTGGTCTGACCCTTATGCTATACTGTCTCCTATTCATGCTCATATCAGCAGGATAATTCCAGATGTTCTATGTCTATCTCTATATATGCATATGTGTATGCATTTGTGTATGTATATGTTTGTATGTAAGTGTGGACATGCTTTATCAAGAGAGGATTCTGGGTACCTCAAAGCCTCATGTACTAGGGCAAATTTATTATTTTTTCCCCTGTCAGATGAACTCAGGAAAGACATCTACAGTGATCTGTAGCTTCAAAGTTAAGATAGGGGAGGTGTGGCTAGACAACAGTTGATCAGAAAAAATGTTTGAGGGAGTGGGTATTAACGATCCCAATAGCAAACACCAGGTGAGAGAATGATGGGTATAATGGAAAGAACACTATTTTTTTAGTTTAAGGGCCAGAAGTGGTTGGACCAGGGGTAAAGAATTCTCATCTTGAGCATCACATTTCTTTTAATAGAACCTAAACTGGCATTTCCTTTCTTTTTCCTTCTTTCTCTCCCCCCCTCCACCTTTTAACTGTCTTACTATTTGTAGGATCACAGATCTAAAGAAACCTAGTGTTTAAGATAATTACTCTTCACCCCTGGTCAGACCACTTCTGGAGTAGTTTGCTCAATTCTTGTTGTCCCATTTTGTAAACCCTGACGAGTTAGAGAGAGTCCAGAGGAGGATAATCAAGATTATGAAGGAATTGTGATCATGTCATCTATATGAGGATAGGAGGAAGAATCAGAAGATGTTTAACTTGGAGAAAAGTCAAGGGGATGTGCTAACTTTTGTCAAGACATTGTACAAAGGACACTTGTTCTGCTTGTCCCCAGAGGGCAGCATGAGTGTCAGCGGGTGACAGTTGCAAAGAAGGAAATGTGTCGATGCCAGGAAAGCAAAACAATATGGAATAAATTTCTAATAATTACAATTGTCCAGAAACGTAACCAACTATCTGAGGAAGTGTGTTTCTCCCTTCCTGGAGATCTTCATGCCAAGTTGGAATGACCACTTTCCAGATGTTGGAAAAGTGATTCCAACTCATGTATGAATTTTACTAAAGGATTTCTGAGATCCATTCCAACTCTGTTTCTGAGGTTCTATGAATCTATGATGATTTCCATCCCATGGTATATATCCCAGGGATTCTTAACTAGGAGTCTCTGCTCTTAAAAAAAAAGAGAGAGAATCATATTTCAATATAAATAGTTTTCTTTGTAATTCTATGCATTTTATTTTATGTATTTAAATATATTATTTTAAGAAGGGGCCTTGAGTCGCAATAGGCTGCTAGAAGGGTCCAAGACACTCCCCAAATTCGAGAACTTCTAAAGTAAAGGGCAGAGAAGAACTAGCATGTGCTCGCTATGCTAGCATTCTTTATATCTCAGAGGACTTAAACTGACCTGCTACTTATTATTTCAGAACTTTGGGAATCCAGGAAAAAAGCTGTCACCTATATTTGATGACCCCTAGACAAGCTGATAAAGCAAATTGTTTCATTAAAATTGTTCAAACTGGCTCATGGTCAATTGATTATGGGATTCTCAAGAGAATATTTGATTCTACATTAATAATAATGGTAATAATATCTTCCCCTTGTATACTACTTTGCCAAATGTCTTCATGGACAGAATCTCATTAGACCTCGACATGCTATAAAGTAGATAAGAGGGTATTGTTATTCTCATTTTAATGAAGAGGAAACCGAGTCTCAGTGAAATGATGCTTCCAATGTCACATGTCTTAGTATATGAAAAAGGAGGGACTTTAAGTCATGTCTTCCATGAATTTCAAGTGAATTTTCAGTAGAATGCAATCTCTTTGAAAGCAGAGACCTTTTAATTTAGTCTTTGTATCCCTACCATCTACCATTGTGCCTGGTGCTTGATAAATACTCTTTGCATTGAATTCAAGTTCAAAAGGTATCAGTGATTCCATTTACTCACACAAACAGCTACTTCTTCTGGTAAAAGAACACTTATTCATCAGTACAAACAAGTTATTTTCAAGAATTCAGGCTCAGAGTAGCTTCTTATGTAACATGAAAAGATTAAATTAAATGACTTCCAAGGTTCTTTGTATCTCAAAATCTGAAATCCACTTCTGGCGAAGGTACCACCATCCTTCTACTTCTTAAGGTTTGTAACTTCTCCTCCTTACTCTCCCTCACCTTACATAGCCATTCAGTCACCAAATCTTGCCCTTTCTACCACCAAAGTATTGTCTCGTCTTTGACTCCTCTCCACTCCCACAGCTACTCCTTTGGTTCAAGCCCTTGTCATTTCTAACCTAGATTGTTGTAGCAATCTCTTAATTGGTCTCCCTAGATCAGGTCTCTCCCCTTCCAGATTCATTCTGCTTTCAAAGTAACTTTCCTTAAGTGTGGATTTGATCATATGAGATCTCTACTCAATCAACTCCAGGGTTGCCCTTAAGATAAAATATACTCCCATGTTGAGCTTTTAAAGCACTATATAATCTGGTCCCAACCTCTCCAGCCTTATTACTTCTCCTTCCACACTCTTTGGTCTTTTCTCCACCCTTCCCACATCCCACTCCATCTTCTGCTTCCATGCCTCAGCACTGACTGTCCCACATGCCTGTGATGTACTTACTGCTAACCTCTGCCACCTGATAGTCTTCATCTTCTTTCAAATTCAACTCACACAGTGTGAAACCTTCGCTCATCCCCCCAGCTGCTACTACCCTCTCTCCCTAGCTTGTTTTTAACTACCTTGTATATATTTTCATTTGTTAACTTTGTATTCACATTGTATGTAGTTATATATGTCCTTCTTATCTACACCACTAGAACGTTAGCTTTTGGAGAACTAGAATCATCTCCTTCTTTGAATTTGTACCCCCAGTACCTGGCACATAGTAAATACCTCATAAATGCTTGTTGATTGATTGAGCAATTGATGGAGTGTCGTCTCCCTAGTGATGAGCTGTATTTCCTGAGATTCAGTCTGTCTAGAGCTAATAATCATTATTCTGTTCTATGGAATGGTGTTCTTTACCACCAGAGGCAGTTGCATTTAATTCTTCTTTTGGAGGTGTTTCTTCCTTTCCTTCCCCCTGCCCCCATCAAAACTTTAGAGAAAGCTGATATTTCCATTTCCACACAAGAAGAAGCCTCCAGGCCCACATCCTGTTCATCTTTCTCCCCTTGGGTACCAAAGCCTCTTAGGTTGGCCTCTGGTTACCACAAAAACATCAGCTTCTGTTCCCATAACCCTGGTCCTGATAATTATGGAAAATGACATAGCATGGACTTATTCCATGTCCCCTCTATGTCAGCCCCTCCAGACAGTTCCAGACAGACATACACTGATGGTAACTTCAAGAGCTGGCCTGGATTTCCATATATCTCCCTAGAGCAGTTAGTCTATTTCACTAGGTCATAGTGTTTGAGGAAAATTTAGTCCTCGCTATCTAATAATCCCAACAGGAGTCCCACATATTCCTTCAATTTGTGGTTGATTTCCTCATAAGGAATCTCAAACCCACATAAATTATTCTGTTTTTCCATAGTCAAATCCTGAATTTCTCCATCTTTTGGACTGACTGATGAGGCTTGACAAGTATACTTGACAAGTTTGAACACTTACACAACATGGTACAATGGAGAGAATCCTATAAATGGAGT
This sequence comes from Pseudochirops corinnae, assembly GCA_028646515.1. NCBI lineage: Eukaryota > Metazoa > Chordata > Mammalia > Diprotodontia > Pseudocheiridae > Pseudochirops > Pseudochirops corinnae. Next base: position 259,108,590 of record CM053585.1, read on the forward strand.
AAGAAGACTTGAATTTGGAGCCAAGATGGCAAAGCAAAAGGAGCAATTCTAGTCAGATTCTCCCTACATTCCCCTCTAAATAACTTTAAAGTATTGTGTCAAACATAATTCTGAATTCTTGGCCAACAAAAGGTCAAGATGAGATATTTTTCTTGCCAAGGACAATTTAGGAGTCAGAAGGAGTGGTCTGTGACACTGGAGTGGTGACTTGCTGGGAGTATAGTGAAGTGTAGCTGAGTCCTTGGAGGAAGCAGCAGTAGCAGCCATATCAGGAGCTCTTACTGCTCAAAGATGGTAAGGGGATTGAATAGTAAGAAAGAGATTCCAAAGGACCCCTGTGTTATCCCTGGACATAGAAATGGGCACAGTTTGGAAAGTCCATTGCCCATTATCCAGTTCCTGGTCTCAGTTTCACAGAGGAGAGGAGTTATGGTGATAAAAGAGCAGGGGTCCTGCTTGAGTAAAGGCCAGAGCACAGACCAGAAGGGCAGCCACCACACCTCTCTTCAAATCACACCACCTTGAAATCAGTAAAAATTTGCAAGCCCCCAAAACTGGGGAAATAGCAGGGTGGAAAAGCCTGAAGCTTGAGACAGTGGAGGAAAGCAGAGCCCAACTCTATCATACAGTTCAAAGTCAAAAGATCTGGAAAAAAAAGAAAACAATAACAACAACAATTAATTAGAAGCTAGAATGCCAAAAAATGATGTTTGTAAGAAATACACTTGAAACAAGACACACACAGAGTTAAAAATAAAGGGCTAGCGCAGAATCTATTATGCTTCAGCTGAAGTAAAAAAGTTAGAAGTGGTAAGCCTGATCTAAAACAAAGCAAAGGCAAAAATAGACCTAATTAAAAGAGCTAATAAGATAAACTACATTTTGCTAAAAGGTATCAAAGATAATGAATTGTAGCAATACTAAATATATATGCACCAAATGGCATAGTGTTCAAATTCTTAAAGGAAATTTTAAATGAGTTATAGGAGTCAGAGGTGGCAATAGTAAAACTATATTATTGGGGGACCTCAATATATCTCTCTCAAAATGAAAAAAAAATCTAACTATAAAATAAATAAGAAAGAAGGGAAGGAAATGAAGACAATTTTAGAGAAGTTAGATATCATTGACCTCTGGAGGAAATTGAATGGGAAGAAAAAGGAGTATAGCTTTTTCTGAACTTTACTTGACACTTCACAAAAATTGACCATAAATTAGGACACAAACACCTCCCAAATAAATATAGGGAAAAAAAAATACTAAGTTCACCTTTTTAGATCATAATGTAATAAAATTATATTTAATAAAGGGCCTTAGGAGACATTAAAAATTAATTGGAAGCTAAAAAATACAATCCTAAAGAATAAGTGAGTCAAAGAGCAAATCATAGAAACAATCAATAATTTCATTAAAGATAATGAAAATAATGAGATAACATCCAAAAGTTTGTGAGATTCAGCCAAAGTAGTACTTGAAAATTTTTATCTCTAAACATTTGTAACAGTAAAAGAGAGAAAGAACACATCAATGAGTTGGATATGTGACTAAAAACAAACTAGAAAACCAACAAATTGTCCCAATTAAACACAAAAATAGAAATCCTGAAAATCAAAGGAGGAATTAATAAAACTGAAAATAAAAAACAAAACTAAGAGCTTGTTTTATAAAAAAAACAACAACAATTCAATAGAAAAACCATTGGGTAGTGTTATTTTTAAAAAGAAGAAAATCAAATTACTAGTATCAAAAATGAAAAGGGAAAATGCACCACTAATGAATATTAAATTAAAGTAATGATTAGAAGATATTTTGTACAAATATCTGCCAATAAAACTGACAATCTTGATAAAATGGATGAATATTTACAAATACATAATTGCTCAGATTAACAGAAAAGGAAATGGAGTAATTAAAAGCCCTATCTTTGAAAAAATAAAATTGAACTAGTCATAGATGAGCTTCCTAAAAAAAAAATCACCAGGACCAGATGGATTCAGAAGTGAATTTTACCAAACATTTAAAGAACAATGAATTAGAGTGCTATATAAACTATGAGAGAGAGAGACAGACAGACAGAGAGACAGAGAGATAGAGACAGAGAGACAGAGACAGACAGAAAGAGAGAGAAAGACAGAGAGAGTGAGAGAGAGAGAGAGAGAGAGAGAGAGAGAGAGGTAAAGAAGAGTGCCTACCAAGTTCCTTCTATGAAACAAATATGGTATTGATATCTAAACTAGGGAGAGCAAAAATATATTACTAGCCATTTTCCTGGGAACATTCCCTCATAAAACAATCACAAAATCTCAGATTTGGAATGAACCTCAGTCTAACTTCTGGAAGAAATTCTCTTCAACAAATATCTGTCCACCTTCTATTTGAAGACTTACAGTGATCAGAGGAACATTCCCTACTGCCAATTTCACTCGTAGGCAACTGTATTAGGAAATTTTTCCACATATTGAGTTGAAATCCTTCTATCTGAGATTTTCACCCATTGCTTTTAGTTCTGCTTTGAAGGGCCAAATAGAACAGAAAAATTCTATCTTAACACACAAGACACATTCAAATTGTTGAAGACAATCCATCCACCCCCAATCCCAGAAAAGAAGTCTTCTCTTCTTCAAGGTGAACATCCTCAAGCCTTCAATGGTCCTCTTATGACATTATTTCTAGTCAACTTACCATCTAGGCCTCAGTTTCCCCATCTACAAAATGAAGGGTTTGCAGATCTCTAATGTTCCTTAAAGTTCCAAATCTATAATCCTAGGATTCTACTTCTGAACCTATGACAGACTCAAAGAATTTCCTAACATGTAGCACCTATAGCAGTGGTTCTCAACCTTCCTAATGCAGTGACCCTTTAATACTCGTATGTGGGCATATCTGCATGTGGGCAGACCCATCTGGAGACGGATAGAGGAGTGGTGTCTCGGTTCCTAAGACCATTGGAAATATGTGTTTTCCGATGGTCTTAGGTGACCCCTGTGACCCCTGTGAAAGGGTCATTCGACCCCCAAAAGGGTCACAACCCACAGGTTGAGAACCACTGACCTGCAGCATAATGCATTTTATGAAGTAGATAATGTCACCTCTTTTATTCTAGGTAACATACCATTCAGTGCTGCATAAGTTTGTACTAGCTATTTTATATCTTACAACTCTACCATGAACTCTGATTTAATAATGCTAGCTTCTTTGCTGTTCCTCAAATAAGACACTCCATCTCCTGACTCTGGACATTTTTCTGGCTGTTTGCCATGCTTAGAATGCCTTCCTTCCTTATCTCCACCTCCTGGCTTTCTTCAGCCCAACTAAAATCTCACCTTCTCCAGGAAGCTTTTCCAAATACCCCATAATTCTAGTGCCCTCCCTCTGTTGTTGGTCTCCAATTTATTGTGATTGTATCTTGTTTGTACATAGTTGTTTTTCATTAGGTTGTAATTCCTTGAGAGCAGGAACTGGTTTTTTTTTTTTGGCCTTTTATCATGTTATTAGCTCTTTGCATGGTGCCTAGCAAATAGTAGGCACTTAAAAAATAATAAATATTGGTTGACACTTACATCTATACCATCCATATCAATATCCACATACAGACATATGTTTACATACATACATACATACATACATACATATATACATATGTACAAAATAGACAGTATATATTCCTATATCTATGATCTTATACATGTGTTTATATACATTCATGGTAGATCTGTATTCACACATGTATATATGAGTATTCATTATATAACATGACATTTATACATTTTATATATTTATATATAATTATATTTACACATATTATATTTTATATAGTATTTGCATTTATTATATATAATAAAATGAGATTAATCAGAGATTATTAGATAGAGAGTTGGCCTCAAGCCCAGAAGTTCTGAGTTCAAGTCTCATCTTTGATGCATCATGGTTCTGTGACCCTGAGCAAGCCAGTTCACCTCTAAGTGTTTTAGACAACTCTCCAAGACAATCAGTTACAAGAAAGTCACCTACCTGCATTAAAGTGGGAGTGTCCTAATTCAGGATATCACTATTTCAACAAAAACAGGATTTGAACCCAGGTTTCTTATTGATTCCAAATCCAGCCTGTTTCTGCTACATCATACTGCCTCCTTGTAATGTTATTAGACCAGTGTTTCATTGTTCAGAGTTAGGGGGACTGAGGCTTTTCACTAGTCAAAATGCAACATCAAAGCTATGGTGGGGATTGGGAATAGGCTTACTCTTGACAGGTTTATATAATAAAGGTAGAAATATGAAACAGGATTGTTGAAAACAATGACCTTACCTTGTTCACTTATTTTTGGCACTGGTTCAAATTCATATGTATGTCAAGCTAGAGAAGATCTTGGACATATACTATGCTTTTAACATAGCATCAACATAGCTATGGAACACTCTCAGAAATTAGTTTTAGGATCCCTATACTATAGTTTCAAAAATTTAACCCTTACACAGCTGATTATGATTCTGCCTTGGTTGCAAAGAAAGAAAAAGAAGAAAAAAATCATTGGTCTGGAATCTACTCTAACTTCTCCTGCAGTCTCATAGCTGTATGTGATAGATCATAGCCTCTACTATGATTAAAGAGAAGTCAACCAGTCACTATCAGGGAGAGGCTTTCTATGCATTACACTGGATTAGAAAGTGTTCAGTATAATACTAAAGAAAGGAAGTCCAGAAACTAGAAGCAAAAAGAAATTCAGTGAATACATACCCAGTGAACACATATTGAATGCATGCTCAGTAGTGACCAAAGAAGTCACCCTCCTTAGAGCAAATGTGACCTATAGTTAACCTGAGATCAAAAAAATCAAAATCTGACAGAGATGATCCACTCACCAGAGAGCAGAAGGAACAATGATTACATCAGTGGAGGATAACTGCGTCTTTGTGGTATGGAAAGAATGAGTTGCTCTGCCTTCCTGTGTATGGCAGTCATGCATCTCTTCCATGCATATGCCCTAGCCATACACACTCCTTATATGTTCCACGCTTGTATCTATCTATTACATGTGTACCCTTGTCATTGGTCATATGGCAAATTGTGGGAAAATTTATTCCATGTACAAAGGGGGGTAACATTTTCTTGTCACTTCATTTGCTATGTTGTTTGATTAAATATTTTTTGTTTAAAGTTTTGGGTCCTCAGACACATTGTATACAGATAACTGGGGACTTGTGAACTATGGTGTTGAATTGATTATAGCTTGTCTGTGAAAGCCACATGTAAGAGAAGTTTTCTAAGGAGCCACACATAGAAAATGTCTTTGACATGGTTCTAAAATAGAATAATGCTATGTTTTAATATACACTTTCAAAAATTGTAAATTGTGTGTGTTTTTTTAATCAATTCCCAGGAAATGGATGGAATGGAGTATAAATATTTCTTTGAATTTTAGCTTCTCCATCCCATTGTCATTGCTTGGTCTGACATATACCATTATTGAAACTATTAAATAGCCCCTCTCTAGGTGAATTTTGTTCCATATCAGTGAAAACTGAAGTTCTTCAAACAATGAATGACCGTATGTCAGGCATATGATCATAAATTTAGAACTGAAATGGACACCAGATGATATTTACTCCAACTGTTTTTTTGTTTTTGTTTTTTTTTAGGTATGGGTGGGAATTGATATTCTGTAAGGCCCTTTCCAAATATAAGATACTGAGATTCTACAAATTTGTATTGAATTTTCAGGACACATCCTTTAGAAAGGTGGTTTCTAAATGCTTTTGATCATGTGCCGCATCAATTAAAAATATAAGAATGCACCCCAAAATATGTGTATTTACTCATTTATAAACTATATACCTATGCTTCTAATAATTATGTGCATTATAAAATTTTAAAATAGAATTTTTTAAAAGGATGAGATCAAGATGAAATATTTCACGCTAGAATGAACAGGGATTAAATGGAATTTATTGATTAGGGAAGTGGCATGGTTGGACCTGCCATTTAGGAAAATAATTTTGGCAGTTGTGTGGAGGATGAATTGAAATACAGAGAGACTTAAAGCAGAAGATTGAATAGGTGGGCATTCCAATAATCCAGGTGAGAGGTAATGAGGTTTTGAACTTGGATGATGGCTCTGTGAATAGAGAAAAGCAGATAGTATGTGAGAGATGTGTAGGTAAATCTAATAATATTTGTTAATTGATTGGCTTTGGATAGCAGGAGGGTAGAATGGTTCATAAGAACGGAAAGTGGTTTGCAATACAGACATTCCCCTAAAAGAGACCACTGGCATACAGAACTACAGTTCAAAATCAAAAGTTTCCTTAGGCACATGGGTGTATGTATACTCTCCCTAATGAAAACTGTATTAGAGGGAGAACGTGACCCAGGTTTATGGAAAGATTGTTGTATTTTGACTCTTTTTGCTTTTGTCCTCTATTAAGTAAATGTTATTTTATTAGTAGTATTTTTTTTTTTGCCTTCTCATTTAGTAAGTGTTTTATGTTTAAGAATTAATGGTGCCATTATAAGCACTTTCTGTAAATGGGAAATACCAGTAGAGGTTTAGGAGCTCAATATATGGGCATTTTAGTTACTGAAAGGAACTGAGCTAGTTCTGAGGACCTGAGATGAGCAAAAGTGAAGGGTAGAAGATGATACTAAGGTTATGAGAACTGGGGTGACTGGAAGAGGTGCTCACAGTAGGAATAAGAGTATTTGGAACAAGGGCTCATTTGGGAAGAAACATAATGTAATGGTATCTGCAAAACATAATCCACTGATGCCTGTTCAGCTTGTGATTCACTCCATCACACCTAAATTTAAAAAGTGAGAGGTGAAGCTTTTTTCACTGGTTGCTTGCCCTCTGAGGGTCCTGGGTGCTTGCCACAGCTCTGGACTGATCTGGGGAGGAGGAGGGTAGGAAAAGAATTTTTCCAAATGGCACTTAGACAACTGATGCTTTGGGAGATTTAGGGGAATGAAGTCTGGTTCAGAAGTGGAGTATTCAGGAGCTTGCATAGCAGAGGGAAGGGTAGGGTGGGAAGTGAAGCGGGCGGGGATAAAAGTAGGAATGCATATATTAGAGACGGGTCTTATAGTATGCTAATGCAGAAAGAGTGGAATTCATCCCACTACTCTCCAATTGTTTGAGGTCAGTCTGTGGCCTTGCTAAGGTAAGGCTTTTACCTCCACGTTGCACTAGAGAATGGTTTATCTCCCCTCGTCTCTCTCCACTCAGAAATATATAAACTTTTCCTTCAGTGCCCACCCCTACCCATCGTAGTTCTGAGATAGTATAAATCATAGATTTAAAGCTGAAATTAACCTGATATATCTTCTAACCCCTTTATTTTATAAACAAGGAAAAGAGGTTAAGTAACTTGCCCCAAGTCACAAGATAGTAGTTGCAAAGACATTTTCTCTGACTTAAAATTTTGTGTTCCTTCCTGCGTTGATAGTGTGTCATTCCAAATGGAGGCTGTTTTTCATCTAAATCTTATTTGTACAAAAACATGAACAATGATCAAGCTCTTAGTAGGAAAATGTTGGTAAGAGTGGTCAAAGGCAGAAGCCATAAAAATGAATAAAACATCTTGATTTGAACTTTTCAAAAGTGAAAAAACTCAGAAAATATTTTATGCAATAATTATATGTGATTACTTTTTAGTTTCTATATATGTAAAAATACTACCATTTTCATACATGGGCATTTTAGTTACTGAAAGGAACTGAGCTAGTTCTCAGGACCTGAGAGAAAACTCAGATAACTATGCTGCGAGGACCTGTTTGAAAGCATGTCAAGGACAAACGCTAACTGAAGGTGTGGGGGGCTATAAGGGTTACCGTCCTTTAGTTCATTTACAAATGAATGTGTTAAAGGTACTCAAGTATATGGCTGACATATTATGAATTGCAATATTGTTTGGGGCCTAAGGGAAAAGTATATAAACAGATATGTAGATATCTATATATACATATATTCATACACAAATATATATAATATTATATGATTATTATATGTAATATCAATATATTTTACTAAAGTTCTAGCATTTATAATAGACATACACTCATGATAAATACATGCATAGATATGTATATACATATATTATACCTGATAGTACTTTGGCTTTTGAGTTGATTAACTTCAATTTGTGATCAGTCATTACTCATAAATAGATCATGATTACAGGCATTAGAAGCCACAGATGACAGATAGGAAGGTAGGAGGAGATGAGAAGTTGAAAAGCTTGAGAATCCAAGGTGAAAAGACATAGAGAAACGAACAAGAAAAGCTACTTACAACAGTGATGTGAAATTCAAATAAAAATGGATTCTTGCAGGCAGTATATTGACTTAGAAAAAAACATAAATTAACATTTGTTTTCATCTTTAAAAAAAAAGTTTCCCAAATATATTTTAATTGATTTCTAACAGTGTAATAACCTCTGACTTTCAGAATACAGAAGCTAAAAGAAGCTTAGTACAACTTACAGATAGGCTCAGCAACTGGTGTGAGGAGCTGTTTTATTGGAGGGAGGATATTATAGCTGACAGAAGCTGATGGAAGGAAGCAGAGATCTTCTGGGGAGCCAACTGAGCTAACAGCACTTTAAACCTCTGCCCTATCTATCTTTTTTTTTGCCCTTTTTTTGGAGTGCAATTGGGGTTAAGTGACTTGCCCAAGGCCACATGGCTAGTAAGTGTTAAGTGCCTGAGGCTGGATTTGAACTCAGGTCCTCCTGACTACAGGGCTGGTGCTATATTCACTGTGCCACCTAGCCACCCCTGCCCTGTCTATCTTGAAAGGAAAGAACTCAGAAGGTAGATATAGCTGAGGTTACTTTAAGGAAATGCTTGCCAGTGAAATAGCTTAATATTTCTTTAGCATCGGCTACAGTTTTATTAAAACAACTTAAGACTGCTTCAGCGTCTTATAGTAGCCAAGAAATGGCTTTGGATAGCAGGAGGGTAGAATGGTTCATAAGAACGGAAAGTAGTTTGCAATACAGACATTCCCCTAAAAGAGACCACTGGCATACAGAACTACAGTTCAAAATCAAAAGTTTCCTTAGGCACATGGGTGTATGTATACTCTCCCTAATGAAAACTGTATTAGAGGGAGAACATGACCCAGGTTTATGGAAAGATTGTTGTATTTTGACTCCTTTTGCTTTTGTCCTCTATTAAGTAAATGTTATTTTATTAGTAGTATTTTTTTTGCCTTCTCATTTAGTAAGTGTTTTATGTTTAAGAATTAATGGTGCCATTATAAGCACTTTCTGTAAATGGGAAATACCAGTAGAGGTTTAGGAGCTCCAGTGGTGAATAGTAAGAGTTGATCCTCTTACCCAAACCCCTAACACCATAAAAGAGTGAGTTGCGGCTGTGTGGCTACCCCTTTGCAGACACTACCCCAAACAATCAGTGTTAGTGGAGATTTTGAGTGAGCAAAGTAGCTTTAGCGTAGGAAGAGGCAGCCTGAAAAAAGTTGATGAGTCAGTATCATACCTTTGCTATACTTCTATACGCCCAAAGGTAATATTCTCTCATTCTCATTTTCTCTCTCTCTCTCTCCTCTCTCTCTCTCTCTCTGTCTCTCTCTCTCTGTCTCTCTCTCTCATTCTCTGTCTCTCTGTCTCTCTCTGTCTCTGTCTCTCCATCTCTGTCTCTCTCTGTCTCTGTCTCTGTCTCTGTCTCTCTGTCTATCTCTGTCTCTGTCTCTCTCTCTCTGTCACTTCTCTATCTGTCTCTCTTTCTCTCTCTGTCTCTGTCTCTCTCTCTCTGTCTCTCTGTCTCTCTCTCTGTCTCTCTCTGTGTCTCTCTCCGTCTCTGGCTCTCTGTCTCTGTCTCTCCGTCTCTGTCTCTCTCCGTCTCTGTCTCTCCATCTCTGTCTCTCTCTGTCTCTGTCTCTCTCTCTGTCTCTCTTTCTGTCTCTGTCTCTCTGTCTATCTCTGTCTCTGTCTCTGTCTCTCTCTCACTGTCTCTTTTCTATCTGTCTCTCTTTCTCTGTCTCTGTCTCTCTCTCTGTCTCTCTTTCTGTCTCTCTGTCTATCTCTGTCTCTGTCTCTTTCTCTCTCTCTCTGTCTCTCTCTGTCTCTCTTTCCCCCTCCTGCTGTGTGGCAAGGTGAAAAGGGGGTTGGGCCTGGAGTCTGGAAGATGTGACTTCTTGAGTTCAAATCTAGCTTTAGGCACTTAGTATCTGTATGAACTTTGGCAAGTCACTTAACCCTGTTTGTCTCCATTTCCTCATCTATGAAATGATCTAATGAAGGAAATGGCAAACCACTCCAATATCTTTGCAAGAAAACTCCATATGGGGGTCACCATGAATTGGACATGGCTAAAAAAACAACTGAGCAACATCTTTCTTTTTATCTATCCGTCCATCTTTGTGTGAGTATGTGTATATTTGTATGCTTATATGTATCTTCACACATGTATATGTGTGGGTATATGTGTTTAACACGAGTTTTTTACAGAAAATGTACAGATACCTTCTGTTTGCTTTATGTGTGCAGTCTGGGCTTCCTGCTTCTGACCATATATGACTCAAAAAATATACGACTCAACCTATAATTGAAGTTGACAAAGAATCCCCTAAATGGCTGCTAAGTCAAATCAGTTCCTGTGTCAGTGACCTATTAAAAGATGAGAAAATTTTGGGGTAAACTTTTCTTGGATGCAGTTCTCCAAGTGGTCAGATGTGACTCTACTAAAGGATTGGGAAGAAAAAAATCTTCCTCTATCCTGATGTCATGGTGATCCTATGCAGGTGAATACATGAATGAAATATTTAAGACCTTATGGTCTTAAGCAAAGCACTGTGTCAAGTGACGAGTTACATATAGAAATGTAAAACAATAATAGCTCTCAAGAAACTCAAAATGTATGGGAGAGACAACACATATGAGAGGTCTCAGTTGCAAGTCAGATGGAAAGGTCCTATGGTCCTTGGGGTGCAACAGCAAAGCAGATGTTAATGCATCTTCTCTAAAATCATTTCCACTGACAAAATGGTATCAATTTCTCATGTGGAACTACTGAACAGTGCCAAGGGCTTTGGTGGCAAGATCTTTTCTGGGTCTTCAGTAGCTTTGGCTGTAGAGCCTGTAGGAGAAGTTGCCAAGCTGCCTCTATTTCCCCAGAGGTTATTGTTTCCCAGAAGGATGACTGAGGGCAATGGGCTAGAAGAATTGCTATTTCCAAAACTCTTCAGGGTCTCGCGCTGTCCTCATAAAGGTCTAAGATGAGATGGTAATCAAGGTGATGGGGGTGGTAGTGGTACTGGCAATGCCACCTCCTGTCTCTTCATCAGGATGTCTTATTGCTTCAGTTAAACTGACTTGTTCACCCTGTGTGTTGCAGCTGGTTGGAAGTTAGCAGGGATATCTGGTCCCTTCTTGATAGGAGTTGCTTCCCAGCATAATATCTTTGAGCACTGTGCTGGAAGCAGGAAGAGTAGATTCTTCAAGGGGATACCATGACTCCCATGGGTTCTGTGCCCATCTTCCTATCTGTGATAGTTGGCAAGAAGTTGTCACTAGTGAAGATAGCTAGTCCTAGGGGAATTAAACAGGTAAGCATGCCAAGAACCATTGGCTGATTTTGACTCTATTTTGTGTTTCTTTTCCTTACCTAGTTGACCTTGTGAGTTCAGGAGGTGTTCAGGAATGAGATGAAATGTGAAATGACTAATTAGAAGTATTTCAAGCTGTTTTATGTCCTGATGAAGATTCTCTGCCAGTTGTCCAACAGATTGTAACTAGAGTTATAAGTTAAGTGACTGAATCTTGTTAAAATCATTCTGTTAATGGTGTACTATATTTCTTCTAAGATTGACCTTTCTTTATATAGACTGCAGTGGTTCTCAACCTTCCTAATGCCATGACCCTTTAATACTCATGTGTGGGCGTATCTGCATGTGGGTGGACCCGCCTGGAGATGGATAGAGGAGCAGTGTCTCGGTTCCTAAGACCATCGGAAATATGTGTTTTCTGATGGTCTTAGAAGCCCCCGGTGACCCCTGTGAAAGGGTTGTTCAACACCCAAAGGGGTCGCGACTCACAGGTTGGGAACCGCTGACATAGTGAAATAAAATACCTGCTCAATATTTGATGCATGTTGTGTAAAAGTCTTAGAAACCCAGAAATGAACCATAATTAGCATTTTACCTGGGATATAGGTGTGGGAATTTGCTAGTGCTAGTGTGGCAATGAGTGTTCAAGTAGAACTGCTGCTAATCTGGCTTCCCCAGAACTGAACCCAGGCAACCACAAATGCCAGTTCCAAGGGCTTTTGCAGAGAAATGCCTCTATTCTAGATATGTTCTCATTTGTAATAGATTTAATTTTAGGGACAAAACAAAATTTAAGGACAACTTATATTTGAAGTGATGTTGAAGGAATGAAGGAATGAAAAAAATCTATTAAGGACTATGCTAGGAGTTAGAAATACACATGCAAGAACATAGAGAGGCTCTGCCCTCACAGAACTGACATTCTAATGAGGGATACAGCATATTTAAGGAAGTGGTGGTCAGGGAAAAATGAAGTTGGATGGATACCAGGCACTGTGTTAGGCAATTCACAAATATTATCTCATTTATCTTCACAGCAAATCTGTGAGGCAGATATTGTTATTATCTCCATCTTACAATTGAGGAAACTGAGGCAAACAGAACTTAGGTCACTTGTCCAGGGTCACATAGTTGGTGTCTGAGGCTAGATTTGAATTCAGGTCTCCCTCAATCCAATGTCAGTACTCTATCCCAAGCACTATGTTGGTGCCACGTCTTTTGTACTGATACAATCATTACTCCTAGTCCATGTGCTGGGGTGGTGGGAGGGAGGTGGGAGGGTGATGCACAGGAAGGTGGCTAGGGTAAAGCTTGAAGATATGATAAATCAATATACAACAAACATGATTAAATGATTGCTATGTTGAAGACAATTTATTTGGTGCTGGAGATTAAAAAAATAAGGATTTTTTTTTTGCCCTCAAGGAGCCAAACTTTACTTGGGTTATACACAAAAATCAATACAAGACAATTTGAGAAGGAAGGGAGCACTTGTAATTGGTGGGGATTGAGAAAGGCTCTACCTAAAAGATGAGATCTAAGCTAAATATTGAATCAAAATGTAATCCCTGTCCCAAAACCCATTGGTAAGGGACTCTCTCCTTATTTGTGAAGATGAAGGCCTTGCCCTATAAAGACAGAGCAAGCTAGCTCTCAGTTGTCCCCCTTTCAACCTCTCCAAGAAAGAGTTTTCTTCAAGCATTGAGTCAGTTTGCAGTTTCAAGAGAGAAAATGTAAAAGGCCAAACCACCAAAGGTTGCTGATGGAAAAGACTCTGGGAAGAAATGAAAAGAGTGGGTGTTACGGGAATCTAAAGATCTTCCCTGCCCCTAGGCCCTTTGCTGAAGTGGCTACCTGACTTTGAGGACCCTTGGATATTTGAAAGTATACTGTGTTCCCTAATAGGCTGAATGTGGTCACGTGGAGCCTGTGGCGCCA
>CM053585.1:259122588-259177588 GCA_028646515.1 Pseudochirops corinnae
ATATGTTCATTTTTCATTTTCAGGGAGGTATTTTCTCCAGTTAGATTTTGGACCTCCCGTCCTAATTCTCCAATTTTACTTTTTAAAGCTTTGTTTTCTTTTGTGAAATTTTTTTCCAATTTGGTCACTGTAGATTTAAATTTATCTTCTGTCTCTCTAATTTCATTTTTAAAATCCCTGTTGAGATTCTCCAAGAATGCTTTTTGGGCTTGGGACCAATTCACATTTCCTTCTGTGGTCTCCAGTGTGTGTGTGTGGAGTCTGTGTTGCCTTCTGAGTTTGGTTGTTCTTGCTCACTATAGATTAATTTAAGGTTCTAGCCTTTACAGTTTCCTTCTTCCCCATTGTGGTTGCCTATATCCTGTATTTTTAGAGTGGATATCTGCTTCTGGGGTGCAGGAGTACTAAGCTTCTCACGCTGGGAGGTAGGGATTTGGTTGTTAACTTCGTGAGCTGTGACCTCTGAGTGTGTGGGCTGAGGCCAGGGCCAGGACTCTCATTGTTTCCCCTGAGTTGCCTGAGGCTCATAGAGTAACTTATGGGGGCAGGATGGTCTGGCTCCTTCAGGTTTCCACCTGTTTCTCTGGGCTGCTTCTCAGGCAGGCTCACTGCAGTAGAAGGGCGGGGCTGCAGTTTGCTGATTGGCCAGGTGGTTCTAAAGCACACTTGGTCTTTTGTTGTTAGGGCTTGCTGGCTCCACCCACCTGAGCTTAGGCTTCATACAATCTCCCTTCCTCCTTCCTCAGTGATTTCTAAGCCTGGGGCTGTTTACACTTATGCAAGAATGTATTCTAGATAGGGCAGTTACCTCTTGACTTTTCTGGGTCAGGCAGGATCAGAGCACCTAGATTTTTTTTCTTTCATCCCGACTTCTGGAATTTTGGATACGTAGTTTCAAACATCCAGGTGGCAGGCTGCTAGCCCCAGGAAAAGCCACTGATCCTGCTGTGGGCCCTGCGTTCCCTCCTGCCCAGTTCCGTTGGTCCTCCACTCAGTGGTGAGACGGCTGCTGAAGCCTCTGGCTGGGTAAGTCTGCTGGGTGTGGCTTCTCAGTCTGCAGCACTCTGCTCTCAGGTCAGCACTGGTGCCACTCCTATGTGCTCTGCGTTCTTCCTGTCCCGACCTGAGTAGGCACTTTTCTGGGCTGGGAATCTGTCACTCTCCGTCTCCCAATGGGTTCTGTCATTCTTAAATCCACTCAAATTTACTTTTTAGCTTTTAACAACAAAATTCTTGGGGAGCTTGGAGAAGCTACTGTTTACTTCCCGCCATCTTAGCTCTGCCTCCTGTAGTTGACTCTTAAAACAAAAAATTGAACTAGATGATTTTCAAGGTCTCTTATAGATTTAAATCCTAAACTTTCTGTGCATAAGTAAGTGAATGTTCCTAGGACACTAGTGGCTTTTGGGGTGCATAGTGCTTTCCAGAGCTCACCATTCATGGGATCTGAAAGGACATAGGGGAGAGTTTGCTTTATCTCTTGTAGAAGGGCAGGCTCTCCTGTGAGGGAAGGAAGATCACTCCAAGTTAGCAGTTAATTTCCCATCTCAAAGAACAGCAACACAAATAAAATACAGCTTCTCTCCCCTTCAGGTCCTTCATAACTCGGGGGCAAATTCCCACTAGCAGAGCCCTCCCCTAGGCCTGCCAGGGGCTCTCCTCTATGTGTCAGAGCAGCCAAGTCAGACCCAGGAGTGAGGATCAGTTCAAAGACTTCACGCTTCACCTGGAAGAATTGGTTTCCAACAGCCCATGACTGAAGTATTGCGCATCATTTCCTTTCCAAAGAGCAGCTGAAACTTTAATGTTTGTGGCAGCTGATGCCAACTCTGAGGCTCTATGCTCCCTGGCTCAGCCATCCCACCACAGTTCTAAATGCTTCAGGTAAAGTTCCCTTCTCCTTTACCCCTTCTCAATGACATCCTCTCATCCCACTTCTATGAGTATGAACCCAAGCCCTTTGCCCTCATCCCAATGGCCAGCTTACCCACCACCAACTCCTTTTCCTCATTTGCTACATGGATAAATTAGTTTGAATGAGCAGGGAATCACCAACTACAGTCCTTTTGGTAAGAAAAGCCACCAGACTCTATCATCTTTCCCTGTCACTATGCTTTCTATACCCCTCAGGCCATCTGACCCACCTAAGGACCTAAGGATCCCTGAACCTTGCCATTTACTATGCAGCTGTACCTTTAGGATCATAGAGCCTTTTCATGTACCCTATTGCTATACACTCCTACATGTGTTATCTCCTCTACTGAAAATGTTAGTTCCTTGACAGTGTTGGTTCCTTCATTTCAAGGGGAGAGGGAGAGGGTGAGGGCAATGATGACTTATGGCATATAGGTTACTGCCTCTGGGCTTCCAAAAGCTCACAACAAGAATCTTGTCATGTCCTACCAATCTAGGAATGCTTCAAGGAAAGACCCAGGGATGGATCTTGTGTCTTATATCCAAGTAACACCCTAGACAAATGTAGAGCTGCTCATCACTGAATGGCAGGCCACCAGAGGGTAATTGTTTGTTTTGATTATATTTGATTTAATTTGGCCATAGCAACTCATGAAGACAGTCTCCTCTGGCTATATATACTGGCATAATTGTGTTAGTATTGGGAGCACCTGCATCAATGTAACCATGGTTCCTTGAAATGATAATAATACTAATCTTATTTTCGAAGGGAATTTTATGGTTTATAAAATTGGCAGACAATGGGGTACACTGGCAAAAGCTTTGAGCTTGGGATCATAGGGCACCTGAGACCACTTCCCAGTTCTCTTCTTACTACCTGTATGAACTTGGCCAATGACTTAGCCTATCTGGGCCTGCTTCCTTACAGGTAAAACAGAATTGGACTATACAGTATTTTATAATTAGTATAGGTTGGATGATTTCTAAGATCCTTTTTCAGTTCCAGATCTACCATTCTCTCATCAATCAATGAACAAATATTTATCAAACACCTACAATGTTTTTAATTCTGCTTAGCACTGGGGATACAATATCTGAAATAATTGCAACTTCCAAGGAATTTATATTCTGATGGTGATTTGGCATCCTTCATCACCATCGTGGTCTCCAAAGAGGCAGTGTTAGACAGTGAATAGAATGTTGAACTTGGAGTGAGGAAGATCTAGGTTCACACACCTCCTCTGGAGCTTGTTAGTTGGGTGACTAGTGACAAATTATGTAGCTTCAGTTTACTCATCTTTAAAATGGGGATAACAGTACCCATAGTACTCCTCTGGCAGTTTTGTTATGAAACTCAATGAGATAACACATGTAAAGTGTTATATAAACTTTTAAGTATCATGCAAATATCAGTTATCATTATCTCAACTGAGACTCACAGATATTCTAAAAGATAACAGGCATATTTGGAGAGGATTTCCTAATCTGTTAAGTGGGGATAAAGTTCCACAACCAGTAAATGAGAGAATTCTGATACGAATCTGGGTCACAATTGCAAATCTAGCATTATAGAATTATAGAATATTGTGCTTCTAGACCCCAGCAACTCTTATCATGGGGAGTACCAGATCCTAGGAGGAGAATTTGGGGAGGGAGGAGGAAGAAAACATAGGAAATTCCTCTGCAACCACTTTTTTTTTTTTTTTGCTTTTTGGAGGGCAATTGGGGTTAAGCGACTTCCCAAGGTCATACAGTTAGTAAGTGTTAATTGTCTGAGGCCAGATTTGAACTCAGGTCCTCCTGACTCCAGGGCCAGTGCTCTATTCACTGTACCATCTAGCCACCCTGCAACTGCTTTCTATCACTACTCAGGGTAGGGGCAGCTGACTCTGGGTTATATGAGTTGTAGGGCAAATAGGAGCATAGAAAAGTGACCTGAAGCAGAGTGGTCTGATACAAAGAGGCCTGATGAGGTCTGGCTTCATATGTCTGGGGTTCAAATCCAGGCTCTGCTGTGTATGAGCTGCATGGCCATGGACAAATAATTTCCTATCTCTGGGTCATCTTTTCCCTATTACACAGAGAATCATTCTTAATGCTGGGCTTAGAACCTAAGTCTCCTGATTCTCAGACCAGTATTTGTATTTCTGCTACACTTGCATTTTAAAGATGACACCGAGTGATTTGACTCAGCTAAAATGGATGGTAAATAGGAGAGCTTGGATTCAAACTCAGATATTCTAATTCTAAATCCAGTGCTCTCTTAAATCTATCTAGATGCCTTTCTAAATCTCCAGAGAGTGAAAGTAGTGGTCAGGCGTTGGCAGTGTATTTATACATGTGCAGGACTCCAGCTTCCTATCAGGAGCCGCATCCTGCCATGTCCTTCATCCAACATGTCCCATGTTCAACAGCTTTCAGTTGTGCTGAGCAGTGAAAGAACTTCACTAAGAAGATGTGGCCTCCAGGTAGATAGTCAATGGCTTCCTGTAACCCAATGGGAAGGCATATATGCTGCTAGAGAATCATACAATCTGAACTGGAAAGAACTTCAGCTTGACAGGTACCATAGACCAGGGGAAGGGGCTCTGGATCTGAAGTCAGAGAACCTGGAGAGATGTCCAGTTCTGCCATTCACTACATATGAGTGATCCCAGACGTGTTACTTACCCCTGGATTCCTCCTCTCCAAAATGAAGGGTTGAAATAAATAACCTTTAAGCTGCAGTGGTTCTCAACCTTCCTAATACCTCGACCCTTTAATACTCATACATGGGCATATCTGCATGTGGGTGGACCTGCCTGGAGACGGATAGAGGAGCCGTGTCTTAGTTCCTAAGACCATCGGAAATATGTGTTTTCCCATGGTCTTAGGTGACACTGTTTGACCCCCAAAGGGGTCATGATCCACAAGTTGAGAACTGCTGCTTTAGGGTACCTTCCAGCTTCTGAGCTATGCTCCCATTCCTTGTACCCCAGGCCCGTGATCCAGACAAGACTGGCTGGAGCCATTTTAGGAATGTCTAGCTTGTTCTTTTTCCTCGTTTTCAACAATGAAGATATCTGAACATAATAATTGTGTTGCCTTGTGCATTTTCTTCTCTAGATTAAACAGCCTCTTTTATAAGCTCATAGACTCGCGGACCCAGGACTCAAAAGGACCTTTGATATCTGGAGTCTGAGAAATCTGAATTAAAATTTTGCATCAGAAAATCACTCCATAAATGACCCTGTATAAGTCACTTAACCCCTTCCTCAGCTTCAGTTTCCCCACCTTTCTCGCAGGGTGATGAGGATCAAGTCAGACAATAGCTTTACAGTGCTTTACCAGCTTTGAAGGGCCATAGAGACGGTGGCTATTATTGTTAACCTCCAGTCCCACAACCTTACTTTACAAGAGAGGAAACCGAGGCCCAACTTGTCCAAGGCACATGAGTAATGATGCCTAAACCCGGATCTGAACCTGCGTTCTCTTCCTCCAAATTCATCTGAAGTTCTTTGCATTACAAGTTGCTTCAGCTGTTCCAAGGTATGGCAAGGTTTCCAGCTCAAGGCAGTTTATAGTATTTGTTGAGGCCACTACTTATCCCAGGAGAAATGAATCCCAGGGGCCACTTTGCCAGCAGCTCAGCTGGATGCCCTGCTCAGATGTAATGTGGCCAACAATTGGACAGAACTTCACTTTACAGCTGTGGGTCCTTCCTGAGGGCTGTTGGAGGCCGTAGGGCATTAACTCAAGGCCTCTCTGCCCTTTGGAAAAAGTGTAAGACAATAACTCCCTTTAAGATAAATGAAGAGAAATGTAAGATCTGTTCAGTTCTGATAAAAAAAAAAAATCAAGTTTAAAGCAATATGTTATTAGAACCATAAGTTTTGTTTGAGAAATTTGGAAATCCGGAGTTTATTTTCCTTTGGTGTTGCTGCAGAGAATCAACAGGAATGGATATATTTTTTTTCTTCTTCTTCTCGTATTTGTGCCCACATATTAAACACATATGTGGGTCAGATTCCTTGTGTAAATGCAAAAGGGATGGGGGTGGGGAGTGGGGTGGGGAAAGGTGCAACTAAGTCCATTGACCTGTCTCCTTGCCCTCAGGACTCTTTCAAACAGCTGTGAGAAAAAGGAGTGGGGGGGGGGGGTGGGGGGTGGGGAGGAGGAGGTAATTTAACAGCCCAGATCCAGATGTTCATTTCATACACACACACTGAACAGCTTTTGCATGGTTTATTTCATTTTTTGAAACCATTTTTCACCAGCCTGTTTTCTCAGCTGGGAAACTTCTGGTATAGTGTTTTCAAAAAAATATTGCATTTGGCATTACACGAAAATAGAGCCTTTAAGACATTAAAAGGACAATCTCCTTGTTTGACTTGGGCTCGAAAAGCAACGCTGTAGGAATGTGGGGGGTTTGTACCACCCAAAGAATAGGTAACAGAAATTTTCCAGTCTTAAATGCAGTTTACACAGGAATCTGAGAGCTTGTTTAACTTGCTGATTTTAAATGCTTTGCCATCTTTATGTTAACCTGAAGTGTTAGAGAAGGCTGACCTGGCTGGGGAAAAGTTAAACCGATATGTGAACACACCCAGAACTCACATTGAACTAGGGAAAAAACCCTCTTCCATGGTACTTCAAAGTGCCTAACTTTAAATAAAAAAAAAAGTTGGGAGGGGGTCATAAAACTGTATTTTTCTCATTCCAAACCAGCAGCAGAGGGGAAGTAGGAGGGTGTTGGAAGAAAGATATTCCCACATCTCCTGAATTCAGTTGGTTCAATTCCAGGTACCAGTTCATACATTATTCCACTATGGTCTGATAAGCCTTGGAATGCAAGACTGTCCCTTCTACTTTCTTATCCAAAGAGGGCCTGCTATCCTGGGGAATGCATATGCCATGGAATCTGTCCATCCAGATGTCTGTTTCTTTGTAATTCCAGGGCATTTTCTATGTATGAGGGCAATCTGAAAGATGGGGAAGAGGGGTAGTAAACAGGAGAGGTATATAGGGCTTATGGAGTGTCCAGCAGTGGTATTTGTTTCAATTCATAATTTATTAACCATCCACGATATACAAGACTTGACACTTAGGATCAGGAATATAAGGATGAAATAAAACAAAGGTCTTGACTGTGTCATGGTATAGTTAAAAAATTATTGGAGTTGGAGTCAGAAGACCTTCATTAGAATCCCGATTCAGCTATTTAGTTACATATGATCTTGAACAAGTCTCTTAACTACTTTATTTTCATTCTATGTAAAATCTACTCTGCAAGCACCTTCTGTATAGCTAGTTATGTACATATTAGTTTCACTATTAGAATATAAACTTCTGGAGGGCAGGAACTATTTTTGCTTTTTCTTTATATCTTTATTACTTAGCATAGTGTCTGGTATACTGTGAGTTTTTAATAAATGCTTATTGAACATTAGGAAAACTATCAGCATAACTGACCAGATCAATAACAAAAACAACAACAATCATATGATTATATCAATAGAAAAGTATTTGACAAAATACAACTCATTCCTATTAAAAACATTAGAAAGTATAGGAATCAATGGAGCCTTTCTCAAAATAAATAATGTATCTAAAACAAGAGTAAGCATTATCTGTAATGATGATAAACTAGAAGCCTTTCCAATAAGATCAGGGGTGAATCAAGGATGTCCATTGTCACCACTGTTATTCAATATTGTACTAAGAATGCTATAGCAATAAGACAAGAAAAAGAAATTGAAGGAATAAAAATAGGCAATGAGGAAATAAGACTATCACTCTTTGCAGATGATAGGACATAAATTATAGGACACAAGAGAATCGACTGAAAAACTAGGTGAAAAAATTAGCAGCTTCAGCAAAGTTGTAGGATATAAAACAAACCCACACAAATCATTAGCATTTCTATATACTACCAACAAAGGAAGAACTAGTAAGAGAAATCCCATTTAAAACCACTACAGACAATATATAATACTTGGGAATCTACCTGCTAGGGTCTATATGAACACAATTACAAAACACTTGTTATACAAATAAAGACAGATCTAAACAATTAGAGAAATATTAATTGCTCAAAAGCAGATCTAGCTATATAATAAAAATGATAATTCTACCTAACTTAATTTTCTTATTCAGTATTGTACTACCAAAGAGTTATTTTATAGAGCTAGAAAATTAATAACAAAATTCATCTGGAAGAACAAAAAAATGTTAAAAAAAAATTCAAAGAAATTAATGGAAAAAACATGAGGAAAAGTAGCCTGTTATGACCAGATTTGAAACTACATTACAAAGCAGTAAACATCAAAACAATCTGGTACTGGCTAAGAAATAAAGTGGTAGATCTGTGAAATACTATAGATTAGGTACACAGTAGACAGTAGTAAATGATCATAGTAGTCTAGTGTTTGATAAATCCAAAGATCCAAACTTTTGGGGTAAAAACTCACCATTTGACAAAAATTGTTGGGAAAACTGGAAAGCAGTTTGGCAGAAAATAGCCTAGACCAACAACTCATAAATGATTTAGACATAAATGGCAGTATCCTAAATAAATTAGGAGAGTGTGGAGAAATGTACCAGTCAGATTTATAGATAAGGGGAAAGTTTATGACAAAACAAGACAGAGAGGATTTAGGGAAGAAAAATGGACAATTTTGATTACATGAAATTAAAAAGGTTTTGCACAAACAAAACAAAATACATACAAAATTAGAAGAAAAACAGGAAATGGGGTAATTTTACAGCAAGTTTCACGGATAAAGGACTCATTTCTTAAATATATAGGGAACTGAGTCAAATATAAAAAGAAGACATTCCCCAGTTGACAAATGGTCAAAGGAAATAAACAGGCAATTTTCAGAAAAAAGAAATCAAAGCTATCAATAGTTATATGAAAATATGTTTTAAATTGCTACTGATTAGAAAAATGAAAATTAAAACAACTCTGAAGTGCCATCTCACACCTATGAGATTGGTTAACATGACAGAAAGGGAAAATGACAAGTACTGGATGTGGAAAAATCCAGACACTAATGCCCTGCTGGTGGAGTTGTTAACTAATCCAACTGTTCTGGAGAGCAATTTAGAGCTAGACCCCAAAGACTATAAAACTGTGCATACTCTTTTACCTAGCAATACCACTACTGGGTCTGTATCCCAGTGTCATCAAAGAAAAGGGATAAGGACTTATTTGTACAAAAATATTTATGGTGGCCCTTATTAGTGCAAAAAATTGAAAATGAATAAAATGTCCATCAGTTGTGCAATGGCTGAGAAAGTTGTGGTATATGACTGTGATGGAATACTATTGTGCTAAAAGAAGTGGTAAGTAGTATAGTTTCAGAAAAAACAAAACAAAACAAAACAAAAACCTGGAAGACCTATATGAACTTGTGCAAAGTGAAGTGTGAATGTTGTACACAGCAATACGAATGTTGCTCAATGATCAATTGTTAATGACTAAGATACTCATATCAAGACAATGATCCATGACAATTCCAAAGGACTCATGATGAAAAATACTATTCACATCCATAGAAGAAATTAATGAACTCTCAATACCAACTGAAGCTTTTTTAACCTCTATTTTTCTCTTTCTTTCTTTGTTTCTTTCTTTTTTGGTTTGCATTTTCTTTCTTGACATAGCCGTATGGAAATATGTTTTGCATGTGAATCAATATCAAATTACTTCTCAAAGAAGGCGAATGGGAAGGAGAAAGAGAATTTGGAATTCAAAATGTTAAAAAATAAATGTTTAAAAATTTTACATGTAATTAGCAAATATTTGATGAAAAATAAAAACATTAAAAATCAATGCTTATCATTTGATTAAAATGGATGTTGGACTAGATGATGTCTGAGGTTCCTTTCTGGTCTCGATCCTATTGTTTCTACCTACAAGGAATTTTCAATCTAATAGGTAAGACAAAACAGAAACACGAGTCTGACCCATATCATTCCCTTAAAAACCTTCTGTAGGTCCCTATTACCTATAGGTTAAGATTGAAATTTCTTGCCTAAGTTAAGACTCTCTACAGGCATTCCAACCTACCATCTGAGTCTTCTTTCAAACTCCTCCCTTTCATATACTTTGTGGTTCAACCAAATTTAATCATTAGCTACTTCTGATCTCATCATACTGTCTCCTGCCCTGCACATTTACCCAGATAGTCTTCCATGTCTAGAATGGACTCCCTGTTCTTCTCTGTCTGTTAAAATCTTTTTTTTTTTTTCATAATAACTCTCAGCTGTCATCTTTTCTGGGAAACTGTCTCTGGTCCCCCAGATTAAAAGTATGTACTCCCACCTGAGATTTTCCTGGAGCATTTTGCCTCGCTGTCCCCTTTGCTCTATTACACTATATTTTATTTGAGTAGGTGTATCCTTCACATTACATTGTAAAGTCCTTGGGGACAAGGACCATGTAATTTAAAAAAATGTATCACCACTATCTAATACAGTCCCTTTCACAGAGTAGGTCCTTAAAGCCTGTTTATTAAATTGGGGAACAAATAACAATATTTAAGAACATGATATGTGTGAAAGAGAGTCTAACAAAATGCTCTGAGCAAATTAAAGATGCCCAGAGTTCCTTTTCTCCTCAAGGTATCAGGAAAAACTTCGTGGAGGAAGCAGCTCTTAATTGGAATCTTAAAGGAGAGGAAGCACATCAACATGCTGAGATGTAGTGGACAGAAGAATATATTATATTCAGTCAGTAAGCATTCAAGTACTTACCGTGTGTCTGACACGGCATTAAATACTAGAAATATAAAGAGGCAAAAACATTCAAGGAGCTCCCATTCTAATAGAGAGACAACAAGCAAATAAGTGTAAATGGAAGATTATTTCAGAGTAGTAAGGTAATCTCAGTAACGCTTTTTTGAGGGGAGAAGGCAAGGCAATTGGGGTTAAGTGACTTGCCCAAGCTCACACAGCTAGTTAACTGTGTCAATGTCTGAGGTCGCATTTGAACTCAGGTTCTCCTGACTCCAGGACTGGTGTTCTATTCACTGTGCCACCCTAGCTTCCCCCCTCGGTAATGCTTTTAGATGAATTTTCATTTTATGAATTCTAACAACTTCTACACACATTTGAAAAGTGGTAGGGCATGTATGTGTAAGAAATTCAAAATATTCAATCTATATGAGGTATTTTTGCTGCTTTATAGATCTGAGGACTCCTATAAAATTTTGCATTTCACAGGTTGGGAACTATTGCCTTATACACCTTACTACCTGCATAACTTTAGGTAAAATTTTATCTTGATGAACCCAAATTTCCTCATTTGTTAAAACACTAAGAAAACTGGAATTGAAAAATGCCTCAAATGATCAAACCAATGATTGTGTCAGTTGATACTCCTGATCCTTAGATGAGAGTGTCGGACTTAGGAAAATCTTTTTCAGTTCCAAGCCCATGATTCTATGAAGATCATTTTGACCAGAAGAAAAGAATGGAGGAAGAAAGGAAATTTCATCTTTTTTTTTTTTTGAATCAGAGAATATGATAAGGGAATCCCACACCCACTTCCTGGTCCTGTCTCCCAGCTTGCACCACTTAAAAGTCAGGACCACAATTCAGGGACCCAAATTTTTCATGGAAGTGAAATATAGCCAAAGATAATTGTCACTGACTGTCTCCATGCCCATTTAGCATCTTGGGGAAGAGACACAGAGACACACTTATGTCAGTGGCATTTTCCTCAGGAAATTCAGGCAATGTTGTTCAATTCTTCTCAAATCTCAGCAGCTTACCTGGATAAATGAATAAAAAGGCATTTACCAGATGCTTACTGTGTGCTAGGCACTGCGCTACACATCAGGATCCCAAATATAAAAACAAGATACTCTTGACCCTCAACGAGCTTACATTCTAACAAGGGGAAATAGCAGAAATAGGGAATTGGTGACCAGGGAAGGAGGACTTGGTCTAGAAAGTCCCAAACATACTAAAGGTGGTCAAAGTAGGTATCCATGGGCAACTAGTGAACATTTCTCTTCCTCCCAAAATATCCCAGTGACTACCACCTTCAAACAGTGCTGGTATGGCCTTACGAGTGCTCTCAATATGTTTCAGTTGGTCCTTGAATTTCCCCCACCTTCTCTAAATACACTGCTAACAGTTACCCCTGCCTGATGGTACAGACCACCCTGACGCCAGGCAACACAATGTCCTCAGGTTACACTCAGGAAAACCTCAGCTCAAATTCTATCACAGACACATATTAACTAGGTCACCCTGGGCAAGTCACTGAACCTCTCCGCCTCAGTTTCTTCAGCTATAAAATGGGGGTATTTTTAGCACCACATATTCTCACTGAAGACAGTGCATTTGTGGCTTATGTTGACAGCACCTTGCACTGCCTCACTTACAACAAACAGTCTCATTTCATGGCATTTTGAGTTCTCCATGCAACTATATACCCAGAAAGGTTTGGATTTGATATTTTGTGTCAAAAGTCATAGGGATCTCTGGGGTGGGGAAGATGAATAAAGGAAGACAGGAATTCAAGAGACCTTTCCAGAACTCTGGTGGGCATGAAGCTGAGAACCAGTGGTCAGAAGCTAGGACTCACCATCTAAAAATCCTTGACTAGATGGCCCCTAAAGATCTATGCCTCTTGTCCCATGTTATACTTAGGATAGCACCATTAGAACCACATAGCTTGATAATTGTATGGCTACCGTTTGACGCTCTGGTTTGCCAGCTGAAATTGAGAAGAGTAAGAAACCTGAGAAATAATATATGACTACATTTCAGAAAACCCTGAAAATACTGTCTTTTATCACAGAGCATCATAGATTTAGAGCAAGGAGAGACTTCACAAGCCACCTGGTCCAAATCCATCTTTTAACAGAAGAGGAAACTGAGACCCAGGGAAGGCAGCTGATTAGCCAAAGTCTCACAGGTTGTAGCTATCAGAAACAGGACTTTCGCCCTGGTCATCTGGCTCCAGGGTCAGTGTTCCCTCTGCTATACCAGGTCTTTTCTTTGACGACACAAAGTGAAATGCTATGCCTGAGGAGAGTGACCCAACAGCCTGGGAGGCCATTCTGGGAAGGTCATCACAGAGCAGGGAAGACAGGGACCAGGCCAGACCAGGCCAGACCACGCCAAGGAGGAGCTCATTGAGGATGGAGCCACCCGGGGACAACATACTTGAGGCTGTTTCTGATTTATGTTGGCTATCTGTTCCACCTAGTAAGTGAGACAGATTCTGTAGCAGGAATGTGTTGTTCAGTCATTTTTCAGTTGTCTGACTCTTCATGACCACATTTGGGGTTTTCCTGGCAGAGATACTGGAGAGGTTTGCCATTTCCTTCTCCAGCTCATTTTATAGATGAGGAAACTGAGACAAACAGGGTGAAGTGACTTGCCCAGGGTCACACAGCTAGTGAGCATCTGAGGCAAGATTTGAATTCATGAAGATGAGTCTTCCTAACTTCAGACCTAGCGCCCTGTGTGCTCTGGTGCCACCTAGCTTCCTGCTCAAATCCCATCTCTGGTGGACATTAGCTGTATGACCCAGGATTAATCAATTCCCCTCTCTCCCCGCAGGAAACTCAAAGACTGTAAGAGCTAAAGCAAGTGCTGAACTTTTCTTTTTTCTTTGGAGGGCAGAAGGTAGGGCAATTGGGGTTAAGTGACTTGCCCAAGGTCACAGGACTAGTTTTTGTGTTAAGTGTCTGAGGCCATATTTGAACTCAGGTCCTCCTGACTCCAAGGCCAGCGTTCTATTCACTGCACCACTTAGCCACCCCTGAACTTTTCTTATGAGAAATTCCCTACGCCAATAAAATTACAAGTCTTATAAAACAAAAAACCAAAAATACGGTTGCTAAGCATAATTATTTCTAACAGCTAAAGAATTATAAATGCTGTCGGTACCTTCTAAATTTCAGGTCCCTGGAGAAAAATCCTCCTTTCCTTACTCTAGTTATGATTCTAACTCTAAATATACTAGCCCAATTGGTCTCAAAAGATAATATACAAGAAGTGCAGGGGCAGCTGGGTGGTGCAGAGGATAGGTTGCAAGGCTTGGAGTGGGGGAAAGCTGAGCTCAAACCCTGCCTCAGAGATCTTGGGTGTTGTGTGATCCTGAGCAAGTCATTTAACCTTGCTGTGACTCAGTTCCCTCATCTGTCTAATGGGAATGATAGTAGCACTTACTTCGTAAGGTTGTTGTCAAGATCAAATGAATTAAGATGCATAAAACACTTTGCAAACCTTAACACAATATACATTCCATCAACAAATAGGTGACTGATTAGTATCACATTGAGGAAGACCTAGTGTTGACCTAGGATTCACTCAATCCCTGGTTAGATTGAGAGCTGGCAGGGACAGAAGGGAGTTCAAAGATGTTCACATCATAGCTTAGTACTTGAAGCTGGAGACACTTTATTTTCTTCTTCTGTAAGATGAGCCTAGATGAACTCTGAGGCCTAGAAAGGGTGATTGGGTTGGCCCAGGACACATATTTAGTAAGTGACAGAGTTGGAATTGAAACCCAGATTGTCTGATACCAAATCCAATTTTCTTGACACTGTACCAAAGCTGACTCTATAGGCTTGATGTCTAGGCCCTACCCTGATCTTAGCTATGTGACTTTGTGCAAGTAACTATCCTCCTCTGGTCATTGCTATATTCATATAAAAATGAGGCCTATTGAACTAGAGAGAATCTCTTTCTCTAAGTTCCTTCCAATCATAAGATTCTGAGATTCTAATGCAGGGAACCTTCTATCTTTTTTTTTTTCCTCAGTTAAAACCAACATTACTGTACTTTATCTCTTGCATTTTAGCTTCTGATGTGGTAGGCCTCCTGAGGCCCTGCTGTGACTAGTGGGGCAAAGAAGAGGCAGCCACATGTTTACACAGGAGGAATCTGGCCAAGCCAAAAAGAGATTCAGGATTGAAGTACTACAGACAGATTGAGGGGGAAGGGAATTCTCTAAAGAGTGAGAGAACACAAGGAACGTGGGGAGACAAGAACAAAGTCAAGGCCAGCTCACTAGTACGCCTGCCTGCTGTTTCATTAAAGAGTCATGAGGGCTGGGATTTTTTCTGGAAGATAGACAATTCTATCCTCCTTAAATTCACATATGGTCCTTAGAAACCTCTGGGTTTTCTGGAATTTTTATTGTGAATTCCAGAAATCATGATCAGTCACCGTTATCAGAGAGTCATAGGATGTCAGAGTTGGAAGGGACCCTAGAAGTGAACCCATCCAAACCGTATTTAGACAGAAATCCCTTCTATAATTCCCTTTACAAATGGTTGTCCAAAAGCTATTCCCCAACAGAGTGTAGGCCAATAATGCAAAAGAATAGTTCCAAAAGAACTGCAAACTACTAACAGGAACATGAAAGAATGTTTCAAATCACTCATAACAAGAGAAAGACAAATCAGAAACAATCTTGAATTTTTACCTCACAGCCACAACTTGGCAAAAAGAGAAGAAAAAGATGGACTTTGTTGGGTTGGAGTGGAAAGAGAGACACAGTAATACACCGCTGGTGGAGTTGTGAATTCTGGAAAGAAATTTGAATTATTCAGAGAGTGACAAAAATAGTCATACCCTTTGACCCAGAAATTCCATTACTAGGAATATATCCCAAAGATATCAGTCAGTGAATGACAATGACAAAAAGAAAAGCCTTCTGTTTATCATAATGTTTTCAACAGCACTTTTTTGGTAGTAGCAAAGAATTGGAAACAAAGACGATAGCTACTGGACTGCAGAATGGTTAAACAAATGGCCATATGTGAATATAATGTAATGAAACAGCTACTATGCTAGAAGGAACTATGCTTATGGTGAGTAAAAAGAAATATGAAAACATTTATATGAATTAATGCAATGTAAGGTAGGCAAAGCCAGAAAAAACAGTGTACACAGTGACTACAAAAATGTAAATGGAAAATAAAATAAAACAACAATAAAAGCAACTGAAGTGACATGCTTTGAAATTATAATATCCAAGCTTGGCACGAGAAAGAAAGAAAGAAAAAGAAAGAAAGAAAGAAAGAAAGAAAGAAAGAAAGAAAAAAGAAAGGAAGGAAGGAAGGAAGGAAGAAAGAGAAAGAAAGAAAGAAAGAAGGAAGGAAAGGAAGGAAGAAAGAAAGAGAAAGAAAGAAAAGAAGGAAGGAAGGAAGGAAGAAAAAAAGAAAGAAAGAGAAAGAAAAGAAATAAGAAAATGTACCTCTTTCTGTTACTTATCTGTTAGGAACTATGGGTTTGAAATACTGCATATAATTGCTGTAAGACTTTTTTTGAATGCTGGCTAATTTTCTTGAACTGTTTTTCTCCCTCTTTCAATTTTTTTGTTATTAAGGGACTATCACAAAGGCATTATGGGACAGCCAGCATGGAGCAGTATATTTCGAGCTGTTCACAGAACTAGGAAGACCTAGGTCTAATCCAGCTTCTGACCCTTATAGGCTGTGCGACACTCTCTAAGTCATATAACTCTCAGTGCTCTCACTAGCTATCCAAGGCTATAAGTGGCAAAGAAGGTGGAGACCTGCTTAGATGGAGGTAGTGCCTCGCTCCTAGGGGCTCTCTACACAATTGAAATCCCAGGTCAGGCACCTATCCCATTGAGGTACTGCTCTCTGGGAGGGGTAGCAGGGAGATATGCATTGAACATTTTAGGTGATGTTAAAGACAAGACATCAATAGAAATTTCCTTTTTTAAAAATGGTCATTCACTTCCATTTGAAAACATCCAGTGGTAATAAAGGCACAATTGATAAGGGCATGCCATTCCACATTTTTGGAGATACTAATTAATACTAATTAAGTTTCTTTTTATATTTCAGTTGATGGCATTAATATTATTTTGAATAATCATTCTTAAAGGGTAAATTGTATCTATGCCTTCACATGTTGTATAATGCTATCCATATTCATACTTTTTTTTTCTTTTTTTTTTCTTTTTTGGAGGGGAGAAGGTAGGGCAGTTGGGGTTAAGTGATTTGCCCAAGGTCACATGGCTAATTTTTGTGTTAAGTGTCTGAGGCCGGATTTGCACTCAGGTACTCCTGACTCCAGGGCTGGTGTTCTATTCACTGTGCCACCTACCTGCCCCCATATTCATCCTTTAATGAATGAAACTGAAATTTTTTTTTCTCCCAATGAGTCAACAAGGATTTGTTAAATACCTATTATGTGACAGACATTGTGCCAAACACCAGGGATACTAAGAAAGGCAGCTAGTGATATTCCACAGGAATTCCAATATATTTCTCTGTTCTTTTAAAGCCCAAAGGCTATATTTCACAGTAGATAGCCTTGGAGTATGGCTTATAGAAGATAAAATGGATAATTCTGATTGATAAAATTAAAAAGGTTTTGTTGTTACACAAATTTAATCAAGCTAAGATTTAAAAAGGAAACAACTGGGGAAATATTTGTAACGTTTCTCTGAAAAGGGTTTAATTTCCAGAGCATATAAGGAACTGATTAAATTAAAAATAAAGAGAGCCATTCCCCAATTAACAAATGGTTAAGAAAAAGACATTAATACAATAGTATCAAGGGGGAAAGCCCAGTCTACTTACAGACGTATTTTTTAAAAAGGCTCCAAGTCATTACCAGAAAAATTCAAATTAAGGCAGCTCTGAGATTCCCAATTCAAAACTGTCTGAGTAGCAATGATAAAAATAAAAGAAAAAGGAAGAGGATGAATGTTGGTGGTATATGAAACAACAGGCACATTGATGTACTATTGGTAGACCTGTCAAAGGGTACAACAATCCTTTATTTAGGATCTACCCAGTGATCTGGGACTTTCCTCTATATGCATTGGTTTTGTATACATTATTGGTGCCAATGTACCAGGCTGTTAATTTGTTTGTTCTTGGCTTCCTAGGTAAATGCTCTACTTCCTTTTCTGATTGTAACTTCCATAGATAATTTTTCTGCCGTTTCTTGTGTGTAAATTACCATTATGTACAAATGCTTCAGTCTCCCCATTCCTACTATGTGATTTTCCATTGCTCTTTAGTTGGTGTGAATTCCATCTATACTTTCATCCTAGTCCTTAATGAAAATGTTTATCAGACC
The DNA here is from genome assembly GCA_028646515.1 of Pseudochirops corinnae. Lineage (NCBI taxonomy): Eukaryota > Metazoa > Chordata > Mammalia > Diprotodontia > Pseudocheiridae > Pseudochirops > Pseudochirops corinnae. The sequence continues at coordinate 259,140,577 of CM053585.1, forward strand.
AGGGTCTGATGCCTTGTGGAACTCCACTTGAGACTAACTCCATATTGACACCAACCAATTATTCATTGATCTTTTTTGTCCAGCTGTGCAACCATAATTTTCACCCAGCTCACATTCTATCGTGAAGATAATATGAGAGATTTTGGGAAACTATGTGGTACAGAGAAAAATATTTGGAGTCATAGGTATTTGAGTTCCAATTTCACCTGTGTGACTTTGGAATAAGCCATTTAACTTCTCTGGAACTTGGCATCCTCATCTTTTAAATGAGAGAAATAATCGTGCATTGCTGCTCCTTTTCCCTATACAATGGCAATGCCTATGACAACATCAAGGCAGAGCTAGGTAGTATAGCAACTAGGTGCCCAGTCTTAGAGCCAAGAAGATCTGAGTTCAAATCAGACAATTACTAGCTGTGTCATCTTGGGCAAATCACTTAACTTATATTTGCCTCAGCTTCCTAATCAGTAAAATGGGAATAATAGTAGCACCTCTTTCCTCCAGTTGTTATGAGGATCAAATGAGATAATATTTAGGGCCTGCTAGGTGGCACAATGAATAGAGTACTAGCCCTGGAATCAGGAGGACTTGGGTTCAAATCTGGTCTCAGACACTTAACACTTACTAGTTGTGTGACTTTGGGCAAGTTACTTAACCCCAATTGCCCTGCCTTCCTCCCCCCCACACCCCAAAAAAAAATAAAAAAAAAGAGAGAGAATATTTGTAAAGTGTTTAGCACAGTGCCTATTACATGACCTATTATATGATAAGCACTTGATAATTGCTTATTCCTTCCTCTTGTTCCTTCCTCTCTTCCTGCATTTACTCTGTGTCCCTGCCATGTAGAAGGACTCAACATACTCTACATACATCTCAGTTTCTTCCTATGCAAATCAAGGTTTGGGATCTTAATCCTACCATCTTATTCACCATATTTCCTTGCCTCTAAATCTTTATGCACACTCTTTTCTATGCTTGGACGGCCCTCCTCCCACTTTCTCATTCCTCTGTTTTGCTGAGTTGCTGTCCATTCTTTCAAGCTCAGTTTAAATGCCTCCTCCCCAACAAGGTTTTCTTGACTGCCATCCCCTAGTCTCCCTTTACATCCCCTACCCTGCTTTAGACCTCACAGAACACTTTAGTTTCACCTATTATGTATTCGTTTTATTATAGTTATTTGCAGATGTGCTGTGTTCCTCTTAAGAGTGTGTAAGCACCATGAAAGCATGGATTGGATGTGTTGGATTCACAGTATCCTAAGTATGTATACTTTAGCTTTCTCCCAGGAAAAAAAATTGTATGACTCTATTTATAACATCTATTCAACTGAGAACACAAATTACTTCAAAAGGGAAAGGACAGCTTCCCGGAGTTGAGAACCCAGAGTCACTCTCAGTTTGCTTTAAGTACATTTCTACTCCTCCCCAACCCACCCATGCCCCACACCCCTCATCTCATGGGTAGGGTCAGAGGTAGTCAGTCTGAGATGACTCATAGAGAGTCCCCACCTTTCTGATGGTGAAGGGATGAACTGTGGTTCACACTCATAGAGTCATAAGCTTAGAGACGAGAACTTTAGATGTCATCTGGTCCAACTCTCTCATTGTAGAGATGAGGAAACCAAGATAGAATTGAAGTGACTTATCCAAGGTCACACAGGTAATAAGGAAGAGCTGGGGTTCAAATTCACATCCTCTGATTCTAAGTACAGAGTACTCTCAACTTTCTCATGGTACCTACTTAGGAAATTACTAAAATATTGATTCTACTAATAAATATCCATTTTTGTTTCACCACTAGGATTGAATCTAGAAAGCAGGGCGCCTTGCCCAGTGTCTCTGTGTCTCCTTGCAGTCCCCCCTCCCCCCCCGCCCCGCCCCGGGGATATCAGGAAGGCTGGGACCAGGCTCTGTACCTCTGTCTATAGGATTACAGCTGCCAACATCTCTTTATTTGCTATTTCCTCATTTTCTACTAATTTCTTCTCCCTCCCATGCCCCTTGCTCCCAGAGGGCACAGCAACCTCAACAGTGTTTTAAAAATATATTTATTAAAAAATACTACAGGGAAAGCCAAAGCAAATACTGACCTCATTTTTTCTTAGTAGCAAAGGATCTAAATAGTTTGGCATAGTGAAAAGACTGCTAGATTTTTTTTTTTTTGAGTCAGAATACCTGGACTCAAATCTTGGCTCTGATCTCTACATTAGCGTAGCTATAAGTTTCTCAAACTCTGGCTTTTCATGTCCCCATCTGTAAAATTAGAGGACTAGAGCAGATGATTTCTAAGGTCCTTCCTAGATATAAATCTGTGACCATATGATATGAAAGCTGGAGAGGTATACATTTGACACATTGCACATTATTTTGCCCTCACTTCCTCCTGAACAGTATCTAGACTTTACTAGGATCAATTCCTCCTTCACAAAATCATCAGCAGAAATTAAGTAAGGACTTACTCTGTTCTAATCACTTGGGAAACAAAGAAAAGTAAGACACGGCCTCTGCCCTCAAAGAGAGCACATTCTAGTGGAGGGAGACTATAGGCAGACAACTGCCTACATAAAAGATATGTGCAGTGTTAATGAATGATAGTCTCAGAGGAAAGGGAGTGGAGTGGTGGTAGTATGGGAAGACTCTGGAAAGACCTTTTATACAAGATAAGATCCAAGTTGGATTGAATGAAGCCAGGGAAGGAGGTGTAAATGAGCGGGGAGAGCATTTCAGGTATTGAAGGCATCCAGTGAAAAGATAGTTGGGAGATAGAGCGTCTCTTACACAAGGAATAGCAAGAAGGCTAGTGTTGCTAGCCATGGAGTGAACATAAGTGTAGGAAGGCTAGAAAGATTGAAAGGGGCTAGGTTGTCAAGTGCTTTCAAAGCCAAATAGGCTTTTATATTTGATCCTCGAATCTATTTGGAGTTTACTGAGCAGTGAAGTAAAATGGTCACATATGGGCTTTTGGAAGATCACTTTGGCATCTAAATGGATTGGAGCAGGGAGACAAAGAGATCGATCAGCAAGGTACCATAGAGGTTCTGACATGAAATGCTGAGATAACCAAAACAAGCCTGTTTAAAGGGAGGAGAGAGACAGACAGACAGGAAGAGAGAGAAAAAGTCAGAGAAATAGAGACAGAGAGAAAGAGAATGGGAAATTCAGTGTCTTCAGTATATGTTTGCAATTGAAGGCTAAGGTTCCATGGATTCCTTTTTGCCCTTCCTCACTTGTAAGGTTCAAATCCATTTTAGTAAACACTCAGAATACAATGCAAATCAGCTCACCTTTACCCGGAGACAAAACTTACTAAAAAGTATGGATAGCATATAATCAAGATTTAAGATTTAAGAGCAGGGCAGGTAGGTGGCACAGTGGAGATAGAGCACTTGCCCAGGATTTAGGAGGATCTAAGTTCAAATCCTGCCACAGAGACTTGACACTTACTAGGTATGTGACCCTGGGCAAGTCTCACCAAAAAAAACTCTAGAAAACAAAACAAAAGATTTAAGGGCAAAGTTAACCATTTGGTAAGGTGGGAAAGGGGGAAAAAGCAGAGAGAAATTAAATTCATGTTGTTGTTTAGTCGCACCCGGGTCTTCATGACCCCATTTGGGGTTTCCTTGTCAAAGATACTGGAGTGATTTGCGATTTTCTTCTTCAGCTTTTTTTACAGATGAGGAAACTGAGGGAAACAGGGTTAAGTGACTTGCTCAGGGTCACACAGCTAGTAAGTGTCTGAGATTTGAACTCAGGCCTGATGCCAGGCCTCACACTCTACCTACTGTGCCACCTAGTTTCAGGTCCCAATAGTGATGATAGTCAGGGAAAGAGGAAATTCTGCCCTAGTAAAGCACTCTTTAATCAAATCAACGTGACAGACAAGGCTTTAATACTCATGATTCTATTTAGATCAGGATAGTGGGGCCCTTCAAGAGAAATTGACCAGCTCCTGTTTCTGATAAGAATCTACAACTCCTGGCTCTTCTCTTCTTCTCAGAGCTCCAAAGTTTCCTAGTTTTACCCAACCCACACAGCTTTCCTTTTTTCAGCTGGGGAAAAACAAACAAATAAAAGCCATATAAACTACCCTTATCGTCAGCTCCTTTGCAGATAAGAGGCTACATTTACAACTATGTATATTTTCCTATAATTACCAATTAAAAACATATATCTGCTCAAAAACTTTTTGCTTGTAAATAGAAAGAGAAGTCTTATTCAAAATAACTACAAAATGCATAAAATATCTGGGAGTCAATGGACCAAAGCATATTCAATTCCTGAATAGATAAAGTTATGCAATGCTCTGTAAAGACATAAAGAACAAGTTAAATAACAGGAGAGATATTCAATGCTCATAGCTCATAGTCAATACTGCCAAAATTAACTTATAGATATAATTCTATACCAAACTACCAAAGGGATACTTTATAGAGCTAGAAAAAATAATAGCATAATTCACTGAGATCTAAATTATCAAGAATCAAAGATTATCAAGGGAAATAATAGGGGAAAATGGAGAAATGAAAAGGGAACAGTACTTCTAGACCTTAAACTTTATTACAGAGCAATAATCAATAACATCATTTGATATTACTTGAATTTATTTTAAGGCAGATCAAATGGAACATGCAAAAAATAAAATTAGAAATAATTGGACTTAATAACCTGGGCTTCAATAAATCTGGAAACAAATTATCTAGGAAATAGGTAATTTATTCTCCTCAATTGTGAAGAATTGCTATGAAAACTGAAAAAAATTTTGACAGAAATTAGGTTTAAATTAATATATGATGCCATATAATATGATATTCATAACAAAGATTTGTAGTTTCATATGAACTCCACTCTGTTTTCCTCTTTTTTAATGAATACAGAAATTTTTTTGTCAATTGGTTTTTCTTAAGTATAATTTTTAATTATTAGAAAAGTATACTGTAAGAAATTCCAATGGACACGTTCTGAATATTAAAGAATGTACAATAAAATTAGAAAAGCTTATATGCCTTTTATGGCTATAGGTAGAGGGCTAAATTTTTGATCAAACAAAGAGTAGGTTATTATAAAAGTTAAAATAGATCATTTCAATCACATGGAATTTAAAAATTTTTTTCCCCCACTTCATAGTATTTATTTTTTTTGCCAGTTACATACAAATATAGTTTTCAACAGTCACTTTTATAAGAGTTTTAGTTACAAATTTACCTCATCCCTTCCCTTCCCCTCCCTAAGATGGCAAGCAATCTGATGTAGGCTATACATGTACAATCATATTAAACATATTTCCGCATTAGTCATGTTGTGAAGAAAGAATCATAACAAAAGGGAAAAACCACAAGAAAGAAAAGAGAGAGAGAAAACAGTCTGCTTTGATCTTCATTCAGATTCCATGGTTCTTTCTCTGGATGTGGAGAGCATTTTCCATCATGAATCCTTTAGACTATTTCAGAAAAGAGCTAAAATTGATCAAAGTTGGTCATCACACAATGTTACTGTTACTGTGTACAATGGTTTCCTGGTTTTGCTCCATTCACTCAGCATCAGTTCATGCTAGTCTTTTCAGATTTTGTCTGAAATCTATTTGCTTATCATTAATTATAGTGCAGTAGTATTCTATTACAATCATATACAACTTGTTCAAGCCACTCCCCAAATTGATGGGCATTCCCTCGATTTACAATTCTTTTGCCACCACAAAAAGAGCTGCTCTAAATGTTTGCACATATGGATCCTTTTCCCCTTTTCTATGATCTCTTTGGGATAAGACCTGGTAGTGTCTGTATTGTTTTGGTGTACACACACACACACACACACACACACACACACACACATATATATTCCAAATATATATATATATATATTATTTAACAATATATATTATATATATAACAATATATATTATATATATAACAATATATAACAATATATATATATTTGAAATATATATATTCCAAATATATGTATTCCACATATACATTGCAAATTGCTCTCCACAATGGTTGGATCAGTTCACAACTCCACCAACAATATATGTATTCCTATTTTATCATATCTTCAACATTTATAATTTCCCCTTTATGTCATATTAGCCAATTGGATAGGTTTGAGGTGGTATCTCAGAGTTTAATTTTAATTTAATTAAAATTTAAAACTAAATTAAATTAAATTTAAATTTAAAAATTAAAAATTTAATTTTCATTTCTCTAATCAACAGTGATTTAGATCATTCTTTATATGACTATAGATAGCTTTAAATTCTTCATCTGAAAACTTCTGTTCATATTCTCTGATCATTTATCAATTGAGGAATGACTTGTATTCTTATAATTTTAGTAATTATATATTTAGAAAACAAGACACTGGCTATAAAACAAATATTTCCCAGTTTTCTGATTTCCTTCTAATCTTGGTTCCATTGGCTTTGTTTGTTTGCAGTTCATAATGTTCTCTATCTCTTGTTTGGTTATAAATTCTTTGCTTCCCCATAAATCTGACAGGTAGACTCTTCCTTGCTCTCCTAGTTCACTTATGATATCACCCTTTACAGCAAATCTTTTGCATGAACAAAATATACAACTAGGGTAAAGGAAGATATGAGAAAACTCTTTGTATCAAATGAATCTGATAAGGGTCTGACATTCAAAATATGTAGACAATATATGACATATAGGGAAATATATAAGAACAAAAGTCATTCCCCCAATAACTAAGTGATCAGAACACATAAACAGACTTCTTGAAAGAAGAATTAAAATCAATTTATAACAATATAGAAATATGCTGTAAACTATTAGTGATAAAAGAAATGAGAATCAAAAGAACCCTGAGGTTTCAACTCACATCTAATAAAGAGGCAAAGATAACAAAAGATGGAATGTCAACGTAGTAGGGATTGTAAAAAGACAGACACACTATCGCATTGTAGTTGTAATTTTTTTTTTTAACAAAACAACATGTTTACAAAAACAAACTTGAAATGTAGACTTATACGGAGTTAAACTAAGGGTTGGGAGCAAAATCTATTATATCTTAGATGAACTCAAAAAAAAGCAAGGGTAGCAATTAAGATTTCAGACAAAACATCAGCAAAAAATACACTTAATTAAAAGTTTAAAAAGGGAAGCTACATTTTTCTGAAAGGTACTATAGATAATAAGTTACTTCCAATATTCAAAATATATGCATTTCATGGTGGAGCATCTAAATACTTAAACACAAGTTTAATGAGTTGGAAGAAAAATAAACAGTAAAAATGTAATAGTGGGTGACCTCAATGTGCCACCTTTCAGCCTTAGATAAATCTAACCAAAAAATATATAGGAAAGAAGTTAAGGGCCTGAACAGAGTTTTGTTTTAAATTATGTGTATTAGACCTTGGGTCTAAGAAATAGAAAGAACCATATGACTTTCTTAGATATACATACCACCTTTACAAAAAGTTGACCATGTATCTGGGCATAAAAACTTCACAATAAAACAAAGAAAAGCAAAAATATTAATCACATTTTTTGTGGTTCACAATTCAATAAAATTATACTAAATAAAGTATCACTGGGAAAAAAAGTGTTAAAAATCAACTCAAGGATAGATAACTTGATTGGTAAGAGTTGGTGGGTCAAAGAATATATTATAGAAATGATAATTGCATTAAAAGACAATGATAATGGGACTATATACCAACATTTTTGGGATGCAGACAGAGCAGTCCTTAGGGAGAAAAAATATATCTCTCTAAACACTTTCATTAAGAAAAAAAAATAGAACAAATCAACATACTGGACATAAAACAATAGCAACAAAAACTAGAAAACCAATACATTAGAAACAATCAAACACCTAAACAAGAAAATGTCCTATATGAACAAAAACATTTAAAGCAATTCTTTTTGTGGTGGTAACAAGCTGTAAACTGTAATAGATATCAACTGAGGAAGCAAGTGAACAAACTAGCACATGAATGCATTGCAATATTATTACAAGAAATGAGAAAAAACATTATTTCAAAGAGCCTTAGAAAGACATGTATGAATGGACACAAAGGGAAGTGAATAGGACCTGAAGAAAAGTTTATACTATAGCATCAATGTTGTTTAAAAAAAAAAAAAAACACATATTTTGAAAGACTTAAAAACTGTGGACAGCTAAATGATTAACCATGTTTTAAATGTCTGAAAAAGAAGAATACTACTTAGGTCCCCGACAAAGGAACAATAGACTAATATGGAGGATAACAAATGTATTGCTGGATTAAATCAGTGTGGGGATATGTTTTACTTGACTGTACTTATGTAACACAGGGTTTCTATTTATGTTATTTTTTCTTTCCTCCTTCCCTCTTTATTTCTCTAGTGGATTGATGAGATGGGAGGGAGATAAATGAATGTTTGATAAATGAAATTTTTAAAAATGTGAGGAATTGGAAGGATATCTATTCTATTTTTTCCTTTTTATTAATTAATTAATTTTTAGTTTTCAGCATTCATTTCCACAATATTTTGAATTACAAATTTTCTCTGCATCTCTCCCCTTGCCCCACACTCTGAGATGCCATGCATTCTGATTACCCTTTTCCCAAGTCTGCCCTCCCTTCTGTCACTGTCCCCTCCCCCCCAACACCTTATTCCCTTCCCTCTTACTTTCTTGTAGGGCAAGATAGATTTCCAACCCTGCCTATATATCGTATTTCCCAGTTGCATGTAAAAAACATTTTTAAACATTTGTTTTTAAAGCTTTGAGTTCTAAATTCTCTCCCTTCTTCCCTGACCGCAACCCTCATTGACAAGGTAAACAACTCAACATAGATTATACATGTGTAGTTATGTAAAACACTTCCAAAAATAGTCATGTTGTGAAAAAATAACTTTATTTCCCTCAATCCTATCCAACCCCACCCCCACTTACTCTATCTTCTCCTTTCACCCTATCCCTTTTAAAAAATGTTTGCTTTTGCCTACCCCCTCCCCCAATATATCCTCCCTTCTATTGTTCTCCCCTCCCATCCCCTTTTCTCTTATTTTGCTATAGGATAAGATACCTAATGAATGTGTATGTCATTCCCTCCTTAAACCAAATCTGATGAGAATAAGGTTCACTTATTCCTTCTCACTTCCCCTCTCTTCTCCTCCATTGTGAAACCTTTTTTTTTGCCTTTTTATGTGAGTTTACCCCATTTTATCTCTCCCTTTCTCCTCCCAATATATTACTCTCCAACCCCTTAATTTTATATTTTAGATATCATCCCTTCATATTCAAGTCATCCTGTGACACCCACCCATCCATCCATCTATCCACCCATCCATCTATCTATCTATCTATCTATCTATCTATCTATCTATCTATCTATCTATCTTTCCTCCAACTACCCTAATACTGTGAAAGGTCTCATGTTTTACAAATATGTAAGAATGTAAATAGTTCATCTTTAATAAGTGCTTTATGATTATTCTTTCCTGTTTACCTTTTTCATATTTCTCTTGAATTTTGTATTTGAAAGTCAAATTTTCTATTCAGCTCTGGTCTTATGATCAAGAATGCTTGAAAGTTCTCTTTTTCATTGAATATGTATTTCCCCCCTGAATTATTGTACTCAGTTTTGATGAATAGGTGATTCTTGGTTTTAATCCTAGCTCCTTTGACCTCTGGAATATCATGTTCTAAACCCTTAGATCCCTTAATGTAGAAGCTACTAGTTCTTATGCTATCCTCACTGTATTTCCATAATACTTGAATTGTTTCTTTCAGACTGCTTGTAATATTTTCTCCTTGACCTGGGAACTCTGGAATTTGGCTAAAATATTCCTAGGAGTTTTTCTTTTGGGATCTCTTTCAAGAGGCAATCTGTGGATTCTTACAATTTCTATTTTACCTTCTGGTTCTAGAATATCATGACAGTTTTCCTTAATAATTTCTTGAAACATGATATCTAGGCTCTTTTTTTTAATCATGGCTTTCAGGTAGTTCAAAGATTTTTAAATGATCTCTACTAGGTATATTTCCAGGTCAGTGGTTTTTCCAATGAGATATTTCACATTGTCTTTTATTTTTTCATTCTTTTGATTCTGTTTTTATAATTTCTTAATTTCTCATAAGATTATTAGCTTGCATTTGCTGCTTTCTAATTGTGAAGGAATTATTTTCTTCAGTGAGCTTTTGGATCTTCTTTTTCATTTGGTCAGTTCTGCTTTTTAAGGCATTCTTCTCCTCACTGGCTTTTTGGACCTCTTTCGCCATTTGGATAAGTCTATTTTTTAAGGTGTTATTTTCTTCAGTATTTTGGGGGATCTCCTTTAGCAGGTTGTTGACTCGTTTTTCAAGATTTTCTCACATCACTCTCATTTCTCTTCCCAGTTTTTTCCTTTACTTCTTTTACTTGATTTTCAAAATCCTTTTTGAGCTATTCCATGACCAGTCATCAATTCATATTTTTCTTGGAGGCTTCTGATGCAGGGACTTTGACTTCTTTGTCTTTGTCTTCTTCTGGTTGTATGATTTGATCTTCTCTGTCACCAAAGGAAGATTCTATAGTCTGATTTTTTTATGCTGTTTGCTCATCTTCCTATCCAAATACTTGACTTTCTGACTCTTTGTCAAAGTAGGACTCTGCTTCTAGTGGGGTTGGGGGTACTGTCCCAGCCTTCATGCATTTTGTATCAGTCACTCAATCCCCCACCATCTGTGGGCCCAAAGCTCCAGAAACCGCCAGTGCTGCTGCTGCTGCCACCACCACTGCCACCTTCACCATCCACCAGACCATGCTCTTCTTTCACCCAGGTCCCACAGAGTTCCCCACTGACCTTCTGTGCTGTTTTTGGCATTTGTGGGTTAAGAAGTCCTGAAACACCCACAGCCACCAGAGATTCAGTCCCCTGAGGCTCTGGAACCATCTACACTGCTATGTCCCATACTGGACTATGCTCTGTTCCCAGCTAGTGCCATATACTCTTCCTGTCAACCTTCCAGGCTTTTTTGGGTTAGAAATGTGTTTCCCTCTGTCATTTTGTGGGTTCCATAGCTCTTGAATTTGTTTCATCATTTTTTACAGCTATTTGGAGGGGTTTTGGTGAGAGCTCAAGGAAGTCCCTGTTTTTACTCCACATCTTGGCTCCACTCCAGGAACCTTTTTTCTTTAGGATAAAATATAAATTTCTGAAGCCATCATTAAAAGACTATGCAATGTGGTATCAAACTAATTTTCCAAATTTATTTAACATTATTCCTTTTTACATATGCTGTGTCCAAGTTGGACTATAGCTACACTGTAGCTATTCCCCAATCTCATCCTTTTCTCCTCATCTACTTCTTCAGTTCATACCAACTTCCATCTTTTTATGTAATGCATTATTTCCTCATCTTTCCCTGTTAAAATCTTCCTCTTTCTATAAGGCCCAGTTCAGGTGCTACCTTCACTGTGAGATATTTATTTCACCAGTTCCAACTGAATCATCTAACACTCCTTACGTTTGCCTCAATCACATTATATTATACTTATCCAATTGTGCTAGAAAAGAATGTAAGCATATTTAGAAAAAGGCATTTAAAATTATATTTGCTATAGTATTTATAATGTCATTTTTCTCCTAGAACCCATTAAAATTAAGAATCCTGGGGGCAGTAACTGTCAATCGGAGAACAGTTAGCCCTCTCATTGCTACCAGTGATCCTATGGATTCTTAGTGACTTCCTTCTATTTGAATAAACAGAACCGTGAATCCAGAAGTTGGATTTAAATTACAATCTTGTTTTAGATTAGTCTTCTGGTGACTTAGTACTGTACTATTAAGCTTCTAAGGCTGATGGAGACTATTTAGGCAATGACCACTCCCCAGCCCCTTTATATCACACACAGCTTTGGGGAGATGGGAGGAAAAAGCAGCCAAGGCTGTTTTTGACCCATGGGTCTCCCTCCCTCCCTCCCTCCCTTCCTTCCTTCCTTCCTTCCTTCCTTCCTTCCTTCCTTCCTTCCTTCCTTCTTTTCTTTCTTTTCCTTACTTCTGTCCTTTGTTTCTTTCTCTTTCTCTTTCTTTCTTTCTTTCTTTCTTTCTTTCTTCCTTATTTCCTTTTCCCATCTTTCTTTCTGTCTTTCCTTGGCTACCTGCCTTTACCTTTTTATCTTAAATGTTTTCTTAATATCTTTTGTCTTATAGGAGTAATTTCTTGAGTACAAGACTATAGTTGAATTTATTTGTTTTTTTTTTTTATTTGAGAAATAAAGAAATTCCCTTTACCTTCTCGGGAGAATAGGAGAAGCAGTACCTGGGCAATGACCTTTTAGGGGCAGATGCTCTCTTATTCCCATGGAAGCCCTCCTGAAGCTCAGGGATCTGTTCCAATGTCTCCCTGTAAAACTCCCCTTCTCTCTTTATAGAATCATGGATTTAGAGCTGGAAGCCCTAGAGGTGATCTTATCTACCTGCCCCCCCCCATTTTTAAATGAGGAAATGGAGACCCAGAGAGATTTAATAAATTGTCCAAGTGACCTTCCAAGTTCAGCTGCAGAGCTGAGATTTGAACCCAATCTCCTCTGACTCCCGAATCAGCCTTCTTTCTACTTCCCCATATTGGAGTCCTGAGGCCCAGGCCAGGCCTGCCCTATAGAACACTGTGTGCTTCTTCCATCCTGGGAGCTAGCCCAGCTGGGCAGAACTGTGGGATTTAAAAGGGAACTGGAGACCAACAACCTAACGGAAAGAAAATTTCTCTTCAATTCTTTCTGTCTTTCAAACACAGCTGGTGCCAAGGCAAACTGGCATAGAGTAGAGTCATCAGGGAAAGATTTTGTTGATGCCTAATCCATTCCAACATTTATATCCATATGAATTCTCCACCAGTGTCTGTATCCAACACTCTGTCCAGCCTGGATCCTTGTAAAAGCCTTGTAAAAAGGAAAAGAGGGATCAAAGGAGCTTCCAGAATGTTGTCATGTTACATTCAGAGAACACGGGAAAAGAAAGGAAAGCTGCCAACTGTTCCTCTCTTTGCCGTGTCTCTGTTATGTCTCCTCTCTCTCCTCTCTCTCTCTCTCTCTCTCTCTCTGGTTTTTCTCTAACTCATTTTCACTTTATGTCTGTCTGAAAGTCTGCTGTCTGTATCTGTCTTTCTCTTTCTGCCTCTGTCACTCTCTCACTTCTTCTTTCTGTCTATTTGTCTGTCTATTTCTGCCTCTCTGTCTCTGTCTCTCTCTCTCTCTCTCTCATTTTCTCTTTGTATCTGTCTGTCTGTCCATATTGCCCTTTCTATCTCCATGCAGTGACAGGGGTGCCCAAGGCCTCACCTTACAGACAAACTGAACATGGTCTCATGTCAGTATTATAGTCTCATCCTCCAAGCTGGGGTCTAAGCAGTAGGACAAGCAGGCCTTTTTTTCTTGGCAGGGTTCTCTGTCAATGCTCTGTCTCCTGTAAGTATTTCTGTGGGAAGGTCTTCCATCTGGAGCTTGGCAGGGAGGGGAACTTTCCTTTGAGGGTTTTTTTTTTCATTCTCCCCCTTTTCCCTCCCCTATCCTCTTTTCTACCTCTCTCAGCTCTCTATAAGGTGCAATTTGGAGAGGCCATGAGATCTCAGGACTGATTTTAGGAAAAGTATTTGTGTGCTTCATGTTGTCAGAATTTCTTTATTTCTCAAAATACTGGAGCCCCCCAGAGCAAGTGACAAAGAGACTTTGGGAGGTGGGAAGGGAGGGGACCTGGAACCCCAGAGCTAGCTGGAGAGAAGCCCCAGAGAAAGAATGCTGTTTGTTTTGCTGTTACCTCCAGTCTCAGTGTGCAGCAGGTCACAAGATGTGACAAGACCATGTGCTAATTCCTTCCTTTTCAGTTAATAGAATAACACAGATGGGAAAGTTTACCCTGGGAGCTGACATTCATTTGGAGTGAGATGGAAGGAAGAGAGAGGCGGGAATTACCTTTTCTCAGCATTCTCCTCACCAGCCTTCCCAGTCACACACTGACCCTTGGCTGGGTGGCCTGAAGATTCTCCAGAGACCTGAGAAGCCCCTTACTCCAAAATGGAAGCTAGGCTTCTGTGACTAAAGACTTTATCTCTCACACCTCTCCCCCACCCCAAACAGATGGCCCCAGAGACTGCTAAGAAAGAGCATAAGTGAACAAACTCCTGAGCTGTCTGGTTTTCTGAGGTCCCAGAGCACGAATGCCCTGGCAACAGCTGCAAAAATCACCCACATGGGCTTTCTGGGGGTGGGAGAAAGGATATTGAGGAAACCGGGGAGAGAGGAGGGAGCAGAGATACAGAGAGAACACCACAAGAATTTCCTGCTCACCATACCACAACCCTCTCTTCCTTTAAATCATTCTGGTGGAGTCCCTGCCTCCTTAAGAAGCCCATTCCACAATCTTTCTCCCCTCAACGTACATCTGCGACTTTCTAATTCAATATGTGTGGGTTCCACGGTCTGTGCTGTCTTTTTTAACCTTGTTGGAACATAAACTCCTTGAAGGCAGGAACTTTGTCTGATCTTAGGTGTGTGTCCCATACCATTATCATAATAGGGCTAAAGGCCTTTGGTTCAGTGGTCATTTGGCTCCAGAATGAAGGCACAGGGAAGGGAACAATGATCCTACCTGTTTTACTCTTTGTTTCCCGTAACTCCCAGACACCTTTTTGGTTATTACCTAGTCAGGGGTGGGGAATCTGAGGCCTCAAAGCCACATGTGACCTCCCTAGGTCCTTGGTTGGGGCCTTTTGACTGAGTTCAAGTTTTACAGAACAAATCCTTTTATTAAGGGGATTTGCTTTACGAAGTTTGGATTCAGTCAAAGAGTCTCATTTGAGGATCTAGAACACCACATGTGACCTAGAAGTTGCCAAGTTCCCCACCCCTGAGGCCTAGGTCCAGGGCTGAGATCCATTCATACATAGAGAGGTAGACAGATAGATAGAATTCTGCAGACTTTGGTATTCTTAAAGCTGTATTGTTGTTGTGGTTCAGTTATTTAAGTAACATCCAACTCTTTGTGACCCTATTTTAGGTTTTCTTGACAAAAATGTGGAGTGGTTTGCCATTTCCTTCTCCAACTCATTTTATAGATGAGGAACTCAGGCAAGGTCACACAGCTAATAAGTACCAGAGGTCAGATTTGAACTCAGGAAGATGTCTTCCTGACTTCAGGCTAAGCACCCTCTCTGCTGTGCCACCTGGCTGTCTATTTGTAAAGCACTTTACATATTTTACCTTAATTTAAACCTCAGTATAACTCTGTGAGTTAAATCCCATTACTGTCCTTATCTTACATTTCAGGAAAGCCAAGAGAGCCAAGAGAGATTAAGTGACTTGCGAGGGCCAGATAGCTGAGGAGTCTCTGATTTAGGATTTGAACTCAGGCCTTTCTGACTTTCAGTTTAATGCTTTATCCACTAAACTACCTACTACTATGAAAGCAGGAAGTATCCATCTCAAACCCTTGCTTTTTAGCTGAGAAGACTGAGACCCAGAAAAGGGAAGGGATTTTAAACATAGAATATTAAAGGTGAAAAGTACTTATTTTCCAGAGAAAAATACTGAGATTCAGAGAAGAAAAGTAACATAAGCAGTGTCACACAAGATAAAAACTTTCATCTCAGGGATGTTTGTGCTACACAGTATTTTGAATCTAAACTACCCTAGTCTCTTCCAGGAATCCTAGCAGAAGAGACCTTAGCAAATGACCTGTCCAAATCCTCTCATTTTTCAGGTAAGGACACTGAGGCCCAGAAAAGTTAAGTGTCTTGCTGAAGGTTACCCAGAGAGTAAGAGTTGGGATGTTAAACCATTAGATTGTAAGCTCCTTGAGGGCAGACACTGCTTTTTGTGGTTTTTTGTATCTCTAGTACTTAGCACAGTGCCTGCACATAGCAGGGCATTCAGTAAATGCTTATTAAGTAATTGAAAAGAAGGTCTTCTCCATACCTCCAGAAGGCAGACATCTCCATACAACACAGATTCTGGTTCTGGTTGTGGATCCTCACTTCTGGGTCCTGCCTCTGAACACGGCCATTTCCTAAGTAATATGGTCAATACACCAGCAGCCTGCAATTTTGAATCCATGCTTTTGTACCCAACATTTAGTCCCCAGGGACATGAGATATGTGAAGATAGTCTGTCCAGCTGAAACTTAACATTCCTGAAAACAATACCCTAAGCCCAAAACCTTTCAGTTTAAGAAAAAAATAGATTCCTGTCCTAAGTTGACAGTTTTCCAGACCAGAGGAGATTGTCCCAGCCTCCCCGCAACCTCTAGGCTCAGGATATCCTCTGCATACCACAGTGAACCAGGACTCTTCCTAAGCACTTTCTCCATGTTACTTTTACATTGCTCACAGCAAGAAGCCCCAGCATTTCGTGAAATCTGTTGCGTGCCAGTCATTAAGTATTTCTAAGTGTTTTAATATGGTTTTCATATTTGAGAGTATTAATGCAAAACAGAGACCAGCATTGCTCCTGGAACTGAGACCTTTATTGTTTTAAGACCTAAAATCACATCGCTATGTCTGTCTACCCATGAAAACCAGGCTGGCATCATGGATGGTTTCAGCAAGCCACCTCCAGTCTGAACTGAACTACAGCGATGAATTACAAAATCTTAACATAAAATTTAAAGTGCCTAATTTGATCATTAAATGAGCAATTAAACTTCATACATCATTATCACTCCTTCCTGCTAACTTCTGCCTCCTAATGACAGTCTCCCATAGACCCCTGACCCTGTTACATCACACCCCATAGCAGCCTGACAGAGCCTCGGGTGTCTTTCAGGTGTCTGTACGTAAGAGTAGTAGTTGGGGTGGGGGGAGAGAAAAATAGCAAGAAGGGGGTTGTTTCTACTAGATTATCTGCTGTTCAATTGCTTTTAAAAATACTTTTATGTGGAGTTTAAAAGTTTGCAAAGTGCTTTAAAAACATTATTTTACTTTATCTTTACAATAAACTTGGGAGGTAGGTACTGCATTACAGTTATTAAAATCCTCAATTTACAGGTGGAGAAACTAGAGTTCATTGTCGTTAAATGATTTGCTTAGGGTGACGCTGCTGATAAGCATCAGGAGTGGAATTTGAAATAATAGAATCTCCAGGAGAGCCACAGGGAGAATGATGAGATCTAGAGGAAAATGTAAGGTCCATAATAGAAAGAGAATTCTGTATTACCTAGGTTCCCCTGTGCAGATGGGCTTTTCCACCAAATACCAAAAGTCAACATAGCTCTCAAAGGTTAGAACAAATTTTTTCACCATGAATGATAGAGGTTGTTTTCACATACGCCTGCTCTGGATCCAAAAAATTATCTTAAAGGAAATCAATTACTTTGATTCTAAGAGGATGGTAACACATATCCTTGAAATTGGTAATTTGGTAACTAAATGGGAAAGAGTGACCCTGGGAAAATTTGTGAAATTGGATATATTGGTCTTAGACTCCTTCTTTGCACCTTTAACCTTCAGTCCCATTTTTTTTTCCCGGTTGCCTGGTGACAGCTAGATGGTTGCAATGAACAGTACAGGGTGTTCCTAAAGTCTGGACACATAGGAAATCTCATTAACTATGAATATTTTCAAGAAATGAAATGAATGAAATTTTCAACATTTTATTTAATTAGCATAAATTTTAGCCATGACAATTTCATATGGAATAAAAGCTTTCATTAGCTATTGGGAACTATTTTCCATATTAATGAGATTAATTTAATTAAA
Source organism: Pseudochirops corinnae (assembly GCA_028646515.1). NCBI lineage: Eukaryota > Metazoa > Chordata > Mammalia > Diprotodontia > Pseudocheiridae > Pseudochirops > Pseudochirops corinnae. The sequence goes on from CM053585.1 coordinate 259,158,252, forward strand.
TTAATAAGATTTCCTATGTCTCCTGTCTTCCTGCAAAATCTCATTTATGCTAATTAAATAAAATGTTGAAAATTACATTCATTTCTTGAAAATATGCATAGTTAGTGAGATTTTCCATATGTCCCAACTTTAGGAACAGTCTGTAAGCTGGGCCTAGAGTCAGGAAGACCTGAGTTCAAAGATGAACCCAGACACTTGGTAGTTGTATGACCCTGGACAAATCACTTAACCTCTTGCCTCAGTTTCCTTGTATATAAAATTGAGATAATAATAATATCTACTTCCTAAAATTATTATAAAGATCAAATAAGATATTTATAAGGTACTTGACATAGTGTTATAGTAAGTGCTTAATAGATGCTTGTTTCCCCTCTTTCTTCTTTTTTTTTGTTTTTTGTTTTTTATTTTTTGGGAGGGCAATTGGGGTTAAGTGACTTGCCCAAGGTCACACGGCTAGTTTTTTGTGCTAAGTGTCTGAGGCCAGATTTGAACTCAGGTCCTCCTGACTCCAGGGCCAATGCTCTTTTCACTGTGCCACCTAGCTGCCCTATCCCCTCTTTCTTCTTGGGGCCCAAATGCCACCTTTTGACTATCTCTTCCCTTGCCCTAGAAAATTTCCACACAAGTTCAGACAGTAGCCCAAGTTCCTTATCCCCATTCTGTACTGATTCTCCATCAATACTAGTCAGTAAATGTGCAGCCCCCCAGGGCACTGTTGATAAAACAGATTGTAGGTTGATATTTCAGGAGTAAAACTTATGGTGGCAATTTCAGATATCTTGGAAGCCAGGAAGATGGAGCAACTACAGGGTGCAGGGGGGGGTCTTTCTAATCTCTTTCTAAATGATCTTGGCTGCAGAAGGCCCCATAGAAGCCATGAGGGGCCTGGATTCCTCTTCTCCCTTCTTCTTGTCTCTCAACCTAGCAGACCCAGAGGAGAAAAAGGGATGTTTTAATCCTCTCTCCTTTGAAAAACTCTTACAAAAGGAAAACCTGTGATCCAGGGATGAACTTGATTATTAGAGGAGGAAAGACCAATCAACTCAGTTTCCTTTAACCTTTGTCATTGAGAAAGAGAATGAAGAAAGAAAATGGAATTTGTTATGTACTGTTTGACTGTAATCAATTTGTCAAGTGAATTTTCTTTTTCTCTTTTCTAGACAATTTTAATACTATGTTGATATAATTCAATTCAATGAAAAATCTGTGGGTAATGCCTCATCCACAGAAAATTATCTAGCAGGTGACTTTTTTTTTTTGGCTATAGAAACTCATGCCTAAAGCATAGAGATGCTGTAATCTCTATTTATCCCCTGAAGAGTTAGTGATTTCCACACTGGGTTGAAATTACTTTGGATTAACTCAGTATTTATTTAAGGCAGCTGAGTGGCATGGTGGAGAGAGTGCTGGACCTGGAATCAGGAAAACTCATCTTTGTGAGTTCAAATCTGGCTTCAGACACTTGCTAGCTGTGTGACCCTGGACAAGTCATTTAACCCTGTTTGCCTCAGTTTCTTCATCTGTAAAATGAGCTGGAGAAGGAATGGCAAACCACTCCAGTCTCTTTACCAAGACAGCCCCAAATAAGATCACAAAGAGTCTGAAATGACTGAACAATGACATGTTTATTTATCCCCGCATTTGTTGTTTACCCTCAGCAGGATGCAATTTTTTTTTTCAATTTTTTGCTTTGATATCCCTTGGTATGTAATAGGAACTTGGTAAACACTTGATAAATTGAACTGAATTGAAAGAGGGGCTAGAGTGAAATCATGGATTGTTTGAAATTTTGTAGAAATATGGCTTACTGTGCTTGATGATTGAGGAAATACAAAGATCAACAAAATAACAGTTTTTGTTTTCATGTAGCTTAAAATTCATCAAGTTGTGTCTAAAAGACTACCCCAGTGGAACTCAAGTTTTTCTGGAAAAGCTCTGACATGGTACTGCTGACCAGCTATGAGAGAGTGGCAATATAGTAGAGTAGAACATCTGGGTTTGGAATCAGAGCACCTGAGTTTAAGTTCAGTCTTTGCCATTTACTAGCTAGGTGACCTTACACAAGCTATCTACCTTCTTTGGGCCTTACTTTCTTTGTCTCTAAAATGAGGAAATCATACTGGATAAACTCTAAGGTCCCTTCCAGCTCCAATGTGTATCTGTTTCCTGAACTCTTCCCCCCTCCTCATTAATTTTAGAGAAGCTCATCACCCAAAGGTTGGTATATGAACGTCTTGATCACGTCATTACAAGGATTCATCTAAATTTCAGTGTAAGACTTCCTGACTAATCCCATGGGAGTTTGGGTAGAAGCAAAGGCCTTCTACCAAAGCTCTCAAGCCTAGATTTCTTTCCCTCAGGTTCCTTTCCTTTCCAAGGGTACAATTTAAGCTAAAATGTTAATGGGCAATAACATCCTGATCTGTTTCCAAATAACCTTTCTTCTTCAACTGTTTTCAATAGTCTTAAAAAAGAATGAATGCAAGGATCATTTAAGACACCTTGATCGGGCCAGTGGGAAATAAGCCTAAGGATAGAGAAGTCAGACATGGCATTGTGGGATTCAGAACTGGAAGGATCTGTAGGGTCATGGAATTTAGACTAGGAATACTGTGGGGCTGGGGTGGTAAGAGCCAAGATGTCAGAGTGAGATCAGCATTCTTTACGAACTCTATCAATATATCCCTCTATAATAACTTTTAAAAATGCACCTAACCTAATTCTGAGTGGAAAAGCCCACATAATGGGTCATTTTTCTGGTCCAGAGAAGCTTAGAAAGAGAGAAATGCAGATTTACAGACACTGGGGTGGGGACTCATGGGAATGCTTGTGAAGGAAACACTCAATGACCAGAACTTGGGGTCAGTAAGAGGATTGAAAACCTGGTCAGAAAGAGATTCCATGGGACCCCTGTGTTAGTACTAGGGACAGGATCAGGTTTCATTTATCAGATCTGTCACCCAATTACCCAGTTCTAAGCTGAAGTTCCATGGTGGAGAGGAATAGTTGTATTTGAGAAGGATTTCTGTTCCTTTAGATGAGTCCTACCTGAGAAAAGGCCCAAAGGGCAGTGACCATGCCTTTCTCTGGATCACACCAATTTGGAAGCACTGAAAACTGACCGGCCCCCAGACCTATGTGTGAATGCAGCAGAATGTCACTAAAAGACTGAAGCCCAGGCCAGTTATTTCCACTAGTCTTCCCTCTCCCAGACCCCCCATACTCCCATCCCAGGGCAAGCAGAACCTAATTCTAAAATAAAGTCCAAAGTAAAGAAATAGACTGAAAAAAAAAATGAGCAAACAGCAAAAAAGAACCAGAACGTAAAAATCTATGATACTTTGGGAAGCAAAAGATACAAACCCAGAAGAAGATAATGACTTGAAAATATCTACAAGCGAAGTCTCAAGGAAAAATGCAAATTGGATATAAGCCCAAGAAAAATTCCTAGAAGGGCTAAAGAGATTTAAAATAAAAGAGCAAGAAAATTATTTTTAAAATTATAATCAGTAGAGTTTTGCAAGAAAATTGTGACAAGAATTAATAGCTTGGTTAGAGGTACAAAAAATATTGAAGAAAATAACTCCTTAAAATATAGAATTGGTCAAATAAAAGCTAATGACTCCATGAGACATCAAGAAATAATGAAACAAAGTCAAAAGAATGAAAAATAGAAAAAAAATATCTCATAAGAAAAACAATTTCCCTGGAAAATAGATTAAGCAGAGATAATAAGAATTATTGGACATAATAGATAATAAGATTTAAAGATAATAACAATAGATAATAAGGTAATAAGAATTAAGTATAATAGATAATAGATAAAGATAATAAGAATTAAAAGACAATAAGAATTATTGGACCACCAGAAAACTAAGGTTAAAAAAGATCCTAGCTATATTTCAAAAAATTATAAAACAAAACTGCCTAAATGTTTTAGAGCCAGAGAGCAAAGTAGAAATTGAAAGAATCCACTGTATACCTCCTGAAAGAAATCCCAAAATGAAAACTCCCAGGAATATTATAGCCAAAATCCAGAGCTCTTAGTCATGAGAAAATATTGAAAAATGTCCAAAAGAAATAATTCAAATGTTGTGCAGCCAGCGAGAGTCAGGATCACATAGGATTTAGCAACTACCACCATCAAGGAGTGGAAGCTTAGAGAACTATATTGTAAGGAATAACCTATCCAGAAACACTGAGTATTATCCTATAGGAGAAAATAAAAATTTAATGAAATAGAGGACTTTTGAGCATTGTTGATGAAAAGAACAGAGGTGAATAGAAAATTTTACATGCAAACCTAAGACTCAAGAGAAACATAAAAACATAAACATGAGTGAGAAATCATAACTTAGGTTAAATTGTTCATATTCCTATATGGGAAAATGATACATTATCTTCATATGTGGGAAAATGATATGTTATCTTCATTAGGGCAGTTAGAAGTCTCCATAGAAAGAGGGCATGTATAGAGTGAGCATAGGTTTAAGTCTATTATATTGGGATGATCTCAAAAGAAGAATGGATGAATGAGAAAAAGGGATGCACGGGGAGAAGGGGACTGTGGGTGTGATAGGTCCAGTGATAGCTACAAAAGATGATTGCTGTACTGGCAGAAGACCATGAGGTTAGGCATATGGTTAAAAGTGTGCCCTCTCTGGAATCATGTATACTACCACCCCCACCCCCTCTACATCAGCACCCTTGGGCAAAATTCCATTTGCCCCTGTGCTAGCTCTGAATCTGGGAATACCTATAAAGCTTGTCTCTCATTCTTGACATACCATGAGAAGCACACAGTTCCACATGATTCTTCTGGGTACAAGTGAAAGCCTGATTTAGAAATCAAAGACAGAGGCCAGTGCTGCCATTTCTCAGAGGAGATCAGAAAGAGGCCCCAGTGACAATCAGCAAACCCACATTTTCAAAGATCTATTGGACATCATATAGGGCAACCCTATTGGGGGTTCCAGTATCATAGGATCTCAGACTTGGAGCCTACAGGTAAATTCAAGTCCTCCCAATCCAAATCTGGTGGTCATTCCATTAGACTACATCTTCTCCTATTTCAAAAATAGGATTGAATTCGAATTACTAGAGAGGGAAATGTCTCATCTGACCAGTGCTTCAGATTGTGAAGGACCTATTTATTTGGTTCCCAATAATAAATCAATAAGTGTTTATTAAACACCTACTATGTGCTATGCATTGTGCTAAGCGCTGGGGTACTATGCTAATAAAATAAAGGGTTAGGACAGGAGTAGGGAACCTTTGACCTGAAGGTCACATGTGACCCTCTAGGTCAGTGGTTCTCAATCTGTGGGTTGTGACCCCTTTGGGGGTTGAACGACCCTTTCACAGGGGTCACAGGTGTCGCCTAAGACCATTGGAAAACACATTTTTCTGATGGTCTTAGGAACCAAGACACCACTCCTCTATCCGTCTCCAGGCGGGTCCACCCACATGCAGATATGCCCACATATGAGTATTAAAGGGTCACAGCATTAGGAAAGATTGAGAACCACTGCTCTATGTTCTCAAGTGCGGCCCTTTGACTGAATCCAAACTTCAAAGAACAAATCCACTTAATTAAATGATTTGTTCTGTAAAACTTGAACTCAGTCAAAAGGCCACACCCAAGTACCTAGAAGGCCACACATGGTCTTGAGGTGCCAGATTCCCCACCCTTGGAAGAAGTGAGGTGGTAGAGAAAGGAGAAAGGAGGTATATTTCAGAAATGGCTGTGGTGTGAAACAAATAGCATTATTAAAAACTTAGGTTTAGAAATAAAAAGCAACAAATAAAGTGAAGGGTCAAGGGTACCATGTTCATTAGACTTCCTGCACATCCTTGGAAATAGGAGCAAAAAAGGGGGTTGGAGCTCGAACCACTTGTGCTTTTACCCACTGTTACCCTCTTCCTAGTGCCAAATATTCCATTTCTCCCAGGGATAAAATGAAAACTTGAAATTCACATAGTCCCTAAACAAGTTTTGATTGAATACATTACCAATGGAGAGAGAAATCCATACTGTGGCTTGGCTGGACAGGAAGGGGTAAAAATCCTAAAAGTGCTTGTTCAGAAAATCACTTTGCACTTACGTCTCCTGTAAAGTGTCTCCATTGAAACACCATGTTCACTTGATATTACACAGTCCCTGATTGACTGGGGCTTTTATCTTTAGGGGAGGGTTTCCCTTTCTTTCCAAAGTCCTTTCCCCACAGCTCATCACTTTGATGAAGGGACACCTAAAGTTCTCAGAGGTAGCTGCAGCTGAGCCTTAGGGGATCTAGCCCAGGGAGTCTTAACCTTTTTTTGTGTCTTAGATCTCTTTGGCAAGTCCACTGATGCTTATGTATCACTTCTCAGAATTATCTTTTAAAGGAATAAAACAAACTTCATAGAGTTACAAAGGAAATGTTGAAATAGTTGTCAAAATATGTAAAAAAAAAAATATTCAGGGGCCCTTAGTCAAGAACCTCAACTAGTAATTCCTAGGAAGTTGAAAAAATTTCAAGTATAGTCTGGACTAATCTAGGGAATTGTGGCAAGGCTCATCACCAAAGGCTGGCCACCAGGAAATCTATGTTTTGTTTGGTTTGGTTTGGGGGCCTCTGCGACTTGGGAGAACCATCCCCTAAATAAGATATGAAAGGATCAAGACTTTGAATGAGAGAAGACTTACACATTGGAAATTGATAAACTTTTGATATTTAAGCTGGGGGCAAAAACTGAGGGAGAAGAAAGAAATGATTTTGAAGACGTTACCACCATTCAAGAAGTGCTTTATCTCTACATGAAGTTAAAACTACTATGGCTTCATCAGTGAAAAGAACTTTTTATTTTTTAAATAATTTATTATAAATTTAGTATTAAGCATCAGTGCAATTGATTGAACTCTCTTGGTAAATATTTACATCTAAATAAATGAACATCAACCTAAATTTTCAGTTATTCTAAGTCTTCACTTAATTGCTTTGCTAGTCCATTTGTATATTCTTTCAAATGGTTCTGTTTAGTGTACTCTCTATTCCTTTGGTTCTACTTGTTTGCCCCATTGACATTATTTCATAAAGGTCTTTCTAGATATCTTCATATTCCTTATACTTGTCAATCTTTATTGCATTATGGTATTCTATTACATTAATGTATCATGACTTATCTAGTCATCCCCTTACCATTAGGCATTTAGGTTGCTTTTAGGTTTTTGCAATTATGAATGACGTGTACATAGGCATATGAGTATGTGCTTGTGTGTGTGTGTGTGTGTGTGTGACACATGTGCATGGGAGTGTGGGGAGGGGATGTGTGGTAAATACTATTATTCATCATGCAGGAAATTCCCAGCATAGAAATTCCTTCCATCAATGTAAATCCACCATTCTTCTGTAACTTATAGTGTACAATACCCTAGATTTACTGCAGGAAGGATGTAAGAGGTCCTCTCCCTCATTTTATGGATGAGAAAATTTAGTCAGAGAGATTAAGTGGCTTGCTTGAGTGATTCCAGTAGCAAGTGATGTAGGCAGGATCTGAATACAGTTCCTCTGCCTCAGAGTCAGCCTTCTTTCCTTGTACCATTCCGCCTTCCATGGCTTAGAGTTACTTGGTTGAACAGAGAGGTGGTGACTTAGCCATGGTTGTACAGCTAACATGTTTCAGTGCCAGGACCTAGAACCCAGATTTTCCTGACTCAAAGGCTGACTCTTTAAACTCTATGATACTGCTTCTCAGCATCAAGTAAAGTTACTGTACAAACCTTTAAACAGATACAACCTCTCTCTAAAAAAAAATAACACTTTCAAGGCACATCCTCAACAATAGAATTGTTGTGTCAAAATATATGGTTATATGGAGCAGTGAAGAGAGCCCCAGCTCTGGAGTCAGGAGAACCTGAGTTCAAATCTGGTCTCAGACACATGACAGATTTACTAGCTGTGTGACCTTGGGTAAGTCACTTAACCCCAACTGCCTTGCCTTTCCCCCTCCAAAAACAAACAAACAAAAATATATGATCATTTTGGGGTAACTTTTTGGTATAAATTATCTGATTGTTTCCCCTAAAAGTTATTCCTATCTTTTAATTCCGGGTTTAGTTTCTTATATGTTTTTATTTGGCATATTCATGTATGCTTTAGACTTCAGTGACATTTTATTTCCTAGGTGCGGTTCTCCTCTCCACTAAGACAGAGCACATTTTGTGCCTTAGATTCTGTGCCTTGGCTTACCTGACTTGTGATGTCTAAAAACATGATCACCATAGTCACCCCATGAGGAGCTTCTAAGTTTCTAGCTCAGTTCTAGTGCTTGTTCTTGAATGACAGATGCATCATCTATTGTGGGACCCCAACTTGAAGGCTTTATAACTTGGTAGGTAGGTCCTAGAATAGCTGATAGTGCATGGCAGGGTCCTCAGAACTCAAGGTCATGCCATACTGATGAGGCATCAGAGGAAAGCTTTAGGGGAGAGTATGGATGAAACCAAACATTCCCTACCCGAACCCCCAGCAACAACTCCCACAAAGATTGAAAAGCATTCCAGGAAAGGAAATTTCTGACATGATATGAAAAATGAGGTTTACATTACATATATAAGCATGATTCACACAAAATGTGTAACTGTCTATTTTATTTATTTGTAAGTGACATGAAGAAATGGAAGCTAGGACATGGAAATCAGCTCACTCAACATAAACATAGGGCATAGCAATAGCCTCTGACTGAAAAGGAATGTAAACATGGTGACTGGTGTGTGCCCTCACAGACAGTAACATCAGGTAGCAGAAAGTAAGAGCACAGTTGGGGCTGAAGGCTTTGGAGGCAATGTCCATGAGGATGGACCTCTGGGGCATCTCTTCTGAATCTAAATGTCTGGGATGACACTTGACTCAGAGAATAGTATGTCAGAACTGAAAGGGCCCTTAAGGATCATCTAATTCAACCTCTTCATTTTACAGATAAGGAAACTGAGGCCCAGAAAGGAGTAATGACTTGCCTAAGTTTACACAACTAGCAAGTGGCAGAACCAGGATCTGCTGTAGCTCCCACTCCTGGTATAGGGCTTTTCATAGTACTCCAGGATGCTTTGTACAGAGGTAAGCAAAAGTCTACAAAGTGTTTCTTAAACTGTGGATTGCAGCCCCATAAGGGGTAATGAAAAATTTGGCAATGGTAAAAGATTTCTGAATGCACAATGACCAGAAATTAATTCAAAATCAAATGAGTAATGAATCCAAGGTGTTTCTGGCAGCCCTTGAACTTGTGGCATTGCAAATCATCCCTGCAGCCTTGGTTGAAACAACAAAGCATGTGAACTTTGTACTACATGTGCCCTCAGGCCACACAACTCCAACAAACAGCTGCTGAAACAAGAAAAGAGGTCCAAGTAGAAAAGGTTTAAGAAACCCTGCATGGAATGTGTCCAGACTTAACCACTTAACCACTATCTGGACTTGTTGTCACCATACTTCAGCTGGCTTCCCCCTCAACTCTTGTGTCTCCCTCTCTCATTGGTGAGTTCTTCCCAGAAATTCCATTTTGAAGAAGGGCTCACACAAGCCACCCTTCATTCCACGGACTTTTTTGTTGGGGCAGGGGGCTGGGGCAAGCAAGGAGAAATTACCTTCTTTTCCTCACCTCCACCAGTTTTTAAACTCTCTTTAATGTGTTATCTTCCCCCATTAGAATGTAAGCTCCCTGAGGGCAAGGCCTGTCTTTCTTTTTGCTTACCTTTGTATCCATAGTTCTTAGCACTGTCTCTGACACATAGTAAACACTAAGGAAATCCTTGTTGCCCTGTCCTGACTAACCATGATACCAATACATTTCTGAAGGAGATGGTAAAATGGTAGCACATTTATGTTAAAATACGTTCACTATCTATTGTTAGGAATGGTGGTCCCCATCCCTAGGGTGTTCTGGTCTCCAAAAGGTCGATCTAAGACACAACCAATAACAACTAGAGTTGTGAGAACAGGACAAGGAGCACCAGGGACAGAAAGGAAGAGAGTTAGTGGACAAGAAAGTAGAAGAGAAAGAAAAGACATTTTTTCCCTCCCTTTTCTAGTAACAGGACAGATTTTTAAATTAAATATAAGATCACATTAGTCTTTGGCCCCTTCCTATCTTTTTCTGAAATTCTGATTTCCTGGTGTCCCTCTCCCTAGGTTCAGTTAACCTTATGTTTCCATAAGACCTGTAGTATAGCCCTCTTATGGCCCATAAAGTTTCCTAAAGTATTCCATTCTGCAGGTTGACTTCTGCAGTTCTTCAGTCAAAAATCATACTCTGTCAGGGCTTCTGACCTCTGCTGCAAAACATGAAGTATGGAGTTTTAAATACTTCAGCTCTCCAGAGGTATTTGTACCTTTAAAACAGTGGTTCTCAACCTTCCTAATGCTGCGACCCTTTAATACTCCTATGTGGGCGCATCTGCATGTGGGCGGACCCGCCTGGAGACTGATAGAGGAGCCGTGTCTAGGTTCCTAAGACCATTGGAAATATGTGTTTTCTAATGATCTTAGGTGGCCCCTGTGACTCCTGTGAAAGGTAGTTTGACCCCCAAAGGGGTCACGACCCACAGGTTGAGAACCTCTGCTTTAAAAGAAGAAATTTGATAACTTTAATAGCTCCCTAAATAGTGGAATTAAGTAATTTGATAAATATCGAGAAAGTTTATGTAACAAGGGGAGGGATATTTGAGGGCAGGGGCTGGTCACCTAGGCAGGGAGTCTTCCCAGGGCTCCCCTCCTTTCATCTGTCTCTACTGTTCTTTGTTTCCTCAACTCCTAAGATTCTGATTGTAAATCTTTTAGAGGTGTGTGATATCATTGGTCTGGTAGATTCTCCCTCCACCAGTGCAGTTCACAAACCATCTATACTCTAGTAAGTGGATGGTTTCTGTGAGTTTCTGTAGGAAAAAAACAAAAATCCTGCTGTGTTCATTTCACTGTAGTGAGGACTCTCACTTCAATAGTTGCTCCTTTAGATACCAGGCATATAGTCTACTTAAGATACCAAGCTTATATGTTAAGTCTTTCTATTAGTCAATAAACATTCATTAAACACTTGCTATGTAGTGAGAACTGTTCTAGTTTCAGGGGATATAAATATAGTTGAAAGTGAGATAGTCCCTGCCCTCAAGGAGCTTACATTTTATTAAATATTCATAGATAAATACATACAAGGTATAAAGATAGTGATTTAATGGGGGAGAGGGTCAATAACTTGAGGAATCAGGCAAGGTCTCTCAAAGGAGATGGCACTTGGGATTTCAAGAAGTAACTCTAAGTAAAAAGAGCATTCTAGGAGTGGAGGAAAACTTCAAGTCTATCCAGAATCATTCCCATGGCAGCTGCTGAAGAAGTTAATTCTTTTGGGCCTGGGGAGCCAGGGAAGGAGAACTTTTTCTGTCCAAGGGTTCTTTGATAGTTGGGTCTTGATGAGTTGGAATAGTTTATATATGAGTGAAGAGATTTTTTGTTATCTGAAATTGGTCACCAGTTGAAGTCACTGCTGAGTAGAATTAGCATCATATTTATCAGTATTAAAAATAACCTCTTGAGGGGTGGAGTCAAGTTGTTGGAGTAAAAGCAGGAACTTTCTTCCTCCAATCACCTCCAATACCTGTAAAATATGACTCTAAACAAATTTTAGAGCTACAGAACCCACAAAATGACAGAGAGAAACAAATCTCCCACTGATGGCAGCCTGGCAAGCCAACATGAAGGGTCTATTGCACCAAGCTGGGAGCCAAGCACAGTCCCACGTGAGCTGTATGGGCCCAGACTCAGGGTGGCCCCAACCAGTGGCACAGAGCAGCCAGAGCAGACTTCACAAGAGTGAATCATAGGAGCTGTGGTGAATTCTCAACCCATAAACACCAAAGAGAAAGGGAAAGGTCAGTGGGGAGCCCTGTTGACTCAGGGTGAGAGAAGAGTGCCATCTGGCTCCTGCCCCCAGGGTGGCTGCAAGTACTGCTGCTGCTGTTGCTTCCAGTTCCTGGTCTACAGATCATAGGGGACCAAGTGACTGTCCAGAGGGCATTTGCAGCAATCTCTCTGCTGGTGCTAAGGCAGGATTCTCCTGCTTTGCCCTGCTTGGATATGGGTTGCAGTTTTAGGTAGTGGTCCTGGGGTGAAAAGCACTGGTATGGCAGACTTTGTTGAGGTTGTGGAGAGAAAGTCTTCCTCACAGTTCTGAGGCAAGTGCCTAGAAAAAAAAAAAAAAACTCTGACAACAGCTCCACAGATTCCCAGTAATTTGGAACACAGCACTCTCCACCCTGGAAGCAGAGTTCTACCATGGCAAAGAGCTAAGCAGTCAAGTAATTGGCTGAAAAGATGAGCAAACAGAGGAAGCACAATCAGACTATAGGATCCTTTTTGGGGACAAAAAAGACCCTAGAACCAGAAGAGAACAACAAAGTCAAAACTCCTGCATCAAAAGCCTCTAAGAAAAATATGAACTGGTTGCAGGCTATGGAAGAGCTCAAGAAGGATTTTGAAAATCTAGCAAAAAAGGTAGTAGAAAAATTGGGAAGAGACATGAGAATGATGCAAGAAAATAGTGAAAAATGAGTCAACAGCTTGACTGAAGAAAATAACTTTAAAAAAATAGACTAACTCAAATGGCAAAAGAGGCCCAAAAAACCAATGAGGAGAAGAATGCCTTAAAAAGCCAAATTTGTCAAATGGAAAAGAAAGTTCAAAAACTCACTGAAGAGAATAATGCCTTCAAAATTAGATTGGAGCAAATGGAAGCTAATGACTTTATGAGAAATCAAAATACTATGAAACAGACCCAAATGAATAAAAAAATAGAAGGCAATGTGAAATATCTCGTTGGAAAAACCACTGACCTGGAAAATAGATCCAGGAGAGATAATTTAAAAATTGTTAGACTACATAAAAACCATGATCAAAAAGAGAGCCTAGAAATCATCCTTCAAGAAATTCTCAAAGAAAATTGCCCTGATATTCTAAAGCCAGAGGGCAAAATAGAAATTGAAAGAATTCACTGATCACCTCTTGAAAAAGATCCCAAAAAGAAAGCTCCTTGAAATATTATAGCCAAATTCCAGAGTTCCCAGGTTAAGGAGAAAATATTATAAGAAGTCAGGAAGAAACAATTTGAATACTGTGGAAACACAATCAGGATAACACAAGATCTAGCTGCTTCTACATTAAGGGATCAAAGGGCTTGGGTTGTGATATTCCAAAGGTCAAAGGATCTAGGATTAAAACCCAGCGAAACTGAGTATAATACTCCAGGGGAAAATATGGATATTCAATGAAATAGAGTACTTTCAAAAATTCTTGATGAGAAAACCAGAGCTGAACAGAACATTTGACTTTAAAATACAAAAGAAGAGAAGAATGAGAAGGTTAACAGGAAAAAGAAATCATAAGGAACTTATTAAAGATGCACTCTTTACATTCCTACATGGAAAACAACAATTGCAACTCAAGAGACTTTACTTAGTATGAGGATATTTGAAGGGAATATATGTGTATTTATGTTTATACATATATCTGTATATATATATGCATGTATAGGAGGGTATATGTGTATGTGTATATATGTGTGTGTCTGTGTATGTGTATATGTGTGTACATGTATACATAGACACAGGGCACAGGATGAGGGATGATATCTGAAAAATAAAATTAAGAGGTGGGAGAGGCATATATTGTGAGGAGAAAGGGTAAATTATCTCACATAAAAGAGGCAAGAGAAAACTGTTACATTGGAGGGGAAGAGCAGAAAGGTGAAAGGGAATGAGTCAACCTTATTCTCATTGGATTTGGCTTAAGGAAAGAATAATATACATACTCAATTGGGTATTTTAGCCTACAGGAAAGTAGGGCGGGAAGGAAATAAAAGGGGGTATGATAGAAGGGAGGGCAGATTGGAGGAGAGGGTGGTTAGAAGCAAACACTTTCAAAAAGGGACAGGGCCAAAAGAGAAAATAGAATAAATGGGGGGAGGGATAGGATGGAGAGAAATGTAGTTAGTCTATCACAATATGACTACTGTGGAAATGTTTTGCATAATTATACACATACCACCTATATTGAATTGCTTGCCTTCCCAGTGGGGGTGGGTGAAGAGGGATGAAGGGAAGGAATCTGGATATCAAAGTGTCAAAAACAAATGTTAAAAATTGTTTCTTATATGCAACCAGGAAATAAGATATACAGGCAAATCCATCTTGCCCTACAAGAAAGTAATGGGGCATTGGGGAGGACATAAGAGAGAACAAATCAGGGGAAAGGGTGTTCAGTATGCTTGCTATACTGGGGTGGGGATAGGGGAGAGATGGGGAGAAAATTTGTAACTCAAAATCTTGTGGAAGTGAATGTTGAAAACTAAAAATAAATAATTGAATTTATTAAAAAAATAAAAAAGGCCAATTTACAAAAAATGAAGAGAAAATAAAGGCAATCATTAAACTAAAAAAAAAAAAAAACCTCTCTAGGTGTAATAGACACAATCCATGTAATTTTAGAGCCTAGCATTAGGAATTACACAGAGTAAGGGAAAAGTCTCTATTTTTTTTTTTTTGGTCAGTTATGACCAAAATGAATGGAATAATATAAATCATAGACATAGAGCCAGAAGGGACTTTGCACAATTATATCTCTCTATTTTAAAGATGAGCAAACTGAGTCCAAGAAATTCAAAATGACTTTTCAAAGTCATATGGATAGTCAAGGGTAGAGTTGGTATTAGAATTCAGGTTCTGGAACTCCAAGTTCAGTGTTCTTTCCTATGGCACTAGACTGATTGCCAGTGGAGAACAGAAGGGATCAGATCACATTTGGAATTTGTTCCAAGTTTTCATTGATGCCAGGTTGCTCATCAATTGCAAAAGCATGTTTTTATAACACCAATATTTTTTCCTGGGATACTACAGTTTAGTGACTCATAGAATGCCACAGTCTCAGAAGAACCACAATTTCAGGTTGTGATTTCCATTATCAAAGAGTAATGAAAAAGAAGTGGTATGGTGGATACAAATAGACTTTGGGATATGACCAATGATGGTGTGCACAAATGAAATAATTTAAGTGTCGTGGGAGAAGGATCACAAATACCTTGGGTAATAGCAACTGAATTTAATTGATTTAATTCCACAAACATTTATTAATCAATCAACATTCATTTATTAAACACTTTCTATGTGTCAGTCACCGTGATGGAAGGTGAGGATCCAAAGGCAAAAGTAGAATAGTCCCTTGCCTTCAAGAAGGTTATATTCTACCAAGGGAGAACGTATTTGTGTGTATATAAATATATATATGAATGTATATGTGCATGTATACACACACAAGGGGCAGCTAGGTGGCACAATACCTAGAGCACCAGACCTGGAGTCAGAAAGACTCATCTTACTGAGTTCAAATGTGGCCTCAGACATTTACTAGCTGTGACCCTGTGCAAAGTCATCTAGCCTTGTTTGCCTCAGTTCCTTATCTATAAAATAAGCCAGAGAAGGAAATGGCAAACCACTCCAGTCTCTTTGCCAAGAAAACCCCAAATGGGATCACAAAAAGTCAGATGTGACTGAAATGAGACTGACCAACAACGAAATACACACACATGTGTATGTGTATATAAAAGAGATAAAAACTGATTTTCGTTGGGAGAGATCTAGCAGCTAGGGGCATCAAAAAAAGCTTCATGCTGAGGGTGGCAGCTGAGTAATAAAAGGAAATGGGATTTTATGAGGTAGAGGTGATTCCAAGAACTGAGAATAGTCAGTACAAAAGTATGGAGAAGGGAAAAGAAGCATTGTGTATAAAGAATAATAATAAGGGCAATTTGGCTGATATAAAGAATGTGAAGAGGAGTAAAGTGTAATGCAGATGAAAAGGTAGGAAGGAGCCAAGATGTGAAGGCTTTAAATGAGAAGCAGAAGAGTTTTTATCTGATCCTAGAGTGAATAGGGAGCTATCGGTGTTTGTTGAGGACAATGGCATGGTCATATCTGTGCATTAGAAAATCACTGGCAGCTGTGTAGAGGATGGGAGGGAAGGGAAGGAGGGAAGGAAGGAAGGAAGGAAGGAAGGAAGGAAGGAAGGAAGGAAGGAAGGAAGGAAGGAAGGAAAGAAGAAAGGAAGGAAAGGAGTCTATCATTCAGGTGGTATCCAAGGAATCTGGGTCCATAGTTAACCAGGAATACAATAACTTGTGTAATAGTTTCCACAATTACTTAATACAATGATAATATTTCTATATCATAGCAGTAGCATGAGGAAGTGGATAGAGTGGAGAAGGGAAGATTTAGCTTTAAATTCTACCTACCCTGACATGAGCTGTGTAAGCTTTAAGTGCCTCCATCAGCTCCACAGAATTTATCTATTAAGCTCCAGACAGGCTGCAATCTGTAGTGGGAGAGGGAGTTAGAGGATATTCCCATAGCTCCATTTCTTTATGCTGATGAATCACATATCATTCTTGTAGTCATATATTTTTGTATTATAACGAACTTTTTCATACAGTTATTTTTAATTGATGCTTCTTGTATTTATATATATTTTTAAAGAAAATTGGAATGAAAACACATCATCCCCTTAGTCAGAACAGAGTGAGTGAGAGGGAAGTGGGAGACTTAGTGGTAGAAAGCTATCAGATATGAGGTTAATATATTCATTAAGAATTTTGGTTCTAGATACATATTATAAAGTGAAAATCACTCAGGAAAAGAGAGAGCTCCATGCATGGTCAGTGTGACATTCCTGGGGTCACTTCAGGCACTGAGTGCTGCTTCCTTCTATCTCATTTCTCAACTGAAGTTGAATCCATAGCCAGAGAACACTGGCTTATCGTCATATCCAGTCTAGTACTTTCCAAATCACAGGCGACACCAAACTTCCAAAAATTGAGCCAAATGCCCTGGAATGAGGGCTGAGCAGAATTGTCTTCATTTGTCAGGGAAGGACACACACTTCTTAATTGCCCACTTCCTTCCTCCATATCAGTCTGTGCAGAGGAAGGCCACTGGAGAGGACAGGGACCTTGGCTAAGCTTATCAATCTCCTTTCACCTTTTTCCTTTTTCAAATAGCCTGTCCTCTTCCTCCAGGATGATTCTGGATTCTTTAATTCCCATCAAATTAAGGGGAAAATTTCCTATTTCTGGTGCTTTTTACTTTCCTATGAATGTAATAGTACTGTTCCCATAATTCTATTTTCTGTGTGATTGAGATGGGTTTTGGGAAAGAGACTGAAGGAAGGAAACACATCCTCACATCTAGAAATCTCAAGTGAATTTTGAAAACTCAAACCTCTGATTCCGCTTGTGCTTTTTTTGGGGGGGAGGAGTGCTTTTCTCCCATATTCTGAGAGTATTTTCAATGTGAGACTGGCTTACCACCAAACACTTTGCTTTTCTGTAGTACTTTAACATTTTCAAAACAATTTACTAACTCCTACCCTGTGAAGGAGGGAGATGAACACAAACATTGTTACCTCTATTTTACAGATGATAAAGATGAGATCCAAGAAGGGAAAAATGATATAATTACATATAATCCTTGTATCACAAAGTTTTACATGATATAAAACGACTCAGGTACACTTTATGGAATTCTTCACTTCTCTGGCTAATTGTCTAAAATCTGATGTCATTATTTAGTCCCCCATCCTCAGAACTTTCTTCCTATAGTCCCATTGCCCTAATTGGTGAGTGCCTAGCATAGGTCAATATACCAAGTCATGATGACTTCTCCGTCCTTCAGTTTATTCCCTAGCTATCTCTTCATAAACCCCCTTGCTGCCACAAAATATTCTCCACAGTGCCCTCCATCCCCTACTTACCTTTAGCAGTTTATTCCTCTATGGCTCCACTCACCAACCAAATCATAAAACCTTTGCCTGTCCACTAGCCCTTTTGTCTTCCCCAATTATAATAAAAATTCTTTGAAGCAGAGACCATCTTCACACTTATATTTGTATCCTCAGTGTTTGGCACATAGTAAAAATATAATATTTTCTTCATTTACTCCTTCATTCATTCTTGACTGATCCCAGTTTGTTATCATTTATTATCCTCCCACTCCCACTCAGCAAAAACAGAGTCCACAAAACTCCAAAAACAATTTTCTTTGGAGAAAACAAGTGAAAGTCATTATCTCATGTGTGTGCACATATATGTGTATATATATATACAATTTTGTGAGATAATGACTTTTAGACATAATATATACATACATATGTATATATAATACCTGTTGATGAACAAGCTTTCTCCAGCATACTTAAAGTCATCTATAATCTATAATGAAGTAAGGCTCTCAGTAGATGTTGACTGAGGACATCTGAGTTACCCTAAAGCTCCCAGTAGGTAACATAAGCAAAGACACCCTAGTATGACTCTCTTCTATGTTCATCTCCAGCTACTATCTAGACTTTAACAGTTGTACACAGATCACTGCAGGTGATTTAGTTAACACCAGTCCTTTGAAGAAAGAAAACTCTTGAGTATCCCCACCCCAAGCGCTCCTTTCTCTCAATGGTAAATCAGCTTCTTCCTTCATATAGCTCAAATACATTGCCAGAAAAGGAGGGCTCTGCTGCAACCAGGAGCTGGGTGTCCAGAAACCCTGCTTTTGGCCAGTGTGGTTGAGGGCACAGTTCCTCTCAATTTGTTTCTGCCATTAATAGTTAGAGGGGTTTGGGAAGAGGGGATTGCTTACCATATTCCAGGATCCAGATCTACTCTAAGTTCTGCTGTACTCTGGTGTATCCTTCAAAAATGGGAAAAGATTGAGTTTGATTAAATTCCTTTTTTATATGATTATTGATTTAAGGTTAAACTTCTAGTTAAACCTCTTCATTTTGTAATTAAAGAAACAGAAGAGCAGAATGTTGCAATTTGTTAACATCACAGAGCTAGTGATTGGCAGTTCTGTGATTCAAATTCAGATGTCGCTAATGCCAAATTCCAAACTCTTTTCATTACCCCTCCCTGTCTTCAGAAAAGAGTGCTCCTCTCTCAAAAGTTTTAAATCACCAATTCATCCCAAATGACTTGAGACTCATCCTCCATTAGACACCAAGGGGCATATCCATGGTCTCCACAAGAATATACCCTCAAGAGTCCCAAAACCCATCACACTAATGCAAAGATCACTGAAGTTGTTCAAGAAACTTCTTGGATGAACTCCCTAGCATTTAATAGTATTTTAGTATCATTTAATAGTATTTTATAGTTTTTTCATGTGATGTTTTCATTTATGATTTTACTTACAACTGCTACACAGTGTAGAATTTTGAGACCTAACAAGAGCTTGTCAAGCTATGAAAGAGAAACTGGATTTAGTAAATAAA
>CM053585.1:259182588-259188236 GCA_028646515.1 Pseudochirops corinnae
AGAATTTATCTCCTTTTTACTGAATAAGAGGACATTGGAAGGATTTCTTCCTTCCACAGCATGAGGTGTATGGTTTAGTCTCTAAATGAGCCTTAAATGGGCCAAATTAGGAGAGAGACAGAGGTATTTATCTAAGTAGTCCATTCTATTTTTCTTCATTTTTAACAATTCTAATATAAGTTTGAGATCTTCCTTCATTTTTATCTGACTCAGCATTTAGGATCATAGCATTTTTAAAGTTCAAAAGAACCTCAGTTAAGTTTAGTTCAATGTTCCCATTTTTAGAGATAGGGAAACTGAGACTGAGATAGGTAAAGTGACAGTATCTTTTATATAGTAGGTCATTATTAAATGCTTGTTGAATTGTATTTCACATTCACTTTCATTATGGCATTTGAGCTAAAAATTGCTAAGAGCTATTGGGCGGGAGCCCCTTCCCTGGCCACATGTCCAGGAACACATGCTACTTCTGTTTCTTCTCTCTTTGTTGTGCCTTATTTCTTGATGTTCAACAAATATGTAGCAAAGATAGAACTGGGTTACAATCTTCTGATCATTGAAGTGTTGGAAGAACCATCTGAGCTCTAGCAATTATAGTCAATAAACGAGTTTTCCAGTAGTCTCAGTCGCTAAGTTTGGTGAGGATCATATTCTGAAAAAAATTACCTTCTTGTCAAGTCCAGCAGTGAATGAGCTTGGTAGCTGGATTTTGCAAGCAAGGGAGTGATGAGTCCATTAGCTATGCCACGATCTGATTTGAACTTAGTGGGGATGGGGGGACTGTTCTATATCAACCACCTTAAAATTTAGTCCCCTTTCCCTACAGGGAAGGACACATAGAGAAGAACATGTTCCCAGTTTGAGATATTGTTTCATTCCAGTACTTGCTACACCTTCTCTGTAAATATTGCTTTGTAAAAGCTAAACAAAAGGAAGCACTCTCTCAACAAACAAAATAAAACAAAACATAATCCCTTATATCCTTTTAAGTGAATTTCTCAAGTTCTCTCTGTTAGTTTAAGAATCAGTACTCAAGTGTCAAGCTCATTATTCTTATCATTGCATTGGTACCTACCTAAAAACTTATCGTGCAACACTGTGCAAAGCACCAATGTTGTAGGAATGGCTAGGTGGAACAGTGAATAGAGCATTGGCCCTGGAGTTAGGAGGACCTGAATTCAAATCCAGCCTCAGACACTTTACACTTACTAGCCCTGTGACCTTGGACAAGTCACTTAACCCTGATTGCCTTGCCCTACCCCCTCCAAAAAAAGGAAAAAAAAGCACCAATGTTGCAAAGATAATTCTGACACAATCTGTGCTTTTGTGGGAGTTGTGATCCAGCTGAGAAGAGAGGAGAGATGTTACATAAAAAAAGCATATGCTTTAGACCAGTGGTTCCCAACCTGTGAGTTATGTTCAGTTTGTAACAATGAAAATACATCCTGCATATCAGATATTTACATTATGATTCATAATAGTAGCAAAGTTAATTATGAAGTAGCAGCAAAAATAATTTTATGGTTGGGGGTCACCACAACAGGAGGAACTGTATTAAAGGGTAGTGGCATTAGGAAGGTTGAGAACCCCTGCTTTAGACTGTTAAAACTTTTCTGATGTTTGTTAATTTTGCTGAATTCTCTTTTTTGTTCTTCTATCCATTTTGTTTTGCTTTAGGTTTTATGAGGAAATATTTCCAGAGAAGTTACAGCAAAACTTTAAGTAAAATAGTAACTGAAACCAGAGACATACTCTTCTCTCCATACCCTTTGTTACAAGAGATGCCTCTTTGAGGAGAAGGAAGGGATACGTTGGGAAGTATAGGTGAGAGAGAGTCCATAGATAGATAGATAGATAGTCCATAGAAGATACCAAGAAAATATATTTTAAACAAGTGCACACTGACCTCTGTTGTGATTGTTTTGTATTCTAAGTTGGAAAGGTACAGCTGGAGTTTAGAGGGACAGTTCAGTTGGGGAGGCCAGGAAGGTTTCCAAGAGATAGAAATTTAAATTTAACCTGTATTCAAGGCTTGCTGTGTAATAGAGGCATTCTGCCCTCTTTACCAGTTTTCTGCTAGCCTTAACATTACTTCATCATACTTTTTGGCCTCTCAGGCTGACATAGATGGAGAAGGGGACTAATTAAAGATCAAAGGATGTGTGTAGACTTTGAAGACAAAGACAGGGTTTAAGAGAGACACAATAGTAACTGAGCCACATTTGTCTCCCTGCCTTTTTTGACACTTGACTTGTGACATAAGGCATTGTTATATGTATTTTAGCCTCCGTGGAATTTGGATAGCATCTAATTTCAGTCTTGGGATTTCAGGGTCAGATGGGATGTGATCAGAACCTGGAGTGGATCTCTGGGATACCCCCATCCCCAAGCAGAAAAAAAGAGTCATAGCTTGGAGGAGAATTTATTTATTTTTCCCTATTTTATACATGTAGTGTTGGCTGTGAGAATCAGTGATGGACTCCAGCCTAAAGTGAATCTCCTTTTTGGGAAGGAGCCGGATCTAGAGATTGAATAGCTTTGTCTGTCATTTGTAACTAATGATTCAGACTTTTCCTATGCATTTATTAATTTAATTCAATTGCATCTGTAGTAGATCCTTAGGATTATAGCTTAACAATATCAACAGTAATAAAAAATTTGAGAATAGGTAGGTAGTACAGTGAGTGGACTCTGAGCCTAAAGTCAGGAAGACCTGAGTTCAAACTCAGCCTTAGAAAGTTACCAGCTATACGGCCCTGGGCTAGTCACTTAACCCTGTTGCCTCAGTTTCCTCATCTGGAAAATGAGATGAGAAGGAAATGTCAAACCACTCCAGTATCTCTGCCCAGAAAATCCTTAATGGGATCAGAGAAGAGTCAGAGGTGACTGAAATGATTGAACAACGGCAAACAATGGTTAGCACTTTAAAAGTTTGCAAAGCGGTTTATATATGTTAGCTCATTTGATCTCATTTTAGAACTTGAAGGTACCTTTGATGTCATCTAGTAACACTGATTTTATAAAGGAGATAAATGAAGCTCAGAGAGGAAAAGGATCTTACCAAAGGTTACACAGTAAAGTTAAAATTCAATTCCAAGTTCATTGTTATTTCTTCTTTATAGGTATTCAGTCTATGATTTCACTATGATAAAGATGGCCACTTTTAGATCATGAAAGCAAATAGAATAGTCATGAACTAGCCCACTCCTTCCTGGGGCACTTTCTTAAGACAAAGGTCCTTAACCTGGGGTTACACAGTGTCCTTTTTTAAAAAAATTAAAAATGGTATTTCAACATAATTGATTTACTTGGTAATTCTGTGTACTTTATTTAATGCATTTAAAACCATTATTTTCAGAAGGGGACCATAGGTTTCATCAGGACCATAGGTGTCATCAGGCTGCTAAAGGGGCCCAGGATATAAAAAAGGTTAAGAACTCCTGGTAGAAAGCCTAGCTAAATATATTTAATCCTCCATGTTATACTCCTCTGCCCCAGCCTGCATGGAAAAGGTTTGCTTGACAAATGACTTAAACCTTCTTGTCATCATTCAGAGAGAGCATAATGTGAACAATACATGGTGACAGAGATGAGGCCTAACATTTTGCATTTGAGTTAAGATTTTTCTGAAATTGTTTCTTTCAATAAACAAATGAAAATTCAAAGATCAATGATAATTGTGACTGGAACATTAGTTACCATCCCCCCTTCCTTGAAAACAGAGAGAAATATGGCAAAGTGATTGCTATGAGCTCTTTAAGTCCCTCTGAACTTTAATTTTTACAGCCAGTGTGTCATCATGGTATGATGATTGACTCTGTGTTCTTTTTGCTTTTTATTTATTTTTTATTTTTTAAAATTTATTTTATTTTCAATTCAGGGAACAAAACAAGCATTTCTACAACACAGTGCAGGAAAAAATGATAATTGCACATGAAACTGCAAATCTATGATATACAACTTTCTACTCCCTCCAAATATACAACAAAGTGGTCATGTAAATTTCTAATTTTTCTTTTTTTAAATTAACTTTTGTTTATTTTTAGTTTACATCATTCATTTCCATGAGATTTTGAGTTACAAAATTTCTCCCCATCTTTCCCCTACCCACCACCCCAAAAAGTGATTCTACTGTATACCCCCTCCCCCACTCTATTCTCTCCTATGTCCTCTCCCATCACCCCTCTGACTTTCTGGTAGGGCAAAATGGATCTCCCTACACCAATGCCTGTATAACTTAATTCCCAGTTGCATATAATTAATAATAATTATACACACACACACATGTCTATGTTTTTAACATTTGATTTTAAAACTTAAAATTCTAGATTCCTTCCCTACCTCTCTCGTTAACCACCCTCACTGGAAAGACAAGCAATTCAATATAGGCCATATATGTGTAGTTACACAAAATATCTCCACAATGGACATATTGTGAAAGACTGACCATATTTCCCTCCAACCTATCCCCCTCCCCAACTTGTTCTATTCTCTACTTTGTCCCTGTCCCTTTACAAAAGTGTGTGCTTCTAATTATCTGTTGCCCCAAACTGCCCTTCCCTCCATCATTCCCCTTCTCGTCCACCTCCCCCCTACTCTCCTGTAGGGTAAGATACTCAATTTGGAGTGTATGTCATTCCCTCCCTAAGCCAAATTCAATGAGAGTAAGGTTGACCCATTCCCTTTTGCCTTCCTCTTCTTCCCCTCCATTGTAACAGTTATCCTTTGCCTCTTCTATATGAGATGATTAACCCCATTATGTCTCTCCCTGTCTCCTCTCATTCTATTCCTCTCCCACCTCTCAATTTCACCTTTTAAAATATCATTCCTTCCTAGGCAATTGATCCTGTGCCCTCTGTCTATGTACACATATATATACACCCTCAGATATGTGATCATATGCATATATATATGTGTATTTATATATATATATATACACATATATAAATACCCTCCTATATAGACATATCTATCTATCTATCTATCTATCTATCTATCTATCTATCTGTCTATCTATCTACACATTTATAATCCCTTCACTTACCTTCATACTGAGAAAAGTTTCATAAGTTACAATTATTGTTTTTCCATGTTGGCATGTAAATAGTTCAACTTTGATAAGTTCCTTATGATTTCTTTTCATATTTACCTTCTCATGCTTCTTGTATTTGAACGTCAAATTTTCAATTCAGTTCTAGTTTTTCCCTGAAGAATGCTTGAAAAATCTCCACCTCATTTCTTTTTGGGACCTTTTTCAAGAGGTGATGAGTAAATTCTTTCAAGTTCTATTTTGCCCTCTGGTTCTAAAATATCTGGGCAATTTTCCTTGAGAATTTCTTGATGGATGCTTTCTAGGTTCTTTTTTTTTGATCATGGCTTTCAGGTAGCTCAATCATTTTTAAATTGTCTCTCCTGGATCTATTTTCCTGGTCACTGGTTTTTTCAATGAGATACTTCACATTGATTTCTATTTTTTCATTTGTTTGGATCTGTTTAATAGTATCTTGATTTTTTTCATAAAGTCATTTGCTTCCATTTGCTCTACTCTAATTCTGAAGGAATTATTCTCTTCAGTGAGCTTTTGAGATTCTTTTTCCATCTGGCAAATTCGACTTTTTAAGGCATTCTTCTCCTCATTGGCTTTTTGA
>CM053585.1:259188736-259222388 GCA_028646515.1 Pseudochirops corinnae
AAGCTCTGTCCCAAATCACTGGGGTCCTCCCGGCTGCCGTAGACTTCCGGCTGACTGGATAACGAGGACTCCAAGACCGAGGCCCAAGACGACGATCCAGATCCAGGCCGCTCAACGCGAGAGCACTGGTCTGAAAACAATCGCTCAGTCCCCCTGATTTTTGCAGGCCGAGGGCGGGAAGCTACAACGCGGAGGCGGGTTCAAAACCTCCGCCTTTCTCCACTCGTGCAGCTGGTGCTAATCCCCCCTCCTTGCAGCTGGTGCTAATCCTCTCACCTGAGAGCTTTCTCTGCACCTTCTGCCCGGCCGCCCCCGGGGCACAGCCACGGCTTCAGGCCAGGCTAGTTTCAGTTTGCAGTGCTGATATGGTTCCTCGTAGCTGAGCTGACTTTAGTGGGAAGTATCCTTGTGTGCGTTTTGGAGTTGTAGGGTTGGTCCAGAGTCCTATTCCATGGGTATTTTGGGGTGGCTATGTGAGAGCTGCGATATATTGCTGCTGCTACGCTGCCATCTTGGCTCCGCCCCTCTCTCAATTTCTTTATCTCTCAATTTCACTTTCACATTATTTATGGTCAGAAACTCGATTTAGTTTTCGGTTCTTGATCACACCTCCAAACTGTACCAAGTGTTGCCAGGGTTCTACTTCCTCAAATGAAACTGTGATGAACAAACTGCTTTCAAACCTTCTCCATCGTATTCTCCTACTCTGCAGATTACAATGTACAGAAAGGTCATAGAAGATGAACTTGGGCATCTTTGTCCTACTTCTCCCGAGCAACAAATCATATCCAGGTGTTTCTTCAAATAAAATCTTTAAGCAAATACATCTCACCATCTTCTTTAAAGGGTGAAGGAAGAAACTTAAGTGATGATGAGAGGCCTCCCAGGCTTGGAGATTTAATCAATAGGCTATTTCTTGTGAACTCCACTTTTAATTATGTAATTATTGATCTCATGTAATATTTTCATAAAAGACATAGAAAATGAAGGACACAGAGTAATCTCTATACCTGCAGATGACATGACACTCTGAGATGTGGATATGTCAAGCCAGCAGTCAACATGAGAATCTTATAAAGCTTTGGAAGTGGCTGAAAATTAGTTATATTTCAATATGGCAACTCACTAACTCATTAGACAAAAATAAATAGGAGGGAAGACTCTGATATTTCAGAAAGGTCCTCAGGGATCAGTTCACAGTGATTCCTGGGTTGGGTCTGTTTTGGTAATAAGAATCCATTAGGGCAAAGACCGAACAAATGTCAAGCATCCCCAGGAAAAAAGAAACCAAATTGAAATCTTTTGCATATGTGACTTACTCCAAGTTCTGGGAACATGCATTTTCACTATGCTTCACAATGCATCCCATTTCAGAGACAAAGACAAGATTTAAACACAGGTCTTCTGACTCAGTTTAGTGCTCCTTCTACTAGCAAGTATGCCTCTTCTATTTCTAGTGGCATGTCACCACTAGGGGGGCTCTACACAAAGTGGTAAAGTTTCAATATTTCTTATGCAATCACTTCTATGTTCTCATAATTGAGCTGTGTCCTTTAAACCTCTCACCTCTATAAACCATTCTTCTTACTACTACTGAAGTAATTTGTCTTAAAAACTCATCTGACAATGTGACTCCCCTACTCAACCAACACCAGTGCCTTCCTACTGCCTCTAGGATAAAATTTAAAGTCCTTTCTTTAGCTTTTAAAGACTTACATATCCTAGTCCCAATCTATTTTTCTAGACTCTATTTTTTCTCTAAACTCTTCAGTCTAGCCAAACTGGTCTCTCTGTTCCTTACATGTGACATTCCCATCTCCTACCTCCATGATTCTGTATTGGTCAACCCTTATGCTGGAATATACTTCTTCCTTATCTCTGCCTCATAGAGTGACTCTCTTCCTTTAAGATAAAGTTTCTGCATGAAGCCTCTCCTGATTTCCTCAACCACTAGTGTCTTTCCAGAATCCTTTGTATTTAATAACTGTGTGTATTTGAATTTATTGACTCTATATTTATATATTTTACATGTTCTTATTATTTCTTCCATTAGAATGTGAGTCAAAAAAATAGCAAGTTGTACAAAATAGATGTGCAGTTTCATGTCTTTTTATTATATTATGTTATGGAAATATTTGTATTATTCCATAAATTAAGAATAAGATATATAAAAATGAATGTAAGTCTTTTGATGGCAGTGATTGTTTCATTCTTTGTCCTTATAAATGTAGTACCTAGCACAGTGATCACTTAATAAATACTTATTCATTAATTGACCTTTATTATTTTTTCTTCCCCCTTGGCTCCCTAATGCTCTCATGTTGCCATCTAGTCATATCAAGTTGCATTCCCCAAACCTATATAAAATTGCTCTCATCTGAAAAAAAAATATTTGTACAAAAATATTTATAGCATCTTTTTGTGTGGTGGCTAATAATTGGAAATTGAAGCAATGTCCATCAATTAGGGAAGGACTAAACAAGCTGTGGTATGTGATTGCTGTGGAATATTATTATGCTATAAGAAATAACAAGCAGGATGATTTCAGAAAAAACCTGGAAAGATTTACATGAACCAATGCATAGTGAAGTGAACTGAACCAGGAGAATGTTGTACACAGTAATAGCAATATTGTTTGATGAACTATGAATGACTTAGTCATTCTCAGCAATATAATGATCCAAGACAATCCCAAAGGAATAGTGATGAAGCATATTATCCACCTCCAGAGAAAGAACTGGTATTGATTGTTTGAATATGGACTGAAGCATGTTTTTCACTTTCTTTCATTCTCTTTCTTTTATTTGAAACTTCTTGTAAGAAAGGGCTAATATGGAAATGTTTTATATGACTGAACATGTATAAACTATATCTGCATACTGTCTCAGGGAGGGGAAAGTAGATATAGGGAGGGAAGAATAGAACCTGGAACTCAAAACTTTCAAAAAATGTTAAAAATTGTTTTAACACGTAATTGGGGGAAAATAATAGATATGCATGTGTAATAGTAATAATGTATTGATTTTAATTAATTAATATTTAATTAACATCAACTAATATTTTATATTTAAAAAATTGTTATCATCTTCTATGTGTGCTCCATTCTCCCCTACCTCGGCTGAGTACTATTCTGATTATCAGTGTTAATCATTAATGGATGTAAACTTATCAGAGATATGTCATGCTACATTCTTATTAACCCGGATGGATTCCTAACTCTCAGACCCATGGAAGGGAACTCAGAGAATTCTTATATAGATTCCACTGTATCTGAACAGAAATCTTCTTCAAACATGTTTGAGCACCTTCACTCCCTCTCATGTCAATCCATTCCACTCTTGGCAGGCTTTTGTTGTTTGACATTTATTCCTTATATGGAGCTGAAATTTACCTTTATGTAATGTCAGCCACCATGGCTTGTAGTTCCTCCTCTGGGGCAGGAGAAGTCTAACTCCTCTGCCACATGATGATCCTTTGAGTACTTGAAGATAACTATCATGTCCTTCTTAAGTTTCTTTTTTTTCCTTCCAGAGTAAACATCTTTTATTATTTCAATTGATTCTTCCTTGGCATGGGTCTCCAGTCCCTCAACACCCTGGTTATTCTTCTCTGAAGACTATCCACTTTGTAAGTGTCCTTAGAATTGAAAAGTATACTCCAGATGTGGCCTAGACAGGGCAGAATGCAGAGTACAATGGGACCACCATTTTCTTTCTTCCAGACATAATGGTATCAAGTTGTGGAGAAATGTTTTTGAAAAGCGTTGCTCACACTTAGTCTGATGGTAGTTGTAGGAAATTATAGACACTTCTGCAGTTTCCAATTCTGCCATCCATACACTTGGGCTCACAGTCCTTGTGGAGACATTTTAATCTGTGCTTCCCTTTCATTATGGGCAAGAATGATGAACTAACCCATCTGTGTTCTATCCTGTAAAATTTCTCATCTCCACAGCACTACAGTTATATGGTGCCAGGCTCCAGGGAGTACAGTCAGATTCTCTGAAGGGATATTATCTTTCATCCAGCACTCACTGGAGTTGGAAAGACGAAGTAGAGGCTATTATCCAAAGTGTGTCTGGGAGGTGGGCTAAGAGTGGGACATAGGTGGACTGGTTTTGAACACCCTCTTACAGAAATTTTTGGCACTATTTTTAGTTAAGTTTCCTGGGTACTTTGACGAAGGAGATGTATCTCACATGTTCCTCTCTCTCTGTCTGTCTGTCTGTCTGTCTGTCTGTCTCTCCCTCTCTCTCTCTCTCTCTCTCTCTCTCTCTCTCTCTCTCTCTCTCTGTCTCTCTATCTCTGTCTCTGTCTCTCTCTTTTTCTCTGTCTCTGTCTCTCCCTGTCTCTCTCTCACACACACACACTCACACACACACACACACACACACAGCAGTGGGCTCAGGAATTTGTCTTCTTAACTCATTGCTTCCTAGTTCTTGACATTTTACCATCTGCTCACAAAAGATTTATAGCTTTTCTTTGCAATTTGAAGATCATAGGATCCAAAAATTTAAGCTGGAAGGGACCTTAGAAGTCACTGGGTTCATTCCCCCTCTCTCCTTATTTCACAGATAAGGATGTTGAAGCTGAAATAAGTTAAGGGATTTGTCTGTGATCACATGACTATCAAGTATCTGAGGCAATATTTGAACTCAAGTCTTTCTGACTCTAAGCCTAATGGTCTATCCACTGACAGATATTATTAAACATCCCCTTAGCTAGTAGAAGGGGCAGAACCTTTTATCTTAGGCATCCCCTCCCATGAGATCATTCTTTACAGGCAATAACAGTTCAACCCATAACCAATGATACATTCATATAGTCCCTGAAGAGAAAATGAATATGGAAGAGAGAAACTGAAAACTACACCAAGTCTGCAAACCGGATGCTGCCTCAACTAGATTAATAGTATACATGCTTTCAGTGGCACAAAGGGTCACTTCATTCTTTGTATTTGTGTTCTCAGAACCTGGCACAGTGCCTGGCAGATAGGAGGCACTTATGATATACTTATTAATTAGTTGGCTGATGGATCGATTGCCACCGAATATAAACAAACTCAGATGGGAAAAGTGTAGGTCAATTGAACTCAACAAACGTTGGGAAGGCTCCTTCTAAAAGTTTCAGGGAAATAGACACGGGCCTGCCAAACATCTTCTCCCTCCTCTCCAATTCCTTTAGCTGCAGAAAGCCAGTGTGGTGTTTTGGAAAGTGCATTGAACCAGCAGAAGAAATTGAGATTCCAATGCCCAGCCTGACGTTTGCTGGCTATGAGACCATAGACCATGGAGAAAAAATCTTACTTAATATCACTGAAGCTCAATGTTTTCTTTTCTCTCTGTACAATGGGGATATCTAATTTTATAGTACTTGTCTCATTGGGTTGGCAGGAGGAGAATGTTTTGTAAGCCAGAAAAGAGAATTATTATTATTCACTTTCTTTTGCTCAACAAAGGAGCTGATGTACCAGGTTCTATCCTGAGAATATAATCAAAAGACAGGGTCTGCTTAACACCTGACATAAAGAAGCAGCATGGAAAGAGTGGGATTATCAGACCTCACTTAGAATTGTGTTTCTGCCCCTTAGTATCTCTGAGACTTAGAGTAAATCAGTTTGCCTCTCTGGGCCTCAGTTTCCACCTTTGTGTAATGAGATGGTTGGATGAAATGATCTCTAAAGTGTTTCTACTTCTAAATCTGTAAATGAAATAATATTTTGTCTATAGGTCTACTGATTCTCATCCATTTGGGTAAGGGGCTAAAGCTATTCTATTTGGGGTTATTATTCTTGTATTTTATCTTTTTTTTTTTTTTTGCTTCTTTTAGATGAGAGATGTGATTTCATTGGCACAGCCCTTAACCACTATGTCTTTTCTTTTCCTTTTTCCTCCTTCCTTCCTTCCTTCCTTCCTTTCTTATTCTTTCTTTCTTTCTTTCTTTCTTTCTTTCTTTCCTTCTTTCTTTCTTTCCTTCTTTCTTTCTTTCTTTCTTTCTCTTTCTTTCTTTCTTTCTTTCTTTCTTTCTCTTTCTTTCTTTCTTTCTTTCTTTCTTTCTTTCTTTCTTTCTTTCTTTCTTCCTTTCTTTTACTTTTTTATTTTGTTTTCTGTGAGAGGTAGAGAAAACCAGGCAACAGTACAGCTAAGAAAGAGAGCAGTTCCGGGTTGGCCATATGAACCAATTATGGTCTTTGGGGTGAACTGGGTCAATCTCTTAAGTAGAAACTTTCATTGTTTATCAAGTGGCCAAAGTGCCCTTGCTATCGAAAGATAGCACATTAATTCAGCCATTCTGTTATTTGAAAACTACGACAAAACAAAAATCCATTTTTCCCTAAATTGAAACATCTTTAGGACAAAAAGTAAAAAAAAAAGAAAAGAAAGGGGGTATGTTGGGAGGACGACCTATAAAAATGAGACGAAGAGAAAAGAAAGAAATCAGAGAAGCCAAACCACTTTTCTCGTTCCTTTTTAATCTTACTTCCAATGTCCTCCTGGTAAAATCATTACAAAGGCCGTTTATTTTTAAAATTGAAAGATTGGGAAGAGTCATAATGAGATATTATGTGTAAAAGTTGCACATAAATTTCTTCATGTCATATTTTGGGCTCCGCTAACGTATCTCCTTGGCAGGACCAAGAGAGCCTGATCTCTTTAGTATAGATTGCGTGCGCTTCAATAATATTGCCCTAGGATAGAGCTACTGGGTGGCTGACTTGGCTCCATGCTGATTTAGAAATTAGCTGGGCTTTTATTGGCCACACTAAATTGTTCTCAGAAAAAGAAATGCATTTTTATTACTGAACAAGGCATGATGATTAGAACAAGCCTTGCTCTTTCCCTCCTTTTTGAGGTTGGTTTTATACTCTAAGTGAGCTTTTCCTCTCTTGACTTCTTGTTGTTTAAAGGGGGCGTACAATATCCTGACAGGAAACAAGATTATTTCTTTCCCCTGATGTCCCTCTGGAATTCTAAGGTCTCCAATATTAATACCTTGCTTGAAGTCCCTGGAATTTAAGAGACAAAAAGGAGAAGAGTATGAAGAGGTATATGCAATAGTCTTAACCTAAGATTCTTCTGGAGCTGAGGAGTCTAGGACCTGACTTGATAAACCTCTCTGAAGATCTCTGTGAACCCAGGTTCTGTGAATGTGAATATCACTGTCTGAGAAAGGCTGAGTCATGAGATTCTTATGGTTTTGCCAACCTCCTGCTGTACCTACAACAGGGGTTCTTAATATTTTTATTTGTACATGTTGTGGAGCCTTTTGGCCGTCCAGTGACGCCTATGGACCCCTTCTCAGAGTAATGTTCTTAAATGAATAAAATAGAATCTATAGACTTACAGGGGAAACCAATTATATTGAAACACAGATATGCTGTTAAAAAAAAAAAAAAAAACAAGTTGGGGGCAGCTAGATGGTGCAGTGAATAGAGCACCAGTCCTGGAGTCAGGAGGACCTGAGTTCAAATTTGATCTCAGACACTTAACACTAGCCTTGTAACCTTGGGCGAGTCACTTAACCCCATTTGCCCTACCTTCCCATATCTAAAAAAATAAATAAGTTCATCCCCCAAATCTAGGCACAGTTGCAATAGACTTAAGGCTAAGAACTCTTGACTTACAGAGATACGTTCCTCATGCTCTAAGAGACTGGTGCACTGGAAATATCAAAGACACCCTGATTTTAGACAATCTGGAAAGATTTCTTGAAGTATCTTTATCACTAGCATTTAGCATTTAGGCTTTGCATGTATTAGGTGCTTAATAAGTATGTTTTGGATGAATTAAACATTTTCCTTGGTTAATAATTCCAGCCCAGAAAATTCCATTTTTAGTTAATAAAGCAGTCTAGGGGGGCAGCAAGGTGGCTCATTCCCAGGCCTACAGTCAGGAGGACTTATTTTCCTGAGTTCAAATCCAGCCTCAGACACATACTAGCTATGTAACATTGGGCAAACCACTTTACCCTGTTTGCCTCAGTTTCCTCTTCTGGAAAATGAACTGAAGAAAGAAACCATTCCAATGGTTCCAGGCAAACCACTCCAGTATCTTTGTAAGAAAAGCCCAAATGGAGTCACAAAGTGTTAGATAGGACTGAAAATGACTTAACAACAGACTAACAGGAATGCTTGAGAAAGGATAGCTCAGAACAATGAACTTTTAATCAACCCTAGAATCATAGAATTTGGTTGTGATGAAAACTTTTCTAAAATGTGTAACCCTAACTTTCTGTTCAGAATGTTTGGTTGCACCCCTTGTATCAGACATTTCCTTCCTGCACAAGGGGCCCTGGTATGCTTCAAGGACTTCTCAGGTTTCTGCCTTCATACCCTCATCCAGACAGAACTGAAAAACTTTAGAATTTACTGCTTGGCATCTCCCTTTACAAGAACTTAGGACTACAAAAGTTCAAAACATAGAAGAGTTTTTTTTTGTATAGGTATGAAGACAGGAGGGAGTTCACCTTGAAGCTCTAGAGATTGAAAAGATTCTTGTCCTGATGGGCCACCCCTTCCTCAAGGAATAAATACAGTCCTTGTGACTTATATTACTATCCTGGATAGAGCCTCAGCACGGCGGAAGGCCAGGGATTGTCTTTTTACATTAAAATTCTGCCCCTCAATTTGTTTTGTCTTTTGTTTTGACCAGTAGTTCTCCTATTGGGAATATTTTACCCTTCCAATGTTTGCGGAAGGGCTGGACTACATGTCCTTTCTCCTTCTCTAATTTTGAATGGTCTATATTAATTCTCTCAAATCCTCATGACTCTTTCAGCAGATGGCACTGACTCTCCAAGGGCTTAGGCAGAGAGGGATTCCAATATACCACAATGGAACCTAAAGTGACAGCATGACTACTATTTATTATCTCCAGGCTCTTAAGAACTTCTGGCCTTTGAAAACTTTTGTAACTCTTCCCAAAATACAAAGATTCTCTTTGTGTGTCTATGGCTTCTTTTCTGGATTGTTTTCAGAGAGGGGGAGGGTGGAAGAAAGGAGGTAGAAAAAAAGGAATAAGAAGTGCACGATAAAGAAGGAAAGAAAACTTAGAAGGAAGCACAGAAAAGTAGGGTAGATTTGAAAGTGATGTGTAGTACTCATTATGTAATTGTTGTTTTTTCTCAAAGTAAATAGTGTGAAATGAAAATGCATGGTTTTGTATTTAACTCTCTTTTTATGTTGTGCTGTGTACATGGAAATGTTTCTCTCTCTCTCTCTGTATTAAAGTTCAAAATTAATTTAAAAATGTAAAGAGGTGGTGGAAAAGGGACTTTGGTTAATGCCCTGCTTCTGTTTACTGAACAATTGGAATCATTTACCTCCACCCTCATTCAGTGTCTAGCTAGTGTACTTCCTACTATCCTATACTGAGTTTTTTGGGGTGGTCTAGAAAAGAACTTCTGTTCTCTTTCCTTTCACCTTCTCTTCCCAATCTCCCTTAGGGGCTGGTCTGGATTAGGTAAATTATACAGGGCTATTTCTTAGCACTTTGCAAAAGGGAAGAGGGTAAGCCAGAGGGAGAACCTCCCAGAACCTATGATTAGGGAAAGCACTTAGGAATCAAAGAGAAGATTTTTTCTTTCCATTTAGACTGCTATTGTCTATACTGTTCTCATTGTTTTTTCTTACTTCACTCAGTATCAGTTCACAAAAATCTTCCCATGCTTCTCTGAATTCTTCATAGTCATTATTTTTGGTGGAGATATTACATTACATTCACATACAAATGGTTTTAACCATTCCCCAGTTAGTGAGCATGAAGCTTCTCATCATTTTCCTCTTTTTAAATCAATAATTTTAATTTTTAAGACATTCTTCTCCCATTGGCTTTTTAGGCCTCTTTTGCCATTTGAGTTAGTCTATTTTTAAGGTGTTATTTTCTTCAGTCAGCCTGTTGACTTGTTTTTCATGATTTTCTTGCTTCATTCTCATTTCTCTTCCCAATTATTCCTCCACTTCTCTTACTTGATTTTCAAAATGCTTCTTGAGCTCCTTGGACTCTAACCAATTCATATTTTTCTTGGAAGCTTTTGATGCAGAAGTTCTGACTTTGTTGTCTTCCTCTCACTCCATGCTTTGATCCTTTTTGTTGCCAAAAAAAGAATCTATGGTTGGATTGTGTTTCCTCTGCTTGCTCATGTTGCAGTCAATTACTTGACTTTTGAGCTCTCCTTTCAGAATGGAGAGAGCTTTGTCCCAAATTGCTGGGGTTTTCACAGCTGCCTGAGCTATTAGGATTGTGCTCTCTCTGTGGCCCCCACAGGCTCTGGCACACTGGCCACACACCCCAGGACCACCATCCAAGACCGTGATCCTGATCCAAGCAGGTTAAAGGAAGAGAAATTATCCTGTGAATGGTCACTTGGCCCCCTATGATCTGCAAGCCAGGGCCTCTGGAGGCAGCCAGGAGGCAGCAGCTGCAGCTGCCATCCCTCTGCCACTTCTCACTCCAGGGGCAGGGGCCAGACCATGCTCTTCTGTCCTCCTCTTCCAACAGAGTTCCCACCTGACCTTTTACTTTCTCTTTGATGTTTATGGGTTGAGAAGTTTGGGAACCTCCACAGGTGCTGGTAATTCACTCCCTGAAGTCTGCTCTGGCTTCTGATCAGGGCCTCCCAAGGGCCAGAACCAGGTGGCTCACTTGGGACTGTGCTTGGCTCCCAGCCCAGTGTGACAGACCCTTCCTGTCAGTCTGCCAGCCTGTCAGCCTGCCGTCAGTGGGAGATTTGTTTCTCTCTGTCACTTTGTGGGTTCTGTAGCTCTAAAATGTGTTTAGAGTAATTTTTTTCACATATATTGGAGGTGGTGGGAGCCAGAACCACACAGAGGTCTTGTTTTTACTCGATAATTTTACTTTTTTACTGAAATTTTATTCATTCCTTTTTTGATTTCCACAGGAACTTCTAACGGCACTAAGGGATGCCATGGACATTGATGGAGGGCCTACCTATACCAAAGGATAGCTCATAACTAATACGTTATTTGAAGTATAATTTCTATAATGGTAGGAAATCTTGTCCCTAAAAGAAAGGGAACTATCAAACATACAGCTCAGTCTCTACCTT
The DNA here is from genome assembly GCA_028646515.1 of Pseudochirops corinnae. Classification (NCBI taxonomy): domain Eukaryota; kingdom Metazoa; phylum Chordata; class Mammalia; order Diprotodontia; family Pseudocheiridae; genus Pseudochirops; species Pseudochirops corinnae. Next base: position 259,199,806 of record CM053585.1, read on the forward strand.
TAAACCTTTGAAGGGCCTTAATGCTGTGTTGAAAATAACCTGAACAAGACAACTGTCAAGGTTGAAGGAAGAATATCCACATTATTTGGATCTCTGAACTTTTGTTGCATTTTTGATCATGAAGAGTAAAGTATATGGCAACAGGGCCACAATTCTCTTCAAACCTGCTGCATGTTTTTTTAAAATTTTTTCTTTTAATTTATTTAGAATTTAGTTTTTCCCCAATTATATGCAAAAATGATTTTCAACATTCATTTCCAAAACTTTGAGATCCAAATTCTCTCCCTTCCCTCTTCCCCTCCCCCATTTAGAAGACAAACAACTTGATATAAGTTATATATGTATAGCCATGCAAAACAATTCCATAATAGTCATGTTGTAAAAGAAAATAGACCAGACCCAAAAAAACTTAAGAAAAATAAAGAAAGTAAAAAAGTATAGTTCAATCTCTATTTAGACACCATCAGTTCTTTCTCTGGAAATAGATAACATTGTTTATCATAAGTCCTGCAGAGTTGTCTTGGATGATTGTATTGCTGAGAATAAGCAAATTATTCACAGCAGATTATCTTACAATATTGCTATTACGTTGTATAAAGTATATTTCACTTTGTATGAGCTCATGTGACTCTTCCTAGGTTTTTCTGAGAGCATCTTACTCATCATTTTTTATAACATAACAGTATTGCATCATAATCACATGCCACAATTTGTTTAGCATTCCCCAATTGATGGACATTATCTCAATTTCCAATTCTTTGCCACCAGAAAAGAGCTGATATATTTTTTGTTTCTATAGATCCTTTTCCTTTTTTGTTTTTTAATCTCTTTTGGGATACAGACCTACTAGTGGATATAGTATTTCACCTAGTATTGCTAGGTCAAAGGTATGCATAGTTGTATAGCCCTTTGGGCATAGTTCCAAATTGTTCTAGAGCAGTGGTTCTCAACCTTCCTAATGCTGCTACCCTTTAATACTTGTATGTGGACATATCTGCATGTGGGTGGACCCACCTGGAGACAGATAGAGGAGCAGTGTCTCAGTTCCTAAGACCATTGGAAATATGTGTTTTCCAATGGTCTTAGGTGACCCTTTTTGATCCCCAAAGGAGTCATGACCCACAGGTTGAGAACCACTGTTCTAAAGAATGGTTGAATCTGTTCACAATTCCATCAACAGTGTATTACTGTCTTATTTTCCCTACATCCCCTCCAACATTTGTCATTTTCCCTTTCTATCCTATTAGCCAATATAATAGGTATGGAGTAGCACCTCAGAATTGTTTAAATTTGCATTCGTCCAATCAATAGTGGGGTAAAGCATTTTTTCATATGGCTATAGATAGCTTTGATTGCTTCATCTGAAACTGTCCATATATGTGGATTATTTTTCACTTAGGGATTGACTTTTACTTTTATAAATTTGACTCAGTTCTCTATGTGTTTAAGAAATAAGTCTTTATCAGAGAAACATGCTTCAATTTTTTTTCACATTTACTATTGCAAACTATGTTTTCCTCCATCTTATTTCTCCCCTCCTCCATTTATTCTATTCTCTCTCCTTTTACCCTGTTCCTCCTCAAAAGTGTTGTACTTATGACTATCCCCCCCCACAATATGCCCTCCCTTCTATCACTTCCTTCTCTTATTCCCTCCCCCTCCTACTTTCCTGTAGAGGAAGATAGATTTCTATACCCAACTGCATGTGTATGTTATTCTCTCTTTGATCCCTTTCTGATGAGAATAAGGTTCATTCACTCCCACTCATCTCCCCCCCTGCAAAAGCTTTTTCTTGCCTCTTTGATGTGAAATAATTTACCTCTTTCTACCTTTCCCTTTCTCCAGTGCATTCCTCTCTTATTCCTTAATTTTATTTTTTAAATACTGTCCCTTTATATTCAACTCACACCTGTGCCCTCTGTCTATATATGCTCTTTAATACTGCCCTAATGATGAGAAGGTTCTTATGAGTTACAAGTATCATCTTCCCATGTAAGAATCTAAACAGTTTAACTTTATTAAGCCTCTTATGATGCCCCTTTCCTGTTTACCTTTTTATGCTTCTCTTGAGTCTTGTATTTGAAAGTCAAATTTTCTATTAAGTTTTGGTCTTTTCATCAAGAATGCTTGAAAGTCCTCTGTGTTATTGAATGTCCATTTTTCCCCTGAAGAATTATACTCAGTTTTGCTTGGTAGGTGATTCTTGGTTGTAATCCTAGCTCCTTTGTCTTCCAGAATGTCATATTCCAAGTTCTCTGATCCTTTAATATACAAGTTACTAAATCTTGCATCATCCTGACTGTGGCTCCATGATACTTGAATTCTTTTTTTCTTTCTTTCTTTCTGGCTAATTGAAGTATTTTCTTCTTGACCTTGAAGCTCTGGAAGTTAGCTATAATATTTCTCAGAGTGGATTTTAAAATTTTCTATTTTACTCTCTCCTTTTATAATATTAGGACAGTTTTCTATGATAATCTCTTGAAAGATGATGTCTATGCTCTCTTTTTGATCATGGCTTTTAGGTAGTCCAATAATTTTTAAATTATCTCTCCTGGATCTATTTTCCAGGTCAGTTGTTTTCCCAATGATATAGTTCACGTCATCTTCTATTTTTTATTGTTTTATTTTTGTTTTATTGTTTCTAGATTTCTCATAAAATCAGCAGCTTCCATTTGCTCAGTTCTGATTTTGAAGGAATTATTTTCTTCAGTGAATTTTTCTACCTCTTTTTCCATTGATTGGTTCTATTTTCTAAGGCATTCTTCTCATCATTGGCTTTTTGGTGCTCATTTACCCTTTGCCCTAGTCTGTTTTTTAAGGTGTTATTTTCTTCAGCATTTTTGGTGTCTCCTTTACCAAATTCTTGATTCATTTTTCATGATTTTCTTGCATCACTCTCATATTCCTTCCCAATTTTTCTTCTACTGATTTTACTTGATTTTCAGAGTCCCTTTTGAGCTCTTCCAGGACATGAGACCATTTCATATTTTTCTTAGAGGCTTTGGATGTAGAAGTTTTGACTTCCTTATCTTTTTCTGAGCAAGTGTTTTGATCTTCCTTGTCACTATAGTAACTTTCTATGGTCAGAATTTGTTTAAAATTTGTTTATTCATTTTCCCTAGACTATTACTTGATTTTTAACTCTTTGTTAGAGTTCTGACTGCAGGGTGGAGGGTGCACTGTCCCAAGCTTCATGGGTTTTGGGCTTCTCTTTTCAGAGATACTTCTAAGGAATTGTAAGTTTTCAGTTCTTTCAAGGTGTTATGATCTAGATATAGGTGTGTTTACTACTCCCTTGGCTTATGCTTTGGTCTATGAGTGACTACAAGCACTCTTTTCTGCCCTGGAATTGTGAGGAGGCTCCATGATCTACTGTGGCCACAAGCTCTGCTGTGCTAGTTCTCCTCCTTGTTCTGGAACTGCCATCCAGAACTGTGACCCAGATCTGAGTATAGACAAAGCAAGAGAGACCTGCCTCAGCACTATCATAAAGACCTCTGTAATCTCATTTTGACCAATTGTTCAACCCCCTTATTGTCTGTGGGCTGAGAGTTCTGGAAGCAGTCGCTGCTGCTGTAGCTGCCACTCCTGATTCAGTCACTCCCAAGATCTGCATCTGGTTTGCTGTGCTCTACCTGCACTGGACTATGCTCCACTCTCACCCAGGTATGACAGACCTTTCCTGTTGACTTTGTAAATTGTCTTTTGCATTGGTGGGCTGAGAGGTCTAGAAATTGCCATTGCTGCCACTGATTCAGTTATCCTGGAGCTTGCTCTGGGTTTGCTGGGGCCCTGTCTGTGCTGGCACAGCTTGTGATGGACTGCACTCTTCTCTCACCCTAGTGCAACAGACCTTTGCCACTGACCTTTCAAGTTGTCTTGTGCTGGGATATTGTTTCACTCTGTCTTTTTGTGGGTTCTGCTGCTGTAGAATTTGTTTAGAGTCATTATTTAAAGATATTTGGAGGGGCTTGGGGGAGATCTCAGGCAAGTCCTTGCCTTTACTCTGTCATCTTAGCTCTGCCTCTGCATGTTTTTCAAAAGAAAACTACAACAAGAGTATTTCCAACACTGGTCTGCCTGATCTCACCTGACACTGGGGAGCATGGGTCCCTCAGGAACCTTAAGGCATTTTTTTTAGCAGACTAAATGATGTACTCCAAATCTCAAAAACAGTTTGTGATGGAGGTAGGAATAGAAAACTTGACTTCTGGATCCTTCTCCTCCCCCATTAAGCTCCCAACCACATTGCCTTCCATTAGTACTAATTTCTTTTCCCATTGGGTAGAAATTTAAATTAGATATGGCTCTCTGACCCACTAGACCCCTCAAACATAACCACGGATTGTCCCTAAGGGAAGGCAAGCTGCTTCAGGTAATTAAACATCCACAGGCTCCCAAGCCAAGGCTGGGAAACAAACTCTTAAAGTTGGTTTTGTTACTCTTCCTCTGTTACTAATTAAAGGGGAGAAAGGGAATAGGAAGAAAGAGAAAGGGACAGAGAGAAGAGAAAGGAGGTTAGGAGAGAAGAAAGGGGAAGGAAGAAAGGCTGTGGGGTGTGGTTTCTGCATGTGTTCTTAATCACAGCCCACACAATGAAAATGTTTTCTTTCTGGGACAATCAGAAGAAACCTTGGAGAGATTCAAGATTTTTTTTTAAAAGCACAGTAATAACAAAAAATCAAACTAAAAAGTTTGTTCTTCATCTTGGCAGCAAGCTGTAAGAGCTGGAAAGTCTGCCTAGCCTCCCACCGAACACTAACAGCCCACGTGTGACCTCTCACCCCAAGGACAAGGCCAGCTGGAAAGAGGGGCTCAGCTGGCTTAGCTCCACTGTTGGTAATATGTGGAAAAGCAACAGGCTGGGTGGAGGGTTCATCTTCAAGCTTGGGCTCAGGTTAAAAGGAAGGTTAAAAGGATTTCCATCAAGGGAAATGAAGAGTTTACATTCTACAGGAGGTGAGGGGAGATGATCATTTCGTGAGATTGCAGCCTCCATTCTGGCCTGTCTTCATCCCTTTCACCCAACCCCACCCCACCCCACCCACATGCACGCATATATGCCAGTGCCTGATTTTCATGTATCTGACTCCAGTCTAGCAGGCTACTCCATCCCTTTAATCACTTCATGGAAGAATCTGGCTTAGGTTTCTTGATTCTTGGATGACTCTAGACCCTTGCCCTTTCTCCAAAACCTTTATGACACTGTGGCCCACCTTGACCTCTGATGATTAGATGAGAATCTCAATCATATCCTCTTGTGATGAAGAAGAAAAATCCTTTATGTAGGTTAGTATTCAAATAGTTCAGTAGATTTGTGATCTCAACAACTTGCATATACTCTTCAGTCATGAAGATCACAACCTGTCCATACTTCCCCATCCATGGGTTGCTTTTGTCTTGTTTTCACTTTAGTCTCCAGCTTTTATCTTCTCACCAGCTTCCTAGTTACCTGGAGCAGAGACCATTAAAAAAAAAAAAAAACCACTAAAGAGCTTTACCCTTTCAGCTCCAGAATTCCCAGCCTGGAGTTCCTGCTATTCTAACTGGTGAATACCTCACATGGCTCTCTATATCTAGGTTAGCTCCAGCAATACCTCACTTTATTTCACAACCATTTTTTTTGTCAGCTGGTATAGATGTACTCTCTTTCCTTCTATTCACCCCCATTAGATTCTAAGTACTCCCTTCTGGTTCTAGAACCAAAATCAAATCTATACTGATATTGCTACTGGAAAGGGTGTACACACTCCCTTCCGCTAAAACTCAAATCATCATTCCTGTAATTTTCTAAATGAAAATACTTCTCCTTGGTTAACACTAACACATGTGTGTTGTTTCTCCTGCATAAATATAAGCTTCTTGAGATCAAGAACTGTCTTTGATTTTGTGTTTTTATCCCCAGAGCTTAGCACAGTGCTTGTCATATAGTAAGTGCCGAAAATTATTTTTCTTTCATTCATTCCTTCTATTCATTTATCAGATGCAAACCATATAACATAATGGGACCTTCTTTGAATTCTCCTAATGTTACAAAGATACCAATAAAACACATGGGCTGACATAGTTTATCTCTAATTCTTGCCACATGACCAGCCCATCTTTTATTTTTTGATTATGTATTTCTTTGAGGACATGCTTTACAATGCTTCCTCATCATTTCTTTTTTTAATTTTTTTGTTTCTAGTTAATTTATTTTTAGTTTTCAACATTCAGTTCTATAAGACTTTGGGTTTTAAATTTTTTTGCCTGCCTCTCCTCTCCCCTCCCCAAGACAGTATACAATCTGATATAGACACATACATTTATTTTAGAACCAATGTGATGAACCATGAGAAAGAAGAAACAAAACTAAAGAAAAAAGAGAGAGAGTAAATCATCTGCTTCAATCTGCAATGAAACTCCATAGTTGTTTCTCTGGATATGGATAGCATTTTCCATCATGATCCTTTTGGAGTTGTCTTAGAACCTTGCATTGCTATGAAGAGCTAAGTCTAACAAAGTTAGTCATCCTACAATGTGGTTGTAACTGTATACAATGTTCTTCTGGTTCTGCTAACCTCACTCAGCATCAGTTCATATAAGTCTTTCATAATTCCTTTTTTTTTTTTTTTTTGTAAGATGTTATAGCTTGCTTACACCCAACAGGAGTCTCTTCTAGGTCCTCAAGCGTTGCCCTTTGATTGAATCCAAAATTTACAGAAAAAATCCCCTTAATAAAAGGATTTGTTCTGTAAAACTTTGACTGGGTCAAAAGGTTGCACCCAAGCACCTAGAAGGTCACATGTGGTCTTAAGGTCTCAGGTTCCCCATCCCTGGTCTGTCCTCTTCATTTACTCAGGAAGAAATGGAAACCAAGAGAAAAAAGTGTCTCTTCCAATATAATGTAGCTGCTAAGCACCAGAGTTCTCTTGCTAGTAGTCATCTCTCCTTCCCCCCTTTAAATCTCCTTAGTTTTACCCTGAAGAAGCTCTCATTTCTGAAGTACTTCCAGACTCCAGGGGAAGTCCACAGTCCTGGTAGGTTGGTGGGATCAACTTCTCCAATATTTCAAGGCAATATGTGGACCAATCACTTTTTAATTGGAGACTAGAAAGTGTTTCATTTCCCCTCACCTTTTGGTGAACCCATCAAATCTGCATTGTGCTGGTCTTGGGTTCAGTTCTACTTTTGCTCCCTGCCAGGACAAGAGCATATGCAGAGAGCCAGCAGTTCATGCTCAGTGATAGAGGCTCCCAAGTGTTCTTGGAAAGGCTGTTTTTTATAAATATTGCTTTTTCATATCCCATGAAAGGTGTTATTCCCAGGTCTTCTTGAAGCCTCCCTCTCCCAGGTCTATTAGATGGAGACTACTAAACAAAGGTACTGGCATATGGAATTCAACAGTCAGTGAACCCTGCAAAGACCCAATGGCAAAAAAAACAAGAACACAGGGAGGTCTTAAGTATGGTGCCAAACACAGCATCAACCACCTACTTTGCCTTTCCATCCGAGTAAGAAAGACATTAATTCTTTTTGTTCTGAGAAATGCAAGTGATGGGACAGGATAAATGTCTTTATAAATAGTGGAAAGACTACTGAAATTTGAATTATAGACTCATTGATCATTGGTCATTGATATAGCATTGGAAGATCTAATAACTAAGGTCACATAGGAAGAAAATGATAAACTCGAGTCAAGAGTCCTGGGTTTGAATCTTGGTTGTGATCCATACTAATTGCATGATCACATGGAAGTCACTTAATCCCTCTGAGACTGATTAATAACTTATCAGAAATAGGTACTATGTTAAAGTGTGAGGGATGTCAAGAAGCAAAAAGATAGTCCCTGTCTCCAGGAGCTCATTTTCCAGTGGGGGAAAGAACATGGAAAACATGTGAGATATATACAGTGCATATAAGATAAATATAGCATACATGGAAGATAATACATCATAGAGAAGGTACTAGCAAAGGGTGGAGAGGTAGAGGTAGTGGTACTGGGAAAGATCCCTTGTGAAAAATGAGATTTGATATGAGTCTAGGAGGAAATTATGGAAGCCAAGAGGTGAAGACAAAGAGGGAGAGCATTCCATGCAGAGGTGACAGCCAGTGAGAGGGTAAAGTAAGGACCTGAAGTATCATGTGCAAAGAGCAGCAAGAAGCCCAGTGTTACGGGAGAGCAGGGTATGTTAAGAAGATTAAAGTGTAAAACAACTTAGGAGGTGATAAGGGGTCAAGTTGTGAAGGGCTTTAAATGCAAAGAGAGGATTTTGCTTTTTTTTTCTAGAGGAAATAGGGGGACAGAGGGATTTATTGAGTGGAGAGGTGGCATGATCATACCTGTGTACTAGGAAGATCATTTTAACAGCTGTATGGAGAACAGACTAGAATAGGGAGGGACATGAGGCAGGGCAATCACCACAAGGCTGTTGTAATAGTCCAGGTATGATGTGATGAGTGGTCTGTATCAAGGTAGCAGCTGTTTGAGTGGAGACAAGGGGACGGTGGAGACAAGAGTTGTTATGAAGGTAGAAATGACAAGATGTGGCAACAGATTGTATATATGGGGTGTGAGTGAAGTGCTGGGGAAGACAACAAGGTCCCAAGTATGGATAGCTTAGAGGATAGTGGTGCCTTCATTGTTGTTCATCCTTTGTTCTGCAAGAGTTCTGATCACATCAGGTGGGTGATGTCTTACCTTGTAAGTGAATTGGATTTAAGTGAGGCAGGGCTGTGCATAGTCATCAGCCTCACTCTTTCCTCCAGAGTCTAGTGGCAAGACATAAGTTAAGATGACTGGTGATGGCCCAGGATGCAGGAGGAGACCTTGACCTTTGTAAGCTAAGGTCTTTCCAGTTCTCAGTTTCTTTAAATGCCCATTTAGTGATTAAAAGCTAAGTTAGAATTCAGACAAAATATGAACTAATTTTCTTTCCAAAAGAATCAGTCTGAGAGGGGAAGATCCTCTGAGTTTTTGGTCAGAACAGAAAATAATTACTATTTTCATTCACTCTGATCCATCAGAACCCAAACAATGAGCATGGTACCTTCAACAGTGGAAGGGAAGTTTGGAAGAAAGGAGGGTTTGGGGATGGAGGAGATAACAAATTCTATTTTGTACATGTTGAGTTTGAGATACCAAAGGAACACCCAATTAGATATATCCAAGAGGTACTGGTACTGCGAGGCTGGAGGTCATGAAAGAGTTAAGGCTGGATAAATAGATCTGAGCAACTTCTACATAGAGATTTTAATTGAACGCATGGGAATTGATGAGATCCTCAAGAAAGACAGTATGGAGGATAGAGAGAAAAGGACCTAGGATAGACCATTGGGGGTCACACATTATTGGAGGGGGGCATGATCTTGATGAGGATTTAGAAAAGGAGACTAAAATGGAATAATTAGACTGATAGAAGGAGAATGGGAAGAGAGTGACTTTATAAAAACTGTGGAAGAAGAGGGCATATAGTAGAACAGCAATTCTCAATCTGTGGGTCACTACCCCTTTGGGGGTCAAAACACATATTTCCGATGGTCTTAGGAACCGAGACACCACTCCTCTATCCATCTCCAGGTGGATCCTCCCACATGCAGATATGCCCACATGTGAGTATTAAAGGGTCACAGCATTAGGAAAGTTGAGAAGCGTTGCGGTAGTAGATGGTGATCAGCAGTTTTGAGGGCTCAAAGATCAAGAGGGATAAAGATGGAGAAAAAATTGTCAGTTTTAACAATTAAGATATCATTAGTCATTTTGGAGAGAGCACTTTCAGTTGAATTGTGAAGCTAGAAACAAGGTTGTTGAAGATTTGGAATCCAATAAAAGAGGGGAAGTTGAAGCATCAATTAGAGATTACTCTCTCAGGGACTTTATACCACAAAGGGGAGAGGACATACAGGGTAACAGCTTATAGAGGTGTTTGAACCAAGTAAGGATTTTTTTTGTTTGTTTATTTGTTTTTTGTTTTTTTTTTTCTTTTTTTCTTTTTTTCTTTTTTTTCTTTTTTTTTATTTACTCATTTACTTTTAATTTACAAGATTCAGTTCCACAATCACTTGAGTTTCAGATTTTCTCCCCTCCCTTCCCCCCCCCCCCATGGTGGCGTGCAATCATGTATAGGATATGCAAATACTTTCACATTGTACAATAGTTTGGTCATATAGAAGGGCTGTAACCAACGAGTGATCACTGGGAAAAGAAAAAAAAAAAAAAAAAGCAAAACCAGACATAAAAGAGAACGATAACGAGTCCAAGTAAGGATTTTTTAAGAAGGAGGGGATATAAGCATGTTTATAGGCAGAAAGAAAGCAGTGAGTAGAAACTTAAGATTTGAAGATTAATGAAAGGGGAAGAATTCTTCTGATGAAGATGAGATGAAAGAGGGTTAACAGTTCATCTGGAGAAGTCTGTCTTGGTGAGGAGGGGGTCCTGGAGGAAGACTTCTGAGTATTATGAGATGAGAAAAAGGAGAAGGGGAGAAAGAAAGAGCTCTTAGCAGAATGGAGTGCCATGCAATTCTTGAGGATGGATGTAAGGTTTGTAATAACTGCTGTGGTGAGAAAATCAATTAGGGAGGTATGAAAAGATTGAGATTATATAACATAAAGGAACTTTACATACAAAAATCTAGCAGTTCTTTTTGTGGTGACAAAGAATTGGAAACTGAAGGGAAACCCATTAATTGGGGAATGACTGAATAAGTTAAAGCATATGAATGTGATGGAATAATATTATAGTGTAAGAAATGATGAAAGGGATAATTTAAGAAAAACCTGGGGAGACTTAAATGAACTGATGCAAAATAAAGTAAGTAGAACCAGGAGAATAGTTTGTACAGCAACAGCAATAATGTAGAAATAATCAGCTTTGAAAGATTTAGTAACTCTGATCAACACAATGACCAAACACAATTCCAAAGGATTCATGATGAAACATGTTACCCATCTCCTAAAAGAGAGCTCACAGATTCAGAGTTCAAATTGAAGCACATTTTTTTTTTCTCTTATTGCCATTTTTTTTTGGTACAGCTAATGTGGACATTTGTTTTGATTGGCATACGTATTTCTATTGGGGCATCTAGGAGGATCAGTGGATAGAGTGCTGAGCCTGGAGACAGGAAGACTTGATAGGAAGACCTTAGATACTTACTGGCTGTGAGACCATGGGCAAGTCACTTAACCTCTGTTTGCCTTAATTCACTGGAAAGGGAAATGGCAAAACACTGTAGTATCTTTGCCAAGAAAACCACATGGACAGTATGGTCCATGGGGTCTCAGAGAGTTGGTCACAATTGAACAACAACATATTTGTAAAGAGTTTTGTTTTTCTTTCCTCCTCAGTGAGTCGGGGGAAGAAGCAGAGAGAGAAAGAGAGAGAGAGAATTTGGAACTAAAAATAAAATACAATTGGATTTCACAAAAAAAGATTTTATAACGTGAATTCTATTAGATCCAGTAAGCAGGTTTTCTGTTTGTTTGCTTTTGCTTTGTTTTCTTTTGTTCTGTTCAAAAGGTCTTTGAATTTCTGGGATTCAGAAATAAGCAAAAGCCCTCTACTGCTCATTTGGAAATGGAGTGGCTGGGCTCTAGTTTGACTTAATGAAGAAGGGGCACAAAGTGAGAATTTAGGACAAGTATGTTTCTGTAAGTGGAGTCCTAGAACTAACCTCCTTTGAGGGAGTCTGATCCTGTCCTCTCCAGAGCAGAGTTGGGACACTATAATGGTGCTATGGAAAGAACACAGGCCTGGGCACAAGTGTGTGTGTTTATAAATATTTAACAATTGACCTTCTGGGAAAACAAATGTACTACACACTTTTAAATGTGTTATTTTTTTTTAACATTTTCTCCATTACTTTCTTTAAACAACCCACACAATAATAAATCAAACCTTGATTTGTAACATTTGCCAATTTCTGTGTTTAAAACGTTCATGCTGAAAATTTTGCAATGCTCTCATAGGCTGGTTGGAGCTATTCCAATACACCCCTGTCTGGGAGTTAAGAGGACATAGGTTTGAGTTCTCCTTATAACAGTAAGGTCTCATGCAATCTTGGACAAGTCTCCTCAACTTTGAGCCTTTGTTTCTTCTTCTGTAAAAGGATGAGCTTGGATTGGATGACCTTGAAGGCCACATCCTGCTATGCTATTCTATGATTCAAGGATTCTAAGTGGTAGCATTTATGTGTCACAGGGAAGCCTGGAAACATTAATCCTCCTTTGGTACCCAACACTGGGGGGTCTTGAGCTTTTACCGCAGCAGAGAGGGATTATCACCAAATAACTAACAATGTGTCACGGAAAGTAGGATTTCGGAAATTTAAAAACCTTCATTGGTTTAAAAAAAAAACTACAAACAAAAAACCCCAGCCATATTAAAAAGTGTCCCTCAAAGTACCTCTTCTGTCTGTAACAACTGTGCCCCTGAGGCCTCAAGTACCACCTCATTTTGTAGATTTCTGATGTGCTTATCATGTAATATTCGGTATCATAGTTTTGTGTCTGTGGCTTGTTGTTGTTGTTGTTGAGTTAATTCAGTTGTGTCTGACTCTCCATGTCCTCATTTGGGGTTTTCTTGGCAAAGACAATGGAGTGGTTTGCCATTTCCTTCTCCAGCTAATTTTACAGATAAGGAAACTGAGGCAAATAGAGTTAAGTGACTTGCCCAGGGTCATACAACTAGTCTGTGTCTCAGGCTAGATTTGAACTCAGGAAGATGAGTCTTCCTAATTCCCGGCCCAGTGTTCTACTCATTGTGCTACCTAGTTGCCAGGATTATCCCTTTACTGGGACATATATATGTATATATGTATGTGTGTATTTTTATATACACGCCTGCATTTTATATGTGCATATGTGTGTATATGTATATATGCACACACATGAATATTAATATATTTATTTATACATTATATTTTATACACATATGTATGTATATGTATATGAATATGTATGTGCATATGTATAGATGTATGCACAATATGCATGCATGTATATGCGTCTCTATGTGTTTGTATATACATATATGTGCATGTATATGGGTATATATACTCCATGAGGGATGAGACATGTTTGTTAAAATTTATATCTTTTTCTCTGTCCACATCAAGAACTTGAATAAATTTTGAATGAGTAAGTAAATGGATGAGTACTGTGTTTGTTTCTAAATCTCCCCCGTAAAAATATTTTAGATCTGTGAGTGCAAGCATTCTGTCTTATATAATTATATTACAGTATTCTGCATATGGGGCAACAGTGAGTAGGGCACTAGGCCCTGAAGACTCCTTTTGAGGAGTTCAAACCTGATCTCAGATACTTACTAGCTGTGTGACCCTGGGCAAGTCACTTATTTGCCTCAGTTTCCTCATCTGTAAAATGAGTTGGAGAAGGAAATGACAAACCACTCTAGTATTTTTGCCAAGAACACCCCAAATGGTTTCACAAAGAATCAGACAGGACTGAAAAAATGGGACTTTTGCATATAGTTGTTTTTCAATTAATGTAGAATGAGAGAATAAGTGAATAAATATTATAATTATGATTAAATATTTTCCTCTTTATTTCTTCTACTAGATTGAGATCTCCACGACAGCAGGGATGGCATTGTCTTTTAAACTGTGCGCTTCTTCCAACCTACTCGGTACAGTGCTCAGCACACAGCTGGTACCTCATCAGCGTTTGAGTCCCTTGCTGTTGCTTTCTTGCTCTTCAGTGGGCAACCATGGACCTCGTCCTTTCTTTGTTTCTGCCTTGTGGCAGAGGCAAGAGTACCTTGTCCACCTTTTCCCAAATGACCTGACCTTAGAATCTCAGCCCTGGCTATTAAATTTGAGGTCAGTAGTGTGTGTGTGTGTGTGTGTGTGTGTGTGTGTGTGTGTGTGTGTGTGTGTGTGTGTGTGTGTGTGAGCCTCTGTGTTTCCAGTCAAAGTAAACAAATAGATTCTGGCTTCTATAAAGGGGGGAAATTCAGAAATTAGCACGAGGTCCAAGTGTAAGGAAATATGTGTAAAAACAAGCTCTTGGGCCTCAGTCCCACACCTTTGTGCTGAAACAGTTTGGCACTTGTTTTCTAAGCTCTGCGTCCCGTCACCCTCTGCCCAGGTCCCTTCTCTGACGGCCTTCCCTCTCCTCCACCCTGCACTTCACAAAGAAAGACTTGTTTCCATTGTGGGGCTGTGGTCAGGAGAGTCAAATGGGCTCGGGTCGTGCCCAGGCCCCACGGTGGGAGGCTGTGTTCTGGGGAGAATATCTGGTATGCCTGGTCTGCAAAGAGCCAGGTCTTAAACCATATCCTGCCCAGCACTGCTCCAGTGAACCAGGTGTAAGTGGTTTCTCCAGAACAGCCAAAACCACATCTTACTGAGAGAAACCCAGCCCGGTCCAAGGAGGCTTCATTCCCCAGGGTCACGGCTCTGCTTTTCCCACTGATGCCTTGTTTACCAAGGCCACCTGCCCAAAGAATCAAATTCAGAATGTCTCAGTTTGGCCCCCACAATTCAACTTTCAAAGCCTTGGAGAACTGACCCTGACAAATCAAATCCTTTTTACTCTGTCAGCAGCCTCCCTCCCACCCTGCCCCATCCCATTCCCATGCTTACTTAGTATTTATCTTACTCTTTCAAAAGATCAATCTATCACTCAGAGCTGAAGGCTTTACATTTTAAAAATTCTGGTGGTAGAGGGGTTTCCATCAAGTAAATTTCCTACAACCTTGTCAGATTCCCCTTTAATATATATTGAGAGTGGTTTAAACCATCCAAGATACTGACTCCGGCCATGAAAAGACCCAAACTTTCCATCAATATTAAAGTGTCCCTTGGACCCCTCTGAGAAATGTAATCTAAATCTGTTATCATTGTCATTAATATCACTAATTCCAAAATCTACATTTATGTAGCAGCCTGAGGTACTGGGGAGGGGGAGGGGAATGGTTAGATAGATGATATAGATATAGAGATGGCATCATGGGAGCTGGGTTCAGATCCCAGGTCTGCTACTTAATACATAGGTCTTTCCTCTGGGCCTCAGTTTCTTCCTCTGTAAAATGAGGGAATAAGGCTACTTGACTCTAAAGTCTTTCAGCTCTAAATTCTGTGATTTCTTGATGACTTAAGGATTCATTTAATTACTCATCCTATATTGTCATTCAAAATATTAAAAATAGATAGAGACCTTATGAAGAATCTAATGATCTTCATGGCTTCCTTTGGAAATCCATCCATTCTTTCAAAATCTAGCCTAGGTGCTATCTTTTCCAAGATCCAAAACACTGCTGGTCCTCTCAGCTAATATTGTTCCCTCTTACCTCTGCTATCATATCTCTCTCTGTTTGGTCTTACCTGAATACTTACATCATGCTAATTTGTAATATAGGCCTCAAACATTCATTGTACTAGGTGGTAAGTTCTTTGAAAGAAGGAATCCCATCATTTTCCATATCAGATGGGTATTTTTAGTATCTGGCAAAGGGCCCTGTACAGAGTAGGAGTTTAATATGCTTGTTGAATTGAACCCTCTTTAGATGGAAACAGCATCTATTATTATTATCATCTATTATATTACATATATAATATAATACATTTTATATGATATATAATATTATATGTTTATATATATATAATTATGTATCTATGATTATTATTCTCATTTTTCCAGGTGTGAATACAGAGACTCAAAGAGATCAAATAGGCGGCTGAGTGACACAACCTTGGATCTAGACAATTGTCAACAATGAATCATGTGTGACTGAGATAAGAAAGGGAAAAAGTATCTCAGACCAGGATCAAGGATATGCTAAAGGGTAGGGTAGTTAAAGGGGTACAGATTATGACTGGGGCTCAATTAATCTAGAAAAAGTATGTGTTCATCATAGCCGAGCTCATAGCAAAATATATAGAGCTTGAAATTTACTGTAACTCTTCTCCAGTTTGATCTAAAATTGAGTAGAAAAGACATGGCTAGTGTTCAAAGATTTTACCTAGAGAGAGTTCACACACAGAAGTAGTCAGAATTTAGAGACCTGTGGTCAATACCCAGAAGCCTAAACCAGGCAGGATGACATGATCAGAAGCAATGTCTTAGAATAATAGAATGGGAGAGATTTTGACTATCATAGAAATCAATACCCCCAATTTACAGATAGGGAAACTGAGGTGAAGAAAGGCAATATGATGTAATAGAGCATTGGACTACAAATCAATCAGTGGTAGAAATTTTAAAAGAACTAAGGTATCCTGCTATCTTATCCTTCCTGGGGTATTTTGTATCTTCATCATGGGCTGTCTTCAGTGGACTAACCCAAAAGAATGACTTTCTAATAGTGGAATGCTAGAGGGAAGAAAGGGCCTTTCTGTGCCATTTTTATTCAGTTATATCACTCAGGGGTTCTTATAAGGGCTGTGTACATACATGGCCACCTTCTGTTCACCCTATGTTGAGATTTAATTATTTATTTACATTTTTAATGTAACTTACATTTTCTATGTACAATATTCCCGGCATTTGTAACAGTAGGAGCATAGTTTTAAAGTTGGAAGGAACTGGAAAAGATCTTCCTATTCCAAATGCTCTGTTTCCACTGCTGAGAAAGCTGAAGACTAGGGAAGTCATGATTTGCCTGAGGTTACAGAGGTAGTATATACCACAGCCAGTATTCTATCAAGCCAAGGTCTTCTGATTCCAAATCCAACTCTCAGTCCGCAACATCAAGCTGCCAGTAAGAAGGCTGGGGCTCCCCTTTGAAGCACAAAGCCACCCTCCTCTCTGTAGCCACCCATGCCAACAGCCTCACTCAGCAGGCTGCCAGAGCAGAGAATTCCAAAAGTTAATGGTGGGCTGGAGAAAAGGGGGACAGAGACAGTGGCTGGGATACACACATGTTCCCAGACCTAAACACTAAGGAAAGACAATCTTCACAGCCTTATAGTACATAAACAAAAACGAGCTTTTGTGATTCATCCCGTTTCCTCAGACAGTAAAGAGACACTTAGGGTTTTTTATGCTACAAAGCAAATGAGATTATTGCTTTAATAGTTCAGCAGCTCTCAGCTTCCCCAACGATGGGCTCTTTGCCTGTTCCTTGGAAGCACGCGCTTGTTTAAAATTAGTTTTATTATAAATCACCTTCCCAATGAAGTGACTGCATTCACCCTCTGACAGATTTGTGTCCTTTCATGTTTTCAATGATGAAAGGCCTCCTCCTTCCTGATTCCCCCCCTCCCATTTATTCTTTCCCCTTCTCTCTCCTCCCTCAACTCCAAATTTAGCTCAGGAATAACAAGTTCCAGGAGACCACAGTGAAGGGACCCCCTCTTTACCAACTAGAGCAGACAGTGTGGCAGCAGAATTGGGCTGGCCCAGGAATTCTGCTTAGTTCCTGTCCTCACCCCAGATGAGACCCTGGCAAGCCCCAGAGATGTCTCTCTCCAGAGCTAACTAGGGCCACACACTGACAGCCACAAGTAATGTTTGCCTCAATAAAGAAGTCTTGAACTCCATCATTTTTGACTCATTTTCAAAACTATGTGTGTGTGTGTGTGTGTGTGTGTGTGTGTGTGTGTATTTCAGGGTTATGTTAATAAAAATGGCATAGACCTACTGTATTCCTTTACCCAGGATCTGCTTTACATCCCACCCATCCATTCATCCATCTGCCTCATCCCAGACATCTTAACATCCACCTTCCTATCTGTTCATACCCTCCCATTTCTATATCTTGCTCTAGGAATTATATTCAAATGAACACCATAATTGCTTTCCCAAAGGATATGGGCTGTCCTAAGTCTACAGTTATCATTCTTATAACTCCCCATACAAAAGTCCCTGGTATAACCATGACTCCCTTACACGTATGATGATCCCTGTTAGAATACAATATAAACTCCTCAATGATAGGGACTGCCTAACTTTATTTGTAATCCTGATACCCGATGCAGGGCTTTATACATGCTTGCTTTTTAATTCATTCAATTATTGATTCACTTTAAAAATAAATTTAGTCTACATCTGAACCTGGTGGGAAGGGGAGAAACCTGTTTGGTATTTTGGGGATTTTCATATTTTAAATTTGTCTATTTTTAATAAAATATTTACTGATATTTCTATATATAAATGTCTCATTTGTCCTTCCTTCCTTCCTTCCTTCTTTCTTTCCTTCCTTCCTTCCTTCCTTTCTCTCACATTTTTTTAAGCCTTCCATTGACTCAGGATAATGGATCAAGAGCTAGAATTCTCTCAGATGTCATCTAGTCAAACTCTACCACCTTAGAGATGAGGATATCAAAGCCCAGTGACTTGCCCACCATCATACAGGTAAATGGAAGAACTGGGTCCTCTGAACCCAGTTCCATCACTTTTCCTACAATGCCATACTCTTCCCCAACCTTCCCCCTCCACCTACTCCCCTACCCTGCACGTCCTCCCCACCATGGCAATAGAACCCTCCAGGAGAACAAACACAACAAATCAACACATTAGACACGCCCAGAAACTCACCTTACATGTCTGCTACTATTTTGACTTCCTAGTATGGAGTAAATGGAAACAGCCACAGATTCAGAGAACCTGAGTAAATCACATGACCTCTCTAAGCTTCTCTGTCTTTACCTGTAGAATGGGGATAATAGAGAATGCATTATTCCACTTGCAAGGTTATGATGAGGCAAGGAAATTGTAAAAGCTAAAGTGCATCAGAAATGTGAGCTGTTACTACTCATCTAACAGACTTTTTTACTTCATCAGTTCTGCCTAACAGAGTTCCTTAGGGGACATGCTTCAGTGAATTATAAGAAAGGTTTGTAATTAGCATATCAATTATTTGTTTTCTGAGCAATCATTTACATGCAATGTCTTTTAAGTTGGCTTAATCCATTTGCTGCATACTTAGAAAAGCCTTCCAGTATTGGCTTCCTAACTTAATACTTAGTTGCCAGAGTGGATTCAAGGTCCTTGAGTCTGTCCTACCATTTCACAAAAGGGCCTTGCAGGATTATACCTGAGGCATTTTATCCAACATCATAGGTCTATTCATAATCCCCTTAAAAAGACAGGTGTGTGTGTGTGTGTGTGTGTGTGTGTGTGTGTGTGTGTGTGTGTGTGTGTGTGTGTGTGTTGGAGAATGTAAGGGCAATTACGCAATTGCTATAAAATCAAAAAGACAGATTTGAGTATGGGCTAAGTTTGAGGTGCTGCCTTTTTGGAACAGTGGTATAAATGAGGTTCTTCTTGAATAGGGACCCTGATTTCATGCCTGGTAGCTGCACTCGATTCTTCATGCCAGTGGTCTATGTTCTTCCACTCAAGATGGGCATTCTAAAGGGCATCCTCCTGTCAAGTCATATAGGGAAGATCAAGACAATGTGGTATAGTGGGAAGAGCAACGGATTTGAAGTCAGTCTCTTCAAGACTTTTGAATCTTCTTAGAGACTAGAAATCTTGCTTGTAACAGAAAACAAAGGTATGAATCCCAGTTTTGTTATTTGCTACACATAAAAAACAAGATTATAGAGTCTGAATTGGACAGGACTTCAAAATCAGTTAATGTGGCCTTTAGCTGAAGAGAAATTCCCTTTACAGCATCCCTCACCAGAGCTCCTGGAGCCTTTGCTTGTAGCTAGAGAACACAGTGGTTAGAGCTCCGGGCTTAGAGCCAGAAGACCTTGAATTCAAATTCAAGCTCACATACTTAATAACTGTGTCACCTGTGCAAGTCATATAACATACGTCTGGCTCTCTTTTCTCAACTGTAAAGAAGGGATAAAAACAACATTTACCTGTGAGAGTTGTTCTGAGGACCAAAACAGATTTGTAGGTGCTTAATAAATGATTGTTTCTTTTCTTCCTTAAGATCCCTAATGGGAAGAAACCATTACCTTTAGAGGCAACCTAATCAATTTGTTGATATTTCTATTAGCTAGGAAATGTTACTGTCCCCCACTTGCCACCAAATCTAAACGCAAATGCACCTTTCTGCATCTTCCACTCTGAGTGTCCTAATTGGACCCTCTAGAGCTGCTGTTCTTTTTTTTTATGTTTTAAGACATTTTATTTAATTGTATGAACTTTTTTTGCTTTTATTCAACTATTATTCATACCATGATTAATAATATGTACAGGGAGAAAAAACCAGAACTGAAAAGAAAATTTGACCCTCAAATACAAGAAACATGAGAAGGTAAACATGGCAAGAAATGATAAGGTACTTATCAAAGTTGAACTATTAACATGCCAACATGGAAAAACAATAATTGTAACCTATGAAACTTTTCTCAGTATGACGGTAGGTGAAGGGAATAGAAATGTATATATACATATACATACACATATGTATATATAGGAGGGTGTATATATGTGTACGAATATATATCTGAGTATGTGTATATATGTGTACACACAGGGAACAGGATCAATTGAATAGGAAGGGAGGATACTTTAAAAGGTGACATTGTGAGGTAGGAGAGGATTAGAATGGGAGGAGACAGGGAGAGACAGAATGGGGTTAATCAGCTCATATAGAAGAGGCAAAGGATAATTGTTACAATGGTGAGGAAGAACAGGAAGGCAAAAGGGAAAGGGGCAACCTTACTCTCACTGAATTTGGCTTAGGGAAGGAATGACATAAACGCTAAACTGGATATCTTGCCACACAGAAGAGTAGGGGGGATGGGGATGCGAGGTGGGATGATGGAGGAGAGGACAAGGTGGGGGGGGAGGGTTGCTGGAAGCACACACTTCTGTAAAGGGACAGGGACAGGGTAGAGAATAGAACAAGGGCAGGGAGGGATAGGAAGGAGGGAAATATAATCAGTCTCTTGCAATATGTCCACTGTGGAGATGTTCTGTGTAATTACACATGTACAGTCTGTATTGAATTGCTTGTCCTTTCAGTGGGGAGTGGGTGATGAGGGAGGAAGGGAAAGAATCCAGAATTTAAAGTTCTATAATCAAATGTTAAAATATATATATGTATATATATAAAATTATTATTATTATTATTATTATTATTATTATTATTATTAACTACATGCAACAGGGAATTAAGATATACAGCCACTGGGGTAGGGAGACCCATCCTGCCCTACCAGAAAGTCAGAGGGCAATGGGGGAGTACATAACAGACAGCAGATTGGGAGAGGGGCTAAACAGTGGGATGGCTGCTTTGAGGTGGTGGGTAGGGGAAAGATGGGGAGAAAATATGTAACTCAAAATCTTGTGGAAATGAGTGACATAAACAAGAAAATAAATAAATTAATTTATTAAAAATAATAATAATATTTACAGGGAGAACAATGAGATTGAACATATACGTTGTGGAAAAACACTGATTCAGGAGCAGGAAGATGTGAGTTCAAGTGCCAGTTTCTGCTACTTACCACCTGTGTGACATTAAGCAAGTTATTTGACTTCTTATTTTTAATATTTAATTAACTTTTGTTTATTTTTAGTTTACATCATTGATTTCCACAAGATTTTGAGTTACAGATTTTTCTCCTCGTCTTTCCCCTACCCATCCCTCTAAAACAACAATCCCGTGGTATACCCCCTCCCTCAATCTGCTCTCTCCTATATCCTCCCCCATAACCCCTCTGACTTTCTGGTTGAGCAAGATGGATCTCTCTACCCCAGTACCTCTATATCTTATTTCCCAGTTGCATGTAAATAATAATAATAATAATAATAATAATAATAATAATAATAATAATAATAATAATAATATACTTTTTTAACATACGGTTTAAGAACTTTAAATTCCAGATTCTTTCCCTTCCTCCCTTGTCACCCACCCCCACTGGAAAGACAACCAATTCAATACAGGCCGCACATGTGTAGTTACACATAACATCTCCACAATGGAAATATTGTGTAACACTGATGATATTTCCCTCCATTCTATCCTGCCCTCCCTTTGTTCTATTCTCTACTTTGTCCCAGTCCCTTTACAGAAGTGTGTGCTTCTAACAACCCTCCCCTACAACCTGCCCTTCCCTCCATCATCCTCCCTCTCATCCCCTTCCCCCTACTCTCCTGCAGGGCAAGATACCCAGTTTAGAGTGTATGTCATTCCTTCCCTAAGCAAAATTCAATGAGAGTAAGGTTTACCCATTCCCTTGTCCCTTCCTGTTTTTCCCCTCCATTGTAACAATTATACCTTGCCTCTTCTATATGAGAGAATTAACCCTGTTCTGTGTCTACCTGTCTCCTATCATTCTAGTCCTCTCCCACCTCTTAATTTCACCTTTTAAAATATCATCACTTCCTATTCACTTGATCCAGTGACCTCTATGTACACATATATACACACACTCCCATATGTATTCATATGCATATATGCCCTCCTATATAGACATATGTGTATGTATACATATATACACATTTATATTCCCTTCACCTGTCCTCATACTGAGAAAAGTTTCATAAGTTACAATTTTTGTTTTTCCATGTAGGCATGTAAATAGTTCAACTTTGATAAATTCCTTATGAATTCTTTTCCATGTTTACCTTCTCATGCTTCTTGTATTTGACTGTCAAATTTTCTATTCAGTTCTGGTTTTTTCATCAAGAATGCTTGACAGTCCTCCACCTCATTGAATGACTGTATTTTC
>CM053585.1:259222888-259243529 GCA_028646515.1 Pseudochirops corinnae
GTTCTGACTGTGTTGTCTTCCTCCTGTTCCATGCTTTGATTCTTTTTGTCCCCCAAAAAGGAATCTAAAGTTGGATTGCTGAACTTGGTTTGCTTTCTTTGCCTGCTCATGTTGCCAGTCAGTTACTTGACTTTTGGGCTCAGTAGAGTTCTGCTTTCATAGGGGACAGTTCTGTCACAAATTGCTGGGGTTTTCACAGCTCCTGGAGCTATTAGGAGGCTGCAGTCTCCACAGTCCCCACCAGCTTTGGCTCACTGGTCACGCACCTCAGAACCAGCACCCAAGACCACGATCCTGATCCAGGCAGCTCAAGGCAAGAGCACTTAGTCTCTGAATGATCCCTTGCTCCCCCTGCAATCTGTAAGACATGAGCTCTGAAGCAGCCATGTGACAGTGACTGCAGGGCTGCTGTTTCAGACTGCTTCTAGCTCTGGAGGCAGTTGGCCAGACCCTCTCCCCCTAATTTAGCTGAGTTCCACTGACCTTTTCCCTCTGTCCTTGGCTCTTATGGGCCGGTAATTCTGGAAACCTCCACAGTTGCTGGTGATCCACTCTCCTGAAAGCTCCATCCCGGGCTTCTCCTGGATGGCCTGAGGCTAAAACCGCATGGGGCTGGGCTATGCTCCCAGCGTGCTGCAACGAGCACTTTCTATCCATCTACCAGACTGCCTTCAGCAGGAGCCTTGTTTCTCTGTCATTTTATGAGTTCTGGAGCTCTAAAATTTGTTTAGAGTCATATTTTATAGGTATTTGATTTGTTTATGGTGAGAGCCATGGAGTTCTCCTGCTTCTATGCTCCCATCTTGACCTAGAGCTGCTGTTCTTAATCTGGAGTCTGGGAGTCAATGAACATAGATGGAAAAAAATTACATATTTTGGTTTCACTCAATTCTGTAATTCATCATTCCTTCAGTTATTAAAAAATTATCCTCAGAAGGGGTCAATAAGTTTCACAAAGTGAAGTCAGAAGCATTTATTAAATGCCTACTCTGTATGTAGGTACTAAGTATTATGTTTTATGCCCACAATGACTGAGCTAAATGCTGGGGAAACAAAGAAAGGGAAAAAAAGTAAGAAAAAAAACTCTAAAAGAATCTAATGGGGGAGAAAAGAAACAATCAAGCAAACAACTATGTACAAATATGATATATCCAAGGTAAATTCAAGACAATCACAGAGAGAAAGCACTAACATTAAGAGGAATGAGAAAGCCTTTTTATAGAAGGTGTGATTTCTACCTGGCACTAGGCAGAACCCAGGGAAGGTAGGGCAGTGATAAGAAGGGAGAGACTTCCAGGCACAGAGGACAGTCAGAGAAAATGCACCAAACTGGAAGACAGAGAATCTTGTGTGAGGGACAGAAAGGATGTCAGTGTCACTGAATCCCAGAGTATGTGTAGGGGAGTAAGGCATAAGGTAAGGTAGAAAGGTAAGAGGGAACCAGGTTGTGAAGGGTTTGGAAGGCCCAACAGATAATTTTATATTTGATTTCAGAGGTCATAACCAGACTGTCAAAGGGGTGCATGAGAGATACAAAAAAGTCTAAGAACCATTCCTGGGGGTGGGGGGTGAGGAGAAGGGGAGACAATGAAATTTGCATGATTATTATATATTTAAAAGGAATGGCAAGTTGTACATAACAGATTTGCAGATCCTGTGCAATCATCTTTTATTATTATTATTATTATTATTATTATTCTATGTTGTGGAAATGCTTATTTTATTAAAAGTAAAATAAATTTTAAAAAGAACCATTCCTCTAGAGCTAAGAACAAATCAAACTGCTTTTCTATATAACAGCCCTTTGAATAATTTAAGGCAATAATCATATCTTATATCGTATTCTCCATTTTAATCATACTTAGTTCTTTTAACAAATCATCTTCGTGATTTCTTGGTTTCCTTGATATCCTGGGCATCCTTCTCTGAATAGTCCACAAATTCCTAAAATTTTGACCTTCTCAAAATGTTTCCCCCTTCCAAACTGAACACGACACTACAGCTGTGGTCTAAGCCAAGCTAAGGGTATCCAAATGAATGTCGTCTTCCTACTGGACACAAAACTTTTCTAAACCCAACCCAAGATTGTCTTGGCTTTGAGGGCTGCCATATTGGGCTCAACTCACTCTGAGTTGGTAGTGTATATAGGAAACATTAAGATCTCTGGCCAAAATCTGTTGTCTAGCCACACCACATCCATCCTATGTTTGGGAATTTATTTTTGGAATTAACTGGAATCCTATCCTCTTTCTGTTTCAACAGTTGTAGGAAAAAGGAAAGTGTAGCTACTTTCCGTAGAGTTTCCAAAGGTGAATCTGCCCACCAAGCTTTGGCTATTTAGGGAACCGGTATACCAAAAAGGGGCAAAAATGAGGTAAAATTTAACTGTCATACAAACTTTGGGGAGAAGAAAAAGTAGTAAAAGAAATAAAGCAAACAAGATGACATTGACCAAGGACTGCATTGGGCTCTGGCTCTGCAGGTTAAGTTTCCATGATGAGTATGTGATAACCTGTCATGCTTCTGGGCAGGATCAAGTTCATGAAGCAAGCTCCAAGGCAAGAGAGGTTGCAAACATGGCCAGTGTGAAGCAGCCAAGATCAGTTGGAGGAGGATTCAGCATCTCGGTCTGGACTGCTGCCTTGGAGGGAGGAAATCGTATAGAGATCCTCAATCACAACTCCCTAGATATCAACCCCATCAGAGGCGATAAGAAGGAAAACAAAACAAAACAAAAAACTTGGGGACATTTTTTAGCTCCAAGTAGAAGCCACTCATGGGATATATGATTCTAACTACCTTAAATCTATCTGTTGATCTCTAACCTGTAGAGTGTTTAGACAAGGCAGATTAATGGTGTGAGGAGAAAGAGCTGGACCTGGACTCAGGAAGACATGAGTTCCAGTCCAGTCTCAGATATTTACTTGCTGGATGACTCTGAGCAAGTCATTTAACCTCTGTTTGCCTCAGTTTCCTCAGCTGTAAAATGGATATAATAATAGCACCTGCTTCTTGGAATTATTGTGAGGATCAAATGAGACAACATTCATAAAATGCTTAGCACAATGTCTGGCACACAGTAAGTATTTGTTTGCTTCCTCTTTCCCCACTTAACAGCTATTTAAGTCTATAAGGAGCCAACATGCAATAGTTGTTTCAATATATTTGATTTTATCCCTTTTGCATAAATAGAAATGAGCAAAGCAATGTATTCACTCAAGCCACACTTGTGTGGTCAGTTCCATGATGCCACCCTCAGATGATGAGAATATACCAAAATGCTTTGGAAGAGAGGAGAACAGGGATACCAGTGAGGGGAGGGAGATCTAAACCAAGAGACTAAGCAGGCAAATTGACACGGCTTTTGTCACTGGAACGATAACATGAGCACTGACACCCAATTAGAACTTCTCCACACCAGCGTGTCTGCAGTGAATCTGGATCTTGTTTCTTTGAACTAACCTTCTCTGCCTCAGTTATTGGTGGAGAATTGGTAGCAAGAGCAGCTAGTGGATGAGGGACTCCAAAAAGTGGATACAAGTGAAGAAATGCGGTGGTGAATCCAAAGGACTAGCATTTCAGTCTGTTGAAGGTCTCCAACTGTTGAAATAAAAGCAGAAATTGCAACTGTAATGGAGGACGGTGGGCAGCTAGGTGGTTCAGTGAATAGAGTTTCGAGTCTGGAATCAGGAAGACCTGAATTCAAATCCAGCTTCAGATACTTACTAGCTGTGTGACCCTGGGTAAGTCACTTAACCCTGTTTGCCTCAGTTTCCTCATCTGTAAAATGAGCTGGAGAAGGAAATGGCAAACCACTCCAGTACCTTGGCCAAAAACAAAAACAAAACAACAACAGCAAATGGGGTACTGGTATTTGGTACACAATGGTACCAAATTCAAATGGGAATAAATCCCTAGGGTTTGCATGTTTATTTAGAAAACCACAAATTAGCATTATTTATGCCATAGCATATTTTAATTTTTTTGTAAACATTTCCCAATCACATTTTAATCTGGTTAGGATCTCACTCTGGAGTTTTGCTGGATGCATGTGGCCTATGCACCATGAGTTTGACGCCTCTGCTGGATAGCCCTATGACTATTCCCGCACATGGTGCCAGAAAGCAGCTGGTGTTACCTAACACAGGTCCCTCTATAACCAGGAAAGCGTTGCATAATGTCTTTGGACACATGGGTAAAGAGAGTGCCTTGGAGTTAGTAAAGATCAGCTTTTAATGGCTACACATGGCTGCAGATGTCCCTTAGAAGTCTGAGACATACTTGTTGTGCACGTAGAAAACCACTTCCAACTCATGCTACATATTTGGAGCAGATAAGCACTAGCAAACCTTTGGAATTTATATACACTGAATTCCTGTCTATGGAAAAAGACGGGATAGTAAGTCTTCTATTGGTGGTAATGGACCATTTCATTCGGCTTACCTAACCAAGAACCAGAAAGTTTCAGTAGTTGTTAAAATGCTGTGGGAGAAGTATTTCTCAGTGTGTGGACTTCCTGTCAAGGTCCATTTGGACCAAGTCAGAGACATGGATAGCACACTGCTCAAGGAAATGCAAGCATTGACTGGCATCACAGAGTCTAGAACTACCACCCTCAAGAGGACCCATCACCATAATGTTTCAACCTCAATGTTTCAAACATGTTAGGAGCACAGATCAGAATAAAAATCCTAGTACTTAGGTGTAACTCCACCAGGAATGATGGCACTGCTTTAGACCTTTCCCTTCCTTCATGCTGGTGTTTGAGTACACCTACTTGTTGACTTGTATTTTGAAGTCTATGAGAGTGGAAAGACTGGAGATACTCATGTCCAGCCTATCTCTCAGTCAAGAGAGAAGTTGGGGGCAGTTAGGTGGCATAGTGAATAAAGCACCAGGAGTCAGGAGGACCTGAGTTCAAATTCGGCCTCAGACACTTAATACTTACTAGCTGTGTGACCTTGGGCAAGTCACTTAACCCCAATTGCCCTGCCTTCCCTCCTCCAAAAAGACAAAAAAAAAAAGAGAGAAGCTGAAAGAAACCCTCTACCACCTAGTTGTTACCACAGCAACTCAAGAGAGTGCTGACCGAAAAGAATGACAGCATGATATTCTAGTTCACTGTGGAATTTTGCTAAGAAATCTTGGTGTTCATGAGACATACAAATGAGCAGATCGATCAAAAACTACTCCTCACCTAGTTGTGGAGAGACTGGGCAGCTTGCCTATTTACAAAATAGCCTTAGGATTGACAGAACCTCCATAAAGATGGTTCACCGTGAAGGCAGTAGAGACTGATGGACATATACCTCAGCAGACTCTAAGCAACAGACACTGCCTGCCAGGGGTGTGAAGACTGTCTGAGCTAGACAGTAGCTGTGAAATAGATATTTCAAGTGAAGAATACTCTGTATACTTTAACTCAAGAGCCAGTTCAAATAAAGGGAGATAAGAATTCAGAGACAAAGTCTGTTCTGCCTAGTTCAGCTATTGCTACTCTTAGAGTATCCAAGGGTAGGGAACCTGTGTCCTCAAGGCCACATGTGGCCCTCCAGGGCCTCGGGTGTGACCTTTTGACTGAGTCCAAGTTTTACAGAACAAATCCTTTTATTAAAGAGATTTGTTCTATGAAATTTGGATTCAGTCAAGGAACCACACTTGAGGACCTAGAGGGCCACATGTGGTTTCAAGGCCACAGGTTCCCTACCCGTGTGATGTACTCCCACAGAGCAAAAAAAAACTGGTAGCCAGACTGAACCTTCCATAAAGTCAAGTTTAGGAATATGAGATTATACTTCTGATGAGGGCTTTGACCAGCCCTTAACATCAACCTAGCTTAGACTTTAAAGGCAGAATGGTCAACAGGCTAGAGCTGAGTAAGCTTATTCTGCTAGTAATCAAATTAATTAATGATTTTACGGAGGAAACTGAACTAATGGTTATACACGTAGCTAGAGAGCAATGCTGTTCACTCATGTAATATGTGTCTTGGTACTTATACAAACTAACTGATGGAGGGGAGAATTGTGTGTTTTGAGCCTAAATCTTTTATTTTCTTCTTCATGCTTATTTGAGTTTTTCCTAGGAGCCTGAATGTATTGACTATATGCATAGTAACCATATTTAGTTTTCTTGCTTACCTATCTGTGTATAAAAGGCTATTTTCATATTGTGTTATTCTGTAATTTATTATTTCTTTATTTGTGATTTGCTGTTAGGCATATTTAGTGATTAAGAAAATAGGCATTAAGATAATAGATATTTATTAATGTGCTTACTATGAGATAGGCATTATTTGAAGTGCTTTATAAATATCATCTCTTTCGATACTTACATCATACTTGAGAGGTAGGTACTAGTATTATCCCATATTATTATATAATATTATTATTACATCTAAGAAAACTGAGGCAGACAGAGGTTATGTGACTTGTCCAACATCCCACAGCTAGTAAATGTCTGAATCCAGATTTGAACCCAGTTCTTTCTGACTCCTGGCCAAGTGCTCTATCCACTGTTCCACCTAGCTGCCTTGATTATATTTTTTCCAGGATGCATGTATGTCTGTGATGTGAGCTTAGGACATGTCCTGCATGTATATATGCCATCTGTGAAGCTAGGCTTTCTGCTATGCTATGTTTGTTGCACACATTGTTGACATACATTCTCCATTAAAGAATGCCAACATGATTACCTGGGGTTCTGGGTTAATCATTCCTATTCTGTTAACTGTGGATGCTCTTTTGATGCTGCAATGTATGACTGAAGATGTCACATGTGCAGCAACTGATTTTAGAGGGGATCAAAAAAATCCTAACTCCAGAAAGGATCATGCCGTGACCCTTCCTCTCTGATTCCTTTTGCACAATGAGCTAGAAAGTGACTGTGATTGGGGCCTGAAGGACAGGATAGAAATCATCAGCATATTCTGATCCAAAAATTCCAGGGGGTCACTACTGTTAAGGGAAAGGATAGTTCTACCTATCCCACCCCCTGGCCCCAATTCTAAAGGAAGAGAGAATAGAAGTTGAGCAGAAGAGAAGAAGCAACGCGTTCAGGAAGGATGATACTCCTCTACCATTTTGTGGTCCATTTCATTATTATCCTCAGAGCCGTGTAGTTTGTTTTCAAGTTTCTGTTTACTTGTCTCAGCATTATTTTATGCAAATCTTTTCATTATTTTCTAAATTCTTCATAGTCATTATTTCTTATGGGGCAGTAATATTCAATTATATTCAGAATCAACTTTTTGTTTAGCCATTCACTAGTTAATAGGCATCAATTTCATTTCCAGTTCCTTGATAACACAAAAAAATATTGCTACGTATATTTTGTATGCTTCTTCCTATCTTTGACCTCATTGGTCTACATACCTTGTTGTGGTGGTTGTCATTTAGTCATTTTTCAGTAGTGATTGACTCTCCATTATCCCATTTGGTATTTTCTTGGGAACGACATTAAAGTGTTTTGTTGTTTTCTTCTCTAGTTTGTTTTACAGATGAAGAAACTGAGGCAAACAGGATTAAATGACTTGCCTAGAGTCACACAGCTACTAAGTATTTGAGGCCAAATTTGAATTCCGTTCTTTCTGACCCCAAGCCTGGTACTCTATTCACCGTGCCACCCAACTGTTAAATATTTAGTAGTTCTCTATATTGACAAGCACACACACATACACAATGAACCAGCAATCATATAGTTAAGTTTATTCAATATCTTGGGGTATAATTTAGCCAGACTAAGTGCCTTAAACTCTTTGAGAATAGCTTTATATTCTGTTACTATATCCTCACTGATGGTGTTTTAACTCCCCTTTAGTCATTTTTGTTCTGTCCTTCCCAACCCAAAGAATGTTCCTCTTTGGTAAAGAAAACAAAAGTAAAGTGAGAGATAGATATTTCTGCTTTCTCACTTTTGTCCCATCAAGTCATGCATTAGCCTTATAGTAACAGTAACAGTAGCAGTAGCAGTAGTAGTAGTATGAGTAGGAGTAGGAGGAGTGAGAGTAGGAGTAGGAGTAGCAACAGCAGTATTGATAATAGTAGTGGTAGTGGTAGTAGTAGTAGTAGTAATGGTGGTAGTAGTAGTAGTAATAATGGTGGCAGTAGTAATGGTGGTAGTAGTAGTAGTAGTAGTAGTAGTAGTAGTAGTAGCAGTAATGATGGTGGTAGTAATAATGGTATTAATAGTAATGGTGATAGTAGCAATGGTGGCAGTAGTAGTAGTAGTAGTAGTAGTAGTAGTAGTAGTTGTAGTAGTAGTAGTAGAAGATGTCACAGTGAATAGGGTGAGGGACCTAGAGGCAGAAAGCCCTTAGTTCCAATCCTGTATCATATCTTCACTATCTCTGTGACCTGGAATGAATCAATCACTTAACCTCTAACTGCTTCAGTTTCCTGTTCTGTAAAGGAAGGCTAAGCACCCAGATAAGCACTGGAGCATCCTGGTAATGTCATAAGGATAAAATGAGATAAATTTTGTAAGACACTTTGCAAGCCTGAGCATGTTACATAAATGTTAATTGTTATTCTTATAATTTCTGTTCCTTCTTCCATTCTCCCCTTTACCCAAACCAAACTTAAACAAAAACAAAGCAAAGGAAACCTATGTGTTGCCCTTAGTACTGATGGTCGAGTTGAGCTTCTTGTGGCCTCGGGTGCTCCCAATGATGCTTTTCTCTGACCGTGTGACCCTTTTACAAGAAGTCTCTATTGCTGACCCTTGCTTCTATTTTAGTCACACAAATTTAGAACTGGAAGGAACCTTTGTTACTTATCATTGTTGTTCAGTTGTGTACACCTGTCTTTGAGCCCATTTGGGGTTTTCTTGACAGAGGTACTGGAGTGGTTTGCCATCCTCTTCTCCAGCTCATTTTACAGATGAGGAAACTGAGACAAAAAGGGTTAAGTGACTTGCCCAGGGTCACACAGCTAGATAGTGTCTGAGACCAGATTTAAATTCAAGGAGAGTTCAGTTCAGTCAAGTTCCTGCCTCCAGGCCTGGCGCTCTACCCACTGGACCACCTACTTGCCATCAAATAAAACCCCTTCTTTAAAAAAAAAAAGAGGAAAATGAGGCACCAGAGAGAATTAATAACTTACCTAGGGTCATGTAGCTTGTAAGTGTTTGAGGCAGAATTTGAATCCATGTCTCTCCTGACCCCAAGTATAACTCTCCATTCATCCAGACTGTGCTACTTCTTTCATATATGTCACTTCAAAATCTAAGTTGATCAAGGAAGTTCCCTGCTACTCCCGTTAAGACGACCTTCCTCGTTGGCATCATTCATATTTGTTTTCAGAATCTTCATTCCTTCTGGAACAGCTTCCCTTTGAGAATTCTTAGGCACAGGATCCCACCTATTGTTTCATTCGATTCTTTGTATTTGGGCTCTCAAAATCAAGGATAAATCATCAGATGATGTCTGGCTTTGTTCTCTTTTTGTACCATGACTTCTGTGTGTGTGTGTGTGTGTGTGTGTATCTTTTTGGAAGGGGGAAGGTAGAGCAATTGGGGTTAAGTGACTTGCCCAAGGTCACACAACTAGTAAGTATTAAGTGGCTGAGGTTAGATTTGAACTCCAGACCTCCTAACTCCAGGGTTGGTGCTCCATTCACTGCATCATCTAGCTGTCCCACAACTTCTAATACAGAATGATCCCTTGCCTTGGAGTTCCTTCCATTTCTGCTTAGCCTTTTTAGTGGTCAGAAGAACCTGTTCTTTCTATGTGACCCTGGCTAAGTTACATTTCTTTTCTGGGTCTCAGTTTCTTCCTCTGTAAAGTGAAAGAGCTAAACATCTTAGACGATCTTTTCTCTTATAGTTCTAAATCCTATTATCCCATAAGATGTCACTGGTCTAAGCAGACAACCAGGCAAGACTAGGGTATCAGTTAATATAAAACAGTCAATCAACAACTAATAAGCAACTACTATGGACCTGACATCTTTCTAGGTGCTGGGGAGGCAAATACGAAAATAAAACAACCCTAATTTGCCAGACTCTTATACGCATGTTACGGGAATCTGAAGATCTTCCCTGCCCCAAGGCCCTTTACTAAAGTGGCTTAAGTGGCTCTGAGAACCTTCCCTGATTTCAAAGTGTTCTCTGCCCCCTTAATAGGCTGAATGTGGTCATGTGGAGCCTGTGGCCGGAGGCTTGTTCTTCAGGAATGCCCGTGCCTTGCAGTTTTGTGATTGGGCAGTGGGTCTAGAGGGCTGTGACATTCTCCAAGACAGGAGAAGGCTATATATACATACACCCTGATGTGAGGTTTCGCTTTGGGGCTCACTTTGAGAATTGTTGAGTAATTTGGCCAGATGAGACTTTGGGAAGCTGTTGAGCCCCCCCCGCTTTGAAAAACTCAGATGTTGGTGCTTCCCTGAATGGATAGGGATGTAATGGTGAGATGCTAGAAGCCTGTCTGCTGATCTGTTTCTTTGTTTGCTTGTAACTTGAGTTTGTAACTTGTGTTTTCATTCTCTGAAGTTCAGGATGCTGACTTTTTCCCCTTGAACTAGGTAAATGATAAATGTTTGATTGATTAAAGTGAGACTGTTAACCCATTTTGAGGTGCTTTCCTTTAGAAAATCAGATCTAAGAACCTGTCTTAGCAGCCACCCTGGGTATGCTAGGGTGCTTGCTGATACAATTCTAAGAGGAGATGTGACACATACGTGTGAAGATATACATGTTATATGTACAGGCATATACATATGTATGTATGTATACCTGTAATAGCAAGCAAAGAAGTACTTAGCACCTTGTTTCAGCTACTTAAATATTTAACATGTTGTTTGAGTTCAAGTGTCTTTGAGCTTTGCCCTGATTATACCAAGTCTTTGTTAAGAAACAGAACTTGTGAACCCCACAGTGGGTGGAACTTACTGATGCAACAGGAAGGGGCTGCACAGGAAGGAGCTAATGACCATATATAAGGAGAAGACCAAGCTAAGAAAGGGAAGAACTGAGAAGAGAGCACTTGTGGTGGCAGGATTGAGAAGGGGAACTTTGTGGTGGCCAGGCACTCTATTTGAATGTTCTGTTTGTGTTGATCTTTGTTTGTGATACTTTGTACAGTGTAGGGATCAGTGTGAGTCTAAAAGCACCTTTGGTGCTGATGGTTATAGCCCAGTTGCTAAAGCTTATGGAGAAGTTGTGAAAGACCACTCACCTGATGAGCGGCAGCTGAGATTGGCTGGCTCGGCCTGTCCTCCCATTGGTCCATCCCTCTAGCACACGTGGATATCATGCTTTAATCATGTACCTCTAGG
Source organism: Pseudochirops corinnae (assembly GCA_028646515.1). Lineage (NCBI taxonomy): Eukaryota > Metazoa > Chordata > Mammalia > Diprotodontia > Pseudocheiridae > Pseudochirops > Pseudochirops corinnae. The sequence goes on from CM053585.1 coordinate 259,234,162, forward strand.
GTATATAAGGAGGGCGCTACAATACAATAAAGGACAGCTGCTGTACACTTCTCTCTCACCTCTGGTCTCTTGAATCCCTTCTGTGAATATAGCCTAAGACTGGCCCTTAGGCTACAGAGTTAAGAAGCAGCCATTTCAGTACAGAAGCCCTGGGACCTTAATGGAAGCCCTGAAAGAGGATTTTCTTGTTGTCTGTTTACAGAAGTCCTAGAGGAGGGATTCAGAGGTCCTGGGACTGTACTGACTATTTGTGTTGAGTTCTCAGACCTTGTATGTGAGTCTGTGTTGATTTCACAGACACATAGTGAATTGATGATGGTGCCAGCAATATGTATGAATGTTGTTTTGGCTCTATTAAGCTTTGTCTTCCCAGAGACAGAAACTATAAAGGACTTGAGGTGGACTGGACACTGTGAGCTTCAATACAGAACAGGAACTGGATGAGGCATTACACAAGGAGCTGAGAGCTGCCTACCTTTGAATCCAGGTGACAGTTAGATAAATTCAGGCAGGAGCTGGGACCATGGAAGAGGAATCATGGAATCTGGGAGCCGCCTCCAGTCAAGATGAAAAGATCTCTCCTTGGATACTTAGTGCTGACTGAGATCATGATTTACTGTGGCCTAAGGGTGGGAGAACTTTGTACTCTATACCTTGTACCTCTTAAAGATGATTGGAAAATAATCTCCAATTAGGAAGAAAGAAGACTTTTTGACTGAGAGATTAAGACAATATGACCTAGGGGTGGAGAACTTTGACCTTTGTACTTTGTGTCCCTTAAGGAAGCTTGCTCCTTAACGATGATTGAGTTAAGGACCTACTGAATAATATCTTTTAAACTTTAGAACTATGTGGCACTTTGGTGAGAACTATGTAGCCACTTTAGTGATAAATTGTTATAACATTGTGAATGCTGCATTTTGGTTTCTGTGAATGTTTTGCTTTAATTTACTGCTGAATAAATAGAGAGTTCGCTATACTATATAATCAGACCCTTAAAGCTGTTCACAGCAGCAGTCCTCTGGAAAGCTGTTTGTGCTTGGCTTTACACTACCATAAGAGTAAAATTAATAATGTATTGTTATATATACATACATACAACATACAAAGTCATCAAATACAAGGTAGTTTGGGAAGGCAGTATCAGGTTTCAAGAAGACCAGAATTCAAATATGGTCCTGGGGAATTACTAGTTATGTGACCTTGGACAAATCACTCAATCTAAATAATAACAGCATCTACCTCTCAAATTTGTAATGAGGATAACATGAAATAATATTTGCCAAGCACTTAATATCATACCTGGAACATAGTAGGTGCTTTATAAATAGTAACCGCTATTACTGTTGTTATTGTTGTTGTTCTCATATCATACATGTAGAACTGAAAGGTTAGAAGTTCTGGGTCCATGATTTTTGTGTATAGATAGGAAAGAGTCCTTTGTTAACTAGTCTAGTTCCTTGACCCTCCCCAAATTCCTCTCACCTTATCTAAGACCACTTAATGTAAGCCTAGAGATCAGTCTGACTCTTTCAGTTAATCATAAGGCATTTCCTAACTGGAATTGCTCATGAGCTTTCACCCAATGATCAAAGCACTTTCTTCCTCTCAAATTGACTAAAGACTTGTTTGAACACAGTTTATATCTTTCAGTTATTGCTTCAATCCAGATATCTGGGCCTTCTGCCATGTCATCAGTTGGGGATAGGAAGATATTGGAAACCCACCCTTTCACAGGCACTGGTCTCTCTTCCTCAGAACTTTAATCCTCTATGAGTCTTGTTACTGCTCCCACTGTAGACTTCTTTCTCTACTCCTAGATTTTGGGTTTGTGTTGAGGGGAACACTATCCTTTCAATCACTTATAACCTCAGAATAATCTCTTCATCTTCTTCCTCACATGTCATAGCAAATCTGTCACCAAATCCTATTGACTCTAGCTCCAAAATATTTCTATAAACAACTTTCTCTCCTCTTCTCCACTCAAATTATAATAGCTTCCTAGACCTATGCTATATCACTGTTCCCCTTTCACCTCCATCCTCCAGGAAAAAAATGAAATAAAATGAAAATCAAGTCCTTGCTCTCTACTTTTTAAAGTCACAACTTGGACAATCTAGTAAATGGATCTGGTAAAAAAAAAAAAAAAGTATTAAAAGCAGTCAATGACTCCATCTGGGAAGGAGTGCAAAACAATGAATTCAAAGAAATGAATCCTTATCAAAAATTTCAGGCATTTGTAAGGGGCTTGGCATGTGTGGTGTGTGTGTGTGTGTGTGTGTGTGTGTGTGTGTGTGTGTGTGTGTGTGTGTATGTGAGAGAGAGAGAGAGAGAGAGAGAGAGAGAGAGATGGCTGGGGAGATATGTAGAGATATGTCATGGTGTCCCTCCTGCCACACAATTTAGGCAGCTATCCACTTGTCTGGTTGACATGTGTGAGGTCCAACCATCAATGATAAAAGTTCTGCATGATAGTCCTGCTTTCTCAGTAAGCTCGAAACAAGTCAATCTCATGCTCGGTGTCTTCTTAGCAAAAGTAGGTACTTTTAATCACTAACTTAATAAATAACTAAGTGCCACAATGTGCCAGCACAAGGATAGGGGCTGACTTAGGAGTAGTTGAAAAAAAGAGACCTAAGATTGGGATCAATATTCAGTTCTTCTACTTACATCTCATGTGACCTCAGTGGGCCTCAGTTTCCTTCTCTAGAAAATGAGGACTTTACACTCGTTCATTTCTGAGGCACCTCCCAGCTCTAAAGCTATGACCCTATAAATAGTGATGCTCTACTCCATATAGCCATAGACATAAGATTTATATTACTATCTCCCATTTGGGATACATAGACCTAATAGACTAATATATGTGATAAATGGCCCTTCATGAATACCTCATGAGGAATGTTTTCTAATTCCAGGTGTTTACAGCCTCATGTAGACAAAAGCAATACAAACTTCCAGCCCCTTTATTCTCTAGAGTTCTTTGGTCTGTTTCCAGTTATGGAAAATGGTAAAAGCAGTAGGGGGTGATCAGGAACAGAAGGCAAGTGGCCATGAGAAGGTCTGGGAAAATCCATCTGCAGGAGCCAATGCTCATAAAAGCTGGCATTCTATAGCACTCTAAGATTTGCAAAGTGCTTTACAGAGTGTCCTGTGACCATACATTTAGAGCACAAAAAGACCTTAGAGGTCGTCTAGCCAACTGTTTGATTTTAGAGATGAGGAAACTGAGGCCTGTAGAGCACCACAGAGGCACTAATTTGAGATTTACATCTAGATTCTTTCATTGCACATCCAGCAGTCTAATTACATTATCTCAATTGGTCCTCACAGCAACCTCAGGACAGACTATACTAACAACTATTTTCTGTATCCTCATTTAAGTGATCAGGACTAACAGGAATAAGGACCATGAGGTTAAGAACATTAGGGGATTTACCCAGGATCACAAAGACAGGGAACATCAGATGGAACATATACGGATGAATTTCTCCTGATTCTAAGTCCAGCATTCTTGCTTCTGTACCATACGGACCTTATAATGACTATCTCCCTAATGGTCCTCATCTTCTTCCTAAATAGGGGCATTCTTCTCTCACTGTGGGAGGAGCTTATGGGTGCCAAAGTGCAAATGGCAACATGATTAGTTCCAGATGTGGCTGTTATACTTGTAGGAAAGTGATTACTCAAAAGTCACCAAACTCACAACAATTTTTAAGTGCTATGCATCTTTGTAAGCATTTTTCTTCCAAGAATTTCATATTTTAGTAGCATTGATTTCTTTAAGGAAAAAAAAAAAACAAGTCTTGCAAAGACACATTTAGATACTTGAGGATTCAGGAAGGATTATATGTGGAGCTGCCTCATGGTGGGAGTACCTATGTCTAGTTAAATGTTGAATGGGAGCTCCTGGAGGCCCAGAGTGGGCCTCAGGCTGATTTTCATTCTGAAGCAAATCTTAGGAAATAACCACCTAAAAGAAGGTAGCTTGCAATAATGTGTTGGAAGTCTTGGAATACAATTTTCATTTAAGCTTATTAGACTTGTTCTTAGCAACTACTATGTTTGAGGCCCTCTTTTGGAAATCAGGCATACAAAGACAGAAAATAAAATGATCCTTATTTTTACATTCTACTAAAATATGCTACCTTTGTGACCTTATGCAAGTCTCATTCCCTCTCTAGGTATCAGTCTCTTCATTTGCAAAATGAGATAGTTATATTAAATGATCTTAAAGGTACCTTCAAACGTGGGATCTTGTGATGTTTTTTTTTAAAGTTAAAAAGAAAAATCACAGACATTTTAGGAGGTAATAAATAACCTGGGATGCTTTAAACCTTCATAATGTAGGAGAGAATACATCTTGTTTATATTCATCACACAAGACAACTCACCCTAAAGTATCAATTAAAAGTGCAATCTGAATAACTGTTGATGTTTTTTGGCACCATATTACAAAGAGTTACTGGAAAACAGCATTTAAAAAAAATGATGCATTTGAAATCACATAGGTCACTTCACGGTGTGGAGAAGGCTAGCCTGGAACTTCCTCAAATGGTCATAAATGCATTCGGATCCTATAAAATGAATGATTCCCCAGGGCCAAAATCATTGCTCCCTTTTAATGGTTTCTCCATGGCCAAAATACTTCTGGCTTAGGAAACACTTTGATAATATAACCATCTCCATTTCTGCCACTACCTGTATATTAGATTTACGGATCCCAGACCATATGTGAGACTCTTTTTCTGGAACTTCTTCGTATAAGTTTTGAAGCATATGAAATAAAAATTGGGAAGAGAGGTTTGGGGCCAGGCTTTCATGTCAGTTCTTAGCCACCTCCCCAGTAAAGTAATGTCCTAATTAGGTTAGTGGAGCCTATCTGAGAGAGCTACTAGCAAAAGTTTTGGACCAGTTAGCTTAATATTTAGAAGATATGCATTTAGAGGGCTAGTCAATAACCAATTTCTCTTTTCCCAGAAGTCTGGAGGCAGCAGATATGGGACCACCACATGCTGTGGAGTAAGATGGGCTAGAACCATGAATGTCCCTTAGCTCCTTGGGTGAACATGTCTGTTAGCTCCATGAGGACAAATATTGTTTCATTTTTCTTTTATCACCAGTGCCTACCATGGTACTTAGTATATAGTATATGTGTTTAATAAACGCTTGTTGGTTGCTTGCTAGCAGGTTCATTGCCCTGGAATTGGACCTGTTAAGAGGTGGCGATGCTCCTTCACCAAAATCCGAGGAAGTTAAAGCCAGACATCTTTTGTTTCCCAAGGCCCATGGCAGCCAAAACACTATGGAGCATCTTCCTTCCAACTGAGTTGAAGAGAAAAACATAGGGATAGACATGGCAGTAGCACCCACATCTTTAAGCTTTCTTCCTATGGAAAGACTCAGCATCTGGGGACAGTTGTGGGGGGAGTAGACAAAAACATATTCCCTTTTCCAACCCTAAGAGCAAAAGCATGGGGTTTGTATATAACCCACAAGCCACGTCATCTTCCTACTGATATAAGCAGAGAAGTGTGTGGCTAGAGAAAAGCATCAGGTTTCCTCCCACCACACTCTGTGCTCTCTGTTTTAGGGTCTCTGAATCAGCCAATCAGAAGCCACTTTGCTCCTCCCCAGAAAAAATGAAGACGTTAAGAGATAACTATCATATGGTCCTTGGTAGGGTATAACTCTCCCATTCAGGTATTCTGGTGGCATGCTTTGTGTTTCTTGCTTCAGATGCAATTTGGGGGCAATATTCTGGTTGTTAAAACCCTGCACTGAGCTCTCCATGTGGAGTGTTGGCTAAGGATTCTACGAATAGCAATCCATTTAAGATTTACAAAGTATTTGCTCCTCCAACACATTCGTAAGGCAGTGTGATCACATCCATTTTACAGCATTGGAAGGGCTGCATTTGAATAGGGAATTAAATTTGTTTTCCTGCTCCCAGAAGACTGACTTAGAGCAATCAGTACAATCTGCACAGTTGCCCTCACAACTTGCACAGCATTGCATTAATGTGCTTATCTTTTCATAGCTTCTCCAATATTTGTTTTTTGTCATTTTTGTCAATCAGTTGGGTGTGAAGTGAAATGTTAAGAGCTTTTCAATTTTATTTTTTCTCATTAAAAAAAAATAATTTTGGGCGTTCTTTTTCACATGGTCATCAGAAGTTCACACCTTTTTTTGAAAACTATGTGTTTACATCTTTTGACTATTTGTCTTTCGGTTATGATTCTTATTCTTAATTATTTGCAGCAGCCCCCTATTTCTTGGATATCAAAACCTATCACAGATATTGATGCCAAAAAGATTGCCCAAATTTTTGCATTCCTTTATTTTAAAAGTTCAAGTTGCATTGATTTTGTTCATACTAATGCTTTTCAATATGCTCAATTTTACAGAAAAGGAAACAAAAGCTTGTAGATAGACATTCAGTGACTTGGCCCACAGTCACACAGCTAGTAAGTGACTGATTGGGGATACAAACACAACTCTTTGGATGTCATATCCAATACTTTTTTCTGACCTCTCCCTATCTACCACTACTGGGTAAAGTAAATAGGTTACTAGAGCATTTCTGCAATATCACTCTACCTGTATGCAAACCTGCCTCAAACATAACCAAAATTCATTAAATAAACCTCTAAATTTTGAATTGGAAAATTGCTAATGATTCTAAGAAAAGTTGGATTTTGAATCAATTCAGAGATGGATTTGAAGGCCACTCTACAGCCTCAGCTGGTCCAGTCTCCAAGAAAATATTTACTTTAAAATGTCAGCTTCACCTGAATCCTTCCAGCAATTATGACTTCCAGTTGTACTGCAAGATGTTGCTGTAGATGTTTGTCCCTAGGAACTAACATTTCCTCTACAAATTTCCTCACTGCTTCCCTTACTATAGGAAGAATGGGGGAGGGGGGAGAGGGACAACTAGGTGATTCAGTGGATAGAGTCAGGAGGACCTGAGTTCAAATCTGACCTGAGATGCTTAACATTTACTAGCTTTGTGATCACGGGCAAGTCATTTGACCCCAATTGCCTCACCAAATAAAAAAAAGTAAGAATGGGAAAGATGGGAGGATGGGGGTGTTATTCAATAAAGTCACTGAAGTAGAAGCAAGGAATTAGCACAACCTATTCAGACAGTGGAATTGGAGAAGAGATAGCAACAGAAATAGCAAATATACCAGAGGGTTTGCATAAAGGAGTATCTAGAAATGTTTAGAAGGCCACTTTTAAGTCAACTTGTGAAGTATATTGAAAGCCAGGCTAAAGAAAACAAAACAATTCACATTTCCACGGGACTTTATAGTTTACAAAATAGTTTCCCAGCAACTATTCTGTGAGGTAGTTTGTGCAAGTCTCCATTTTATAGATCAGAAAATTGAGGCCAATGGGGTTAAATGACTTGCTTGTTAGGGCACAACTAGGAAAAATTGGAATTAGAATAAAAACTCAGGCCTCCTGAATCCAGACTTAGCCTTTTCCCCCATCTCACAATGATGCTTTATAATTCATAGGTTCCCAAAGTGGTGGTACCACCCCCTGGGGTTTCTGGAATGATCCAGAGGGATGACAGCAGGCGCAGGTACAATTGGGGTGCATTCAATAAAAAACAAGTGGCAGTGGAAGCATGAGGAAAGAAGAGAAGAATATTTCAAAAAACCATCCATACATGTTTCATCTGTTGAATAACAGAGTTAAAGTCATAGTGATTACATTATTTTCCAATAAACACACAAAATGCAAGTTATGATTGATCAGTGATAAGTCTGCCCACAGGTCTTAACAAACAAGTGTTGGCAGGTGAGCATGTCGCACATAGTTGGGAAGTCTGGCATGCATCAGCAGCAATATGTGCCTGTAATGACTTGTTTACCATTCTAGAAAATAAATGACTAAAATCTCTATACACTTTGACCCACAGGTTCTATAGTGAGGCATTTTTATGCATTCCTGCATACACACATACCTATGCACATATATGTTATATATGTGTATATACACAAAAACATATGTGTATATACAAATATGAGATCAAAGAAAGAAAGTACCCATGTAAACCACAATTGTCATAGCAGTTCTTTTTTTGGTAGCAGAGAATTGGAAAGAAAGTAAATGCCCATCCTTTAGTGAATTGCTTAAACACATTGTGGTATATGCATGTAATGGAATATTAGTACCTCATAAGAAAGGTGAAGAAAAATTCAGATAAATATAGGAAGACTTCTACAGCCTGACACAGTGAAAAAAGCAAAACCCCCAAACCAAAAACACAATAACCACAGCAATGTAAATTTAAAAACAATGGAATAAAAGTAAATGTTGTATAATTATAATAACCACGCTGGGTGCAAGAGAACACTTGGGAAAATAAAACTTCTAACTGGGTAGGAAACAGGGAGGAAATATTTCAAACAATTGTGAAATAAAAATAAAAGACATAAATAAAAATAATATTTTTGAAAGTGATCCACTAATATATAAATATAAAGCCTGGGCTTTGATTTTCTTGATACAACAGAATCAGAAAAGTAAGAATCTGACAATTCAATGCAGGTTTGCACCTTCTCTGCAACATAATGTCCTAGAGAATTTTCTAGAGCATTAAGAAGTTAGATGTCTTACTCTGAGTTAGGCAACTAATACACATCAGAGGCAAAACTTCAACCCAGGTCTTCTTGGCTTCAAGGTCACCTCTTTATCCAATGTCATGCATCCATAGAATTTGTTGAAGAAATTTAAAGAGTCATACCTTGACATTTTTACTAGATTTAGAGTCAAAGGATCCCATTTCAAATCTTTATTCTTCTATTAAAATACTTTCTATGATCCTGGGCAAGACAATCCCTATCTCCCAGTCTCAGCGTCCTAAATTGTGTAATGAAAGAATTGGATTAGATCTCCCCAAGGTTTTGTTCTTGTCCTATGATGCAGTAATGTGCCCCTTTCTGCAATAGTCTCCTAAGTGGCATCCCCATCTTCATTCCTAAGTGTCACCATTTTCCTGAACATTCTTGATAGATTAGTTAGATATATGTATCTATGATCTATATGATTGTTGCATTCATAATTTATAGCTTGTACAATTCTAGCCCGTATTCTAAATGCTTTCCATAAAGAAAGTCAAGCATTATGAGATAGATCTATTAAACTTCCCTAAAATTATTATCATTGTCACTGTGCAGCTCAAAAATTTTCAATGACTCCCTATTACCTTTAAGATAAAATCATATGAAAGAGAGGTTCCCAAACTTATTTGGTCTGCCACCCCCTTTAAAAAATTATTCAGTCCCCCAACAACAAAGCTACTTTCTTTAACCTTTCAATTTTTTTTTGAAATTTGCACCATTTAATACATA